>OX439044.1:79675519-80281519 GCA_949317995.1 Acholoe squamosa | reverse complement strand
TGTGCTTTAGAATTATCCAAAAGTAAAAAGTCCCCTGCCCCTCTAGGAAGATATTCCCAACATTTTGGCACCTCTCCTTGCCATCTAGGAGATCCTTTGCACTTTGCAAACATAGAAGAGGTCCCCATGAAGGAATTCCATGCCTTAAGGCACCTACCCATATCCCTTACACTAACAGTTCACTAATGCCAGAAAACTGCATTGCATCCCAATGTACAGCAGTAGTATAGTATGTATCGGAACGGGACTATAGCTAACTACAGGATATTGCTCACCCAAGATGCAGCCAATCAGAGGCC
Organism: Acholoe squamosa; assembly: GCA_949317995.1. NCBI lineage: Eukaryota > Metazoa > Annelida > Polychaeta > Phyllodocida > Polynoidae > Acholoe > Acholoe squamosa. Next base: position 80,281,220 of record OX439044.1, on the reverse strand, counting down.
TCCCTTTTGGCAGGAAATTCGAATGGGGGGTCACATGACCTAGACCCCCTGTAGTGTAGCGCCAAAATGGACCAATCAGAACCTTCCCTTTTGGCAGGAAATACAAAATGGTCACGTGACCCTTACCCCCTGTGGTTTGCTGCCAAAATGGACCAATTAGAACCTTCCCTTTTGGCAGGAAATTCAAAATGGTAGCTAACCCTTACCCCCTGTGGTTTGCTGCCAAAATGGTGCCCTCTGATTGGCTGGCTGTTTAGGTCACGTGACCTCTATTATGCAAATAAGGTCACATGACCCTAATTTGAATGGGGTATGACGTCTCCGGTTGGCAGTGAGGCATGTCACACACACCTGCTACGGGCTAAGTAAGGTAATATCCGGGTTAGCAGTGATGTGTGTCCCTCTTCTGCAGAAGAGAGTAACTAGGAAAGTTCTGGTAGTGTAGTCTGTCTTGTTAGGAACGTCACCTACAGGATAGGTCTGCATGCCACTCTTATGCAGAGAGAGAGGCCCACTTGACAGTGTTTTCTGACCCTGGTTGCATGTAATACACATGGCTCTTCTTTTGTTTATGCACCTCATTTAGGCTTGGATCTTGGCTGATTGTTCACGTTAAGCATCGGAAGTTGGTACAATACAACCATCTTCTATTTATGTGCTAGATCACCACTTTGTTGAAAACTTTACCTCTGTAGCTGGATTTAGTTTACTATTTCTATTTTTTTTTGACCTGATCTTTTTGTTTTTACACGAAACTCATAAACCACCTAGAACGGGGCAGCCAACTTTTGATGCCCCTAGCTAGGCTATTTATATATGTGCCACGTGCGCACAGGTTTGCAGTGACTGGGCATCAGTCGATGCGTTACAGACTTAATGATCGCCAACTGACTGCACGCCTGTGTGGCAACCTGATAGAAGCCTGTGTCCTCTGAACAGTGTAGAGTTGATGAGCAAACTTTAGTCAACCTTGAAAAAGTAGGTGCCTTGAAAAGTCACTCCTCAGCTTCTCTACTCTAGACAAAGTACACACCCTTATGCTGTGCCTGGATATACTCAGTGAGATTTCACTGTGGTCATACTTCAAGTAGTTCAACTGAATACCCTTCAGTTCCGCCTTTATGGTAGATGTCATTCAACTGGTTCAACTGAATACCCTTCAGTTTCGCCTTCATGGTAGATGTCATTCAACTAGTTCAACTGAATATCCTTCAGTTCCGCCTTCATGGTAGATGTCATTCAACTAGTTCAACTGAATATCCTTCAGTTCCGCCTTCATGGTAGATGTCATTCAACTAGTTCAACTGAATATCCTTCAGTTCCGCCTTCATGGTAGATGTCATTCAACTAGTTTGACGGAATACCCTTCAGTTCAGCCTTCATGGTAGATGTCATTCAACTAGTTTGACTAAATACACTTCAGTTCCGCCTTCATCGCAGTTGTCATTCAACTGAATACCCTTCAGTTCCGCCTTCATGATAGATGTCATTCAACTAGTTTGACTAAATACCCTTCAGTTCCGCCTTCATCGCAGTTGTCATTCAACTGAATACCCTTCAGTTCCACCTTCATGGTAGATGTCATTCAACTAGTTTGACGGAATACCCTTCAGTTCCGCCTTCATCGCAGATGTCATTCAACTATTCAACTGAATACCCTTCAGTTCCGCCTTCATCACAGATGTCATTCAACTAGTTCAACTGAATACCCTTCAGTTCTGCCTTCAACGTAGATGTCATTCAACTCATTCAACTGAATACCCTTCAGTTCCGCCTTCATGATAGATGTCATTCAACTAGTTTGACTAAATACCCTTCAGTTCCGCCTTCATCGCAGTTGTCATTCAACTGAATACCCTTCAGTTTCACCTTCATGGTAGATGTCATTCAACTAGTTTGACGGAATACCCTTCAGTTCCGCCTTCATCGCAGATGTCATTCAACTATTCAACTGAATACCCTTCAGTTCCGCCTTCATCACAGATGTCATTCAACTAGTTCAACTGAATACCCTTCAGTTCTGCCTTCAACGTAGATGTCATTCAACTCATTCAACTGAATACCCTTCAGTTCCTACTTCATCGTAGATGTCATTCAACTAGTTCAACTGAATACCTTTCAGTCTGGTTTGATCATAGTTATCCTTAGACTAGTTCTACTGCGCACCTCTAAATTGAGACTTTTTCTTAAACCACTTCTATTGTGAGTGAGTAATAGATGTTTAACGCCATTTCGACAGCTAAGGTCATATTCATGGCGAGAACGACATTACACAATTTCACAGAGGAATGTGTTGGTGTGCGTGCATATGTGCACCACACACATCCGAAGGGATAGGAAAGAGGAGACCCTTTTAAGTGGGCTAGGGAAGCCCGCCACTTCTATTGTGCTATTTTTGTAAGGAATCTTTTATTTTTGTATTATTTCTTGCTCAGAGAATAGTGGGTGAAATTCCCTTCATACTGGATAATTAGATTTCTTTACAGTCTTAGATTTTCTGTTTGGAAATTTCTTTTTTGTATTCAGATTTAGTTAGCTATACATGGGAGAGTATACTCCCACTATACTTTCAGCCCTTGTTTACCCTTTTTCGCAGAGTGTAAGAGAATCACTTCTCTTTAAACTCAGATAACTTTGCTAGGGTATAATAGATGGGTTACCACTCTCCTGAGCGCTCAGGGAGAGTGAGACTTATTTGCCAAGGGTCTCTGGGAATATAGTTTCTGAAAAGTTGTTTAGCAAGATGAGGGGTTGTGTAGCATTTCGGATATTGAGTTCTTTCGCACCGCGCGTGAAAGCCAAGAACTCTATGGAGGTTGCTTATATTATCACTCAACCTCATGTTTGGTTCTGTAAACTTCACATTGTACAAATTCTAGAAGGATTCTCAAACTCAAACTTCATCAGGCCTTAGTTTAGTCACCTACCTAACTATGTGTATGGAAGACAGCACTTGACACTGTTTAATTTCCTTATTTTTTGATGAAATTGAGGAGCAGAATCTACACTTGGCTGAAGCCACCTTGGCCACGGCCACCTAGTGTCAGAACCGAGAACTTGTTGTTTTTAATGCTGGTTTATGCAGATGCCTACTTAATATGATTTTATCTTAGAGATCTATCCCAGTTTAGTCTAAGTTTTAGGCTGTTTTATGGCTCCAGGCCTGGTTCCAAATTCATTTTCATTGTCATGTGGGTGGCACGAACGCGCACGGCCCGGTGCCGCGTGCGTTCTCCCGTACGCACAAATTTCCCAGATTTCAATGTTAATGTCTACTTTGCCCTCGTCTTAAGAATTAAAGGTTGATCGTCCAAATTAATGAATTCCATCAATAGATCACCATGAATGTTTTCTGTTTGCGACAATAATTAGATTTAGAAGTCACCAGTTAACTTTTGTGATATTTGAGGGACTCTGACCCAGTAATCTAGTGAACTTTGCCAGTTTGGCCTGGTTTATTTTCCCTTATCAAAACAAACCAGTTTTCTCCAAAATACAGCTTTGGTGTTTTAGACCATATAACTTAAATTATCAGACCCCCTAGGTCAGACCTTTAGTTACCCAGTCATACCATGCATTTATTCTAAACTTTATTATAAACCAATGCATTTTGAGCCAGAGGCGGAGCTAGATCTTTCAATAGAATTGGTGGAAAATGGCCATTTTGCCTCCAGCCCCACATGGCCCATAGGAAAATCTCTGTTTTTGGCTCTAAATGGACAATTTAAGTCATTTAGACATTTGTCTCCCACTAATTTATTAATTTAGATTCCTCTCCCGATACTTAGAAAGTGGGAGATTAAGCCTTTTTTTTTTTTTTTATTATTTTGGGGTTTTCTGTGCTTTTAGCACCAGATAGCCTCAAAGATCCTGGCTGGTGATTGGCTGAAACCGGTCAGCTGACTAGCCAGCCAGGAACCAGCAACCAGCTCCTATATAAGCAGCAGATGTGAGCTGCTCAGGCAGAACCTCCCAGGCTCTCACACTGCAAGGACCTACCCTATCCAGGGACAGCTATAATCTAGGCATTCAGACTTTCAAGATCTTCAACACCACCTACAGGAACCTGTTCTTCCTATGGACATCTTTAGTCCAGGTTCCTGTTCCCAAATGTCTTCAATCTCCAACAGGACCTGTCCTTTCTAGAGACATATTTAGTCCAGGTCCTGTCTTCAAGTTCTACACCTTCAATAACTCCAACAGGACCTGCCCTAACCAGGGGTCTCATCTTTAGTCCAGGTCCTGTCCCCTCATAGAACCTGCCCCTAATTTGGACTGGGTATCAACTTTAGTCCAGGTTGTCTATGCCAAGGTCCCTTTGACTCCCTTAACATTTCTTATTTCCAGTCAGTTAAGAGAAGTTCGAAGAGACATACCTTTTTATAACTTAATTCAGTCATCTTAGACATTTTACTCACTTATAGAGACATTTTATTTAGTCATAGTCATATCATTCAATTATATACATTTAATCCAAAATCCGGTAGTCTACCTAAGCAGTTACCCCATTATTAAGAGTCATTTATTCAGAAACATAGCCTACCCAAGCGGCTATGCCTTTAGTAAGAGACATTTCTTCTGAAAGATAGTCTACCCAAGCGGCTATCCCTTTATTAAAGAATTCTCACAACTATTCTAAATTGGCAGCCTACCTGAGAGGCTGACCCTTCATTATTAAGTCACTATCTAACTGTTAGCGTTCAGCACTCAATCATTTATCCATTCACAACATCAATACCATATCTGTACATTTCTATCACACAATATAATAAACTGTAGTGAACTGTAGTTGAATTGTTGTCATCTGTTCCTGCTAGTGTTAATTCCATCCAGTGGTCCGAACCCTATAAGTCACGAGTCACATTTAGAAACCAATGAGAACACAACAAGAAGTACCACTACACTATCTTTGGGACACATACTGTTTCAACACAGAGTGGTTTAAAAGACAGATAGGTGCAACTGGGTCAGACCAACAGGTGCAAATATGACATGATTCCTTGGCCAACTCCAGCCTTTGCCGGAGCTACAATATCTTTAAGGGTGACCTCAAACTACAGCCCTACCTGCTGGAACTTCCTAAAAAGTATAGAATTGCACTGACCAGATTTACAGCAGGAAATCATAAACTACCAATTAGCACTGGCCATTATAGCCCACTGGGCACATCAATGTTGATTCAGCATTGAAACAACATTTGCAATGTTTGCATGTCAACATTGATTTAGGGTTGAAATAGAGTTGAAATTGAAAGTTGAAACAACATACTCAAAATCAACTGTGATTCAACATCTAACCATCAGCACTGATTCAATGTTTGTGTTTCTATGTTGACTCAACATTGTTTCAACAATGTTGAAACAACGTTGACAGTTGTTTTGTTGACATATCAATGTTGAATCAACATTGTATCAACATTGAAATCAATATTGTTGATTCAACATTGACAAATCAATGTTGAATCAACATTGAGTTGACAACAATATTTCAACATTGATATGTCAACTGTTGACTGGATGTTGAAATGGTGATGGTTGACAACGTTGAAATACAAATATTGAAAAAGTGTTGAAAACAGGTTGATCAACACCATCAACATAACATCAACTGGTTGTCAATGTTGATGCAACATTGTGTGCCCACTGGGAGGGAACTTGATGACCGCATCTGCCCCCTGTGCTCCGGTAACAAAATAGGAGACGAAATACACTATATAAGAGACTGCAGTTTCTTCACAAATGAGCGTGGTACACTAATAAACTCAAATTACCTTGTAGGTGATGTGAACACTAGAATCTCAGAGCTATTTAACACTAAAGATCTGCAGCAACAGAATAAGCTAGCAAAGATTGTAAACCCTTGTCATGTTTAAATTTACCTCTGGCAAACCAAACTGACTATAGCCAGGAACTGGGGCTAACTAATAGACAGGCACTAATTACGCAAATCAATCATCAGAACATTTCCCTATGGCTCCTTATCATGGCAAAACGTTTTAAAACGTTAAAAACGGGTTTTGGACATTAAATAACTTTTTTTGTTCAGTGGGCATCTAGGAAGATGTAAATAACGAAGGGTATTAACTTGTATCTACTCCCCTTAGGTGATATTGTTATAATTAGATACCTGTAACCTTAGTTTGTGGAATGCCATATGGTATCCTACTGCCATATCTAGTCCTGACTACAGCTAAACTTGGTGCTCATTAGCAATGTATGGTCATTGTGAACTGGTTTATCAAGGATATATTGTCATGTCATGTTAGTCCGTTTTCAAATCTAGTCTTAAGATAGTTGGTGCTACCTTCACTTGTATAGAAACATGATCTTGGTAGTCAGGAAATATCCTGAAGGATATATGTGACTAGATTTAAGTTACTATTTAATTCATTACTATGGAGTTTTGTATCTAATCTATGTATCTCATGTACCTCAATGAGGTTTAGAGAATAAAATCATTGTCATTGGTACAAAGATCGTTCATAAGTAATTTGCGGGACCCAGCGGAAATATTGCAACACCCTGATTGGTCAATGGATGGTCATGTGACTTGCTAAGACAGGTAGGTCTCAGCATTTTATGGGGTGTGGTATTTACACTTGTACGTTCATGCACCCGTGGGACTCAGACCTAGGTCTTCGGGTGTGGTGGGGGAATCCGGATGGCAGGTGGCAGCACCTGCCTCTGGGTTCGTATCCACTACACCAGGGGGCCTACCACTCGTCCGCCACACGTCACATGGCCGGTCTGAGTTTCGCGGGCTTTTCCCCTATATAAGGGCGGTTCCACCCCCATACTCTTCAGTAGTGGTCCTACCCACTGCTCAACCTGGTCGTTACCTGAAAGGGTAACCGACTGCCCTGGCAGCATGTAGTCCTTTATGGCTGAGATCGTATGTAACAAAAGCTTATGCAATAAAAGCTCGGTTGCCTACCCGGAAACTTCTCCTCTCTTCGTTATGATTTAATCTAACTTATTGAGCCGAACCAGTTGGTCTTTGGGTAAGCGCAGTCAGAAATGACTGAGCTGAGCCCAGTTAAGGGAAATGGCCCAGATCCTGAGCTAAATTCCCCGATGGAAGATGGTGAAATCATGTCACCATCCCCAGTAACAGGGTGGAGAAATCCACAAGAACACTACCCAGACAGGTTAGTGGATGTAAGAAAGAACTGGAAGAATTTGGAGATTCCTTATTCATGCCAGGAGGTACTTTGAAACCTGCACCTATGCATAGAATTTGGTCAACTACCATTTGAGGTACCTAAGCCAAGTGCAGGTATATTTGAAACTCCATACAGTTCTCAAATCAGACACCAGAAGTGTGGATTTGAGAAAAATAAAATGGACGAGCTTGAGGACATGAAAGCTGAATACGAGAAGATCCAATTGGATCTCATCACACTGACCGGGACTCGGGACAGAATTTTGACTGTAAACAAACAGTTGATGTCAGAACGTCTTGATTCCGATCAGAGTTATAGACGCCAACAACAAGAATTGTTGGATAGAATGAAGAAGGAAAAAACAAGATTTCCAACTCCAGCATGAACAATATCGTGATGCATTATACACGGCGGATTTAGAATATAAAGCCTCGTGTGAAGAGTTGAATAGAACTAAACAAGAGATAAGTTCAACTCAATTGGCCCATGGCAAGTATCAAGAAGAGCTGACAAAGATTGAAACAGCCTTCAAAGATGCACGAAATACGTATCATAAACAAACCGAAGAGCATGAAAAACTCAGAGGTCAATGGATACGTGAATCAGCAAATTTGACTGCTAAACAGACAAAAATGCTGAATGACTATTCGGAACTGGAAACTAAAGCTATCCAGATGTCAAAGTATCTAGAGGATACTGGACGTGTGGTGGGCACTCTTGAACCAGACTTCACTGTTTCAGGAATTGTCCTAAACATGACGGGTGACCAGATGAACTCTTTGAGGGGTAAGGACGAGGGAACAGAAAACACTGTACCTCGTTGTGAAGAAGTAAAGAGCCATCAGGTTAAATTTACAGACGATACCTCGAAACCTCTTGGTTTAGGTACGGGAAATATTGGAGGTGCTTCTACGAGTGGAATACAACAAAACCACTTAGTAGGAGCTTCCAACTTTGACGGTGGATGGCCACAACAGTCACCTTTAGGGGGACCAAATGGACCTTATGCCTAGTACGGATGGAAACAACCCCACACAGGAGCGAATCCATCCGATAGTAATACCCGGAATGCATCCGGAGGAACATCCGGACAAACATCCGGGAATTCCCGTGCAACTGGAGGACAACCCGGATACTCTCAAGAATCTCAAGATCCTCAGCAGGTAGTTCCAGAAGTAACCCCTTTGCGGGTAGAGCTGGTTTCAATAATGGAAATCAGTCATCTGGAACAGGAAGAAACACTAATAACAATAGTGGTTTCTTTAGTTTTGGTGGAAGTACACAGTCCACCAATAATCCAGGGTCAACTCCTCAAACCGATGGAAACACCTTTTCACAGGTGCCTACATCCGGGGCAGGAGGATCAGGGGGTGGAGGAGGACCACCACCCGGTGGCTCTGGAGGAACTTATGGTACGAATCCTCCACGGAAAAAGAGACTCAGTCGACGAGTATCTCTTTCTCCAGGGTTGCAAGCACTGCATGATTCAAATGCAGCGATTGCTAACCTAGGTGTTGATTGTTACAATCAAGGTCTGGACGATATGGAAATCATGGAATGGAGTAGGGGATTAACCCTTACTGGATCCACAAATCCGGCTCGTAGGGTAGCTAAAATACCTACTCCCTTTAATGCCAAGAATCCTTGGAAGGAGGAGTATCAAGGCTGCGCAGATGTCTTTAACTGCAATGGATGGGGTAAAGAGGAAGCACTCCCCTATCTAGTTTGTTGGTTAAAGGAAGGTGACGGTAAAGGAGCCGTAGAACAATGGAGAGATTCCCAAATTAGAGGACTCTCAGCCCATATGAAATATGATGAACTCATAGAGATTGCTTCATATTTATATGGAAACATAGTTGGAGAAGATCCTTGGTTGACGTTCACTAAAAGAACTCAGAAACCTAAGGAATCTGCCAAAGTTTTCGGCTTAGAATGCCAACGACTGTTGCATAAAGCCAGAGCTCAATGGAGATTGGATGATGAGTGCTTCCTAGATGAAATGTTTAAACAATTCATCGAAGGATTGCAGAATCAGGAACACAGGACCATGGCCTGTGAGGCTTGGAAGAATGATGCCTCTTTGGCAGATTTGTTCCAGTCCTTATACCATTATGATCGTAAGGTCAGGATCTTTGCCGGGAAGGTACCCCAACGGATGTCAGCTATGATAGTTCCGGAGGGGATACCTGAGACCGATTCATCTGAATCAGGAGAACCTGATGACGATGAAAAAGTTGGGGCCATTGGCCAAGGAAACCCCCAGTATAACCGGAACTGGGGAAAGAAATCGGGTTATGTCAAGGAGAAAGTGATTGCCACTAAAACTTCTGAGACAAAACCTGATACCAAACCGAATACCGGTCCGTCTTTATCAGAGGACCTGGTTACCACCTTGGTACAGAAGATCACTGAAAATCTTAGAAGGCCTAGGCCTGATAGGAGTGTAGTGAAGTGTTTCAGATGTCAGGAAACTGGGCATTATGCTGCTGAATGTGAAGCAGATAAGCCAGTATATCGTAACGCTCGTTACCGGAACCATCCGGATAAGGAGGACTCAGTGAAGAAGGAAAACTGAGTGGGGGTGTCCATGATGGCAACCGGATTACTCCCAGAGTGAGTGATTGCCACGACTGCCAGCCTATCACCGCTTGTAGTACTAGTGAGAATCCTCTAGCGATTTCGCCCAGCAGTGAAGCTAAGGAACCTGATCAGTTCCTTACTCATGAGGCTGGGGAGACTGATAGTACACCAGGTGTCAAGAACCGTCAGGAGAACACAGAGGGGAAACCCGATATCAGTCAAGAAGAAGTGGCCAATGGGTTGGCCAGGGTGGGGTGTGCCCAGCTTCCCCGGGTCATCCTTGTCTTGAATTTTTGAAGGGATGTGGATTTGACCCCGGCGCTAAGATGGAACTTGCTAAGTATGCAAGTTGTCCTACCTACTTGAAAGGTAGGAGGTGGTACGCAGTTGTATCTGTGAGTGGTAGGTCTGCTGAGTTTCTTGTCGATACGGGTGCTAGCCACTCCTGTATTGCTAAGAGGCTCTATGACCTTTTGCCTATGAATCATGAAACTTCCATAATGGAAGGAAATGCTCGTACGGCCGATGGTAGCACGATGCAAATGTTTGGTAGAACATGTATGAGGTTCAGTCTACAGAAGGATAAGGACTTTATCCTTACTCCTACTGTGGCGAACATAGCAGATGATGGTATACTTGGTCTGGATTTTGCTGCATTATATGGAGCAAGGTTAGATTCCCAGAGGGGAATATTGGAAGAATCCCGGTGAGAAAATGTGCAAACACTGAGTGCCCTGATTGTGGAGCACACAATGCTTTATTGGCAGGGGATTCTAGACAAAGCATCCACATTTAAATGCTTTGCCCTGGCTCGGTGTTCAATCTGGGTGTAATTTAGACAGAATTCGGATAGGTGCGCCAACCAGCGACCTATCATCCCCTCTGCATCCTTGAAGTTCAATAACCATCTGAGAGAAGAGTGATCAGTGCGCAGAGTGAAATCACTTCCCCACAAAAAGTGCTTGAACTTCTTCGTATAGACCACCACAGCCAACAAACCCAACCGGAAAATGTTTTGAATTGGTCCATGGACACTATTCAACAGTTCCAGGAGGCTGATGCAGTCACATCACGTTTGATTAAGTTTCTTAATCAGGGCATCTGTCCCCCAAGACCTGAAGTGTCATTGGAGAACAGGGAAATGAGACGATTTCTCAATGGACCGAGCTAGAAGTCCGGGATGGTCTTCTATTCCGATGGAAGAACTATTCTAATAGGAAGAATTTTTTCAACCCCTTGACCAGGGGGGTCAGAATTTTTCAATACCTCTGATGGGGGGGGTCAAATAATTTCACCTGTTTTCAGTGGAAAACTCCATGCTTTACTATAGGCTTAAAGGGGACGTTCGCGCACAATTTTTGTCCCTTATGGAGGGGTCGAAAAAATTTTACCCCCTCGAGAGGCGGGGGTTGAAATTTTTTTCCCGCGTCCGCGCGCAAACCCACCAGCCCCCCCCCCCCTGTTGTTAAAAAATGATCACTCCCTCAGGCCATGTGAAATTGTTGAAAGTGCTGAGTCTCTTGGATAAATTGGTGAAAAGTGCATACTTGGGCACCATTTTCTTGACACACAAGGTAGGTTTGTTGGTTTGTTTGTTTAGTTTTCCGTCCGGGGGCCATCGAGGAACTCAGGCATTCAACGAGGTAGGTAGGTAGGTAGGTAGGTAGGTAGGTAGGTAGGTAGGTAGGTAGGTAGGTAGGTAGGTAGGTAGGTAGGTAGGTAGGTAGATGACAACGGTGGTGATTTCTGTGTGTCGATTGTGAACGTAGCAGTACCGGGCAGGTTTATATAGTGGTGTTAGATCCGCTTTCCAGCTGTTTACTCCCTGTTTTTTTTGTGTAGCGACTTAAGATTTAGACCCCCGTGGTGCACACCTCCTTCATGTAAGCTTACCTCAAACTACAAAGAGCTTTCTCCACCTTGCCTCCGTCTCCGTCTGTCTCGGTTTTCAAAGTAACGCAATATATATCTGACCACATCACCCCTCCTCATGTCATCCATCAGTACTCGAATGAGCTCATGATGTGTACTGGTGGGTTTAGCTGCCCACTTCTTCAATACTTTGAAGGCGTGGAGAGATAGATCTTGTTCCGGTTGTTGAGCAATGCTAGTTAGAATCCACTTCTAAATACATGCCCATATCTCCCCACTCCCTGGATAGAACTTCAGACATGGACATAAAGTACCTCTCCATTAAAAGAGGGTCGGGGTTGTTGTAATCCAGGTTGTGCTCCTTGAAAAAGTTCTGCGTCCCATACAACAGGTCTAGTCGATGAACACTGACGTAGGCGTGGTGAAGTTGACCCCATCTGGCATGAGGCTAAGCTTTAGACCACCAAGCTTTGAACATCGCCATACACATGTCCTCCAACGTCTTGATAATGACCATCGACTCTAGAACTTCAGAGGGAAGCTCCAAATAGATTCCCAATGTTTTCCAAGATCCAACTAACTGCCTTCCTATTTCGTGAAGCAAATCGTCATCATATCCCAAATTGTTCTGGTACGGTCCCATAATACAGTGCTCATCCCATACACTCACTTCACATACGTCAAGAGAGGGAGCCGATGGGGAGGGTGGTTGAGTTTCAAGACTCATTTTGTCTGCAAAATCGTCGAAAGGAGTTGGTAGGCAGGTAGGCAGGCAGGCAGACAGTGGCGGGTGGTAGGTGCAGTAGTCGAAGTGGTCAGCAGTCATATGGTCTTTCAAGAGAAATTGAGCTTCTTTATATAGGGTGATTTAATCCTATTTCCAGTTGGATACTCCCACTGTCTTGTTTAGCGACTTATCAGCCTGAGTCTTTTGGATCTGTTGACATCAAACAGTAAGACACTGTCACAAGTGTATTTAGTCGGATTACTTTTAAAATCTTATTGAACAAGTGAAAAGGTGTTGTGATAATTACCCTAAGTCTCTTTTACAGGTGTAAGGCGCGGGCATTTAAGCCTATTTTCAGCTGGATATTCCCACCTTGGTGTAGCGACTTATCAGCGTGAGCCTTTGGATCTGTTGACATCAAACAGAAGGAGAAGACACTGTGACAAGTGTGAAAAGGTGTAGTGATAATTATCGTAATCCGCTTTTTTACAGGTGTAAGGCGTGTGCGGTCGCTCGTTAAGGTATTATGAGATTACCCTCCCCGGTGGCGTGTGTGTAAATGAGATCAGACACTATTTTTTTTGAAGTTTTCTAATCCTGTTTAGACGAACTTTCATTTGGATCCCCCCTACGGTTTGGTTCACCTGTGGAGGGCAGGTGAAAATTAGATTTAAGGCTCTCTGTGATCATAGGGTTAAAGTTCTTTTCTAAAAGATATCAAAAGCCGACTTTGATCTGGACCACCACCCCTTTGACGATCTAAGAGTGGAGCGAAGTTTTAATCCGGATCCTCCTGTTGTTTTATTTTCCCTGTGGAGGGTTCCTTCCTTTGAGTAAGACCCTCTCTGACTATAGGATTAGAGACGTTATTTTCCCTTTCATCTATTAAAACTATAGTAAGAAGCTTATCTCTAGAGGCGTATATAAGGAAGGGAGAAAATCTCATTCACTCACACTTTCTCTGCTTCCCTCACCATGAGTAGATGAACACCTTCTAAGCTCCAGCTTTCAACAAGGAAGACGACAAGAAGAACCAAGAGTTCTTTGTCTTCTCCTACTGCTGCTGATGTTGCTGCTCCTGCTGCTTTTGCTGATGATTCTGCTGCAGCTAAAGGTGGTACTGCAGCTGCTGCTGCTAGTGGTGGTTTGTTTGTTTGTTTGTTTAGTTTTACGTCCGGGGGCCATCAAGGAACTCAGACATTCAAGGTTTCTCGGACATTAAGTCCTTTCTTTTCTTTTTGGACAGGTATTTATATGCTGCTTGTCCGACACAGCAGTGACCGAATCTATGAATGACCGAATCTATGAGATGAATGACTGAATCTATGAGGAGGGTCGAGGGGGAAAACCGCTACCAGGGCTTCGTTCCCCTTTTCGAAGGATAGCAAGTGTTTTATTTGCCTGGTCCCATAGGCAGGGCCAGACAAACCACGGCCTTTGATCACTCAGACGTGGTTCACTGAGGGGGAATCCCATGGCAAAAAACAAGCATGTAAACTCAGGCCCACGCATATGTACACCAGCTGCCCACATGCTCACCCCAAGACACAAGAAACCCCAAGTTTGTCGCCTTTTACGAACCTGGTACGCCCACTGTTAGTATGGAAGGAGATTTCTCCTTGTGGACTCCCAATGAAGTTATTCTGCTCCTTCATGCCCTCACATGAAGGTCCCCACTCCACAGGGGGAGCTAGTGGTGGTGGTGGTGGTGCTGCTGCTGCTGCTACGGGTGCTACTGCCTCTGTTGCTGCTGCTGCTGATTACGGTGTTGTAACACTTGATGGGCAGGCTTCTTACTGGCCACCACCATTTTATGACCCCGTTCCTACTGTTACCACTACCGATGTAAGTCCTGGTGCTGGTGTTGCTACTGTTGCTGGTGTTGCAACTACTTGCACAAACACTGACAGTCACAGTGACACACATTATTATGTGGAGACCCAGAAGGAGCTAGAGGATGAGGATGAGGAGGCGGGGGAGGAGAATGATGAAGCAGCGGCAGAGGAGGCAGATGATGAGGAACCAGAAACAGATATTTGAGCCACCGCTTTCTCCAGCGGTGGCTCAAATATCACCCGATCTACTACGGGTACTGCTATCCACCAGCGGGCACTGACGTCGAGCAGAGTTGGAGCAAGTTTTTTTTACCCCCCTCGACTTCCACGACCCACGGCGTATGGTTATCTTCTTCTAAGAAGACAGGAGATAGCGACGCAGGCCCTCCTCCTGTTGCTGGTTCTGCTGTTGATTCAGCTCTCACTAATGGTCCTCCTCTTTTTTCCTTGAAACCCTCTACCGGTAAAAAGAGGAGGTTTACCAAGAGTGATAAGGACCGTGCATCCAAGAAGAAAAAATTGGTAGTAAAAAGTGAACTACCACCACCACTACCAATATTTCACCACGGTCCCAAATTGGAGTTCTTCGTCGACAGTTTGAAGCTAGAGGTCTGGATCAAGAGGGTGAAACTGTCCAAGGAACGCTACAGTGCCATAAAGGGTACCTCAACACCCACCAGGGAAATAAAGTTCACCCCTAGCGCACTACTCCTGCTAATAGCGGCCGTCGCTGACGTTCAAGAGGAGGTACGGAAACGCGACAGAGCGGTCGCCCAAGGACGACCCAATCACAACACATGGTTGGTCGTCCTGGACGAGGAAAACGAGATGTATGTAGCGGTCAGCTACTACAAGGTTAAGAACCTCATCCATGTGCGCAGGTACAAAGGCACCGAGAAAACCCCGACACAGGATGGTGTGACTTTTTCCCCCAAGGGGCTAAAAGAACTAGGTGACAAAAAAGGAAATTATCCTTGAATTTCTTAACAGCGTTAGGTTAGAATGAGACTGTGTGTAGGTGTGTACATACTTTGTGTAGATACGTGTACATAGGTGTACAGGTAGATAGACAAACGGAAAGAAAGTAAGATAAACAGAGACCTTGTTTCTCTTCACGTATAAGTAACTCAGTGAAAATGGTTCAACATATGTGTGAAAAGTGTTTCAAAATTTTCAAGAGGGTGTACAATTATGAGAGACACATGGAAAGATGTTATATTATTCCTAAATTTTGTCCTCTGTGCGGCGAAGGAAATTGCAAAAAAATCACCTGTCGACAGGAATCTCTGGACGGCGTGACTAATCCTCCCATAATACGCATTATACCGCAGGGTGAGGAAATGTTCACCTAAAATTGGCCCGCTATACAAACCGGAGTCAGGGCGCACCCCGGCTGGTGTGAGCGTAACAAACTTAAGACTACCAACCGGTGAGTTGAGTGACGCTGTAGATACCATGCATCAGATTCACATCGCGCAAAGATTCAGATACAAAGTGGGCTTGTCAGTAGGGTTAATATTACAACACAGGGAAAACAGAGACAAACTACGCTACTTTCACGCCTACCAAAACAACGCGACTCTTTTACAACCCCTCCCCACCATAACTAATTCAGAAACTCTGGAAGACTTCCTCTCTCTCATGAAAAACGCTATCACTTCCGAAGAAGTACAGAAACTTTGCAACTCTGACACCATGTGGAAAGTTCTTTTTCCCACCAAAGTCAACGTTTGCATTTACATGGGGCCCAGAGAATTCCCCATAGGGGGCAGGGTTATCCAATCGGGTCGGCTGAAAAAAAGAGGGGGTGTGTTAGCTTTTCCCGACAGGGACAAGTTATGCATGTTTTGCTGCATATCCTTTCACTTATACAAGACCAGCAAACACGCTTCGAAATTGTTACGTCAGTTCAATTCCACTGCGAAAACCGAAACCTTTCCAGGCGTTATCATGAGTGACTTACAGACGTTAGAGAGTTTGTTCGATGCACAAATAGCGGTTTACACCACCCGTAAAGTGAGAGGTCAGAACCTGAAAAACCGAGTCGTCCTGATCAGACCACCTTTCAAAACTTTGACCACTCGAGGTAAAGTCAACCTTCACCTGTCCGTGAAACACGGTCTACACGTGTCCCTCAATCTACGAATGTCCCCAGTGTAAGTCGGCCTTCACGACTAAGTTCTTACTGAAAAGACACAGGAACCAGCTTTCCGATTGCAGACAAGTGGCCTTGAAGTACGTGGATTCGACAGATGGATTCCACTTGTGATATCGATGAGTTGTGGATAGGAAATATGGATTACAACTATCCCTCATTTCAAAAGGACACTTGCTCTAAAGTTGTACACCAAGATTACTCCATGTACAGTCTGAATTATGAGAAACAAAAGTTGAATGTACACATCTCAATGTGTAAGTTTTGTTGTGTTTCTCTCCGTGCGAGCACATCCTAGGTGTAGACGCTAACTCTCTGTACTTGCGGTGCATGAGCGAAGCGCACTGCACAGGTTATTACGTGGTGAGACAACCCGACACCGAGTTCAGACCGAAAATCAGACAAAGACAGTCTAAGAGCGCTTTAGAGTGGCTACGCTACGTGGAGCACGCCCGCAGTGTGAAACTTCGCCATGCTTTCAATGGAGGGGAGGTGTCTCTAGGTTGCCGAAAAATTCACGCAGACGGGTTTCACCCACCCTCTAATACCGTATTCCATTTTCACGGGTGTTGGTACCATGCTCACGAGTGCATACCACCGCGCAGATATTCGTCTGTTTCAGACAGGAACGAGAGACATGAGAGAACAGCTAGAGTAAGCGCTTACTTGAAAGCTATGGTCACAAGTTGATCGTCCTATGGGAGTGTGAATGGAGGAAAATGAAATGTCAGGATCTGCAGGTTACGACTTCCGAACAACACTGGAGCGTTGACGACTTGAAAGTGCATCGAAACCCCATGACAGAGCGTGACATTATATCCTCTGTGAAAAATGTTCGGTTTGATTCAGGTGGACATTACCACCCCGCCTCACCTATGTGAATACTTCGAGGAAATGACTCCTATATTCAAGAACGTGACCATTTCGAAATCCGACATAGGAACTCACGTCAGACTTTGCGAACAAAGAAAACGTGTTGAACGCTCCTCAGAGATCATTGATAGGTAGTTACCACGGAAAAAAATTCTCTTGGGAACACCTCTCCTTAAGTGGTATCTGGATCACGGTTTGATAGTCATCGAAGTGCACATGTCGATAGAATACTTTCCTAGACGACCCTTCGCCGATTTCGCAGACGAAGTAACCTCGGCGTGAAGACGTGGAGATGTAAACGCAGAGGAGCAAATTCTCTCAGACTGTGACAAGTTAATGGGAAACAGCGCGTACGGTAAAACAATTTGCAACAAAGAAAAGCACACCAAAGTTAAACACTCTAGCGGTCAAAACTTTGAATTATTGACCAATTCGTGGCGATTCAAAAAGGGTGCCGAGTTGACCCCAGATCTCTTTGAAGTCGAACTGCAACCGAAAACAGTCAAGAACAACCTCCCTCTTCAAATAGGGTGCATGGTGTACCAGTACGCCAAGTTGAAAATGTTAGTTCACATTCGACTTTCTGGATAAATTTATCAATCGGCGCGATTACGCTCTTTGTCAAATGGACACCGACACAAGGCTCTCAGCGGGAAAACATTGGACGAACTCATGAAACCCGACCTGAGAGAGTTGTACTTTAGAGAGAAGCGAAACTGGATTCCGACACTATAGAGAAAAAGGGTCTGAGTTACTTATATGTGAAGCATCGCGTACATTCTGACGGTGTAACGACGAGTCCTTCGAAATTATGAAAAAAATATATATATATATATAAAAATAAATAAATGAAAGTAGACAAGCCGGTGAGATAATACCCTTTCATTGTTGTATTAACTTGATATACTACGTCCACCGGCTTACTACTGCTACTACTGTACGTCCTCGTGTATCGGTGTTAAAAAAAAAACAAAAAAACAATGTGTAGTTGCGATCCCATTTTCACTTGGGAATTAATAGATGTATCATATACCATTTTATTATTCCATAAATTGTAACATATTACTATATTAATCAAAGAATACATAAGAAATTAATACATGGATTGGCTATAAGAGCGCTCAAACTTTCTATAAGAGCGTTCATGCTCCACTGCACACCAGCCAGGTCAGTTATACATAGGTTACAACATCAAAGACAGCGACCTCATGGTCCACTGCACAATATAATGATTCTAAGGCTCTAAATCAGCGACCTCATGGTCCACTGCACAAACTAATAACTTGTAAGTGAATGCAAACGGCTGTCACGGGTGCCTGGGCACCGCCGACGCCGTCATGAGTGTCTCAGCACCCAAACACTGAACAATAGGTTACATAAGTCACAACGCCATAACCTTCCGGTCGCTCTAGCGTCGCTCCTGAGCGTGCTAGGTCAAATATCAATAATTAGACGGTCAAAATGAGCCCAAGATCAAGGCTCTACTCCCATTATTAAGGAAGTTACGTCATGTAGACTAATTCGACCTCCAAATGCGCCACAGACGAACCAGCGCGAGTTAAGCGCACAAAAAGCGGGCATTGACAACTTCCGCGCAGGCGCAAAATGGCGGTTGTAACGGCGTAATTGACTGAGTTATGAGGGTCAGAACATGCCACAGCGATCAAGACAATGGGGGCCATAGCAGCGTCCATGGGGGTCCTTTGTGCACCCAGTGACACATGAAAGACTCCCCTCAAACAATTGCAGAGTTAGGCAGATGCCACTGGCCCCAGTCAGTCTGAGGTGTAAAGCCAAGAAATGGTACAAATAGCCTGGCTGCTCCTCCTAGAAAGCAGAATCTCCAGAACCACTCCAGAGGTAACATCTCCAGTCATCTCCTGCTACCTGCTATAGCTCTACACTATGGTTAAACTATGCTAGACAGGCATAGGGTTCAACCATTAGTGGCCAGAGGCTATCTCCCACAAGACATCCACCAGAGGGTAAAGTTACACATTATTACATTATTCCTCTAAGCAGCAGGTCAGGAGCTAGGTGTGGGAACCCACCTAGAACTATGCTGGACATTGTAGTATTATTACCTCACAGGTGGAGTGGAACAGAACATTATACTCTATGAACTATTGTATATTTACTGTATGTGGAAATTACTTGCATATTTACAACTGTGTGATTGATATTTCTTACATGTTGCCTAAAGCTGAATAAACCAGGGATAATTGGAAATAACAAGTATTTATGAGAGCTTGCTGTATTTACTCTATATACCACTAGTCATATGATATTTCTCATATGACAACTTGATCATGCACAATTACTAGTATGACAGATGCATCAGATGTGTTGTTCTTTAAGGCGCTGTTGTTAAACCAAGGTGTTGATAAATTGTTCGTTTCTAATCGTGTATTTGATTCATTGAGTGTGTGTTTCAGAGATGTATCTCAAAAAGTGGCTAGTACCACCAGAGACAGCTATAGCAGTATATCAATTTCATGTCGAGAACACATGTACTTTCGTGAAAAGACGGTATATGTTAGAGTCGGTCGATGCGTTGTTTTCTTTTCTAGGAGAGAACTCAGACTTCTTTAGAAAGTTGTGTCATTGCTCAAAGGAAACATTTGACTCCTTTTGTGAAGAGTGTGTCGACCTAATGTTGTGTAGTAAAGCACCTTTATACCCCGGTGTAGAAGCTGCTCGACTGAGAAGTATCATGTCCAGACAAACTGAATGGAGTACTTGGTATAGTTCTTCGGTGGATTCCACTTGTGATATCGATGAGTTGTGGATGGGAAATATGGCTTACAACTATCCCTCATTTCAAAAGGACACTTGCTCTAAAGTTGTACACCAAGATTACTCCATGTACAGTCTGAATTATGAGAAACAAAAGTTGAATGTACACATCTCAATGTGTAAGTTTTGTTGTGTTTCTCTCCGATATTCAACGATGTTATATAGAGTGTCAACTTGAATTCCCCGACTTGTCATTATAATTGAACGAAATGAAAAATATGAAAATAACAAAATAAAGTGAAATGTGTACATAAAAATATGACATTTATAAGAAATAAAAAAAAAGTGAAAATGTGTAATGTGGTTTCTGTTGTATTCCTTACCTTATTATGTAAGTTTTTTTTTGTTTTCCAATAGACCTGCCCCTGTTTCAAGGGGCGGGTCTTTGGGTTAAATTTTTTTTTTTTAAACCCCAAATAATACCCCAAAGGTCCCCCCTCCCCACCCACCCAAAGGGCCCCCCAATATTTTTTTTTTGGCAAGCTTTCAGCTTGCATTTTTTTTTTACCTATAAAAAAATATCTCACTATAAGTCACACTCTCATCTACATGATAAACCATGCCTCTTTATGCTAATAAGGTCACGTGACCAAATTTCAAATTTCCCACCAAAATGCTAACCTCTGATTGGTCCATTCAAATTAGGGTCACGTGACCTTATTTGCATAATAGAGGTCACATGACCTAAACAGCCAGCCAATCAGAGGGCACCATTTGGGCGGTAAACCACAGGGGGTAAGGGTCACGTGACCATTTTGATTTTCCTGCCAAAAGGAAGGGCTCCGATTGGTCCATTTTGGCGCCACACCACGGGGGGTCTAGGTCACGTGACCCCCCATTTGAATTTCCCGCCATAAGGGAGCCCTCTCATTGGCTGCAGGTCGAGTGAGTAATAAACAGTACTTAACTATAGTCTTGTTCCGATACATACTATACTCCTGATAAGCTAAAATACCCTAATTGCACGTAACTGAGCTAGTTCTAAGAGAATAATCCCTAATCAATGCATACAGTATTTTTCACACCAATCAAGAGATGGAACAATGTATCATACTTGTGAAATAGGTTGTCAGCCTAGCCTTATGGAATACTCCAATAGAATGCTTGACAAAAAGTGGGTCATTTTGCCCCGTAGGTTGAAAGGCTGGGGTAAAAGGCCCAACGCGATGGGGCAAAAGGCCCATCGATCTGATGATAAGATAAGGTTCATCTCAAAAGTCCATGTAGGTATTGGAACAAAGTGTAAGGTAAAAAAAAATGTATCTTTATGGCCTACCCTTCACCCCTTTATCTAATAATACCTCACCTAATACTTTTAACCCATTTAACTTGCTACCCAAAAATCCATGCATATTTCAGGACCCTATTATTTCTAATTATCTCAAATTGAGCATGATGATCTTAACAGTTATAAAATTTTGAATGTCTGATAAGTTAACTTTTTCTCATCAAATCATAATGAAAACCTACAAAAGAGATCTCCTTGAAGTTATCCTTACTTCCAAGTGCTAAAATGGCTGCATACAACTAGTACCTTGGTTATGAGGGCTAAAGGGCCTTTTACCCCAAAGGGGCCTCTTACCCCCTCCTACCCTACTTCTAAATCACATGAATGGGTAGATTATTTAAATACCTATCCGAAAATATATGATTCAATTCTGGGTGATGATTTAAACCAGAGAAATGAATCATTTACGATTGTCATTGATCTACAAGTTAGCATATCTGAGGACTATTTCTATGGTACTACACCTTCAAAACCGGAAGTCAAGTAGCAGTTTGGGTAGTGTGTAGAAAACACGCTAGAGGGAGGGGTCCTGACTGTAGGTCAGGGACACCTAGTGTTTGAAAATTAAACTACAGTTTGGGGAGAGGTTGACCTAGATAACGAAGATAAGTCATGCCCGCAGTGAAGAGGGCTCGGAGCTACCCTTCCAGTGTCTCTATATTCTATGCATCTCCCACCCAGGTAGCACTGAGACATTGGTATAACGTTGGGCCGACGTTGGCCCAACCATCGGCTTTACATAGGCTGCCCATCCTGCCTACGTAGGCCCGACGGTGCCAACCAAATGCCAACATAGGCCCAACGTTGGCTTTTGGTCGGCAAACATCAACATCGGCAAATGGTCGGCCAGGGGCCGACCATTTGCCGATGTCCTGCCAATGTTGGCATTTGGTTGGCAAATGCCACTGGACAGGCCTACGTAGGCCCGATGGGCAGCCAACGTTGGGCCAACGTCGGCAAATATTTGTGTGCTACCTGGGCAAGCTTCTAGCAGGCGGTGCACAAAATTGTTGGCGTCGATGGGAGTGTAAAACATTTGAATCCCACCAGCTTTGTTTCGACGGTTGCAAAATCGCGTGTTTTTTCGCTAAAAGGAGGGTGAATTTTTTTTAGCCCCCCTCAAGAGGGGTCAAAATTTTTTTAGCCCCCCCCCTCGGGAGGGGTCTGAAAATTTACACCCACCACCCCCACTGTTGATAAATAATGACCACTCCCTAATGGTGGCTCAGCAAAACTTTTATGAGGGCTAGAGACGTGTTATGCGTAGCTACCGTAATCTCCCGTGTATAAGGCGCAGCCCGCGTATAAGGCGCACCTAGAGTTTTGGAAAATTCTCAAAAAAATGAAAAATTCATAACTTTGGTTCTACTGGATGAATTTTCAAAATTCAAAAACCTATGTGCATCTTGGGTCACCCCGGACCCTCCTGATCCCCTTTATTTCCTATTATGACCAAGGGGGCATGTAAGATATCAAAAAAATAGGTCTTGGTGTCCCCCTTGTGGATCCAATGAGAACTAAAACCCCCCGTATAAGACGCGCCTTATACGCGGGAGATTACGGTACATAACAATTTACAGAAAGATTGACTGAAAATTACAAGAAGGAGAATTGCGCGGAGTTCCGCAGCGCAAAATCTGCACATTTTGCTACGCATTGACTCTACACAGTAGTGACAGTACAGAACGATGGCAACAGACGGGGGTACCTTCACTAGATCCGACACGGACCTCCCTGTCCTGCAAAAACAAGTCAGTAAAAAGGCATTGAAATCTGAAATAACCGCCCGGTCTAACACAGGAGCCGGAGTAGCACAGGACCTGTCTGTAACTGCTTGTAATTTAGCATACATAAGCAAATGTCAATGACCATGGAATATTTTTGCATCGTATTCCCCGAAGTGAGTCTGCCGTATTCAACGAGGCCTTATAGGCCGAGTTGAATGCGGGCAGACTCACCGAGGGGAATGCGATGCAAAAATATTCCATGGGAGTTGACATTTGCATTTATGTCATGGCCCTACGGGGTTAATTTGCTTTAAAATAGAGAAACACAGCTCAAATCTGTTCAGAATCCAAGATGGCGGACACCCATTGAATACGGACACATTGTATTCAATGCCCCCCATTGAATACGGCAGTTCTAGTACTAATCTATAGTGACGTTCGTATCAGCCATGACATAAAAACAAAGTCAACAAGTGTAAAACTGAGATACGTGGTCGTGAAAAGTAGTAAATATGTGAAATGCGTGACGCATGCGCACAAGTTGTTTACGACTTGGGGTTGTGTCCACGTGACCCAGCATGGCGGCCGCCGATGGAAAACAGGGTTGAGACCAGTGACATTAATTTAACTATTTTATATTTGTTGTTCTAAATATGAGTTAAAAAATCGCCATGGTGCTAGATAAACACATGATGGACGTTGGTGAATAGTGTCATAGTGTTGTATGTATTGGCGGGGGGAGTTTGACAGGAGTGACAGCGGCAAAGGTTGACAGAATGACTGTCCCACACGGACGGATGGCGACCACTGCCACCAGTGAGGTCCTTCAGTCGGTGACACTGTGATCATGTTTCTATGAATCACACATCACCAAAACATCTTGTGTTAATAAATTGCTGATACCTTAAATCCCGCGTGGAAGCCATTCAATGTGGACGGGGCGGCGAGCCAGCAACAGCAGCGGCACCAACATGAGTGCAGCCCAACAACAAACAACAACAACATCGTCCACCACCAGTGGGGACATCAGGAAGATGGGGTACTTGAAGAAACTCAAGGTGGGTTGATGACATCCTTGTTGTTATTGTGGATGCTCCATGTCATATTCTGTATTAGGGACGAGATATTTATTGCCGGGGGGGGGGGTGGCTTGTCAGATATGGGGAGGGGATATTTTGAAGAGAAAAAAAAAGAGTGCCTTGTTCATTTGTTGGGGGGGGGGGGGTAAAAACCAATAAACCTGAGTTCTTTCTGGGGAGGGGGGTTTTCATGTTGGTGGGGAGGGGAGTTGAAAAAAAAATTTGCTGGTAAGGTCCCCCTCCCCTGCTGGTAAAAGGAGGGCTAGCAAGGCTAAGACGTACCCATCTTAGCAAGTCACGTGACCACTCCTTGACCAATGAGATCGTTGCAAATTTTTACTTGAGTCCCGCGAATTTATGGCGTGTCTTTGATAAGGTACCAGTAATGATATTTTCCGTGCTAGCCCCGCTTTAAAGGGGGGCTAGCATGGCGAATTTCAACATGGCCACCTGCCAAAAGATCGTGGACAAATCCGCGGACATTTTGCGACAATCTGATTGGTCAATGCTAGCCCCCCTTTAAAAGGGCATCTAGCATGCTAAGACCTATCTGCCTTAGCAAGTCACATGAACACCCTTTGACCAATCAGGGCATCGCAATTTCTCCACTTGTTCCCATGAAGTTGTGAACAATCTGTTGGCAGGTACCCATACTGAAATTTTGCATGCTGGCCACCCTTTAAGGCGACCACAGACGGGCCTGACTCAGTCAGCCGATCGTGATGTTGGGGGTGTCTGCGGCAGACGTCTGGTCCTGTCTGACAATAGCAAAAATGTTTGATCTTCCAACTGGATCAGCCACACTTTCCCTGACTAGTCCGAACTGTCTGCTGTCGCCTGTTGGGAGTGGTCATTTTTTATCAACAGGGGGATTGTGGTTGTTACAAATCACATACTTTTTGAATAATGGCAATTCAATTCAATTCAATTTTATTCACACACAACCCCTTTTAGGGCAAAGGAGTCAAACTCCCACTTGCAGACCCTCCACTCCTTGCTCTAATACTCTGCCCACTGTGCAAAGGAGTAAGGGAAGGATAACAGTTGCCGGGTATAGCCGATAGTTACATTGGCATCACAGGGCAGTATACATGTGTTTACAAATACAAATATTTTGTAATAAATACAAATACAAATAATTGATAAGACTAGTGGAATAGCACCAAACACAGATCTATACTAGTAAGTATGGTCACACTTAACTGTCTTCTGCTCACCTCACGAGCAAATCCAACCTGCATTGTATCAATCGATGACTATACTATATGTTACAACTTACAAGTCAACATTACATGCATTACAGTAAATCAATGTTAATGTTTCTCGAGGAAAGGATCAGGGAGAAGATGCAATCGACCATATGGGTTGAAAGGACATAGCACCATAGGGCCCATATAAGCACCTCAGTTCAGATTGAACTGCCGTTAAGTTGGTGGACTTCTGGCTCCTCCTCTCCACTCCTTTCCTCTTTATCTTATCCCTTAGTTGCGAGATTTTTGAGGTATTAGGGAGTGGTCATTATTTATCAACGGGGAGGGGCGTAAAATTTTCAGACCCCTCCCGAGGGGGGGGGCTAAAAAAAATTTGACCCCTCTTGAGGGGGGGCTAAAAAAATTCACCCTTTTTAGCAAAAAAGCCAGCGTGCTACTATAGATCAAAGAGGGGCGCGAAAACTCCGCGCCTCCGGCACGGGAGGGGCGCAAACAATTTTGACTGCCGTCGAGGGGGGCCATACAAAATTTCCGCGAGTCCGCGCGAAAACCCACCAACCCCCCCTGTTTATAAATAATGACCACTCCCTTAGAGCCCTTTGGGTGAGCTAGAGCGATTTTTGTGAGAAAAGATTGGTTATATTTTTCTTAAGATACCTCATTACCCCAGACTACGGTAACTGCCAAGACTTTTTCTATTGTATTTAGACTTAAAGCTGGTATAAAAGCTAATATAATGTTGTTTGATATGTATTTCAGAGGATTATATACCCCTTCCCAAGTCATAGGGTGCCACTTATTATGCCACGATATGGGTCATTATGTGCACATAATTTTTAAATGTCTTTGAATATTCCTACACATGATATTTTCATTTCACCTGAGACTTTGTTCAATAAATGTTGTTCTATTTGAAAGCCCAGATCTGTACTGTAGTGGGAAGAGATGCTGTATGGATTTATGTCTATTGTCAATTATTAATGTTTTATAAAAGCTGACGTATACATGTATTAAAAAAAAAAGACACACACACAACAAAAACAAACAAAACTTGCTTATCTCTACTGCCCTGAGTTAAGCACATTGAAAAGCACTGCACTTGGTATCAGTGTGCATCATGACAGGGACAGCATGATGCATCAATGCAGCCCTAATGCAGTGTGCATCATGACAGGGACAGCATGATGCATCAATACAGCCCTGATGCAGTGTGCATCATGACAGGGTCAGCATGATGCATCAATACAGCCCTAATGCAGTGTGCATCATGACAGGGTCAGCATGATGCATCAATACAGCCCTGGTACAGTGTGCATCATGACAGGGACAGCATGATGCATCAATGCAGCCCTAATGCAGTGTGCATCATGACAGGGACAGCATGATGCATCAATGCAGCCCTAATGCAGTGTGCATCATGACAGGGACAGCATGATGCATCAATACAGCCCTGGTGCAGTGTGCATCATGACAGGGTCAGCATGATGCATCAATACAGCCCTGGTACAGTGTGCATCATGACAGGGACAGCATGATGCATCAATGCAGCCCTAATGCAGTGTGCATCATGACAGGGACAGCATGATGCATCAATACAGCCCTGATGCAGTGTGCATCATGACAGGGTCAGCATGATGCATCAATACAGCCCTAATGCAGTGTGCATCATGACAGGGTCAGCATGATGCATCAATACAGCCCTGGTACAGTGTGCATCATGACAGGGACAGCATGATGCATCAATGCAGCCCTAATGCAGTGTGCATCATGACAGGGACAGCATGATGCATCAATACAGCCCTGGTGCAGTGTGCATCATGACAGGGACAGCATGATGCATCAATACAGCCCTGGTGCAGTGTGCATCATGACAGGGACAGCATGATGCATCAATACAGCCCTGAGTACAGTGTGCATCATGACAGGGACAGCATGATGCATCAATACAGCCCTGGTGCAGTGTGCATCATGAAAGGGACAGCATGATGCATCAATGCAGCCCTGATGCAGTGTGCATCATGATAGGGTCAGCATGATGCATCAATGCAGCCCTGGTACAATGTGCATCATGACAGGGACAGCATGATGCATCAATACAGCCCTAATGCAGTGTGCATCATGACAGGGACAGCATGATGCATCAATGCAGCCCTAATGCAGTGTGCATCATGACAGGGACAGCATGATGCATCAAAACAGCCCTGATGCAGTGTGCATCATGACAGGGTCAGCATGATGCATCAATACAGCCCTAATGCAGTGTGCATCATGACAGGGACAGCATGATGCATCAATGCAGCCCTAATGCAGTGTGCATCATGACAGGGACAGCATGATGCATCAAAACAGCCCTGATGCAGTGTGCATCATGACAGGGACAGCATGATGCATCAATGTCCTAACTATACCCTCCTGTTTAATTAGAGTTGTCAGGGCTACATTGGTGCATCATGATGACCAAACAGTGTTTAAAGTAGTACACAGCATATATATGGCCAGCCCGCATATATATAAGACACACACCACATAGTATATGAGCCTGTGTATATGACACACCCTTAGTTGAATTCAAAGAAAAGCCATTAGGCGCACCTGGGGCTTGTTTTTGCCAGTTTAGTCCTAATATAATGTAATTTTACCCTGCCTACAAGGCGCACCCCTTTTTTTTAAAAGTGCTATAGAGCGCTGTAGGCGGCAGATTCATGCACAAGCTGCACCTTATATACAGGGTATTAAGGATCTCAGGACACAAACATCCCTTAACCCCTACCCGCCCCTCTGTCTGTCTGTTTGTCTGCCCCTAATTGGTAGCAAAATGGTTTTATAATGGCAATGTGCCCTCTCCGACCTTTGACCCTGTGTCAGGTTGGGGTCACAGGGTTCAGTGTGCGGTGGGATCTCCAACAGGAACTCCTACAGATGGTGGTCAGTCAGTGCATGGCAAGGGGTGGGGGGTTAAATCTGTGAGGGGCTTTTACCCTGTAAGGGCAACATGGTGCTTTAACCCTGTAAGGGCAGCACGGTGCTTTAACCCAGTAAAGGCAGCACGGTGCTTTAACCCTGTAAAGGAACCATGGTGCTTTAACCCAGTAAAGGCAGCACGGTACTTTAACCCTGTAAAGGCAGAACAGTGCTTTAACCCTGTAAGGGTAGCACAGTGCTTTAACTGTGTAAGGGCAGCACGGTGCTTTAACCCTGTAAGGGCAGCACGGTACTTTAACCCTGTAAGGGCAGCACGGTGCTTTAACCCTGTAAGGGCAGCACGGTGCTTTAACCCTGTAAAGGAACCATGGTGCTTTAACCCTGTAAAGGCAGCATGGGACTTTAACCCTGTAAGGGCAACATGGGGCTGTAACCCTGTAAAGGAACCATGGTGCTTTAACCCTGTAAAGGAACCATGGTGCTTTAACCCTATAAGGGCAGCACAGTGCTTTAACCCTGTAAGGTGCAGCACGGTACTTTAACCGTGTAAGGGTAGCACAGTGCTTTAACCCAGTAAAGGAACCATGGTGCTTTAACCCTGTAAAGGCAGCACGGTGCTTAACCCTGTAAAGGCAGCACGGTTCTTTAACCCTGTAAGGGCAACATGGGAATTTAACCCTGTAAAGGAACCATGGTGCTTTAACCCTGTAAAGGAACCATGGTGCTTTAACCCTGTAAAGGAACCATGGTGCTTTAACCCTGTAAAGGCAGCACGGTACTTTAACCCTGTAAGGGCAACATGGGGCTTTAACCCTGTAAAGGAACCATGGGGCTTTAACCCTGTAAAGGAACCATGGTGCTTTAACCGTGTAAAGGCAGCACGGTACTTTAACCCTGTAAGGGCAGCATGGGGCTTTAACCCTGTAAAGGAACCATGGGGCTTTAACCCAGTAAAGGAACCATGGTGCTTTAACCCTGTAAAGGAACCATGGTGCTTTAACCCTGTAAGGGCAACATGGGGCTTTAACTCTGTAAGGGCAACATGGGGCTTTAACCCTGTAAAGGCAGCATGGGACTTAAACCCTGTAAGGGTAGCACAGTGCTTTAACCGTGTAAGGGCAGCATGGTGCTTTAACCCTGTAAGGGCAGCACGGTGCTTTAACCCTGTAAAGGCAGCACGGTTCTTTTACCCTGTTAGGGCAACATGGGGCTTTAACCCTGTAAAGGCAGCATGGGACTTTAACCCTGTAAGGGTAGCACAGTGCTTTAACCCTGTAAGGGCAGCATGGTGCTTTAACCCTGTAAGGGCAGCACGGTGCTTTAACCCTGTAAGGGCAGCATGGTGCTTTAACCCTGTAAAGGCAGCATGGGACTTTAACCCTGTAAAGGCAGCATGGGACTTTAACCCTGTAAGAGCAGCATGGTGCTTTAGCCCTGTAAAGGCAGCATGTGACTTTAACCCTGTAAGGGCAGCATGGTGCTTTAACCTTGTAAAGGCAGCATGGGACTTTAACCCTGTAAGGGCAGCATGGGACTTTAACCCTGTAAAGGCAGCATGGGACTTTAACCCTGTAAGGGTAGCACAGTGCTTTAACCATGTAAGGGCAGCACGGTGCTTTAATCCTGTAAGGGCAACACGGTGCTTTAACCCTGTAAGGGCAGCACAGAGCTTTAACCGTGTAAGGGCAACATGGTGCTTTAACCCTGTAAGGGCAGCACAGTGCTTTAACCGTGTAAGGGCAACACGGTGCTTTAAACCTGTAAGGGCAACATGTGGCTTTAACCCTGTGAAGGTGCATTCATGCCTCGTGCAATGGGAGTCAAACTGTAGATAAAATAACTCCTTGAACCCTGGTGTGTTAGAAATAACAAGTTCAGCTATTGATCTAGCAGAACATGATCACTATAGGTAGGTAGAAAATGTAAGGGAGGAGGGGGGGTCTCACTGTCAGTAGTACATGTACCAGTATAGGAGGCATACAGCAATGATGTGTTTCCCATGTCATGAGGGGGGGTCTCACTGTCAGTAGTACGTGTACCAGGATAGGAGTAGTACATGTACCAGTATAGGAGTAGTACATGTACCAGTATAGGAGTAGTACATGTACCAGGATAAGAGTAGTACATGTACCAGTACAGGAGTAGTACATGTACCAGTATAGGAGTAGTACATGTACCAGTATAGAAGTAGTACATGTACCAGTACAGGAGTACTACACGTACCAGTATAGGAGTAGTACATGTACCAGTATAGGAGTAGTACACATACCAGTATAGGAGTAGTACATGTACCAGTATAGGAGTAGTACATGTACCAGTATAGAAGTAGTACATGTACCAGTACAGGAGTAGTACATGTACCAGTATAGGAGTAGTACATGTACCAGTATAGGAGTAGTACATGTACCAGTATAGAAGTAGTACATGTACCAGTACAGGAGTACTACACGTACCAGTATAGGAGTAGTACATGTACCAGTATAGGAGTAGTACACATACCAGTATAGGAGTAGTACATGTACAAGTATAGGAGTAGTACATGTACCAGTGTAGAAGTAGTACATGTACCAGTACAGGAGTACTACACGTACCAGTATAGGAGTAGTACATGTACCAGTATAGGAGTAGTACATGTACTAGTATAGGAGTAGTACACGTACCAGTATAGGAGTAGTACATGTACCAGTATAGAAGTAGTACATGTACCAGTACAGGAGTACTACACGTACCAGTATAGGAGTAGTACATGTACCAGTATAGGAGTAGTACATGTAACAGTATAGGAGTAGTACACATACCAGTATAGGAGTAGTACATGTACCAGTAAAGGAGGCATACATGTACCAGTATAGGAGTACATGTACCAGTATAGGAGTAGTACATGTACTAGTATAGGAGTTGTACATGTACCAGTATAGGAGTAGTACATGTACCAGTATAGGAGTAGTACATGTACCAGTACGGGAGTAGTACATGTACCAGTACAGGAGTAGTACACATACCAGTATAGGAGTAGTACATGTACCAGTATAGGAGTAGTACATGTACCAGTATAGGAGTAGTACATGTACCAGTATAGGAGTAGTACATGTACCAGTACAGGAGTAGTACATGTACCAGTATAGGAGGCATACATGTACCAGTATAGGAGTACATGTACCAGTATAGGAGTAGTACATGTACCAGTATAGGAGTAGTACATGTACCAGTATAGGAGGCGTACATGTACCAGTATAGGAGTAGTACATGTACCAGTATAGGAGTAGTACATGTACCAGTATAGGAGTACATGTACCAGTATAGGAGTAGTACATGTACCAGTATAGGAGTAGTACATGTACCAGTACAGGAGTACTACACGTACCAGTATAGGAGTAGTACATGTACCAGTATAGGAGTAGTACATGTACCAGTACAGTAGTACATGTACCAGTATAGGAGTAGTACATGTACCAGTATAGGAGTAGTACATGTACCAGTATAGGAGTAGTACATGTACCAGTATAGGAGTAGTACATGTACCAGTATAGGAGTAGTACATGTACCAGTACAGGAGTAGTACATGTATCAGTATAGGAGTAGTACATGTACCAGTATAGGAGTAGTACATGTACCAGTATAGGAGTAGTACATGTACCAGTATAGTAGTACATGTACCAGTATAGGAGGCATACATGTACCAGTATAGGAGTAGTACATGTACTAGTATAGGAGTAGTACATGTACCAGTATAGGAGTAGTACATGTACCAGTATAGGAGTAGTACATGTACCAGTAAAGGAGGCATACATGTACCAGTATAGGAGTACATGTACCAGTATAGGAGTAGTACATGTACTAGTATAGGAGTTGTACATGTACCAGTATAGGAGTAGTACATGTACCAGTATAGGAGTAGTACATGTACCAGTACGGGAGTAGTACATGTACCAGTACAGGAGTAGTACACATACCAGTATAGGAGTAGTACATGTACCAGTATAGGAGTAGTACATGTACCAGTATAGGAGTAGTACATGTACCAGTATAGGAGTAGTACATGTACCAGTACAGGAGTAGTACATGTACCAGTATAGGAGGCATACATGTACCAGTATAGGAGTACATGTACCAGTATAGGAGTAGTACATGTACCAGTATAGGAGTAGTACATGTACCAGTATAGGAGGCGTACATGTACCAGTATAGGAGTAGTACATGTACCAGTATAGGAGTAGTACATGTACCAGTATAGGAGTACATGTACCAGTATAGGAGTAGTACATGTACCAGTATAGGAGTAGTACATGTACCAGTACAGGAGTACTACACGTACCAGTATAGGAGTAGTACATGTACCAGTATAGGAGTAGTACATGTACCAGTACAGTAGTACATGTACCAGTATAGGAGTAGTACATGTACCAGTATAGGAGTAGTACATGTACCAGTATAGGAGTAGTACATGTACCAGTATAGGAGTAGTACATGTACCAGTATAGGAGTAGTACATGTACCAGTACAGGAGTAGTACATGTATCAGTATAGGAGTAGTACATGTACCAGTATAGGAGTAGTACATGTACCAGTATAGGAGTAGTACATGTACCAGTATAGTAGTACATGTACCAGTATAGGAGGCATACATGTACCAGTATAGGAGTAGTACATGTACCAGTATAGGAGTAGTACATGTACCAGTATAGGAGTAGTACATGTACCAGTATAGGAGTAGTACATGTACCAGTACAGGAGTAGTACATGTACTAGTATAGGAGTAGTACATGTACCAGTATAGTAGTACATGTACCAGTATAGGAGGCGTACATGTACCAGTACAGGAGTAGTACATGTACCAGTACAGGAGTAGTACATGTACCAGTACAGGAGTAGTACATGTACTAGTATAGGAGTAGTACATGTACCAGTATAGGAGTAGTACATGTACCAGTATAGTAGTACATGTACCAGTATAGGAGTAGTACATGTACCAGTATAGGAGTAGTACATGTACCAGTATAGGAGTAGTACATGTACCAGTATAGGAGTAGTACATGTACCAGTATAGGAGTAGTACATGTACCAGTATAGGAGTAGTACACATACCAGTATAGGAGGCGTACATGTACCAGTACAGGAGTAGTACATGTACCAGTATAGGAGTAGTACTTGTACCAGTATAGGAGTAGTACATGTACCAGTATAGGAGTAGTACATGTACCAGTATAGGAGTAGTACATGTATCAGTATAGGAGTAGTACATGTACCAGTATAGGAGTAGTACATGTACCAGTATAGGAGGCATACATGTACCAGTATAGGAGGCATACATATACCAGTATAGGAGTAGTACATGTACCAGTATAGGAGTAGTACATGTACCAGTATAGGAGTACATGTACCAGTATAGGAGTAGTACATGTACCAGTACAGTAGTACATGTATCAGTATAGGAGTAGTACACGTACCAGTATAGGAGTAGTACATGTATCAGTATAGGAGTAGTACATGTACCAGTATAGGAGTAGTACATGTACCAGTATAGGAGTAGTACATGTACCAGTATAGGAGTAGTACATGTACCAGTATAGGAGTAGTACATGTACCAGTATAGGAGTAGTACATGTACCAGTATAGGAGTAGTACATGTACCAGTATAGGAGTAGTACATGTACCAGTATAGGAGTAGTACATGTACCAGTATAGGAGTAGTACATGTACCAGTATAGTAGTACATGTACCAGTACAGGAGTATTACATGTACCAGTACAGGAGTAGTACATGTACCAGTATAGGAGTAGTACATGTACCAGTACAGTAGTATATGTATCAGTATAGGAGTAGTACACGTACCAGTATAGGAGTAGTACATGTACCAGTATAGGAGTAGTACATGTACCAGTATAGGAGTAGTACATGTACCAGTATAGGAGTAGTACATGTACCAGTATAGGAGTAGTACATGTACCAGTATAGGAGTAGTACATGTACCAGTATAGGAGTAGTACATGTACCAGTATGGGAGTAGTACATGTACCAGTATGGGAGTAGTACATGTACCAGTATAGGAGTAGTACATGTACCAGTATAGGAGTAGTACATGTACCAGTACAGGAGTAGTACATGTATCAGTATAGGAGTACTACATGTACCAGTATAGGAGTAGTACATGTACCAGTACAGGAGTAGTACATGTACCAGTATAGGAGTAGTACATGTACCAGTATAGGAGTAGTACATGTACCAGTATAGGAGTAGTACACATACCAGTATAGGAGTAGTACATGTACCAGTATAGGAGTAGTACATGTACCAGTACAGGAGTAGTACACATACCAG
This sequence comes from Acholoe squamosa, assembly GCA_949317995.1. Lineage (NCBI taxonomy): Eukaryota > Metazoa > Annelida > Polychaeta > Phyllodocida > Polynoidae > Acholoe > Acholoe squamosa. The sequence continues at coordinate 80,246,675 of OX439044.1, read as the reverse complement.
TATAGGAGGCGTACATGTACCAGTATAGGAGTAGTACATGTACCAGTACAGGAGTAGTACACATACCAGTATAGGAGGCGTACATGTACCAGTATAGGAGTAGTACATGTACCAGTACAGGAGTAGTACATGTACCAGTATAGGAGTAGTACATGTACCAGTACAGGAGTAGTACACATACCAGTATAGGAGGCGTACATGTACCAGTATAGGAGTAGTACATGTACCAGTATAGTAGTACATGTACCAGTATAGGAGGCGTACATGTACCAGTACAGGAGTAGTACATGTACCAGTATAGGAGTAGTACATGTACCAGTATAGGAGTAGTACATGTACCAGTATAGGAGTAGTACATGTACCAGTATAGGAGTAGTACATGTACCAGTATAGGAGTAGTACATGTACCAGTATAGGAGTAGTACATGTACCAGTATAGGAGTAGTACATGTACCAGTATAGGAGGCGTACATGTACCAGTACAGGAGTAGTACATGTACCAGTATAGGAGTAGTACTTGTACCAGTATAGGAGTAGTACATGTACCAGTATAGGAGTAGTACATGTACCAGTATAGGAGTAGTACATGTACCAGTATAGGAGTAGTACATGTACCAGTACGGGAGTAGTACATGTACCAGTATGGGAGTAGTACATGTACCAGTATAGGAGTAGTACATGTACCAGTATAGGAGGCGTACATGTACCAGTATAGGAGTAGTACATGTACCAGTACAGGAGTAGTACATGTATCAGTATAGGAGTAGTACATGTACCAGTATAGGAGTAGTACATGTACCAGTACAGGAGTAGTACATGTACCAGTATAGGAGTAGTACATGTACCAGTATAGGAGTAGTACATGTACCAGTATAGGAGTAGTACACATACCAGTATAGGAGTAGTACATGTACCAGTATAGGAGTAGTACATGTACCAGTACAGGAGTAGTACACATACCAGTATAGGAGGCGTACATGTACCAGTATAGGAGTAGTACATGTACCAGTACAGGAGTAGTACACATACCAGTATAGGAGGCGTACATGTACCAGTATAGGAGTAGTACATGTACCAGTACAGGAGTAGTACATGTACCAGTATAGGAGTAGTACATGTACCAGTACAGGAGTAGTACACATACCAGTATAGGAGGCGTACATGTACCAGTATAGGAGTAGTACATGTACCAGTATAGTAGTACATGTACCAGTATAGGAGGCGTACATGTACCAGTACAGGAGTAGTACATGTACCAGTATAGGAGTAGTACATGTACCAGTATAGGAGTAGTACATGTACCAGTATAGGAGTAGTACATGTACCAGTATAGGAGGCATACATGTACCAGTATAGGAGTAGTACATGTACCAGTACAGGAGTAGTACATGTACTAGTATAGGAGTAGTACATGTACCAGTATAGGAGGCATACATGTACCAGTATAGGAGTAGTACATGTAACAGTACAGGAGTAGTACAAGTACCAGTACAGGAGTAGTACATGTACCAGTATAGGAGTAGTACACGTACCAGTACAGGAGTAGTACATGTACCAGTATAGGAGTAGTACATGTACCAGTACAGGAGTAGTACATGTACCAGTATAGGAGTAGTACACGTACCAGTACAGGAGTAGTACATGTACCAGTATAGGAGTTGTACATGTACCAGTATAGGAGTAGTACACATACCAGTATAGGAGTAGTACATGTACCAGTACAGGAGTAGTACATGTACCAGTATAGGAGGCATACATGTACCAGTATAGGAGTAGTACATGTACCAGTATAGGAGTAGTACACATACCAGTATAGGAGTAGTACAAGTACCAGTACAGGAGTAGTACATGTACCAGTATAGTAGTACATGTACCAGTACAGGAGTAGTACAAGTACCAGTATAGGAGTAGTACATGTATCAGTATAGGAGTAGTACATGTACCAGTATAGGAGTAGTACATGTACCAGTATAGGAGTAGTACATGTACCAGTACAGGAGTAGTACATGTACCAGTATAGGAGTAGTACACGTACCAGTACAGGAGTAGTACATGTACCAGTATAGGAGTAGTACATGTACCAGTATAGGAGTAGTACATGTACCAGTATAGGAGTAGTACACGTACCAGTATAGGAGTAGTACATGTACCAGTATAGGAGTAGTACATGTACCAGTATAGGAGTAGTACATGTACCAGTATAGGAGTAGTACACGTACCAGTATAGGAGTAGTACATGTACCAGTATAGGAGTAGTACATGTACCAGTACAGGAGTAGTACATGTACCAGTACAGGAGTAGTACATGTACCAGTATAGGAGGCATACATGTACTAGTACAGGAGTAGTACATGTACCAGTACAGGAGTAGTACATGTACCAGTATAGGAGGCATACATGTACCAGTATAGGAGTAGTACATGTACCAGTATAGGAGTAGTACATGTACCAGTACAGGAGTACATGTACCAGTATAGGAGTAGTACATGTACCAGTATAGGAGGAGTACATGTACCAGTATAGGAGTAGTACATGTACCAGTATAGTAGTACATGTACCAGTATAGGAGTAGTACCTGTACCAGTATAGGAGTAGTACATGTACCAGTACAGGAGTAGTACATGTACTAGTATAGGAGTAGTACATGTACCAGTATAGGAGGCATACATGTACCAGTATAGGAGTAGTACATGTACTAGTATAGGAGTAGTACATGTACCAGTACAGTAGTACATGTATCAGTATAGGAGTAGTACATGTACCAGTATGGGAGTAGTACATGTACCAGTATAGGAGTAGTACATGTACCAGTATAGGAGTAGTACATGTACCAGTATAGGAGTAGTACATGTACCAGTATAGGAGTAGTACATGTACCAGTATAGGAGTAGTACACATACCAGTATAGGAGGCGTACATGTACCAGTACAGGAGTAGTACATGTACCAGTATAGGAGGCATACATGTACCAGTATAGGAGTAGTACATTTACTAGTATAGGAGTAGTACATGTACCAGTATAGGAGTAGTACATGTACCAGTATAGGAGTAGTACACATACCAGTACAGGAGTAGTACACATACCAGTACAGGAGTAGTACATGTACCAGTATAGGAGTAGTACATGTACCAGTATAGGAGTAGTACATATACCAGTATAGTAGCACATGTACCAGTATAGGAGTAGTACATGTACTAGTATAGGAGTAGTACATTTACCAGTATAGGAGGCATACATGTACCAGTATAGGAGTAGTACATGTACCAGTACAGGAGTAGTACATGTACTAGTATAGGAGTAGTACATGTACCAGTATAGGAGGCATACATGTACCAGTATAGGAGTAGTACATGTAACAGTACACGAGTAGTACAAGTACCAGTACAGGAGTAGTACATGTACCAGTATAGGAGTAGTACACGTACCAGTACAGGAGTAGTACATGTACCAGTATAGGAGTAGTACATGTACCAGTACAGGAGTAGTACATGTACCAGTATAGGAGTAGTACACGTACCAGTACAGGAGTAGTACATGTACCAGTATAGGAGTTGTACATGTACCAGTATGGGAGTAGTACATGTACCAGTATAGGAGTAGTACATGTACCAGTATAGGAGTAGTACTTGTACCAGTATAGGAGTAGTACACGTACCAGTATAGGAGTAGTACACGTACCAGTATAGGAGTAGTACTTGTACCAGTATAGGAGTAGTACACGTACCAGTATAGGAGTAGTACATGTACCAGTATAGGAGTACACATACCAGTATAGGAGTAGTACATGTACCAGTACAGGAGTACTACACGTACCAGTATAGTAGTAGTACATGTACCAGTACAGGAGTAGTACATGTACCAGTATAGTAGTACATGTACCAGTACAGGAGTAGTACAAGTACCACTATAGGAGTAGTACATGTATCAGTATAGGAGTAGTACATGTACCAGTATAGGAGTAGTACATGTACCAGTATAGGAGTAGTACATGTACCAGTACAGGAGTAGTACATGTACCAGTATAGGAGTAGTACATGTACCAGTATAGGAGTAGTACATGTACCAGTATAGGAGTAGTACATGTACCAGTATAGGAGTAGTACATGTACCAGTATAGGAGTAGTACATATACCAGTATAGGAGTAGTACATATACCAGTATAGTAGTACATGTACCAGTATAGGAGTAGTACATGTACCAGTATAGGAGTAGTACACATACCAGTACAGGAGTAGTACATGTACCAGTATAGGAGTAGTACATGTACCAGTATAGGAGTAGTACATATACCAGTACAGGAGTAGTACATGTATCAGTATAGGAGTAGTACATGTACCAGTATAGGAGTAGTACATGTACCAGTACAGGAGTAGTACATGTACCAGTATAGGAGTAGTACATGTACCAGTATAGGAGTAGTACATGTACCAGTATAGGAGTAGTACACATACCAGTATAGGAGTAGTACATGTACCAGTATAGGAGTAGTACATGTACCAGTACAGGAGTAGTACACATACCAGTATAGGAGGCGTACATGTACCAGTATAGGAGTAGTACATGTACCAGTACAGGAGTAGTACACATACCAGTATAGGAGGCGTACATGTACCAGTATAGGAGTAGTACATGTACCAGTACAGGAGTAGTACATGTACCAGTATAGGAGTAGTACATGTACCAGTACAGGAGTAGTACACATACCAGTATAGGAGGCGTACATGTACCAGTATAGGAGTAGTACATGTACCAGTATAGTAGTACATGTACCAGTATAGGAGGCGTACATGTACCAGTACAGGAGTAGTACATGTACCAGTATAGGAGTAGTACATGTACCAGTATAGGAGTAGTACATGTACCAGTATAGGAGTAGTACATGTACCAGTATAGGAGTAGTACATGTACCAGTATAGGAGTAGTACATGTACCAGTATAGGAGTAGTACATGTACCAGTATAGGAGTAGTACATGTACCAGTATAGGAGGCGTACATGTACCAGTACAGGAGTAGTACATGTACCAGTATAGGAGTAGTACTTGTACCAGTATAGGAGTAGTACATGTACCAGTATAGGAGTAGTACATGTACCAGTATAGGAGTAGTACATGTACCAGTATAGGAGTAGTACATGTACCAGTATAGGAGTAGTACATGTACCAGTATAGGAGTAGTACATGTACCAGTATAGGAGTAGTACATGTACCAGTATAGGAGTAGTACACATACCAGTATAGGAGGCGTACATGTACCAGTACAGGAGTAGTACATGTACCAGTATAGTAGTACATGTACCAGTATAGGAGTAGTACATGTACCAGTATAGTAGTACATGTACCAGTATGGGAGTAGTACATGTACTAGTATAGGAGTAGTACATGTACCAGTATAGGAGTAGTACATGTACCAGTATAGGAGTCGTACATGTACCAGTACAGGAGTAGTACATGTATCAGTATAGGAGTAGTACATGTACCAGTACAGGAGTAGTACAAGTACCAGTATAGGAGGCGTACATGTACCAGTATAGGAGTAGTACATGTACCAGTATAGGAGTAGTACATGTACCAGTACAGGAGTAGTACATGTACCAGTATAGGAGTAGTACATGTACCAGTATAGGAGTAGTACATGTACCAGTATAGGAGTAGTACATGTACCAGTATAGGAGTAGTACACATACCAGTATAGGAGGCGTACATGTACCAGTACAGGAGTAGTACATGTACCAGTATAGGAGTAGTACTTGTACCAGTATAGGAGTAGTACATGTACCAGTATAGGAGTAGTACATGTACCAGTATAGGAGTAGTACATGTACCAGTATAGGAGTAGTACATGTACCAGTATAGGAGTAGTACATGTACCGGTATAGGAGTAGTACATGTACCAGTATAGGAGTAGTACATGTACCAGTATAGGAGTAGTACATGTACCAGTATAGGAGTAGTACATGTACCAGTATAGGAGTAGTACTTGTACCAGTATAGGAGTAGTACACGTACCAGTATAGGAGTAGTACACGTACCAGTATAGGAGTAGTACTTGTACCAGTATAGGAGTAGTACACGTACCAGTATAGGAGTAGTACATGTACCAGTATAGGAGTACACATACCAGTATAGGAGTAGTACATGTACCAGTACAGGAGTACTACACGTACCAGTATAGTAGTAGTACATGTACCAGTACAGGAGTAGTACATGTACCAGTATAGTAGTAGTACGTGTACCAGTACAGGAGTAGTACATGTACCAGTATAGTAGTAGTACATGTACCAGTATAGGAGTAGTACATGTACCAGTATAGGAGTAGTACATGTACCAGTATAGTAGTACATGTACCAGTATAGGAGTAGTACACATACCAGTATAGGAGTAGTACATGTACCAGTATATGAGTACACATACCAGTATAGGAGTAGTACATGTACCAGTATAGGAGTAGTACATGTACCAGTATAGGAGTAGTACATGTACCAGTATAGGAGTAGTACATGTACCAGTATAGGAGTAGTACATGTACCAGTATAGGAGTAGTACATGTACCAGTATAGGAGTAGTACATGTACCAGTACAGGAGTAGTACATGTACCAGTATAGGAGTAGTACATGTACCAGTACAGTAGTACATGTATCAGTATAGGAGTAGTACATGTACCAGTATAGGAATAGTACATGTACCAGTATAGGAGTACATGTACCAGTATAGGAGTTGTACATGTACCAGTATAGGAGTTGTACATGTACCAGTATAGGAGTACATGTACCAGTACAGGAGTAGTACATGTACCAGTATAGGAGTAGTACATGTACCAGTATAGGAGTAGTACATGTACCAGTATAGGAGTAGTACATGTACTCTTATAGGAGTAGTACATGTACCAGTATAGGAGTAGTACACGTACCAGTATAGGAGTAGTACACGTACCAGTATAGGAGTAGTACATGTACCAGTATAGGAGTAGTACATGTACCAGTATAGGAGTAGTACATGTACCAGTATAGGAGTAGTACATGTACCAGTACGGGAGTAGTACATGTACCAGTATGGGAGTAGTACATGTACCAGTATAGGAGTAGTACATGTACCAGTATAGGAGTAGTACATGTACCAGTATAGGAGTAGTACATGTACCAGTATAGGAGTAGTACATGTACCAGTATAGGAGTAGTACATGTACCAGTACAGGAGTAGTACATGTACCAGTATAGGAGTAGTACATGTACCAGTACAGGAGTAGTACATGTACCAGTATAGGAGTAGTACATGTACCAGTATAGGAGTAGTACACATACCAGTATAGGAGTAGTACATGTATCAGTATAGGAGTAGTACATGTACCAGTATAGGAGTAGTACATGTACCAGTATAGGAGTAGTACATGTATCAGTATAGGAGGCATACATGTACCAGTATAGGAGTAGTACATGTACCAGTACGGGAGTAGTACATGTACCAGTATGGGAGTAGTACATGTACCAGTATAGGAGTAGTACATGTACCAGTATAGGAGTAGTACATGTACCAGTATAGGAGTAGTACATGTACCAGTATAGGAGTAGTACATGTACCAGTATAGGAGTAGTACATGTACCAGTACAGGAGTAGTACATGTACCAGTATAGGAGTAGTACATGTACCAGTACAGGAGTAGTACATGTACCAGTATAGGAGTAGTACATGTACCAGTATAGGAGTAGTACACATACCAGTATAGGAGTAGTACATGTATCAGTATAGGAGTAGTACATGTACCAGTATAGGAGTAGTACATGTACCAGTATAGGAGTAGTACATGTACCAGTATAGGAGTAGTACATGTACCAGTATAGGAGTAGTACATGTACCAGTATAGGAGTAGTACATGTACCAGTACAGGAGTAGTACATGTACCAGTATAGGAGTAGTACATGTACCAGTACAGGAGTAGTACATGTACCAGTATAGGAGTAGTACATGTACCAGTATAGGAGTAGTACATGTACCAGTACAGTAGTACATGTATCAGTATAGGAGTAGTACATGTACCAGTATAGGAGTAGTACATGTACCAGTATAGGAGTAGTACATGTACCAGTATAGGAGGCATACATGTACCAGTATAGGAGTAGTACATGTACCAGTACAGTAGTACATGTATCAGTATAGGAGTAGTACATGTACCAGTATAGGAGTAGTACATGTACCAGTATAGTAGTAGTACATGTACCAGTACAGGAGTAGTACATGTATCAGTATAGGAGTAGTACATGTATCAGTATAGGAGTAGTACATGTACCAGTATAGGAGTAGTACATGTACCAGTATAGGAGTAGTACATGTATCAGTATAGGAGTAGTACATGTACCAGTATAGGAGTAGTACATGTACCAGTATAGGAGTAGTACATGTACCAGTATAGGAGTTGTACATGTACCAGTACAGGAGTAGTACATGTACCAGTATAGGAGTAGTACATGTATCAGTATAGGAGTAGTACATGTGGTGTCACCACCCTAAATCGGACCACTTCCGGGTTTACTGGCCAAATAGTCCCTTCTGAACTTAGTTTTTTTGAGGAATTTGGCCCCAAGGGAAGGGAAAGAGGGGCCAAACCCATTGTTATTTGGTATAAGAATGATGAGGAGGAGTGTTTCAATAGGCCCAGAATATTTTTTGTTCAAAACATAAATTCAGTGGAAGTTTATGGGGTGAAGGGGTCCTGATGTGTATTCATGCGCTAATCAGGCCTCACCATGCAAAAATCACTACCTGGTTACCATGGCAATTTGCGCAAAATCTAGCCTGACTTTGTTTATGTGGACCTATCTTATTTTTTTCTCCATTTCATAAGCTAAAATATGGTGTAGGTTGCTAAGCACTGTGAGAATTTTAAGTATATTTAATATCAGGTCAACGGTGGAAGACCTGTGATTTTTCGGATGGTCACAAGGCATTTGGGGTGGTGACACCTTAATAGGAAAAGCTGATTTTAATACATATCCCACTCAGGGGGGCATTTTTGAGGCCTTTTCACACTTTTTTAACAATAAGTGTTGGTTTTTTGTGCTGGACACCTCTTGTATATGGGATTTGTGTCGAAAAATGATAGAATTTCAAGGAGTTTTGGCTTAAAAATGTCTAATTTTCACAAAAATTGGACCTTGAAACTAACTCCCTTTTTTCTAGTCCTTACAGGCATTTTATAGGAAAATTTCACTTCCTAACTAAATCTGATGAAATGGGTAATTCTTTTTAACTTACCTATCATTTAAAGGAGCGAATATCATGACACTATATAATGGAACATTCCAGGGGTGAAATATCCCAGAATTCCATTGATTGTTATGGTTACCATGGCAACATAACAACATGTTTCCTCTCTAAGGGGCCTATTTTGGGTCAAATTTGGCTATTTTGGCCCCAAAAATGCCTGTTTTAGGGCCTTTTCACCAATTCTACTGACTTCCCTAATTCTCACAGTGCTTAGTGGCATATTACTGGAGAAAATGGATGTTCTGGGCTGTCTTCTAATGCATATTTGCCATAACAAAGTCAGGCTAGATTTTTCTCTATGTCAGATTAAAAACTTGTAGCTAGAAAAACAACCTTTTTAGGGCAGTTTTGGTCTACGCACATCCCACCACTGTCCCAAATGGCCCAAAATACCAATAAAATATGGTTTTTAGGTAGAATCTGGGGACAAATTATGATTGAGGGTCCTCAAAATGTTTCGTTTATGAAGGAATCTTTTGGTAACCATGGCAACAACAAAACCAGCTTTTCTGTTAAGGTGTCACCACCCTAAATCGGACCACTTCCGGGTTTACTGGCCAAATAGTCCCTTCTGAACTTAGTTATTTTGAGGAATTTGGCCCCAAGGGAAGGGAAAGAGGGGCCAAACCCATTGTTATTTGGTATAAGAATGATGAGGAGGAGTGTTTCAATAGGCCCAGAATATTTTTTGTTCAAAACATAAATTCAGTGGAAGTTTATGGGGTGAAGGGGTCCTGATGTGTATTCATGCGCTAATCAGGCCTCACCATGCAAAAATCACTACCTGGTTACCATGGCAATTTGCGCAAAATCTAGCCTGACTTTGTTTATGTGGACCTATCTTATTTTTTTCTCCATTTCATAAGCTAAAATATGGTGTAGGTTGCTAAGCACTGTGAGAATTTTAAGTATATTTAATATCAGGTCAACGGTGGAAGACCTGTGATTTTTCGGATGGTCACAAGGCATTTGGGGTGGTGACACCATGTACCAGTATAGGAGTAGTACACATACCAGTATAGGAGGCGTACATGTACCAGTACAGGAGTAGTACATGTACCAGTATAGTAGTACATGTACCAGTATAGGAGTAGTACATGTACCAGTATAGGAGTAGTACACGTACCAGTATAGGAGGCATACATGTACCAGTATAGGAGTAGTACATGTACCAGTATAGTAGTACATGTATCAGTATAGGAGTAGTACATGTACCAGTATAGGAGTAGTACATGTACCAGTATAGGAGGCGTACATGTACCAGTATAGGAGTAGTACATGTACCAGTATAGGAGTAGTACATGTACCAGTATAGGAGTAGTACATGTACCAGTATAGGAGTAGTACATGTATCAGTATAGGAGTAGTACATGTACCAGTATAGGAGTTGTACATGTACCAGTACAGGAGTAGTACATGTACCAGTATAGGAGTAGTACATGTACCAGTATAGGAGTAGTACACGTACCAGTATAGGAGTAGTACATGTATCAGTATAGGAGTAGTACATGTACCAGTATAGGAGTAGTACATGTACCAGTATAGGAGTAGTACATGTACCAGTATAGGAGTAGTACATGTACCAGTATAGGAGTAGTACACATACCAGTATAGGAGTAGTACACGTACCAGTACAGGAGTAGTACATGTACCAGTATAGGAGTAGTACATGTACCAGTATAAGAGTACTACACGTACCAGTATAGGAGTAGTACATGTACCAGTATAGGAGGCATACATGTACCAGTATAGGAGTAGTACATGTACCAGTATAGGAGTAGTACATGTACCAGTATAGGAGTAGTACATGTACCAGTACAGGAGTAGTACACATACCAGTATAGGAGTAGTACATGTACCAGTATAGGAGTAGTACATGTACCAGTATAGGAGTAGTACATGTACCAGTATAGGAGTAGTACACGTACCAGTATAGGAGTAGTACATGTACCAGTATAGGAGTAGTACACGTACTAGTATAGGAGTAGTACATGTACTAGTATAGGAGTAGTACATGTACTAGTATAGGAGTAGTACACGTACCAGTATAGGAGTAGTACATGTACCAGTATAGGAGTAGTACACGTACTAGTATAGGAGTAGTACATGTACTAGTATAGGAGTAGTACATGTACTAGTATAGGAGTAGTACACGTACCAGTATAGGAGTAGTACATGTACCAGTATAGGAGTAGTACACGTACTAGTATAGGAGTAGTACATGTACTAGTATAGGAGTAGTACATGTACTAGTATAGGAGTAGTACACGTACCAGTATAGGAGTAGTACACGTACCAGTATAGGAGTAGTACATGTACCAGTATAGGAGTAGTACATGTACTAGTATAGGAGTAGTACACATACCAGTATAGGAGTAGTACATGTACCAATATAGGAGTAGTACATGTACCAGTATAGTAGTACATGTACCAGTATAGGAGTAGTACACGTACCAGTATAGGAGTAGTACATGTACCAGTATAGGAGTAGTACACGTACTAGTATAGGAGTAGTACATGTACTAGTATAGGAGTAGTACATGTACCAGTATAGGAGTAGTACATGTACCAGTATAGGAGTAGTACATGTACCAGTATGGGAGTAGTACATGTACCAGTATAGGAGTAGTACATGTACCAGTATAGGAGTAGTACATGTACCAGTACAGGAGTAGTACATGTACCAGTATAGGAGGCATACATGTACCAGTATAGGAGTAGTACACGTACCAGTATAGGAGTAGTACATGTACCAGTATAGGAGGCATACATGTACCAGTATAGGAGTAGTACATGTACCAGTATAGGAGGCGTACATGTACCAGTATAAGAGTAGTACATGTACCAGTATAGGAGGCATACATGTACCAGTATAGGAGTTGTACATGTACCAGTACAGGAGTAGTACATGTACCAGTATAGGAGTAGTACTTGTACCAGTATAGGAGTAGTACATGTACCAGTATAGGAGTAGTACGTGTACCAGTATAGGAGTAGTACATGTACCAGTATAGGAGTAGTACATGTACCAGTATAGGAGTAGTACTTGTACCAGTATAGGAGTAGTACATGTACCAGTATAGGAGTAGTACATGTACCAGTACGGGAGTAGTACATGTACCAGTATGGGAGTAGTACATGTACCAGTACAGGAGTAGTACATGTACCAGTATAGGAGTAGTACATGTACCAGTACAGGAGTACTACACATACCAGTATAGGAGTAGTACATGTACCAGTACAGGAGTAGTACACATACCAGTATAGGAGTAGTACATGTACCAGTACAGTAGTACATGTACCAGTATAGGAGTACTACATGTACCAGTATAGGAGTAGTACATGTACCAGTACAGTAGTACATGTACCAGTATAGGAGTAGTACATGTACCAGTATAGGAGTAGTACATGTACCAGTATAGGAGTAGTACATGTACCATTATAGGAGTAGTACATGTACCAGTATAGGAGTAGTACATGTACCAGTACAGTAGTACATGTACCAGTATAGGAGTAGTACATGTACCAGTATAGGAGTAGTACCTGTACCAGTACAGGAGTAGTACATGTACCAGTATAGGAGTAGTACACATACCAGTATAGGAGTAGTACATGTACCAGTACAGTAGTACATGTACCAGTATAGGAGTAGTACATGTACCAGTATAGTAGTACATGTACCAGTATAGGAGTAGTACATGTACCAGTATAGGAGTAGTACATGTACCAGTATAGGAGTAGTACATGTACCAGTATAGGAGTAGTACATGTACCAGTACAGTAGTACATGTACCAGTATAGGAGTAGTACATGTACCAGTATAGGAGTAGTACATGTACCAGTACAGTAGTACATGTACCAGTATAGGAGTAGTACATGTACCAGTATAGGAGTAGTACATGTACCAGTATAGGAGTAGTACATGTACCAGTACAGTAGTACATGTACCAGTATAGGAGTAGTACATGTACCAGTGCAGTAGTACATGTACCAGTATAGGAGTAGTACATGTACCAGTATAGTAGTACATGTACCAGTATAGGAGTAGTACATGTACCAGTATAGGAGTAGTACATGTACCAGTATAGGAGTAGTACATGTACCAGTATAGGAGTAGTACATGTACCAGTACAGTAGTACATGTACCAGTATAGGAGTAGTACATGTACCAGTATAGGAGTAGTACATGTACCAGTACAGTAGTACATGTACCAGTATAGGAGTAGTACATGTACCAGTATAGGAGTAGTACATGTACCAGTATAGGAGTAGTACATGTACCAGTACAGTAGTACATGTACCAGTATAGGAGTAGTACATGTACCAGTATAGTAGTACATGTACCAGTACAGGAGTAGTACATGTACCAGTATAGTAGTAGTACATGTACCAGTATAGGAGTAGTACATGTACCAGTATAGGAGTAGTACATGTACCAGTATAGGAGTAGTACATGTACCAGTATAGGAGTAGTACATGTACCAGTATAGGAGTAGTACATGTACCAGTACAGTAGTACATGTACCAGTATAGGAGTAGTACATGTACCAGTATAGGAGTAGTACATGTACCAGTATAGGAGTAGTACATGTACCAGTATAGGAGGCGTACATGTACCAGTATAGGAGTAGTACATGTACCAGTATAGGAGTAGTACATGTACCAGTATAGGAGTAGTACATGTACCAGTACAGTAGTACATGTACCAGTATAGGAGTAGTACCTGTACCAGTACAGGAGTAGTACATGTACCAGTATAGGAGTAGTACACATACCAGTATAGGAGTAGTACATGTACCAGTACAGTAGTACATGTACCAGTATAGGAGTAGTACATGTACCAGTACAGTAGTACATGTACCAGTACAGGAGTAGTACATGTACCAGTATAGGAGTAGTACATGTACCAGTATAGGAGTAGTACATGTACCAGTATAGGAGTAGTACATGTACCAGTATAGGAGTAGTACACATACCAGTATAGGAGTAGTACATGTACCAGTACAGTAGTACATGTACCAGTATAGGAGTAGTACATGTACCAGTATAGGAGTAGTACATGTACCAGTATAGGAGTAGTACATGTACCAGTACAGGAGTAGTACATGTACCAGTATAGGAGGCATACATGTACCAGTATAGGAGTAGTACATGTACCAGTATAAGAGGCATACATGTACCAGTACAGTAGTACATGTACCAGTATAGGAGTAGTACATGTACCAGTATAGGAGTAGTACATGTACCAGTATAGGAGTAGTACATGTACCAGTATAGGAGTAGTACATGTACCAGTATAGGAGTAGTACATGTACCAGTACAGGAGTAGTACATGTACCAGTATAGGAGTAGTACATGTACCAGTATAGGAGTAGTACACATACCAGTATAGGAGTAGTACATGTACCAGTATAGGAGTAGTACATGTACCAGTATAGGAGTAGTACATGTACCAGTATAGGAGTAGTACATGTACCAGTATAGGAGTAGTACATGTACCAGTATAGTAGTACATGTACCAGTATAGGAGTAGTACATGTACCAGTATGGGAGTAGTACATGTACCAGTACAGGAGTAGTACATGTACCAGTATAGGAGTACATGTACCAGTATAGGAGTAGTACATGTACCAGTATAGGAGTAGTACACATACCAGTATAGGAGGGGTACATGTACCAGTATAGGAGTAGTACATGTACCAGTACAGGAGTAGTACATGTACCAGTATAGGAGTAGTACATGTACCAGTATAGGAGTAGTACATGTACCAGTATAGGAGTAGTACACGTACCAGTATAGGAGTAGTACACGTACCAGTATAGGAGTAGTACATGTACCAGTATAGGAGTAGTACATGTATCAGTATAGGAGTAGTACACGTACCAGTATAGGAGTAGTACATGTACCAGTATAGGAGTAGTACATGTACCAGTACAGGAGTAGTACATGTACCAGTATAGGAGTAGTACATGTACCAGTATAGGAGTTGTACATGTACCAGTATAGGAGGCATACATGTACCAGTATAGGAGTAGTACATGTACCAGTACAGGAGTAGTACATGTACCAGTACAGTAGTAGTACATGTACCAGTATAGGAGTAGTACATGTACCAGTATAGGAGTAGTACACGTACCAGTATAGGAGTAGTACACGTACCAGTATAGGAGTAGTACACGTACCAGTATAGGAGTAGTACATGTACCAGTATAGGAGTAGTACATGTACCAGTACAGGAGTAGTACATGTACCAGTATAGGAGTAGTACACGTACCAGTATAGGAGTACATGTACCAGTATAGGAGTAGTACATGTACCAGTATAGGAGTAGTACATGTACCAGTACAGGAGTAGTACATGTACCAGTATAGGAGTACATGTACCAGTACAGTAGTACATGTATCAGTATAGGAGTAGTACATGTACCAGTATAGGAGTAGTACATGTACCAGTATAGGAGTAGTACATGTACCAGTATGGGAGTAGTACATGTACCAGTATAGGAGTAGTACATGTACCAGTATAGGAGTAGTACATGTACCAGTATAGGAGTAGTACATGTACCAGTACAGGAGTAGTACATGTACCAGTATAGGAGTAGTACATGTACCAGTACAGGAGTAGTACATGTACCAGTATAGGAGTAGTACATGTACCAGTATAGGAGTAGTACATGTACCAGTATAGGAGTAGTACATGTACCAGTACAGGAGTAGTACATGTACCAGTATAGGAGGCATACATGTACCAGTATAGGAGTAGTACATGTACCAGTACAGGAGTAGTACATGTACCAGTATAGGAGTAGTACATGTACCAGTACAGGAGTAGTACATGTACCAGTATAGGAGTAGTACATGTACCAGTATAGGAGTAGTACATGTACCAGTATGGGAGTAGTACACGTACCAGTATAGGAGTAGTACATGTACCAGTACAGTAGTACATGTACCAGTATAGGAGTAGTACATGTACCAGTATAGGAGTAGTACATGTACTAGTATAGGAGTAGTACATGTACCAGTATAGGAGTAGTACATGTACCAGTATAGGAGTAGTACATGTACCAGTATAGGAGTAGTACATGTACCAGTATGGGAGTAGTACATGTACCAGTATAGGAGTAGTACATGTACCAGTATGGGAGTAGTACATGTACCAGTACAGGAGTAGTACATGTACCAGTATAGGAGTAGTACATGTACCAGTATACCAAGTCATCCCAATTCTTACCCTTTCCTGCAGACACAGGATACTAAATGCGTACAATTTTGTGGGACAATTGAAATTTTGAATTATCAAAATTTTCTGTTTCAGGTAATCTGACATTACATAGCAAAACTTGGCCGACCCTAGAAGAATTTATTCGTCTTAAAGTCAATTTCTTACACACTTTAGTCACGTGACCATGACACGTCCCTCCTACTTAGCCCACCCTATCTTTCTCAGCATGTTTCCTGAAACAAATGTTTTTCTTACCTGTACAGAACATTTTTACGTCCTACCGTATGTGCCGTAATAAGCGCACATACCCTAATAAACACACCCCCTCTCTTAGTGTTCATATCTTAGACTAGAAATGTCCCCAAAATTTCAAATTTTGACGTCCAATTAAACTCTTACTCTAAACATATTTATTTTCACACATCTACCATGAAGGACATTTTCGCACATCTGTGATGACTGAGTCTGTAGCTACGTATAGTTTACAGCTTGTCAATCTGACCATTTCTCTACATTCACCCTCGTATAAGCCGCACCTGTTGGTTGAAGATGTAGGTTTGCTTCTGTTCTATAGTAACAAATACCCTCCTATAAGCCACACCCCTTTTTTTGGTTAATCATATAAGCCACATTTTGATTTTTTTTCTGGTATAGCCGAGGCTTATACGAGAGAATTTACGATATTAATGACTTTACAGAAAAAAGAAGAGGAAAATGTGCAAGATGTATTGATTATTAATATGGGTCAGCTATGCTACCCTGCCCCTATCTTTATCCCTAGGCATGTACATTGTGATTGTTCGGTGTATAGCACTCAACAAGCAGTTCAAAACAAACCTGTCTATGTATGGGATTATAAGTCTTAAATAATGAGTATAGGGGTCAGTATTTCAAAGGCAGTTTAAGAAAAAGGATTGATTACTACAATGTTACAGACCTAGACAAACGATAAATAAAGCAACAACACCAATCTATCGTCATCTCTGGCATATAAGACGCATCCCATGTATAAGATGCACCTAGAGTTCAAGAATATAGTCATAAATATCTGCTGAATTTATTTTAAAAATTCAAAAAGCTATGTGTAGCTAGGCCCCCCTGGACCCCCTATGTCCTATTATAACTAAAGCCACTCATAAAAGAATACTGGTTTCTCATCACCGCGCGCATCAAAAAAATGTGTTTTGAAGAAAAATAGAATAAAAAAAAAAATAGAAAAATATGGGCATATTTGGTATCAAATTAAAGCTACTGTAGCCAGCAGTGCAGTAGACTAGAGATTGGGTGCATTTGCACAATTTTCCTTAATTAGCAAACCCTCAAGTACTAAAATCAAAATTTTCGGTGTGAAATATTTGGGACACTGTAAACCACGGCACCCAGTATAGCCCAGAGCAAAAAAAAAAAAAAAGAGAGAGAAAGAAAAATCGCCCTCGTCATATTTTTCAGGGGGTGGTGATGAGAAACCAGTTGTTTTTTTAAGTGGCCAAAGGGAGAGTGTAACATATCAAAAGAAAGGTCTTAGTGTCCCCCGTTGCAGGTCCAGGGAGAACTAAAACCTCGTGTATAAGACGTGCCTTATACGCAAGAGATTACGGTATGAATATCATGCAGTAGATTTCTGCCTAAATGCCATAAACTCTCTCGTATATGCCGCGGCTAATACTAGACCCAAATAAAAATGAGGCCTATAGGAATAGCCGAGAAGTCTGGGTGAGGCTTATACAAGGGTACTATACAGTGTAAAACAGCACTGGGCATGTACATTGTACAGCCAGTTGTCAAACCCTAGGTACTATACAGTGTAAAACAGCACTGGGCATGTACATTGTACAGCCAGTACAGCCAGTTGTCAAACCCTAGGTACTATACAGTGTAAAACAGCACTAGGCATGTACATTGTACAGCCAGTACAGCCAGTTGTCAAACCCTAGGTACTATACAGTGTAAAACAGCACTAGGCATGTACATTGTACAGCCAGTTGTCAAACCCTAGGTACTATACAGTGTAAAACAGCACTGGGCATGTGCATTGTACAGCCAGTTGTCAAACCCTAGGTACTATACAGTGTAAAACAGCACTAGGCATGTACATTGTACAGCAAGGTGTCAAACCCTAGGTACTATACAGTGTAAAACAGCACTAGGCATGTACATTGTACAGCCAGTTGTCAAACCCTAGGTACTATACACTGTAAAACAGCACTAGGCATGTCCATTGTACAGCCAGTTGTCAAACCCTAGGTACTATACAGTGTAAAACAGCACTAGGCATGTACATTGTACAGCAAGGTGTCAAACCCTAGGTACTATACAGTGTAAAACAGCACTAGGCATGTACATTGTACAGCCAGTTGTCAAACCCTAGGTACTATACACTGTAAAACAGCACTAGGCATGTACATTGTACAGCAAGGTGTCAAACCCTAGGTACTATACAGTGTAAAACAGCACTAGGTATGTACATTGTACAGCCAGTACAGCCAGTTGTCAAACCCTAGGTACTATACAGTGTAAAACAGCACTAGGCATGTCCATTGTACAGCCAGTACAGCCAGTTGTCAAACCCTAGGTACTATACAGTGTAAAACAGCACTGGGCATGTCCATTGTACAGCCAGTACAGCCAGTTGTCAAACCCTAGGTACTATACACTTAAAACAGCACTAGGCATGTACATTGTACAGCCAGTTGTCAAACCCTAGGTACTATACAGTGTAAAACAGCACTAGGCATGTCCATTGTACAGCCAGTACAGCCAGTTGTCAAACCCTAGGTACTATACAGTGTAAAACAGCACTGGGCATGTCCATTGTACAGCCAGTACAGCCAGTTGTCAAACCCTAGGTACTATACAGTGTAAAACAGCACTAGGCATGTACATTGTACAGCCAGTACAGCCAGTTGTCAAACCCTAGGTACTATACACTGTAAAACAGCACTAGGCATGTCCATTGTACAGCCAGTTGTCAAACCCTAGGTACTATACAGTGTAAAACAGCACTGGGCATGTACATTGTACAGCCAGTACAGCCAGTTGTCAAACCCTAGGTACTATACACTGTAAAACAGCACTAGGCATGTCCATTGTACAGCCAGTTGTCAAACCCTAGGTACTATACAGTGTAAAACAGCACTAGGCATGTACATTGTACAGCCAGTTGTCAAACCCTAGGTACTATACAGTGTAAAACAGCACTGGGCATGTACATTGTACAGCCAGTTGTCAAACCCTAGGTACTATACACTGTAAAACAGCACTAGGCATGTCCATTGTACAGCCAGTTGTCAAACCCTAGGTACTATACACTGTAAAACAGCACTGGGCATGTACATTGTACAGCCAGTACAGCCAGTTGTCAAACCCTAGGTACTATACAGTGTAAAACAGCACTAGGCATGTACATTGTACAGCCAGTTGTCAAACCCTAGGTACTATACAGTGTAAAACAGCACTGGGCATGTACATTGTACAGCCAGTACAGCCAGTTGTCAAACCCTAGGTACTATACACTGTAAAACAGCACTAGGCATGTACATTGTACAGCCAGTTGTCAAACCCTAGGTACTATACAGTGTAAAACAGCACTGGGCATGTACATTGTACAGCCAGTACAGCCAGTTGTCAAACCCTAGGTACTATACACTGTAAAACAGCACTAGGCATGTACATTGTACAGCCAGTTGTCAAACCCTAGGTACTATACAGTGTAAAACAGCACTAGGCATGTACATTGTACAGCCAGTTGTCAAACCCTAGGTACTATACAGTGTAAAACAGCACTGGGCATGTACATTGTACAGCCAGTTGTCAAACCCTAGGTACTATACACTGTAAAACAGCACTAGGCATGTCCATTGTACAGCCAGTTGTCAAACCCTAGGTACTATACACTGTAAAACAGCACTGGGCATGTACATTGTACAGCCAGTACAGCCAGTTGTCAAACCCTAGGTACTATACAGTGTAAAACAGCACTAGGCATGTACATTGTACAGCCAGTTGTCAAACCCTAGGTACTATACACTGTAAAACAGCACTGGGCATGTACATTGTACAGCCAGTACAGCCAGTTGTCAAACCCTAGGTACTATACACTGTAAAACAGCACTAGGCATGTACATTGTACAGCCAGTTGTCAAACCCTAGGTACTATACAGTGTAAAACAGCACTAGGCATGTACATTGTACAGCCAGTTGTCAAACCCTAGGTACTATACACTGTAAAACAGCACTAGGCATGTCCATTGTACAGCCAGTACAGCCAGTTGTCAAACCCTAGGTACTATATACTGTAAAACAGCACTGGGCATGTACATTGTACAGCCAGTTGTCAAACCCTAGGTACTATACAGTGTGAAACGGCACTGGGCATGTCCATTGTACAGCCAGTTGTCAAACCCTAGGTACTATACAGTGTAAAACAGCACTGGGCATGTCCATTGTACAGCCAGTACAGCCAGTTGTCAAACCCTAGGTACTATACAGTGTAAAACAGCACTAGGCATGTACATTGTACAGCCAGTTGTCAAACCCTAGGTACTATACAGTGTAAAACAGCACTGGGCATGTCCATTGTACAGCCAGTTGTCAAACCCTAGGTACTATACAGTGTAAAACAGCACTAGGCATGTACATTGTACAGCCAGTTGTCAAACCCTAGGTACTATACAGTGTAAAACAGCACTGGGCATGTCCATTGTACAGCCAGTTGTCAAACCCTAGGTACTATACACTGTAAAACAGCACTAGGCATGTACATTGTACAGCCAGTACAGCCAGTTGTCAAACCCTAGGTACTATACAGTGTAAAACAGCACTAGGCATGTCCATTGTACAGCAAGGTGTCAAACCCTAGGTACTATACAGTGTAAAACAGCACTGGGCATGTACATTGTACAGCCAGTTGTCAAACCCTAGGTACTATACAGTGTAAAACAGCACTAGGCATGTACATTGTACAGCCAGTACAGCCAGTTGTCAAACCCTAGGTACTATACAGTGTAAAACAGCACTAGGCATGTCCATTGTACAGCAAGGTGTCAAACCCTAGGTACTATACAGTGTAAAACAGCACTGGGCATGTACATTGTACAGCCAGTTGTCAAACCCTAGGTACTATACAGTGTAAAACAGCACTAGGCATGTACATTGTACAGCCAGTACAGCCAGTTGTCAAACCCTAGGTACTATACACTGTAAAACAGCACTAGGCATGTACATTGTACAGCCAGTTGTCAAACCCTAGGTACTATACAGTGTAAAACAGCACTAGGCATGTACATTGTACAGCCAGTACAGCCAGTTGTCAAACCCTAGGTACTATACACTGTAAAACAGCACTAGGCATGTCCATTGTACAGCCAGTTGTCAAACCCTAGGTACTATACAGTGTAAAACAGCACTGGACATGTACATTGTACAGCCAGTTGTCAAACCCTAGGTACTATACAGTGTAAAACAGCACTAGGCATGTCCATTGTACAGCCAGTTGTCAAACCCTAGGTACTATACAGTGTAAAACAGCACTGGGCATGTACATTGTACAGCCAGTACAGCCAGTTGTCAAACCCTAGGTACTATACAGTGTAAAACAGCACTGGGCATGTACATTGTACAGCCAGTACAGCAAGGTGTCAAACCCTAGGTACTATACAGTGTAAAACAGCACTAGGCATGTACATTGTACAGCCAGTACAGCCAGTACAGCCAGTTGTCAAACCCTAGGTACTATACAGTGTAAAACAGCACTGGGCATGTCCATTGTACAGCCAGTTGTCAAACCCTAGGTACTATACAGTGTAAAACAGCACTGGGCATGTACATTGTACAGCCAGTACAGCCAGTTGTCAAACCCTAGGTACTATACAGTGTAAAACAGCACTGGGCATGTACATTGTACAGCCAGTACAGCAAGGTGTCAAACCCTAGGTACTATACAGTGTAAAACAGCACTAGGCATGTACATTGTACAGCCAGTACAGCCAGTACAGCCAGTTGTCAAACCCTAGGTACTATACAGTGTAAAACAGCACTGGGCATGTCCATTGTACAGCCAGTTGTCAAACCCTAGGTACTATACAGTGTAAAACAGCACTAGGCATGTACATTGTACAGCCAGTACAGCCAGTTGTCAAACCCTAGGTACTATACACTGTAAAACAGCACTAGGCATGTCCATTGTACAGCCAGTTGTCAAACCCTAGGTACTATACAGTGTAAAACAGCACTGGACATGTACATTGTACAGCCAGTTGTCAAACCCTAGGTACTATACAGTGTAAAACAGCACTAGGCATGTCCATTGTACAGCCAGTTGTCAAACCCTAGGTACTATACAGTGTAAAACAGCACTGGGCATGTACATTGTACAGCCAGTACAGCCAGTTGTCAAACCCTAGGTACTATACAGTGTAAAACAGCACTGGGCATGTACATTGTACAGCCAGTACAGCAAGGTGTCAAACCCTAGGTACTATACAGTGTAAAACAGCACTAGGCATGTACATTGTACAGCCAGTACAGCCAGTACAGCCAGTTGTCAAACCCTAGGTACTATACAGTGTAAAACAGCACTGGGCATGTCCATTGTACAGCCAGTTGTCAAACCCTAGGTACTATACAGTGTAAAACAGCACTGGGCATGTACATTGTACAGCCAGTACAGCCAGTTGTCAAACCCTAGGTACTATACAGTGTAAAACAGCACTGGGCATGTACATTGTACAGCCAGTACAGCAAGGTGTCAAACCCTAGGTACTATACAGTGTAAAACAGCACTAGGCATGTACATTGTACAGCCAGTACAGCCAGTACAGCCAGTTGTCAAACCCTAGGTACTATACAGTGTAAAACAGCACTGGGCATGTCCATTGTACAGCCAGTTGTCAAACCCTAGGTACTATACAGTGTAAAACAGCACTGGGCATGTCCATTGTACAGCCAGTTGTCAAACCCTAGGTACTATACAGTGTAAAACAGCACTGGGCATGTCCATTGTACAGCCAGTTGTCAAACCCTAGGTACTATACAGTGTAAAACAGCACTGGGCATGTACATTGTACAGCCAGTACAGCCAGTTGTCAAACCCTAGGTACTATACAGTGTAAAACAGCACTGGGCATGTACATTGTACAGCCAGTACAGCAAGGTGTCAAACCCTAGGTACTATACAGTGTAAAACAGCACTAGGCATGTACATTGTACAGCCAGTACAGCCAGTACAGCCAGTTGTCAAACCCTAGGTACTATACAGTGTAAAACAGCACTGGGCATGTCCATTGTACAGCCAGTTGTCAAACCCTAGGTACTATACAGTGTAAAACAGCACTGGGCATGTCCATTGTACAGCCAGTTGTCAAACCCTAGGTACTATACAGTGTAAAACAGCACTAGGCATGTCCATTGTACAGCCAGGTGTCAAACCCTAGGTACTATACAGTGTAAAACAGCACTGGACATGTCCATTGTACAGCCAGTACAGCCAGTTGTCAAACCTTAGGTACTATACACTGTAAAACAGCACTGGGCATGTACATTGTACAGCCAGTTGTCAAACCCTAGGTACTATACAGTGTAAAACAGCACTGGGCATGTACATTGTACAGCCAGTTGTCAAACCCTAGGTACTATACACTGTAAAACAGCACTAGGCATGTCCATTGTACAGCCAGTTGTCAAACCCTAGGTACTATACAGTGTAAAACAGCACTAGGCATGTACATTGTACAGCCAGTTGTCAAACCCTAGGTACTATACAGTGTAAAACAGCACTGGGCATGTACATTGTACAGCCAGTTGTCAAACCCTAGGTACTATACAGTGTAAAACAGCACTAGGTATGTACATTGTACAGCCAGTTGTCAAACCCTAGGTACTATACACTGTAAAACAGCACTGGGCATGTACATTGTACAGCCAGTACAGCCAGTTGTCAAACCCTAGGTGAAGCTCAGGGTGCAGCTTATATAACATTGGAAATTATTTGGGTGAAATCTTTAAGTGCATCTTATTTTTACGAAAATATGTACTGAGTGAAAATCAACATGTTCACACCAACTTCTAGACAGACATTCCAGATATGTTTTAAACACGCAATGTGCTGATTATGTGGAATACGGTATGTTTGTCACAGAGTGTTATCAGTAAGTGCAGATAGGCGATACACTAACCACGGCCCCAAAACAATAACCACTTATCTCACATATACTGGAAATTCTCCCATATAAGCCGCACCTTTGTATAAGCCGCACCCCAGTTCTATAGTGTCAAATACCTCCCTATAAGTCGCACCCCTTCTTTTAGCTCATCCTTTATGCCTCATTTTGGTTTGGGTTCTGGTACTACCCGCGGCGTATACAAGAGAATTTACGGAATTGACGGTACACCACATGGAAGACCTATGGTGTAACATTTAAACCTTTAGGCATCACCATGGATTAAGACTTTTTTGGGGTGCCGAAGATGAAAGCAAACTCTAAAGTTATGGCCAGAACAAGCGCAAATGAGCGCTGAAATACAAAATAGTTAAGTTATCTGTGTAGTGTAGAAAGTATGGAGCATGGAGGACTGTAACATGTCAGAAATTCATTGGTATCATATCATAAAACAGAGAGAGGCAAAATGTACCCTAAATCATTGTCAAGGCCACCCTTTTTGGCTACAATGTTAAAGTATATGCATTCCATTTGGAAACCTTTGTTAACCTTTTTTCCCCGCCCTTTTGACCCATGTGTCAACCATCCATCATGGGCAATAACTGGCTCTCCAAGCAGATGTGTTGTGGTGATAGGACTACATTACTACCAGGTCACACTACTTAATATCTGCTTGGAGCTAGTTGCTGCCTGTATGCTGATGTCACCCCCACCACCCTACCTCTTCCGAGTTAGGTGCGACTTCGGCGCATTCCTCTAGTTATCACTGTCTGAGTGCAGCAAGGTTGTAACTGCTTCTGGGTCAACAAGGTGTAAGCTACCTCTGTGAGGCCCCTCACGGAGGTACCTTTTACCTGGTTGGTCCAGAGGCAGTTACAACCTTGCTGCACTAAAGCGGTGCTCATGCTTACCTTGCGGGGTTGCCTGCAGGACCGAATCCTGCTGCAACATTGGCATCTTGGGCTACATTCTGGTTAAAGCTTGGACCATTATTTAGGATTTTACAGCATGAAATAAAAGGCAATACTGTTTGTTAAGATTTCAAGAGTTAATTGATTAGAATAATAAGTTAATTCTTGTTTTCATTTTTCCAAGATCAATCCGGGCCTGCTGAAGGATAAAACCTGTGGGACCGAATGGCCTGCGAGGGGAAAAACTTTTCGTATAGACTAGTCACTACCAATGGGTGCATGATACTTATTGATCTGGTAGAGGGAACGAAATATCAGTCCGTCCTTGAAGGCAAAAAAAATTGATAAGTACTTATTGATCTGTGACCGCAGTCCTACAAGGCTAACCCTTTCAAATCAGGATAGCACTTTGATAACCTGTCATTTTAAAAAAAAACAGGGTGGGGGGGGGTTGATCAATTTACATACGGGCATCAACAATTTTTGGTCCCCCCTTCTGAAGCTCTGAAATTGTTGGTACCCTCCATGAATTCTATACTTAAACACACAAATGTATCTCCAAGTGGCTGCCAGTATGCCATGTTTTTATAGCTATGTGGTTTATTAACTAATACCTTTCTTCTACCCGACAGACAAACAAGAAGAAGCTGTTCCTGTTGCGGGAGGAGTCGGAGGCCGGCCCCGCACGCCTCGAGTACTACGACAGTGAGAAGAAGTACAAAGCTGGGGGGCCGGCAAAACGCTGGATCCCACTCAGAACGTGCTTCAACATCAACAAGAAGTCAGATGCCAAACACAAGTACGCCATCGCGCTGTACACCAAGGAGGACTGCTTCTCTGTGGTGTGTGAGACGGAGACAGAGCAGGACGAGTGGCTCACTGTGCTGCTGGAACTACATAATGACAATGTCACCGACGGGGAAGAACCACGCCCGTTCTTTGGTAAGTGACACTCAGTATGTAGTATTAGATGTAGGACAGGAAGAACCACGCCCGTTCTTTGGTAAGTGACACTCAGTATGTAGTATTAGATGTAGGACAGGAAGAACCATGCCCGTTCTTTGGTAAGTGACACTCAGTATGTAGTATTAGATGTAGGACAGGAAGAACCATGCCCGTTCTTTGGTAAGTTGGTATACAGTATTTAATGTAATTAACCGTGCAGCGACTCTTACATAACGCCCATAGATATACAATGTATGGTGGGACGAGGAGACCATTTACAATCGGTGCTGGTAAAACGTATACAGTAGCTATCCAGCCATAAATCGTATTGGAATGTGAGGGGAAAAGATAAGGTTAATATGTTTATTTTTAAGGAGGAACACATAGGTTTGCTGCAATCATTAAAGTTTGAAATCATTGCCAACCGATTGCCATTTCGGTGAGTCCCGAACAATGTGAGACAAGAGGTGAATGAGAACATTCTCCAGTCACATGTTTTTTCCATAGTTAGTAGTTTAAGCAAACCAAACATCAGGTTGGCGAGTGTAGAAGCTGGCCCCAACATCCTATAGCCACAGTGCTGTACTAAAGAGATTGTGGACAGAAAACAAGACATGGCTGGCGAGAGGAGCTAAAGCCCTAGGGTTTACTTGAAATTGGTTAATTACAGGTTAGTAGGGTTGGATAGGCCTGTCTTGGTTGGTACAGAGATACCATATCTCTTCATTCAAAACCTGCTGGTATTACCTTTACCAGCAATGGCCAGAATTTTCCAATATGTTGATTGAATGAGAGCAGAGACTGGGGGTTTGGAGACCGGCCTGACTGCGTGAGGCTCCTGGGATCCCTAGCGGCTATGGCTGTGTGGCTTCATAGCCAACAGGGTGCATTCTATATCGAGCGCACAGTACACTTTAAAAAATACCTGAAAGTATAGCAGTTCAGAGATAAAATGTAACCAACAATAGGGTTTGTGTGCCTAGTAGGGTAAATGTTGGCGTACAGCTCTCACACAAGGTGGCAGCACATGTATACCACGGCACAGGAGGCAGGCTCATTCTGAGTGAGAGCCAAGGTAGGAGATGTCCTCTAAGGGCTTCAATCATTCTGAGTGAGAGCCGAGATATCTATCATGATGCACCATGGCAGTGCTGGCGTGTTAAGCACCGTGTACAGATATCTATCATGATGCACCATGGCAGTGCTGGCGTGTTAAGCACCGTATAGAGATATCTATCATGATGCACCATGGCAGTGCTGGCGTGTTAAGCACCATATAGAGATATCTATCATGATGCACCATGGCAGTGCTGGTGTGTTAAGCACCGTATACAGATATCTATCTGTCTTGATGCACCATGGCAGTGCTGGCGTGTTAACCACCGTATAGAGATATCTATCATGATGCACCATGGCAGTGCTGGCGTGTTAAGCACCGTATAGAGATATCTATCATGATGCACCATGGCAGTGCTGGCGTGTTAAGCACCGTGTACAGATATCTATCATGATGCAATATGGCAGTGCTGGCGTGTTAAGCACCATATAGAGATATCTATCATGATGCACCATGGCAGTGCTGGTGTGTTAAGCACCGTATACAGATATCTATCATGATGCACCATGGCAGTGCTGGTGTGTTAAGCACCGTATAGAGATATGTATCATGATGCACCATGGCAGTGCTGGCGTGTTAAGCACCATATAGAGATATCTATCATGATGCACCATGGCAGTGCTGGCGTGTTAAGCACCATATAGAGATATCTATCATGATGCACCATGGCAGTGCTGGTGTGTTAAGCACCGTATACAGATATCTATCTGTCATGATGCACCATGGCAGTGGTGGCGTGTTAAGCACCGTATACAGATATCTATCATGATGCACCATGGCAGTGGTGGCGTGTTAAGCACCGTATACAGATATCTATCATGATGCACCATGGCAGTGCTGGCGTGTTAAGCACCGTATACAGATATCTATCATGATGCACCATGGCAGTGCTGGCGTGTTAAGCACCGTATACAGATATCTATCATGATGCACCATGGCAGTGCTGGCGTGTTAAGCACCGTATACAGATATCTATCATGATGCACCATGGCAGTGCTGGCGTGTTAAGCACCGTGTACAGATATGTATCATGATGCACCATGGCAGTGCTGGCGTGTTAAGCACCGTATAGAGATATGTATCATGATGCACCATGGCAGTGCTGGCGTGTTAAGCACCATATAGAGATATCTATCATGATGCACCATGGCAGTGCTGGCGTGTTAAGCACCGTATAGAGATATCTATCATGATGCACCATGGCAGTTTATTCAGCCAGTACTGTCATGGTGCATTAGAACTGTTAAATATACGCTGTGTTTAGATCAAGGACCTGCCTGTTATAAAAGCACAGTGAGAGCCTTGTTTAACTCTTATTGTGCAGAGTATACACATTTATTGTGTACAAACACACAGTCACCAGCACAGCACCATGACACCCGGGACACGTTTATATTGTTTGTACGCTGTGTACAGATCAAGGCCCTGCCTATTATAAAAGCGCTGTAAGAGCCTTGTCTAACTGTTATTGTGCACAGTATACATAGTCTGTGTGAGGTATATGTTGTTATGTAGACAGCATGCGGAACCCAGGAGCCAGGGTTCAATTATTAACTTGTGATGAGTGTAAAGTATCCCAGGTAACCTGTGTTTGGTGTCTCATGTTTGTATGTACATTGTGCTTAACTCGCAATGCATGATGCACTCCTGGTACCATGATGCACTCCTGGTATCATGATGCACTCCTGGTATCATGATGCACTCCTGGTATCATGATGCACTCCTGGTGTCATGATGCACTCCTGGTATCATGATACATTCCTGGTATCATGATACACTCCTGGTATCATGATGCACTCATGTATCATGATGCACCAAAGCAGCCTGGAGAGTCTCCCTGGCTCTGTATTGGCATCCGTCTGACAGGGTCAGTATTAATGTGGTCCTTACAGGGTTAAAGATGTTTTTTGAGTCACACCATGACATCAATATACCTAGATATTAACACCACCCCCTAATAAGGTTAACTTGTTGTTTATTCACCATCTTGGAGAAAAGAAAAAACCTTTGAATGTCACAGGAATTATAAAATGTGGGATACTGTGTTATTTGGGCAGCAGAGTATTGCTGTAAACAACCCGCATGATGCATTGTTTTTGTGACTACTCACTACCACTGCATTGGCAGGATGCAGGACTAGTGAGATACGCACAAAGCCTCTAAAACCATTCATGAAGAGTAACCAATCAGGTGCCACGTATCATGGTGTGTAGAGTAACCAATCAGGTGCCATGTATCATGGTGTGTAGAGTAACCAATCAGGTGCCATGTATCATGGATAGTAGAGTAACTAATCAGGTGCCACGTATCATGGTGTGTAGAGTAACCAATCAGGTGCCATGTATCATGGTGTGTAGAGTAACCAATCAGGTGCCATGTATCATGGATAGTAGAGTAACTAATCAGGTGCCACGTATCATGGTGTGTAGAGTAACCAATCAGGTGCCATGTATCATGGATAGTAGAGTAACTAATCAGGTGCCACGTATCATGGTGTGTAGAGTAACCAATCAGGTGCCATGTATCATGGATAGTAGAGTAACTAATCAGGTGCCACGTATCATGGTGTGTACAGTAACCAATCAGGTGCCATGTATCATGGATAGTAGAGTAACTAATCAGGTGCCACGTATCATGGTGTGTAGAGTAACCAATCAGGTGCCACGTATCATGGTGTGTAGAGTAACCAATCAGGTGCCACGTATCATGGTGTGTAGAGTAACCAATCAGGTGCCACGTATCATGGTGATTAATCAATCAGGCGCCATGTATCGTCTCAAGTAGAGTAACCAATCAGGTGCCATGCTTCATGGTTAGCGTCTAAAACCACAATATCCTCGTGCACTGACCCTGACCCTACCTCACATACACAACCAGCACTAACAAACCCGACACCTGGCCCTGCCTGGTTTATCTTATGTCTATTAACCCTTTATGTATTACATGATGCACTACACGGCTATGTTGTCATGATGCACCAAGGCAGTGCTGGTAGGCAGCTTACATTGGTGCATCATGCTGTTCTACATTGGTGCATCATGCTGTTCTACATTGGTGCATCATGCTGTCCTACATTGGTGCATCATGCTGTCCGGCACTACATTGGTGCATCATGCTGTCCGCCACTGCATTGGTGCATCATGCTGTCCTACATTGGTGCATCATGCTGTCCTACATTGGTGCATCATGCTGTTCTACATTGGTGCATCATGCTGTCCGGCACTACATTGGTGCATCATGCTGTCCTACATTGGTGCATCATGCTGTCCTACATTGGTGCATCATGCTGTTCTACATTGGTGCATCATGCTGTCCTACATTGGTGCATCATGCTGTCCGGCACTACATTGGTGCATCATGCTGTCCTACATTGGTGCATCATGCTGTCCTACATTGGTGCATCATGCTGTTCTACATTGGTGCATCATGCTATCCTACATTGGTGCATCATGCTGTCCTACATTGGTGCATCATGCTGTCCGGCACTACATTGGTGCATCATGCTGTCCGCCACTGCATTGGTGCATCATGCTGTCCTACATTGGTGCATCATGCTGTCCTACATTGGTGCATCATGCTGTCCTACATTGGTGCATCATGCTGTCCTACATTGGTGCATCATGCTGTCCTACATTGGTGCATCATGCTGTCCTACATTGGTGCATCATGCTGTTCTACATTGGTGCATCATGCTGTCCGGCACTACATTGGTGCATCATGCTGTCCGGCACTACATTAGTGCATCAGGTTGACCTGCTGCACTATAGGGCAGTGTATTACTGCACCATGAAGGACTGATTGACAATAAGCCTGAATCACCCCTCTCCAAGACATACTGTAAAAACCTGCATGTTTACTACAATTGATCACCAATCAAACATATTGCACCAAATATAGTCTGGCTTTGGCAAGGGGTTTTCTGCCTTACTCAAAATTACAATTTTCAGGCCTTCCCTAGATTTCTGGAGAGGCTTATAATGCATATACAGGTTATAATAAATGAGGCGTAATGGTATGACCTCTTTGTGACCCCATAATCCATAGAGCAGCCTGGTACCTGCCCCTCCATTACTGCCCTGCTCAGCGCCCTGCACTGTACTCTATTAGTTAATGTGTACGTGAAGATATCCCGCCATGGATATAAACCCTTGTTGTAGAAGGGGTGTTAAACCAGGACCTACCCACCTTACACGAAGATGTCCCGCCATGGATATAAACCCTAGCTGTAGAAGGGGTGTTAAACTAGGACCTACCTACCTGACATGAAGATATCCCGCCATGGATAAAACCCTAGTTGTAGAAGGGGTGTTAAACTAGGACCTACCTACCTGACATGAAGATATCCCGCCATGGATATAAACCCTAGCTGTAGAAGGGGTGTTAAACTAGGACCTACCTACCTGACATGAAGATATCCTGCCATGGATATAAACCCTAGCTGTAGAAGGGGTGTTAAACTAGGACCTACCTACCTGACATGAAGATATCCCGCCATGGATATAAACCCTAGCTGTAGAAGGGGTGTTAAACCAGTACTTACCCACCTGATGTGAAGATATCATCAGGTCTGTATGTAAAAACACAAGGAGGTGAAACATGCACATCCAGGGTAGTCTGGTGATGCCCCGACACAACCAGTGGATAGCACATTGTATTGTATAAGTCTTTAATAACAAAGACTAACACAGAACACTAAAGTGCGTCATGGGAAGGTGTCCACCATAGTGATGTCATACTGCATCATGGGAAGGTGTCCACCATAGTGATGTCATAGTGCATCATGGGAAGGTGTTCACCATAGTGACGTCATAGTGATGTCATACTGCATCATGGGAAGGTGTTCACCGTAGCGACGTCATAGTGCATCATGGGAAGGTGTTCACCATAGTGACGTCATAGTGATGTCATACTGCATCATGGGAAGGTGTCCACCATAGTGACCTCAGTGCATCATGTGAAGGTGTTCACCGTAGCGACATCATAGTGCATCATGGGAAGGTGTTCACCATAGTGACGTCATAGTGCATCATGGGAAGGTGTCCACCGTAGTGACGTCATAGTGCATCATGGGAAGGTGTTCACCATAGTGACGTCATAGTGATGTCATAGTGCATCATGGGAAGGTGTCCACCATAGTGACGTCATAGTGCATCATGGGAAGGTGTTCACCATAGTGATGTCATAGTGCATCATGGGAAGGTGTCCACCATAGTGACAGTGCATCATGTGAAGATGTTCACCTTAGCGACGTCATAGTGCATCATGGGAAGGTGTTCACCATAGTGACGTAATAGTGATGTCATAGTGCATCATGGGAAGGTGTCCACCATAGTGACCTAGTGCATCATGGGAAGGTGTTCACCGTAGCGACATCATAGTGCATCATGGGAACGTGTTCACCATAGTGACGTCATAGTGCATCATGGGAAGGTGTCCACGGTAGTGACGTCATAGTGCATCATGGGAAGGTGTTCACCATAGTGATGTCATAGTGCATTATGGGAAGGTGTCCACCATAGTGACGTCATAGTGCATCATGGGAAGGTGTTCACCATAGTGATGTCATAGTGCATCATGGGAAGCTGTCCACCATAGTGACGTCATAGTGCATCATGGGAAGGTGTTCACCGTAGCGATGTCATAGGCATCATGGGAAGGTGTTCACCGTAGTGACAGTGCATCATGGGAAGGTGTCCACCGTAGCGACGTCATAGTGCATCATGGGAAGGTATTCACCATAGTGACGTCATAGTGATGTCATAGTGCATCATGGGAAGGTGTTCACCATAGTGACCTCAGTGCATCATGGGAAGGTGTCCACCATAGTGACGTCATAGTGCATCATGGGAAGCTGTCCACCATAGTGACGTCATAGTGCATCATGGGAAGGTGTTTACCATAGTGACGTCATAGTGCATCATGGGAAGCTGTCCACCATAGTGACATAGTGCATCATGAGAAGGTGTCCACCATAGTGACAGTGCATCATGGGAAGGTGTTCACCGTAGCAACGTCATAGTGCATCATGGGAAGGTGTTCACCATAGTGACATCATAGTGCATCATGGGAAGGTGTTCACCATAGTGACGTCATCATGGGAAGGTGCCCACCATAGTGACGTCATAGTGCATCATGGGAAGGTGTTCACCATAGTGACGTCATAGTGCATCATGGGAAGGTGTTCACCATAGTGACGTCATCATGGGAAGGTGCCCACCATAGTGACGTCATAGTGCATCATGGGAAGGTGTTCACCATAGTGACGCCATAGTGCATCATGGGAAGGTGTTCACCGTAGCGACGTCATAGTGCATCATGGGAAGGTGTCCACCATAGTGACGTCATAGTGCATCATGGGAAGGTGTCCACCATAGTGACGTCATAGTGCATCATGGGAAGGTGTCCACCGTAGTGACGTCATAGTGCATCATGGGAAGGTGTCCACCATAGTGATGTCATAGTGCATCATAGGAAGGTGTCCACCATAGTGACGTCATAGTGCATCATGGGAAGGTGTCCACCATAGTGATGTCATAGTGCATCATGGGAAGGTGTCCACCATAGTGACGTCATAGTGCATCATGGGAAGGTGTCCACCATTGTGATGTCATACTGCATCATGGGAAGGTGTCTACCATAGTGACATCATAGTGCATCATGGGAAGGTGTTCACCATATTGACGTCATAGTGATGTCATAGTGCATCATGGGAAGGTGTCCACCATAGTGACGTCATAGTGCATCATGGGAAGGTGTCCACCATAGTGACGTCATAGTGCATCATGGGAAGGTGTCCACCATAGTGACGTCATAGTGACATCACAGTGCATCATGGGAAGGTGTTCACCATAGTGACGTCATAGTGACAGTGCATCATGGGAAGGTGCCCACCATAGTGATGTCATAGTGCATCATGGGAAGGTGTCCACCATAGTGATGTCATAGTGCATCATGGGAAGGTGTTCACCATAGTGACGTCATAGTGATGTCATACTGCATCATGGGAAGGTGTCCACCATAGTGACGTCATAGTGCATCATGGGAAGGTGTCCACCATAGTGACATCATAGTGATGTCATAGTGCATCATGGGAAGGTGTCCACCATAGTGATGTCATAGTGCATTATGGGAAGGTGTTCACCATAGTGACGTCATAGTGATGTCATACTGCATCATGGGAAGGTGTCCACCATAGTGACGTCATAGTGCATCATGGGAAGGTGTCCACCATAGTGACATCATAGTGATGTCATAGTGCATCATGGGAAGGTGTCCACCATAGTGATGTCATAGTGCATTATGGGAAGGTGTTTACCATAGTGACGTCATAGTGCATCATGGGAAGTTGTTCACCATAGTGACTTCATCATGGGTAGGTGTCCACCATAGTGACATCATAGTGCATCATGGGAAGGTGTTCTCCATAGTGCATTATGGGAAGGTGTTCACTATATTGACGTCATAGTGCATCATGGGAAGGTGTTCACCATTGCGACACCATAGTACACAGTAACAGTGCATCATGAGAAGGTTGTCGATTAGGGAAGTTATACGGCGTTGGAGGAGTAAGATAAAAAGAGGTAATAAATTACTTGATAAGGTTAGTTGCTACTCTTAAGGTAAAGTCTACAGAAATTCTTCAGTTGGTCTATAGGTAGCTTAAATCATATAGTATTGAAAAATGTACTACTTTTTAGAATACTGAATTTTTAAAAAAATAAAAGTTTTGCATTGAAATAAAAAGTGCTCCAAAAAATGAATGATTGAAATTCATATTTTGAGCATTGCATGATGGGTAAAATAGTAATAATCATAATATAAAATTGTTTCTAGATATATTCTTAGTTATTCTGAGCAATATTATCACTTATAGAAGTTTGTTTAGAACATTTGAGGGCTATAGATATAATCTGTGACAAAAAGTCAGAAAAGGATTAAAAGAGTCTAGATGTAATTATGTCAAAATTCTAAAGTGGCATAAAATGTTCAATTTTGATCAAAATGACCCGAAAATTTTCGTGGTTATTAAGGACCTATGTGGGTATCTGCTTACCAAAAAATGGTGTCATTTGGATAGATATAAGCTATATGCACAGAAAGCTGATCAATGGGCTCCTTATGAAGAAGTAGCAACCAACCATAAAGCAGTAGCCCTGCTTAGTCATATTGTACACCAGCAAATGGGCGCAAATAAAGCACCATGGCGGTTTTAGAGGGTTTAGGTTTGTTTTGCTAAAAACCTTTTCTCAACGCATTTCCCTCTCATTCAAACTATACAAAACCTAAAGGAAATAGAAAAATGTTTGAATATAAAACATCTTTACAAAATTTGCCCCCAGCTCTCAGCTTCTAATTTGATTTGAAAAATTCTTTCACCATTAGGAAGCTGACATCATAGCAGGCCATTCTGACCTGCGGCCCAAGGCCTATGTAGTTTCTACGGTGGCAAAATCTGGCGTGTCAGCGTCTTCTTAGTAACACTGTAGGTTGTTTTCACCTAACATGAATATACCTAGATATTAACACCACTTGTGCTAAAAGGTCACCATGTTATTAAGCCACCTTCATGGGAGAAGAAAAACAACCTTTTAAATGTGACAGAGGAATAACAGAATGGTGTGATAGAATCTGAGGTACCATGTTATGTGGGTACCAGAGTATGGCTGTAAACAACCTCCACCTCCCCACGTAGCCCTCCTCTACAAGGCCACTACCATAATCTCCCGTGTGTAAGGCGCGTCTTATAAGGCTTTAGTTCACCCTGGATCCACAAGGGTGACATCAGACCTTTCTTTTGATATGTTACACTCCTCCTTAATTTATAGGATCACATAGGGGGTGTAGGAGCTCCAGCTACATACAGCTTTTTGAATTTTAAAAATACATTAAGTAGAAGAAAAGTTTTTTTTCGGATCCAGTCCTTTAACTCTAGGTGCGTCTTATAGGCGGGGTGCACCTTATACGCCAGAGATAACAGTACTATTGTGAATTAGCGCACCCTTGTATAAGCCACACCCCCTACTTTGGGAGAAGCCACACCGAAAGGTTGAAAATTGGCAGTTCAGTACTGTCAAATACCCTCGCATAAGCCACACCCAGACTTTGTTAGAAGCTTTAAGCTGCAATAAGCATCTAGTTTCTAGTACAAGCCGCAGATTATATGCGATTTTATGGACCACCTTCTACATTTTACCAAAATCTTTTGTAATGTAACTTGGATTAGCCCTGTAACATTTAGGTGTTTGTATGATTGGTGGTGTTTGGACCCCATCACTGACATGTCAAGGTTACATCTCGGAGTGACAAGGTGGTGTGTAGGACGACATAACACCATGTTTGTTGTCATGATGGACCTAGAGCTGACCGTGTGTAGGTCGACATAACACCATGTTTGTTGTCATGATGGACCTAGAGCTGACCGTGTGTAGGTCGACATAACACCATGTTTGTTGTCATGATGGACCTAGAGCTGACCGTGTGTAGGTCGACATAACACCATGTTTGTTGTCATGATGGACCTAGAGCTGACCGTGTGTAGGTCGACATAACACCATGTTTGTTGTCATGATGCACTATCGGCACTATCGGCCCACACACATAGCTAGATCTTGAAATTTGCAATTCAATACTGCTTTATAGTGAACAAGTAATCAATGGATAATTCATGACGAGTGTGTGTTAGTAACTAAGTAATGTATGGGCTAACAGGCACCGAATGGCATGTATCGTAGGATATCGAACGAGTGGCCGCAGGCCACGAGTTTGATATCCTACGATACATGCCATGAGGTGCCTGTTAGCCCATACCTTACTAAGTTTATTACACGATTAATCAATAAAAAATCAATAAATAATCAATAAAATATCAATAAAAACAAGTTGAAAACAAAAATCCTTCCCCGGGACGTGAAGCCTGCCATAGGTACATACACCTCCTCGCCCGGCAGCGGACAGCGGCAGCCCCCGTCTCGGCTAGGGTTGGCAGCGGTACACGGCGAAAAATAGTGTACATACACCTCCTCGCCTGGCAGCGGACAGCGGCAGGGCACACGGCGAAAAAAGCTTCTCGCGGCTATGTTTGTGTATAACATACACCTCCTCGCCCGGCAGCGGACAGCGACAGCGCACACGGTGAAAAAAGACGTGTCTCGCTGTTATGTTTGTGTATAAAATACACCTCCTTGCCCGGCAGCGGACAGCGACAGCGCACACGGCGAAAAAAGATGCGCAGGGACCGGGGCGCGATCCATGTACCCCTCACGGCTGAGCGCGACGTGCTAACCGCTAGACCACCGCGTCTCCTACTTCAGCGGCCGTGTCGGCTTGGATTGATTTGAACGCGTCCTTTGGTTATGTATACACGATCGGTACACACGCCTCGGTGCCCGGCTAGGATTCCTTTGTTTGGTTTAGTTCTAGCCAACCACCTCTCGTCAGTCCCTGTGGCGCAGTGCATAGGGAGTTGGATTAGGGATCTGAGACTGCAGGTTCGAGCCCTACCCTGACCATGGAAATTTCGTGGGTTTTAACATGTGACATGTGACATGGACAAGGAGTGCTGATATCCACCTCAGAGAGTGCTGATATCCACCTCAGAGAGTGCTGATATCCACCTGGGATCTGCTCATAAGGGGTCGCACAATATGCAGGAATATCAGAACTGGGATATCCAGGAAAAGCACTGTGAGTCACAGAAATCGTGTAATAATGAAGGATAATTACACGAGGCCGGTATATTTGGGTGCGGCTTATACGAGGGTGTGGCTTATACAAGGGTGTGGCTTATATGAAGGTGTGGCTTATACGAAGGTGTGGCTTATACGAAGGTGTGGCTTATACGAGGGTGTGGCTTATACGTGGGTGTGGCTTATACTTGGGTGTGGCTTATACTTGGGTGTGGCTTATACGTGGGTGTGGCTTATACGTGGGTGTGGCTTATAAGAGGGTGTGGCTTATGAGAGGATGTGGGCCGATAGTGCATCGGTACATCATGATAACCCAACAGGGTTGATGCACTCCCATACAGGCTAATAGTGCATCATGCTGACCCTACAGGGTTGATGCACCCCCATACAGGCTAATAGTGCATCATGATAACCCAACAGGGTTGATGCACTCCCATACAGGCTAATAGTGCATCATGCTGACCCTACAGGGTTGATGCACTCCCATACAGGCTAATAGTGCACCATGCTGACCCTACAGGGTTGATGCACCCCCATACAGGCTAATAGTGCATCATGCTGACCCTACAGGGTTGATGCACCCCCATACAGGAGGCTAATAGTGCATCATAATAACCCTACAGGGTTGATGCACCCCATACATGCTAATAGTGCATCATGCTGACCCTTAGCCTGTATGGTTATCATGATGCACTATTAGCCTGTATGGGAGTGCATCAACCCTGTAGGGTTATCATGATGCACTATTAGCCTGTATGGGAGTGCATCAACCCTGTAGGGTCAGCATGATGCACTATTAGCCTGTATGGGAGTGCATCAACCCTGTAGGGTTAGCATGATGCACTATTAGCCTCCTGTATGGGGGTGCATCAACCCTGTAGGGTCAGCATGATGCACTATTAGCCTCCTGTATGGGGGTGCATCAACCCTGTAGGGTCAGCATGATGCACGATTAGCCTCCTGTATGGGAGTGCATCAACCCTGTAGGGTTATGATGCACTATTAGCCTGTATGGGGGTGCATCAACCCTGTAGGGTTATCATGATGCACTATTAGCCTGTATGGGAGTGCATCAACCCTGTAGGGTTATCATGATGCACTATTAGCCTCCTGTATGGGGGTGCATCAACCCTGTAGGGTTAGCATGATGCACTATTAGCCTCCTGTATGGGAGTGCATCAACCCTGTAGGGTCAGCATGATGCACTATTAGCATGTATGGGGTGCATCAACCCTGTAGGGTTATTATGATGCACTATTAGCCTCCTGTATGGGGGTGCATCAACCCTGTAGGGTCAGCATGATGCACTATTAGCCTGTATGGGGTGCATCAACCCTGTAGGGTCAGCATGGTGCACTATTAGCCTGTATGGGAGTGCATCAACCCTGTAGGGTCAGCATGATGCACTATTAGCCTGTATGGGAGTGCATCAACCCTGTAGGGTTATCATGATGCACTATTAGCCTCCTGTATGGGGGTGCATCAACCCTGTAGGGTTAGCATGATGCACTATTAGCCTCCTGTATGGGGTGCATCAACCCTGTAGGGTCAGCATGGTGCACTATTAGCCTGTATGGGAGTGCATCAACCCTGTAGGGTCAGCATGATGCACTATTAGCCTGTATGGGAGTGCATCAACCCTGTTGGGTTATCATGATGCACTATTAGCCTGTATGGGGGTGCATCAGCCCTGTAGGGTCAGCATGATGCACTATTAGCCTGTATGGGAGTGCATCAACCCTGTTGGGTTATCATGATGTACCGATGCACTATCGGCCCACATCCTCTCATAAGCCACACCCTCTTATAAGCCACACCCACGTATAAACCACACCCACGTATAAGCCACACCCAAGTATAAGCATCATGATAACCCTACAGAGTTGATGCACTCCCATACAGGAGGCTAATAGTGCATCATGATAACCCTACAGGGTTGATGCACCCCCATACAGGCTAATAGTGCATCATGCTGACCCTACAGGGTTGATGCACCCCCATACAGGAGGCTAATAGTGCATCATGCTGACCCTACAGGGTTGATGCACTCCCATACAGGAGGCTAATAGTGCATCATGCTGACCCTACAGGGTTGATGCACCCCCATACAGGAGGCTAATAGTGCATCATGCTAACCCTACAGGGTTGATGCACCCCCATACAGGAGGCTAATAGTGCATCATGCTGACCCTACAGGGTTGATGCACTCCCATACAGGAGGCTAATAGTGCATCATGATAACCCTACAGGGTTGATGCACTCCCATACAGGCTAATAGTGCATCATGATAACCCTACAGGGTTGATGCACTCCCATACAGGAGGCTAATAGTGCATCATGCTGACCCTACAGGGTTGATGCACTCCCATACAGGCTAATAGTGCATCATGATAAACCTACAGGGTTGATGCACTCCCATACAGGCTAATAGTGCATCATGATAACCCTACAGGGTTGATGCACTCCCATACAGGAGGCTAATAGTGCATCATGCTGACCCTACAGGGTTGATGCACCCCCATACAGGAGGCTAATAGTGCATCATGCTAACCCTACAGGGTTGATGCACCCCCATACAGGAGGCTAATAGTGCATCATGCTGACCCTACAGGGTTGATGCACTCCCATACAGTCTAACAGTGCATCATGATAACCCTACAGGGTTGATGCACTCCCATACAGGAGGCTAATAGTGCATCATGCTGACCCTACAGGGTTGATGCACTCCCATACAGGCTAATAGTGCATCATGCTGACCCTACAGGGTTGATGCACCCCCATACAGGAGGCTAATAGTGCATCATGCAGACCCTACAGGGTTGATGCACTCCCATACAGGCTAATAGTGCATCATGCTGACCCTACAGGGTTGATGCACCCCCATACAGGAGGCTAATAGTGCATCATGATAACTCTACAGTGTTGATGCACCCCCATACAGGCTAATAGTGCATCATGATAACCCTACAGGGTTGATGCACTCCCATACAGGAGGCTAATAGTGCATCATGCTAACCCTACAGGGTTGATGCACCCCCATACAGGCTAATAGTGCATCATGATAACCCCACAGGGTTGATGCACTCCCATACAGGCTAATAGTGCATCATGATAACCCTACAGGGTTGATGCACTCCCATACAGGAGGCTAATAGTGCATCATGCTAACCCTACAGGGTTGATGCACTCCCATACAGGAGGCTAATAGTGCATCATGCTAACCCTACAGGGTTGATGCACTCCCATACAGGAGGCTAATAGTGCATCATGATAACCCCACAGGGTTGATGCACTCCCATACAGGAGGCTAATAGTGCATCATGCTAACCCCACAGGGTTGATGCACCCCCATACAGGCTAATAGTGCATCATGCTAACCCTACAGGGTTGATGCACTCCCATACAGGAGGCTAATAGTGCATCATGCTAACCCTACAGGGTTGATGCACCCCCATACAGGAGGCTAATAGTGCATCATGATAACCCTACAGGGTTGATGCACCCCCATACAGGCTAATAGTGCATCATGATAACCCTACAGGGTTGATGCACCCCCATACAGGCTAATAGTGCATCATGCTGACCCTACAGGGTTGATGCACCCCCATACAGGAGGCTAATAGTGCATCATGCTGACCCTACAGGGTTGATGCACTCCCATACAGGAGGCTAATAGTGCATCATGCTGACCCTACAGGGTTGATGCACCCCCATACAGGAGGCTAATAATGCATCATGATAACCCTACAGGGTTGATGCACCCCCATACAGGAGGCTAATAGTGCATCATGATGACCCTTCAGGGTTGATGCACCCCCATACAGGAGGCTAATAGTGCATCATGCTGACCCTACAGGGTTGATGCACTCCCATACATGCTAATAGTGCATCATGCTGACCCTACAGGGTTGATGCACCCCCATACAGGAGGCTAATAGTGCATCATGCTGACCCTACAGGGTTGATGCACTCCCATACAGGCTAATAGTGCATCTTGCTGACCCTACAGGGTTGATGCACCCCCATACAGGAGGCTAATAGTGCATCATGATAACTCTACAGTGTTGATGCACCCCCATACAGGCTAATAGTGCATCATGATAACCCTACAGGGTTGATGCACTCCCATACAGGAGGCTAATAGTGCATCATGCTAACCCTACAGGGTTGATGCACCCCCATACAGGAGGCTAATAGTGCATCATGCTAACCCTACAGGGTTGATGCACTCCCATACAGGAGGCTAATAGTGCATCATGATAACCCTACAGGGTTGATGCACTCCCATACAGGCTAATAGTGCATCATGATAACCCCACAGGGTTGATGCACTCCCATACAGGCTAAAAGTGCATCATGCTAACCCTACAGGGTTGATGCACTCCCATACAGGAGGCTAATAGTGCATCATGATAACCCTACAGGGTTGATGCACTCCCATACAGGCTAAAAGTGCATCATGCTAACCCTACAGGGTTGATGCACTCCCATACAGGCTAATAGTGCATCATGCTAACCCTACAGGGTTGATGCACTCCCATACAGGCTAATAGTGCATCATGCTAACCCTACAGGGTTGATGCACTCCCATACAGGCTAATAGTGCATCATGATAACCCTACAGGGTTGATGCACTCCCATACAGGAGGCTAATAGTGCATCATGCTAACCCTACAGGGTTGATGCACTCCCATACAGGAGGCTAATAGTGCATCATGCTAACCCTACAGGGTTGATGCACTCCCATACAGGAGGCTAATAGTGCATCATGATAACCCTACAGTGTTGATGCACTCCCATACAGGCTAATAGTGCATCATGCTGACCCTACAGGGTTGATGCACTCCCATACAGGCTAATAGTGCATCATGATAACCCTACAGGGTTGATGCACTCCCATACAGGCTAATAGTGCATCATGCTAACCCTACAGGGTTGATGCACTCCCATACAGGCTAATAGTGCATCATGATAACCCTACAGGGTTGATGCACTCCCATACAGGAGGCTAATAGTGCATCATGCTAACCCTACAGGGTTGATGCACTCCCAT
The DNA here is from genome assembly GCA_949317995.1 of Acholoe squamosa. Classification (NCBI taxonomy): domain Eukaryota; kingdom Metazoa; phylum Annelida; class Polychaeta; order Phyllodocida; family Polynoidae; genus Acholoe; species Acholoe squamosa. The sequence continues at coordinate 80,203,323 of OX439044.1, read as the reverse complement.
ACAGGCTAATAGTGCATCATGCTGACCCTACAGGGTTGATGCACTCCCATACAGGCTAATAGTGCATCATGATAACCCTACAGGGTTGATGCACTCCCATACAGTCTAATAGTGCATCATGCTGACCCTACAGGGTTGATGCACTCCCATACAGGAGGCTAATAGTGCATCATGCTAACCCCACAGGGTTGATGCACTCCCATACAGGAGGCTAATAGTGCATCATGCTGACCCTACAGGGTTGATGCCCCCCATACATCCCATAAATCACTCTGTATAGTAAATCACTGTATGGCTTGTAAAGGGACAATTCATGGACATCCAAATTTATGATACACAATAGTAACCTGTTCTTAGTACCAAAACGTTGTGAGAACTCCAAGTGTATTCCTTTGTCTCCCTCTAGCTGTAAAATAGATTAGTGGCATTCTGCGGTATTTATCATGACTACTGTGGTTAACCCTTTAAAGGCCGCATAATGCCCATTGGTCGTCATGATGCACCAATAAAGTGCCTGCGAGTAATCTTGCTTGGTGCATCATAATGACCAATGGGAATGATGCATTGATGCATCAACGGCCCTTAAAGAGTTAATTCAGGAAAATATGCTGGTGATGTTTGAAACAAAAATAAGCATGATACATGTTTGTGTATTCATGGAATTTAATGTACTGTTTGCTTTATGTTGTGAGCGTAAACATCGACTAATGAAAATAGTTTTCATGAAATACCTGACCGTTTCTGTGTTTGTTTGTTTAAGGACATTTTACAGTAAAACCTCCCTCAGAAGCCCTGGGACATTTCGCTATGGTACACATTCACAAAAAAAAATAGATAAAGGGAGAGTAGTGAAATTTCAATATATTTGTCCTTTTTTGGTTTGCGCTCATTTATTTTAAAAATCTGCTATATATTGACAAATTACGCTTCCCTACCCCATCTTAAAGGGGTCCTAATCTCCTCTTTTCTACCCCCTCTCGTGTGTGTATGTAGACACACTGACACATGGCTCCATCAGTCTGACTAAAATTTCAGATTTCTCACCAAAATTGCGTTAAACAGCCATGACTCAAACCCTTGATAAATAAGCCTCTCGTCCCTGACTACCTCATACGTAGGACGCTTCTAGTTGAGATGAATTTGATAAACATTTCTCGGTAGCTCAAGAACTTAATTAATGATAATTAGCATGGCTATACCGACCCTCTAGTGTTATAATACCTGTATGTTAGTATGATACATGAACACAGGCGAGTTACTCACGGCTATACCGACCCTGTACATGTCACATAGTGTTATAATACCTGTATGTTAGTATGATACATGAACACAGGCGAGTTACTCACGGCTATACCGACCCTGTACATGTCACATAGTGTTATACTACCTGTATGTTAGTATGATACATGAACACAGGCGAGTTACTCACCAGTGCTGCATTCATGCATCATACCATCCACCAGTGCTGCATTCATGCATCATACCATCCACTAGTGCTGCATTCATGCATCATGCCATCCACTAGTGCTGCATTTATGCATCATACCATCCACTAGTGCTGCATTCATGCATCATGCCATCCACTTGTGCTGCATTCATGCATCATGCCATCCACCAGTGATGCATTTATGCATCATGCCATCCACTTGTGCTGCATTCATGCATCATGCCATCCACTAGTGCTGCATTCATGCATCATGCCATCCACTAGTGCTGCATTCATGCATCATACCACCCACCAGTGCTGCATTCATGCATCATACCATCCACTTGTGCTGCATTCATGCATCATACCATCCACTTGTGCTGCATTCATGCATCATACCATCCACCAGTGCTGCATTCATGCATCATACCATCCACTTGTGCTGCATTCATGCATCATACCATCCACTAGTGCTGCATTTATGCATCATACCATCCACTAGTGCTGCATTCATGCATCATGCCATCCACTTGTGCTGCATTCATGCATCATGCCATCCACCAGTGATGCATTTATGCATCATGCCATCCACTTGTGCTGCATTCATGCATCATACCATCCACTTGTGCTGCATTCATGCATCATACCATCCACTAGTGCTGCATTCATGCATCATGCCATCCACTTGTGCTGCATTCATGCATCATGGCATCCACTAGTGCTGCATTTATGCATCATGCCATCCACTTGTGCTGCATTCATGCATCATACCATCCACTAGTGCTGCATTTATGCATCATACCATCCACTAGTGCTGCATTCATGCATCATGCCATCCACTTGTGCTGCATTCATGCATCATGCCATCCACCAGTGATGCATTTATGCATCATGCCATCCACTTGTGCTGCATTCATGCATCATACCATCCACTTGTGCTGCATTCATGCATCATACCATCCACTAGTGCTGCATTCATGCATCATGCCATCCACTTGTGCTGCATTCATGCATCATGGCATCCACTAGTGCTGCATTTATGCATCATGCCATCCACCAGTGCTGCATTCATGCATCATGCCATCCACCAGTGCTGCATTTATGCATCATACCATCCACCAGTGCTGCATTCATGCATCATACCATCCACTAGTGCTGCATTTATGCATCATGGCATCCACTAGTGCTGCATTCATGCATCATGCCATCCACTAGTGCTGCATTCATGCATCATGCCATCCACTAGTGCTGCATTCATGCATCATGCCATCCACCAGTGATGCATTCATGCATCATACCATCCACCAGTGCTGCATTCATGCATCATACCATCCACTAGTGCTGCATTTATGCATCATGGCATCCACTAGTGCTGCATTCATGCATCATGGCATTCACCAGTGCTGCATTCATGCATCATGCCATCCACCAGTGCTGCATTCATGCATCATACCATCCACTAGTGCTGCATTCATGCATCATTATCATCCACCAGTGCTGCATTCATGCATCATGCCATCCACCAGTGCTGCATTTATGCATCATGCCATCCACTAGTGCTGCATTCATGCATCATTATCATCCACCAGTGCTGCATTCATGCATCATGCCATCCACCAGTGCTGCATTCATGCATCATTATCATCCACCAGTGCTGCATTCATGCATCATGCCATCCACCAGTGCTGCATTTATGCATCATACCATCCACCAGTGCTGCATTCATGCATCATACCATCCACTAGTGCTGCATTCATGCATCATGCCATCCACTAGTGCTGCATTCATGTATCATGCCATCCACTAGTGCTGCATTCATGCATCATACCACCCACCAGTGCTGCATTCATGCATCATGCCATCCACCAGTGCTGCATTCATGTATCATGCCATCCACCAGTGCTGCATTCATGCATCATACCACCCACCAGTGCTGCATTCATGCATCATGCCATCCACTAGTGCTGCATTCATGTATCATGCCATCCACCAGTGCTGCATTCATGCATCATACCATCCACTAGTGCTGCATTCATGCATCATGCCATCCACCAGTGCTGCATTCATGCATCATGCCATCCACTAGTGCTGCATTCATGCATCATTATCATCCACCAGTGCTGCATTCATGCATCATACCATCCACTAGTGCTGCATTCATGCATCATGCCATCCACTAGTGCTGCATTCATGCATCATGCCATCCACCAGTGATGCATTCATGCATCATACCATCCACTAGTGCTGCATTCATGCATCATGGCATTCACCAGTGCTGCATTCATGCATCATGCCATCCACCAGTGCTGCATTCATGCATCATACCATCCACTAGTGCTGCATTCATGCATCATTATCATCCACCAGTGCTGCATTCATGCATCATGCCATCCACCAGTGCTGCATTTATGCATCATGCCATCCACTAGTGCTGCATTCATGCATCATTATCATCCACCAGTGCTGCATTCATGCATCATGCCATCCACCAGTGCTGCATTCATGCATCATTATCATCCACCAGTGCTGCATTCATGCATCATGCCATCCACCAGTGCTGCATTTATGCATCACACCATCCACCAGTGCTGCATTCATGCATCATACCATCCACTTGTGCTGCATTTATGCATCATACCATCCACTTGTGCTGCATTCATGCATCATGCCATCCACCAGTGCTGCATTTATGCATCATGCCATCCACCAGTGCTGCATTCATGCATCATACCACCCACTAGTGCTGCATTCATGCATCATACCATCCACCAGTGCTGCATTCATGCATCATGGCATCCACTTGTGCTGCATTCATGCATCATGGCATCCACTTGTGCTGCATTCATGCATCATACCATCCACCAGTGCTGCATTCATGCATCATGGCATTCACCAGTGCTGCATTCATGCATCATGCCATCCACTAGTGCTGCATTCATGCATCATGGCATTCACCAGTGCTGCATTCATGCATCATGCCATCCACCAGTGCTGCATTCATGCATCATGGCATTCACCAGTGCTGCATTCATGCATCATATCATCTACCAGTGCTGCATTCATGCATCATGGCACCCACTAGTGCTGCATTCATGCATCATGGCATCCACTAGTGCTGCATTCATGCATCATGCCATCCACCAGTGCTGCATTCATGCATCATGGCATTCACCAGTGCTGCATTCATGCATCATGCCATCCACCAGTGCTGCATTCATGCATCATGGCATTCACCAGTGCTGCATTCATGCATCATGCCATCCACCAGTGCTGCATTCATGCATCATGGCATTCACCAGTGCTGCATTCATGCATCATGCCATCCACTAGTGCTGCATTTATGCATCATGGCATTCACCAGTGCTGCATTCATGCATCATGCCATCCACTAGTGCTGCATTTATGCATCATGGCATTCACCAGTGCTGCATTCATGCATCATGGCATCCACTTGTGCTGCATTTGTGCATCATGGCATTCACCAGTGCTGCATTTATGCATCATGCCATCCACTAGTGCTGCATTCATGCATCATTATCATCCACCAGTGCTGCATTCATGCATCATGCCATCCACCAGTGCTGCATTCATGCATCATGCCATCCACTTGTGCTGCATTCATGCATCATGCCATCCACCAGTGCTGCATTCATGCATCATACCATCCACTTGTGCTGCATTTATGCATCATACCATCCACTTGTGCTGCATTCATGCATCATGCCATCCACCAGTGCTGCATTCATGCATCATGCCACCCACTAGTGCTGCATTCATGCATCATGGCATCCACTAGTGCTGCATTCATGCATCATGCCATCCACTTGTGCTGCATTTATGCATCAGTCCATCCACTTGTGCTGCATTTATGCATCATGCTGACCGTATCATACATAAATGTGGCAGTGTATCATTAGAGAGTTATCAGTCAGTATAAGAAGCCCACATTCCTGCCCCATAGTGTTTGTGTCGACAAGTTGTTATTGCTACATGGTGGGAATACCTGCATAAGGTTGTCATGGTAACACATGGGTTGACAGGTTATAAGACGCCCAGGTGGTGTTTGTTCATTTAATGTGGTACTAAGACAGTGTGCGGGTGTCAGTCGTTGTAAGGCGGTGTAGGTGTGTGGATGGTCGATACTTCACTCACTACCAGCCATGAACACTCAATAACACAAACGGCACCTGCACAGTGCACATGGATCTACATGCAGACCCAAGCACCTCAATGATAAAACATCATAGAGAGTGCCTTCACCAGGTGGTCTGACCAAGCGTGAATACATAGTGCAGTAATTGTAAAATGGAGGTAGACCAAATATTTCAGTGAGAACAATTGGTGGTCATCTTGTAAGAAGAAATACACTCACAATAACTTATAAGTGGTGAACATTTGGTGAGACACTTATAACATACAAGCGGCTACTATTTGGTGAGACACAGACTGACATCCTGGAGGGTCCTTACCAGTGTAAAGGCGGTCGGAGGCCCCGGGCCCGCTCCATGATTGGCTTTAAGATACCGTTTGTGAAAAAGTTCAGAAACATGGGGTTCAAGCCGCGGCTGGGATTACGCCGTCACATCACAGCTCAGATTACGGCATGGAGGTTAGGGAGGTCCCAGAGGAAGGAAGGTGAGGGCTGACTCTTTGGTAGTCACATATTACTCTGTTATAAGGGAGGTGGGGGCTGACACTTTGGTAGTCACATATTACTCTGTTATAAGGGAGGTGAGGGCTGACACTTTGGTAGTCACATGTTACTCTGTTATAAGGAAGGTGAGGGCTGACACTTTGGTAGTCACATATTACTCTGTTATATTAAGGAAGGTGAGGGCTGACTCTTTGGTAGTCACATATTACTCTGTTATATTAAGGAAGGTGAGGGCTGACTCTTTGGTAGTCACATGTTACTCTGTTATAAGGAAGGTGAGGGCTGACTCTTTGGTAGTCACATGTTACTCTGTTATAAGGAAGGTGGGGGCTGACACTTTGGTAGTCACATATTACTCTGTTATAAGGGAGGTGAGGGCGGACACTTTGGTAGTCACATATTACTCTGTTATATTAAGGAAGGTGAGGGCTGACACTTTGGTAGTCACATATTACTCTGTTATAAGGGAGGTGAGGGCTGACACTTTGGTAGTCACATATTACTCTGTTATAAGGAAGGTGAGGGCTGACTCTTTGGTAGTCACATATTACTCTGTTATATTAAGGAAGGTGAGGGCTGACACTTTGGTAGTCACATATTACTCTGTTATAAGGAAGGTGAGGGCTGACTCTTTTGTAGTCACATGTTACTCTGTTATAAGGAAGGTGGGGGCTGACACTTTGGTAGTCACATATTACTCTGTTATAAGGAAGGTGAGGGCTGACACTTTGGTAGTCACATATTACTCTGTTATAAGGAAGGTGACGGCTGACACTTTGGTAGTCACATGTTACTCTGGTATAAGGAAGGTGAGGGCTGACTCTTTGGTAGTCACATGTTACTCTGTTATAAGGAAGGTGAGGGCTGACTCTTTGGTAGTCACATGTTACTCTGTTATAAGGGAGGTGAGGGCTGACACTTTGGTAGTCACATATTACTCTTGTTATATTAAGGAAGGTGAGGGCTGACACTTTGGTAGTCACATGTTACTCTGTTATAAGGAAGGTGGGGGCTGACACTTTGGTAGTCACATGTTACTCTGTTATAAGGAAGGTGAGGGCTGACACTTTGGTAGTCACATATTACTCTGTTATAAGGGAGGTGAGGGCTGACTCTTTGGTAGTCACATATTACTCTGTTATAAGGGAGGTGGGGGCTGACTCTTTAGTAGTCACATATTACTCTGTTATAAGGAAGGTGAGGGCTGACACTTTGGTAGTCACATGTTACTCTGTTATAAAGAAGGTGAGGGCTGACTCTTTGGTAGTCACATGTTACTCTGTTATAAGGAAGGTGAGGGCTGACTCTTTGGTAGTCACATGTTACTCTGTTATAAGGAAGGTGAGGGCTGACTCTTTGGTAGTCACATATTACTCTTGTTATATTAAGGAAGGTGAGGGCTGACACTTTGGTAGTCACATGTTACTCTGTTATAAGGAAGGTGGGGGCTGACACTTTGGTAGTCACATGTTACTCTGTTATAAGGAAGGTGAGGGCTGACACTTTGGTAGTCACATATTACTCTGTTATAAGGGAGGTGAGGGCTGACTCTTTGGTAGTCACATATTACTCTGTTATAAGGGAGGTGGGGGCTGACTCTTTAGTAGTCACATATTACTCTGTTATAAGGAAGGTGAGGGCTGACACTTTGGTAGTCACATGTTACTCTGTTATAAAGAAGGTGAGGGCTGACTCTTTGGTAGTCACATGTTACTCTGTTATAAGGAAGGTGAGGGCTGACTCTTTGGTAGTCACATGTTACTCTGTTATAAGGGAGGTGAGGGCTGACACTTTGGTAGTCACATATTACTCTGTTATAAGGAAGGTGACGGCTGACACTTTGGTAGTCACATATTACTCTGTTATAAGGAAGGTGAGGGCTGACTCTTTGGTAGTCACATGTTACTCTGTTATAAGGGAGGTGAGGGCTGACTCTTTGGTAGTCACATATTACTCTGTTATATTAAGGAAGGTGAGGGCTGACTCTTTGGTAGTCACATATTACTCTGTTATATTAAGGGAGGTGAGGGCTGACACTTTGGTAGTCACATATTACTCTGTTATAAGGAAGGTGAGGGCTGACTCTTTGGTAGTCACATATTACTCTTGTTATATTAAGGAAGGTGAGGGCTGACTCTTTGGTAGTCACATATTACTCTGTTATAAGGGAGGTGAGGGCGGACACTTTGGTAGTCACATATTACTCTGTTATAAGGAAGGTGGGGGCTGACACTTTGGTAGTCACATATTACTCTGTTATAAGGGAGGTGGGGGCTGACTCTTTAGTAGTCACATATTACTCTGTTATAAGGAAGGTGAGGGCTGACACTTTGGTAGTCACATGTTACTCTGTTATAAGGGAGGTGAGGGCTGACTCTTTGGTAGTCACATATTACTCTTGTTATATTAAGGAAGGTGAGGGCTGACTCTTTGGTAGTCACATGTTACTCTGTTATAAGGAAGGTGAGGGCTGACACTTTGGTAGTCACATATTACTCTGTTATAAGGAAGGTGAGGGCTGACTCTTTGGTAGTCACATGTTACTCTGTTATATTAAGGAAGGTGAGGGCTGACTCTTTGGTAGTCACATGTTACTCTGTTATAAGGGAGGTGAGGGCTGACACTTTGGTAGTCACATATTACTCTGTTATAAGGGAGGTGAGGGCGGACACTTTGGTAGTCACATGTTACTCTGTTATTAGGGAGGAGATGGCTGACACTTTGGTAGTCATATTACCCTTATACGCTATGGTATTCAGGGTTACTGTATCATGGGTGCAGCCTTGGCGAGTAACTCGCCAGAGCTGCCCCAATGCATCATGGCCTTACTGAATGATTACCAGCTAGATTCAATGTGATACACCAATGTAGAGAATTACAGGTACTTGACAAGGGCCAAATGGTACATTGATGCATCATGCTGACCATACAGAGTTGATGCACTCCCACATGATGCACCAAGGCAGTGCTGGTGCATCATGCTGACCCTACAGAGTTGATGCACTCCCACATGATGCACCAAGGCAGTGCTGGTGCATCATGCTGACCCTACAGAGTTGATGCACTCCCACATGATGCACCAAGGCAGTGCTGGTGCATCATGCTGACCATACCCAGTTGATGCACTCCCACATGATGCACCAATGCAGTGCTGGTGAGTTACTACATGTATCATGGCCCACGTGATCTGGTTACATGGGTATGTAGAACTGAATAACACGTCCATATTCTAATCAACATCACTTGAGGTATCAAGACACTCCCTGAGGTATCATGACACTCCCCGAGGTATCATGACACTCCCTGAGATTTCATGACACTCCCTGAGGTATCATGACACTCCCTCAAGTATCATGACACTCCCTCAGGTATCATGACACTCCCTCAGGTATCATGACACTCCCTGAGGTGTCATGACACTCCCTGAGGTATCATGACACTCCTGAGGTATCAAGAAACTCCCTCAGGTATCATGACACTCCCTGAGGTATCACAACAACTCCCTGAGGTATCATGACACTCCCCGAGGTATCATGACACTCCCTGAGGTTTCATGACACTCCCTGAGGTATCATGACACTCCTGAGGTATCAAGAAACTCCCTCAGGTATCATGACACTCCCTGAGGTATCATGACACTCCCTCAAGTATCATGACACTCCCTGAGGTATCATGACACTCCCTCAGGTATCATGACACTCCCTCAGGTATCATGACACTCCCTGAGGTATCATGACACTCCTGAGGTATCAAGACACTCCCTGAGGTATCATGACACTCCCTCAGGTATCATGACACTCCCTCAGGTATCATGACACTCCCTCAGGTATCATGACACTCCTGAGGTATCAAGACACTCCCTGAGGTATCATGACACTCCCTGAGGTATCATGACACTCCCTCAGGTATCATGACACTCCCTGAGGTGTTATGACACTCCCTGAGGTATCATGACACTCCCTGAGGTATCATGACACTCCCTCAGGTATCATGACACTCCCTGAGGTGTTATGACACTCCCTGAGGTATCATGACAGTCCTGAGGTTTCATATTGACTTCCTGAGGTATCACTATGACTTTCCCTAGTACAGCAATTGCATTGACTAAATCCAGACAACCAGGCGGATGCCAATTTACCTTTGCTGTGTGTACATTGAAAAAAAAAAGCATTTTCATAAAATTGATCAAAGAAACAAGATTTGTGTTCTTTGAAAATCATTGGTAGGCATGTGTGCAGAATAAATGTATTGCATGATAGTGTCTAACACTGACACTGGTTTATTACATCATGATTACATCTAACGCTGACACTGTTTGTCTCTTACAGAACACATTTGGCAGGTGACAGTAAAGCCGCGTGGTTTGGGGAATGGTAAGAACCTGACAGCCGGTCCATACAGACTCTGTCTCACCAACAAGACACTCAGCCTGGTACGTCTTAGTCAACACGACCCCGACATCGTCTTCCAGGTACGTCATTCATACTCTTACCCTTTTACTGATATTACACAGGAACTAAGGGGCCCTTGTACTGTTATTATACAGGAACTAAGCGGCTCTTGTACTGTTATTATACAGAGACTATGGGGCTCTTGTACTGCTATTATACAGGTACTAAGGGGCCCTTGTACTGCTATTATACAGGAACTTAGGGGCCCTTTTTTTGCTATTATACAGGAACTAAGGGGCCCTTTTACTGCTATTTTACAGGTTCTAAGGGGCCCTCTTACTGTAATCGATTTTTATCTAGTTCTTTCACCACGAATACATATAAACTTGTACACTGTTAAGTAAAACATACATGATGTATATTCCAGTTGGCAAGTTTGCGGCGATGTGGACATTCAGACTGCTTCTTCTTTATGGAGGCTGGCAGCTCGGCCGTCACTGGGGCCGGAGAACTCTGGATGCAGGTGGAGGATACGGTCATAGCACGCAACATCCACGAAACGATTCTCAGGTAAATAACCAATAAATAACACAACATCCACAAGATGATTCTCAGGTAAATAACCAATAAATAATACACCATCCACAAGATGATTCTCAGGTAAAAACCAATAAATAATACACCATCCACAAGACGATTCTCAGGTAAAAACCAATAAATAATACACCATCCACAAGACGATTCTCAGGTAAATAACCAATAAATAATACACCATCCACAAGATGATTCTCAGGTAAAAACCAATAAATAATACACCATCCACAAGACGATTCTCAGGTAAATAACCAATAAATAATACACCATCCACAAGACGAATCTCAGGTAAATAACCAATAAATAACACAACATCCACAAGACGATTCTCAGGTAAATAACCAATAAATAATACACTATCCACAAGACGATTCTTAGGTAAATAACCAATAAATAATACACCATCCACAAGACGAATCTCAGGTAAATAACCAATAAATAATACACCATCCACAAGACGACTCTCAGGTAAATAACCAATAAATAATACACCGTCCACAAGATGATTCTCAGGTAAATAACCAATAAATAATACACCGTCCACAAGATGATTCTCAGGTAAATAACCAATAAATAATACACCGTCCACAAGATGATTCTCAGGTAAATAACCAATAAATAATACACCGTCCACAAGATGACTCTCAGGTAAATAACCAATAAATAATACACCATCCACAAGACGAATCTCAGGTAAATAACCAATAAATAACACAACATCCACAAGACGATTCTCAGGTAAATAACCAATAAATAATACACTATCCACAAGACGATTCTTAGGTAAATAACCAATAAATAATACACCGTCCACAAGATGATTCTCAGGTAAATAACCAATAAATAATACACCATCCACAAGACGATTCTCAGGTAAATAACCAATAAATAATACACCATCCACAAGACGATTCTTAGGTAAATAACCAATAAATAATACATAACATCCACGAGACTTTTCTTAGGAAATGTACCAATAAATAACACAACATCCACAAGACAATTCTCAGGTAAATAACCAATAAATAATACACCATCCACAAGATGATTCTCAGGTAAAAACCAATAAATAATACACCATCCACAAGACGATTCTCAGGTAAATAACCAATAAATAATACACCATCCACAAGACGATTCTTAGGTAAATAACCAATAAATAACACAACATCCACGAGACGATTCTCAGGTAAATAACCAATAAATAATACACCATCCACAAGATGATTCTTAGGTAAATATCCAATAGATAACACATAACATCCACGAGGATTTTCTTAGGTAAATGTACCAATAAAACATACAACATCCACAAGACAATTCTCACGTAAAATTACACAACATTCACATTATTTTGGCAAAAGGTGTCCAGTGTAGTGGGATTTTAGTGGTGTCTGTGTAGGCAGTACATGGCATGTTCCAGGGATGTAGAAGGTGTAGGTGTTAGGCACCGTGCAGGGTGGGTATTGGAGGTGTAGGCAGTGAGAGGAATGTTGTCATTAGTGCGGAATGCGGCAGTAATTATTGTGTTGACGAGTCCAGCTGCCTCCTGCTCCTACTCACCTAGTGTTTGTCTTGTACACAATTAAACCTTCAACTAACACATAGTGTATTCACGCATCATGCACACAGGTCACCATGATGTATGAATGCTGTATTCACGCATCATGCCTGCAGGTCACCATGATGTATGAATGCTGTATTCACACATCATGCACACAGGTCACCATGATGTATGAATGCTGTATTCACACATCATGCCTGCAGGTCACCATGATGTATGAATGCTGTATTCATGCATCATGCCTGCAGGTCACCATGATGTATGTATGCTGTATTCACGCATCATGCACACAGGTCACCATGATGCATGTATGCTGTATTCATGCATCATGCCTGCAGGTCACCATGATGCATGAATGCTGTATTCATGCATCATGCACACAGGTCACCATGATGTATGAATGCTGTATTCACGCATCATGCCTGCAGGTCACCATGATGTATGAATGCTGTATTCACGCATCATGCCTGCAGGTCACCATGATGTATGAATGCTGTATTCACGCATCATGCACACAGGTCACCATGATGCATGAATGCTGTATTCACGCATCATGCACACAGGTCACCATGATGCATGAATGCTGTATTCACGCATCATGCACACAGGTCACCATGATGCATGTATGCTGTATTCACACGTCATGCCTGCAGGTCACCATGATGTATGAATGCTGTATTCACACATCATGCCTGCAGGTCACCATGATGTATGAATGCTGTATTCACGCATCATGCCTGCAGGTCACCATGATGTATGAATGCTGTATTCACGCATCATGCCTGCAGGTCACCATGATGTATGAATGCTGTATTCACACATCATGCCTGCAGGTCACCATGATGTATGAATGCTGTATTCACGCATCATGCATGCAGGTCACCATGATGTATGAATGCTGTATTCACGCATCATGCCTGCAGGTCACCATGATGTATGAATGCTGTTTTCACGCATCATGCACACAGGTCACCATGATGTATGTATGCTGTATTCACGCATCATGCCTGCAGGTCACCATGATGTATGAATGCTGTATTCACACATCATGCACACAGGTCACCATGATGTATGAATGCTGTATTCACGCATCATGCCTGCAGGTCACCATGATGTATGAATGCTGTATTCACACATCATGCACACAGGTCACCATGATGTATGTATGCTGTATTCACGCATCATGCACACAGGTCACCATGATGCATGAATGCTGTATTCACGCATCATGCACACAGGTCACCATGATGTATGTATGCTGTATTCACACGTCATGCCTGCAGGTCACCATGATGTATGTATGCTGTATTCACGCATCATGCACACAGGTCACCATGATGTATGAATGCTGTATTCACGCATCATGCACACAGGTCACCATGATGTATGTATGCTGTATTCACGCATCATGCCTGCAGGTCACCATGATGTATGAATGCTGTATTCACGCATCATGTACACAGGTCACCATGATGTATGAATGCTGTATTCACGCATCATGCCTGCAGGTCACCATGATGTATGAATGCTGTATTCACGCATCATGCACACAGGTCACCATGATGTATGTATGCTGTATTCACGCATCATGCACACAGGTCACCATGATGTATGAATGCTGTATTCACGCATCATGCCTGCAGGTCACCATGATGTATGAATGCTGTATTCACGCATCATGCCTGCAGGTCACCATGATGTATGAATGCTGTATTCACGCATCATGCACACAGGTCACCATGATGTATGAATGCTGTATTCACGCATCATGCACACAGGTCACCATGATGTATGAATGCTGTATTCACACATCATGCACACAGGTCACCATGATGTATGAATGCTGTATTCACGCATCATGCCTGCAGGTCACCATGATGTATGAATGCTGTATTCACACATCATGCACACAGGTCACCATGATGTATGAATGCTGTATTCACGCATCATGCCTGCAGGTCACCATGATGTATGAATGCTGTATTCACGCATCATGCACACAGGTCACCATGATGTATGAATGCTGTATTCACACATCATGCACACAGGTCACCATGATGTATGAATGCTGTATTCACACATCATGCCTGCAGGTCACCATGATGTATGAATGCTGTATTCACGCATCATGCACACAGGTCACCATGATGCATGAATGCTGTATTCACGCATCGTGCCTGCAGGTCACCATGATGTATGTATGCTGTATTCACGCATCATGCACACAGGTCACCATGATGTATGAATGCTCGATTCACGCATCATGCATGCATCATGGTGATGTTGATTGATGTATGATATATAACAGTTCAGTATGAATCACATGTTGATTGATGTATAATACATTGCAGTTCTCTGTGCAATCATTTAATATACATAAAAACTTTGCTACAGGAATATGGCGGGTGACGAGGCATTCAGGCCGCGGAGTCGTAGCTCAGTGTCAGACCGACGTTCTACCAAACCTATCAGTGTACCCAGCAACTCCCGAGGGGCAAGCCCTGGGTATGACTCCTCCACACTGCCTGTACGGTCTAAAACCATCAGTGGGGACCACCCCAGCAGGTATTGTATAGTATAACATAGAGTGGTACATGTATTGAGTTTAGGGCTATAACAGGTTAGTGTTAGTGCTATGGTATTATAGTATTTACTCACTATTTGTCAGCGGTTAATCAATATAATTTTTATGTTAGTAATTACTCACTATTTGTTAGCAATTAGTCGAAATATGTCAGTATTTATTCACAATTTGTCAGCAATTAGTCAGTATACACCTAGTGACTAAGTATTGACATTAAAAAGATTAATGGCATTTTAATCATTTGTGCATCATGCCCAGATTGACATGATGCACTCACATTTTGTCAGTAATTAGTCAAAATATGTCAGAAATAATGCACGATTTGTCAGCAATTAGTCAATATATGTCAGTAATTACTCACTATTTGTCAGCAATTAGTCAATATATGTCATTGATTGATTTGTGTTTTACAGCACTTTAGCGGCACTAAGTGGCTATCCCGTGCTTCACAGGTTGATAATTTAACAGAGGAATGTCTCAGTGCACCACACACATCCTGAGGGGATAGGAAAGAGGAGATATAGACCCTTTTAAGTGGGCTAGGGAAGCCCGTCAATATATGTCAGTACTTAGTCATTGAATATCAGCAATTATCAATACATGTCATTATTTACTCACAATCTGTCAGCATTTTGGTCAATACATAACAGAAATAGCCATTGATTCAATTGTGCATCTTGCCTTGACTGGTATTTGTCAAAATATGTCAGTATCTATGGACTATTTGTCAGCAATTAGTTAATATATGTCAGTATTTACTCACATTTTGTCACTAATAAGTCAATATATATGTCAGTGTTTTGTCACTATTTGTCAGCAAATAGTTGATATATATCAGTACTTAGTCACTATTTATATATATATTATATATATCAGCAATTAGTCATATATGTCAGTATTTACTCACTATTTGTCAGCAATCAGCCAAATCAGTCAGTACTTGGTCATTATATAACAGCAATTATTCCATATATGTCAGTACTTAGTCACTAGATATCAGAAATTAGTCAACACATGTCAGTATTTACATAAAATTTGTCAGAAATTAGTCAATATATGTCAGTATTTACTCACTATTTGTCAGCAATCAGTCAATATATGCCAGTACTTAGTCATTATATAACAACCATCAGTCCATTTATGTCAGTAATTACTCATAATTTGTCAGATATTACTCAATATGTCAGTATTTACTCGCATTTTGTCAGCAATAAGTCAATGAATGTCAGTACTTTGTCGCTATTTGTCAGCAATTAATTATGCACAATTTGTCAGCAATTAATTAAAATATGTCAGTACCTATGCACTATTTGTCAGCAATTAGTCGATATGTCAGTGAGCTTCCCTAGCTCACTTAAAAGGGTCTATTTCTCCTCTTTCCTTTCCCCTCAGATGTGTGTGGTGCACATATGCTCGGGCACTGACACATTCCTCTGTGAAATTGTGTAATGTAGTTCTCGCCATGAATATAACCTCAGCTGTCGAAATGGCGTTAAACATCTATTACTCCCGCACTCACTCTCAATATGTCAGTAATTGCTCATAATTTGTCAGAAATTAGTCAATATATGTCAGTATTTACTCACTATTTGTCAGAAATCAGTCAATATATGCCAGTACTTAGTCATTATATAACAACAATTAGTCCATTTATGTCAGTAATTACTCACAATTTGTCAGATATTAGTCAATATGTCAGTATTTACTCGCATTTTGTCAGCAATAAGTCAATGAATGTCACTACTTTGTCGCTATTTGTCAGCAATTAGTCAAAATATGTCAGTAGTTATGCCAAATTTGTTAGTTAACATGCACATCCTCCCTTCATCACACTTTTAAAGAAATTTATAGTGTATATAACCTACACTCCTACTCAAAGCCTACCACACATGACTCTTTTGCCAAACTAAAAGGGTCAATGTTATCTAAACGGCCATCTAAACTCCTAAACCCCTCATGAAAGTGGTCTTGCAGCTTTGCTGAACCCTCTCGACCCCTAGCATCCTTGTTAGTATTTCTTGTTGTTATATTCCATATCACACAAACTTACCATTATGTTTGCAGTCCTACGGCGCCGTCACGACTCCGTCCTGGTAAGGGGTCGTCCAGTGGTCGTTCTTCCACCACGTCCAGCCTGGGTCGTGGACACTCACCTGTACCCACCAGTCCACTCGGGTAAGGCGTAGCTGTTATACTCTACAATCTGAGTGATTAAATATAACCAGGCTTTGTCTAGTATTTAATGTTAAATTAAACTCATAATCCACCATGTTTTTGTACTTTCTATTTTAGAAAGTCAGCCAGAAAGATTATATAGGTTTGCACTGGATAGTCAAATTAAACGAATGTTACAAGGTATATGATTGGTTAACATTGTAATTGTTACAAGGTATGTGATTGGTTAACATTTTATCATTACAGACATACTCTAAGTGAGGCTCACCGGTCGCGGACAGACAGCATGGAGTCACATGGTTCTCATGGCACAGTGAGCAGTCTGTCAGCAGATGAACTAGACCTCAGTCCACACGATCACCATTCCAGGTAATCATTCATAGACCTCAGTCCACATGATCACCATTCCAGGTAATCATTCATAGACCTCAGTCCACACGATCACCATTCCCGGTAATCATTCATAGACCTCAGTCCACACGATCACCATTCCAGGTAATCATTCATAGACCTCAGTCCACACGATCACCATTCCCGGTAATCATTCATAGACCTCAGTCCACACGATCACCATTCCAGGTAACCATTTATAGACCTCAGTCCACGCTCACCATTCCCGGTAATCATTTATAGACCTCAGTCCACATGATCCCCATTCCAGGTAATCATTCATAGACCTCAGTCCACACGATCACCATTCCCGGTAATCATTCATAGACTTCAGTCCACACGATCACCATTCCAGGTAACCATTTATAGACCTCAGTCCACACGATCACCATTCCCGGTAATCATTCATAGACCTCAGTCCACACGATCACCATTCCAGGTAACCATTTATAGACCTCAGTCCACACGATCCCCATTCCAGGTAATCATTCATAGACCTCAGTCCACACGATCACCATTCCAGGTAATCATTCATAGACCTCAGTCCACACGATCACCATTCCAGGTAACCATTTATAGACCTCAGTCCACACGATCACCATTCCCGGTAATCATTCATAGACCTCAGTCCACACGATCACCATTCCCGGTAATCATTCATAGACCTCAGTCCACACGATCACCATTCCAGGTACCATAGTTGTTTTGTTTTGTTTTTAATTTTTTTATTGTGTACTTTATAATGTAATGCACACACCTTTTATGTACATTAAAACACAATAATGTACAGGGATGAAAGTCTTCAGGAATTTCCCTGATTTCTGGGATATTGATGTTCCAAGACCCTATATATTCACATAAAAACCCATGTTTTTGGGGTTGATATCGGACCATTTCAGGGATTTTCGTGCTCTGTGACTTTCATCCCTGAATGTATACATGTATGTGTACATCGGGAGTCAGGTTACTGTGGAGGAAAGACAAGTCACTTACTGCTGCTCTTACTCCAGTCAATGACCGTATCTCGCTCTTAGCCGTTAACTTTATCATTAAGGACTTAAACACTATTGATAGATGAGTACAAAGTTGACACTTTGAATCATAGATATATCGTTTGGCACTGTCCCTGATATCAAACTCCATGTGTGTTTGCTTGCAGCACGGCGTCGACAAGGTCAGTGACACCAGAGGGTGGCTCTATCCGCGATGACCCGAGCTACCTCAGTATGACTCCATTAGGATCTAAAGGTATGTTCTACGAAATATACACTTTGACCTTTGTATGGATACAGGCCTAGCAAGTAGTTTTGAATATCTGAGTTCCTCAATGTAAAAACTAAACAAACAAACTCACACCCAAACCCCCGGGGGTTGCTGCAGCACTGGTGAGTTACTCGCACTTGTAAGTTACTCGCCTCATGCTAACCTCTTAGTGTTGATACAGTGCTGGTGAGTAACTCGCCTCATGCTAACCTCTTAGTGTTGATACAGTGCTGGTGAGTAACTCGCCTCATGCTAACCTCTTAGTGTTGATACAGTGCTGGTGAGTAACTCGCCTCATGCTAACCTCTTAGTGTTGATACAGTGCTGGTGAGTAACTCGCCTCATGCTAACCTCTGAGTGTTGATACAGTGCTGGTGAGTAACTCGCCTCATGCTAACCTCTGAGTGTTGATACAGTGCTGGTGAGTAACTCGCCTCATGCTAACCTCTTAGTGTTGATACAGTGCTGGTGAGTAACTCGCCTCATGCTAACCTCTGAGTGTTGATACAGTGCTGGTGAGTAACTCGCCTCATGCTAACCTCTTAGTGTTGATACAGTGCTGGTGAGTAACTCGCCTCATGCTAACCTCTTAGTGTTGATACAGTGCTGGTGAGTAACTCGCCTCATGCTAACCTCTGAGTGTTGATACAGTGCTGGTGAGTATATTGATGCATCATACCGGTGCGTGGACGTTACAGCACAACTATTACAAAGCATGATTTACCGCTAAGTGAAACACTGGACTAGTTAATGCCTGTTTGTGATGACTTATCTCCATGTTACGTTTGAATCATTAACGATACACCTTACTGATTACATTGGTGGCTGTGGTTTTACAGACGCGCCATTACTCAGTCCCACAGACATCATGTTTGGGGCAGACTTTAACAGCGGTAGTCCACTGTTAGACCCCCTGGATGAGGCGCGACTCCCGTGTAAGTTGTAGGGTCAGGTTTAACCCCTGTGTTAGTTCTAGGGTCAGGTTTAACCTCTGGTGTCGGCACCCACACACATCCAACATGGCTGCCTCTTGTATCTCGGCACCACTGCTAACTGTAACCTGTAGTACTTAAGTCATTCTGGGGGTGGTGGACACAGTAGGAACTGTGTCTACAGGGCTCTCACACATCTTCCTAAGTCAGTTAAACCTATTGTTCTTCAAAGGTTAGTTAAAATTCAGTAAAAACCTGTCAAGAATGCGTGCAAATTTGCAAAATTTCTTAAACACCCATGCTCGAGAGTGGATGAATCTTTTTTTTTGAGCCCCACAAATAATCCAATATTTAAAAGTTAAAAGTTGGTAAATGTCAGTTAAAACCATGACCCATATATACTGGGAACCCTGTGTCTATGTTGAGGCTAAAAACAAACTTAAAGTCGAGCTAAGGTTTTGATGCTTACAATGAAGTCTCACGTCCCACAGCTTATGACTGGGGTGGAAGGCTTCACGGCTATTCCTGATATCAGGGATGTCTGGTTCCAGTGACCTATACTTTCATGTACAAAACCTGTATTTGAGGGTTCTTATTAAACATTTAAGGGCTGTGGTCAGTTACAGCCATCCCTCAAATTAGAATTGTCATCACAGTTTTGTGATATAAGTACTACCATGAAGCCACTATTAAGGCCCAGTTGGTACCATGTCGTCACCTTCCTGCAACTTACAACCTTTTTACCGCAACAATATATTATATAGCTTTCATTGTACAGAGATGTCAAAACTTCAGAGGTCCGTCTATTTTCAGGTGTTTGAACTTTTCTAAAAAATAGACATCTCAAAGGCTTCTTCCATTTTGTGGTTATAATTTGGATAGAGAGAATTACATCAATCATAGATATCCTTACAACATAGCCTTTTCTAATTTTTTCTTTTTTTTGATTGGCTGAAATTCTGATGCAGTGTTTTTAATTGTCTTTCCATAACCATCCGTTCTAGAAAAATTGTTTTTAATGGTTTTGAGTGAGGGGAACAGGTTGAAATGAAGACGAGATAGGTTCTTTTAGCATAGTACATTGGGGGGAATGGGTGCTTTGCTAACACCCAAAAATTTTCAGAGGTTGTGCCCATACCCAACTGACATCTCTGAATCATTGTACAAGCCGCAGCTTGGACTGTAGGTTGAGCTCACTTATTGGTGCATCGCGGCAATCTTTGTACAAGCCGCAGCTTGGGCTGTAGGTTGAGCTCACTTATTGGTGCATCGCGGCAATCTTTGTACAAGCCGCAGCTTGGACTGTAGGTTGAGCGCACTTATTGGTGCATCGCGGCAATCTTTGTACAAGCCGCAGCTTGGGCTGTAGGTTGAGCTCACTTATTGGTGCATCGCGGCAATCTTTGTACAAGCCGCAGCTTGGACTGTAGGTTGAGCTCACTTATTGGTGCATCGCGGCAATCTTTGTACAAGCCGCAGCTTGGACTGTAGGTTGAGCTCACTTATTGGTGCATCGCGGCAATCTTTGTACAAGCCGCAGCTTGGGCTGTAGGTTGAGCTCACTTATTGGTGCATCACGGCAATCTTTGTACAAGCCGCAGCTTGGGCTGTAGGTTGAGCGCACTTATTGGTGCAGCACGGCAATCTTCTTAGAGTGTATCAACCTATCATCATGATGCATAAATGCATCAGCGGTCCTTGAGGGGTGAAGGTCTAGTAAAGAGGGTAGAGTGTGTAATGTGTTAAGCTGCGTGTGAAAACTGACCGTACTATGTTTAAGTGGTAAGGGCCGCTGATGCAGGAGTGTATCGTGCCTATTGGTCATCATTATGCACCAATGAAGTGCTGGTGAAACTGCTCACCAGCACTTCATTGGTGCATCATGCCGACCCTGCGGTGTTGATACATATACTCCCGGAGGGTCGGCATGATGCTCCAATGAAGTGCTGGTGAGCAGTCTCACCAGCACTTCATTGGTGCATCATGACAACCAATGGGCATGATGCACTCCTGCATGAGCGGCCCTATTAAGGTTAAGTGGTTAGGGTGTGTGTACTCTAACATGGCAGGCTCCTCTACTCACTAAGCCACTTCTTTATCTCAAGTTGAATACGAGAGCCCCATAGGCTTAACCAAGAAACTCTGTATCACACCCCACAGTGTGATAACCCTTCCCCGTATCACACTCCCTGGGAGAACATCCAAAACGGTCAAATAGCTGATGATGAAATCATTTTTAATGCCAAATAAATCAAATTTTGAACATATCTGACTAAATTAACTTGAGATAAATACAAAGGAGCACTCGCATTGGTCAGCACTGAGGGTTATCACACTCGGCTTCGCCTCGTGTGATAACCCTCAGTGCTGACCAATTCTCGTGCACCTTTGTCTATATATCAGCATATAGAATGTCAACAACTTCTGTTTTCATTGATCAATTTGCTAAAAAGAAATCATAAACCAGAGATAACCAAAATGCTGCTGCAATGTTGCACTAATGTGCTGAATTTAGCAATATTTCGGGGCTGTTATCAGTCGGAGACAGTTCTGTCGACCTAGATCAGATTAATTTCTCTTCCCAGTCAGGATAAAAAAAAAAAAAAACTACCTGGTAGTCAAAATGAATTTTGTCGGAATAAGCAAAGTCAGCTTTGTGTTTGAACTACTGGACCCTATATTGTAAACCAGTGTTTATGTCGATGATAACCACTAACAGCATCATGTCATGTTGTTTGTTACTATGGTAAACACTAACGGCATCATATTATGTCGTTTATAACAGATATCCTGGTGAGTCCGACGTCTGAGATGGGTGCACAGAACGACCCCTACATGGAAATGACGACTGGTAGCCGTGACAGTTATATGGACATGTCTCCTGGTAGGTACGCGGTAATTAACCCTATATGAACCATGACAGTTATATGGACATGTCTCCTGGTAGGTACGCGGTATTTAACCCTATATGAACCATGACAGTTATATGGACATGTCTCCTGGTAGGTACGCGGTAATTAACCCTATATGAACCGTGACAGCTATATGGACATGTCTCCTGGTAGGTACCCGGTATTTAACCCTATATGAACCATGACAGTTATATGGACATGTCACCTGGTAGGTACGCGGTAATTAACCCTATATGAACCATGACAGTTATATGGACATGTCTCCTGGTAGGTACCCGGTATTTAACCCTATATGAACCATGACAGCTATATGGACATGTCACCCGGTAGGTACGCGGTATTTAACCCTATATGAACCATGACAGCTATATGGACATGTCTCCTGGTAGGTACGTGGTAATTAACCCTATATGAACCATGACAGCTATATGGACATGTCTCCCAGTAAGTACCCGGTATTTAACCCTATATGAACCATGACAGTTATATGGACATGTCATCCAGTAGGTACGCGGTAATTAACCCTATATGAAACATGACAGCTATATGGACATGTCTCCTGGTAGGTACCCGGTATTTAACCCTATATGAACCATGACAGTTATATAGACATGTCTCCTGGTAGGTACCCGGTATTTAACCCTATATGAACCATGACAGCTATATGGACATGTCTCC
This sequence comes from Acholoe squamosa, assembly GCA_949317995.1. Lineage (NCBI taxonomy): Eukaryota > Metazoa > Annelida > Polychaeta > Phyllodocida > Polynoidae > Acholoe > Acholoe squamosa. The sequence goes on along the minus strand of OX439044.1, from coordinate 80,179,760 downwards.
TGGTAGGTACCCGGTATTTAACCCTATATGAACCATGACAGTTATATAGACATGTCACCCGGTAGGTACGCGGTAATTAACCCTATATGAACCATGACAGTTACATGGACATGTCTCCTGGTAGGTACGCGGTAATTAACCCTATATGAACCATGACAGTTATATGGACATGTCACCCAGTAGGTACGCGGTAATTAACCCTAGATGAACCATGACAGCTATATGGACATGTCTCCTGGTAGGTACCCGGTATTTAACCCTATATGAACCATGACAGTTATATAGACGTCTCCTGGTAGGTACGCGGTATTTAACCCTATATGAACCATGACAGCTATATGGACATGTCACCTGGTAGGTACGCGGTAATTAACCCTAGATGAACCATGACAGCTATATGGACATGTCTCCTGGTAGGTACCCGGTAATTAACCCTATATGAACCATGACAGCTATATGGACATGTCTCCTGGTAAGTACCCGGTATTTAACCCTATATAAACCATGACAGCTATATGGACATGTCACCCGGTAGGTACCCGGTAATTAACCCTATATGAACCATGACAGCTATATGGACATGTCTCCTGGTAGGTACGCGGTAATTAACCCTATATGAACCATGACAGCTATATGGACATGTCTCCTGGTAGGTACGCGGTAATTAACCCTATATGAACCATGACAGTTATATAGACATGTCACCCAGTAGGTACGCGGTAATTAACACTATATGAACCATGACAGTTATATAGACATGTCTCCCAGTAAGTACACGGTATTTAACCCTATATGAACCATGACAGCTATATGGACATGTCACCTGGTAGGTACGCGGTAATTAACCCTATATGAACCATGACAGTTATATAGACATGTCACCTGGTAGGTACCCGGTAATTAACACTATATGAACCATGACAGTTATATAGACATGTCTCCCAGTAAGTACCCGGTATTTAACCCTATATGAACCATGACAGTTATATGGACATGTCACCCAGTAGGTACCCGGTATTTAACCCTATATGAACCATGACAGTTATATAGACATGTCACCCAGTAGGTATGCGGTAATTAACCCTATATGAACCATGACAGCTATATGGACATGTCACCCGGTAGGTACCCGGTATTTAACCCTATATGAACCATGACAGTTATATAGACATGTCACCCGGTAGGTACCCGGTATTTAACCCTATATGAACCATGACAGTTATATGGACATGTCACCCGGTAGGTACGCGGTAATTAACCCTATATGAACCATGACAATTATATGGACATGTCACTCGGTAGGTACGCGGTATTTAACCCTATATGAACCATGACAGTTATATGGACATGTCTCCTGGTAGGTACCCGGTATTTAACCCTATATGAACCATGACAGTTATATAGACGTCTCCTGGTAGGTACGCGGTATTTAACCCTATATGAACCATGACAGTTATATGGACATGTCTCCTGGTAGGTACCCGGTATTTAACCCTATATGAACCATGACAGTTATATAGACATGTCACCCGGTAGGTACCCGGTATTTAACCCTATATGAACCATGACAGCTATATGGACATGTCACCTGGTAGGTACGCGGTAATTAACCCTATATGAACCATGACAGCTATATGGACATGTCTCCTGGTAGGTACGCGGTATTTAACCCTATATGAACCGTGACAGTTATATGGACATGTCATCCAATAAGTTACTGTTATATAGTACCATAATCTTCCACATATAAACAGGGAGACAGTAGTGACAGTCATACCCTGTGGGGGGGGGAGACATTTGACTTCATGATATTGTAGTTGGTACTTCTCCATCTGTGCTATAGCTTAACAGCTGCTTACAGTATTTCACCCTTCCTCTAGGTGAGACGACGTACTTAGAGATAGCTAGTACTTCTCTGTCTGTCCTATTACATACAACATGTCACTCGTTATGTTCTAGGTGAGACGACGTACTTAGAGATAGCTAGTACTTCTCTGTCTGTCCTATTACATACAACATGTCACTTGTTATGTTCTAGGTGAGACAACGTACTTAGAGATAGCTAGTACTTCTCTGTCTGTCCTATTACATACAACATGTCACTCGTTATGTTCTAGGTGAGACGACGTACTTAGAGATAGCTAGTACTTCTCTGTCTGTCCTATTACATACAACATGTCACTCGTTATGTTCTAGGTGAGACAACGTACTTAGAGATAGCTAGTACTTCTCTGTCTGTCCTATTACATACAACATGTCACTTGTTATGTTCTAGGTGAGACGACGTACTTAGAGATAGCTAGTACTTCTGTCTGTCCTATTACATACAACATGTCACTCATTATGTTCTAGGTGAGACAACGTACTTAGAGATAGCTAGTACTTCTCTGTCTGTCCTATTACATACAACATGCTAGTTATGTTCTAGGTGAGACGACGTACTTAGAGATAGCTAGTACTTCTCTGTCTGTCCTATTACATACAACATGTCACTCGTTATGTTCTAGGTGAGACGACGTACTTAGAGATAGCTAGTACTTCTCTGTCTGTCCTATTACATACAACATGTCACTCGTTATGTTCTAGGTGAGACGACGTACTTAGAGATAGCTAGTACTTCTCTGTCTGTCCTATTACATACAACATGTCACTCGTTATGTTCTAGGTGAGACGACGTACTTAGAGATAGCTAGTACTTCTCTGTCTGTCCTATTACATACAACATGTCACTCGTTATGTTCTAGGTGAGACGACGTACTTAGAGATAGCTAGTACTTCTCTGTCTGTCCTATTACATACAACATGTCACTCGTTATGTTCTAGGTGAGACGACGTACTTAGAGATAGCTAGTACTTCTCTGTCTGTCCTATTACATACAACATGTCACTTGTTATGTTCTAGGTGAGACAACGTACTTAGAGATAGCTAGTACTTCTCTGTCTGTCCTATTACATACAACATGTCACTCGTTATGTTCTAGGTGAGACGACGTACTTAGAGATAGCTAGTACTTCTCTGTCTGTCCTATTACATACAACATGTCACTCGTTATGTTCTAGGTGAGACAACGTACTTAGAGATAGCTAGTACTTCTCTGTCTGTCCTATTACATACAACATGTCACTTGTTATGTTCTAGGTGAGACGACGTACTTAGAGATAGCTAGTACTTCTGTCTGTCCTATTACATACAACATGTCACTCATTATGTTCTAGGTGAGACAACGTACTTAGAGATAGCTAGTACTTCTCTGTCTGTCCTATTACATACAACATGCTAGTTATGTTCTAGGTGAGACGACGTACTTAGAGATAGCTAGTACTTCTCTGTCTGTCCTATTACATACAACATGTCACTCGTTATGTTCTAGGTGAGACGACGTACTTAGAGATAGCTAGTACTTCTCTGTCTGTCCTATTACATACAACATGTCACTCGTTATGTTCTAGGTGAGACGACGTACTTAGAGATAGCTAGTACTTCTCTGTCTGTCCTATTACATACAACATGTCACTCGTTATGTTCTAGGTGAGACGACGTACTTAGAGATAGCTAGTACTTCTCTGTCTGTCCTATTACATACAACATGTCACTCGTTATGTTCTAGGTGAGACGACGTACTTAGAGATAGCTAGTACTTCTCTGTCTGTCCTATTACATACAACATGTCACTCGTTATGTTCTAGGTGAGACGACGTACTTAGAGATAGCTAGTACTTCTCTGTCTGTCCTATTACATACAACATGTCACTCGTTATGTTCTAGGTGAGACGACGTACTTAGAGATAGCTAGTACTTCTCTGTCTGTCCTATTACATACAACATGTCACTCGTTATGTTCTAGGTGAGACGACGTACTTAGAGATAGCTAGTACTTCTCTGTCTGTCCTATTACATACAACATGTCACTCGTTATGTTCTAGGTGAGACGACGTACTTAGAGATAGCTAGTACTTCTCTGTCTGTCCTATTACATACAACATGTCACTCGTTATGTTCTAGGTGAGACGACGTACTTAGAGATAGCTAGTACTTATCTGTCTGTCCTATTACATACAACATGCTAGTTATGTTCTAGGTGAGACGACGTACTTAGAGATAACTAGTACTTCTCTGTCTGTCCTATTACATACAACATGTCACTCGTTATGTTCTAGGTGAGACGACGTACTTAGAGATGGCGCGTACCAGCTTCTCCTCGTCTCCCGCTGTGTCTACAACCAGCAGTGGTCTGGACTCTGAGGACCATTGTTATCTGGACATGGCGCCCATAGCGCACTCCCTGCCCACCGTACAGGAACGGATCAGTAAGTAACATGTACAATAAATCCCTCCCTGCCCACTACAGGAACGTGTATACTAAATCACACCCTCCCTGCCCACCCTACAGGAACATGTATAATAAATCACACACTCCCTGCCCACCCTACAGGAACATGTATAGTAAATCACAGTCTCTGTCCTAAGTGTGCTAGAAACATTACCCGTAATCTCTTGCGTATAAGGCACATCTCGCATATAAGGCGCACCTTGAGTTGAAGAATATTGTCAAAAAAATAAAAAAATTCATAACTTTGGTTCTACTGAATGAATTTTCAAAATTCAAAAAGCACACCCTGTTGAATCCCCTATGTTATTTTTTGAGTGAGGAGTGTAGCATATCAAAAAAAAAGCTCTTGGTGTTCCCCTTGTGGATCCAGGAAGAACTAAAACCCCTTGTATAAGACGCGCCTTATACGCAGGAAATTACGGTAGTTAAATTTCTTAGTATGTATTTCCAAATTTGTCACTGAATAAAATAAAAAGTAGAAGTAGGAGAGATAATAGAAATATGTTGTTGATTACAGCTGATGCGGGCTACCTGGACATGTCTCCCGGTAACTCATGGTTAAAGGGCCCCATGCCGCGCCCAGACCGTGTCCATAGCTACCTGTCTGACGACCAGGCCTCCACTGAAGACTTCCCTAAAAGGGCCTACTCTGTGGGCAGTAAACCTACGTCCATCAAGAACCGGGGTGATAACGCATCCTCCTACGTGGACATGACTGGGAAAGATGGAAATCTAGACAAAGCAAACCCCAAGAGTTCCAGCGCCCCACATTTAGTGGATAAGGACAAGGGTGGTCATGTGACCCCGGACATGGCGCGGGTAGCTAAGGAGATGATGGGTCGGGCCACGATTTACAACAAGGAGCTGCTAATGGAGTTTGACTTCCTGGGGCGGGAAGGGGACAACTCGGCGTTCAGACCGCGTACATCTAGCGCCGGACGGGAGTTCAGACAAAGGACCTCTAGTATAGGACAAGAAATGCGGCGCCGTGCGGGGAGTTTTGGGAAGGAGGGGGTTAACAGGACCTCTAGTATCGGCCGCCATGACCGCCCGCGGACCACCACCATCTGTCAGGAGTCCTTCAGGAACCGTACGTCTAGTTTTGGTTCTACAGACATGAGGCCGCGGTCATCCAGTCATGGCAGTCGTTCGTATTACAAGGGTAAAGTGGCCGAGAAGGCTCCATCTGAGACTGACAGTCGGGGGAGTAGCCGCCATTCCTCCCAGGAGTCACTCCGTAGGACACTACAGAAGGCAGCGGAGGAATACACTAATAAAGGCGGCAGTCAGGAGTCCTATATGGACATGTTAATGAGACGGACTCCCTCCCCGTCTTTACCACCAAACTCTACACCCACCACACGGTCCGTACCACCAACCTCTACCACCACCACACGCAGTAATAATGACAAATCCACAACCGGCAAAATGACAAGTGTGTACCCGGGTGATGAGTACCTCACTATGACACCAGGGGGCAGTGTGGAGGGAGGCGCCGTGGGTGGTGCTAGCTACATGGACATGAACTATGAAACACCAGAACGCCACAAAGTCCAACGTCGCCGTACCACCACCGACACACCGACTAAAAGCACCGAGTCTAAAACAGCCAAATCATCACGACCCCGGTCCAGTATAAAGTCACAGCAGCACCATCGGGGGCTCTACCTCAGGATGCCGTCAGCTGAAGCCAAACAATCAGACACTAAGGACGACACTCAGACAGACTGCGCTCCTGCTAAAAGCCCTGGGGAGTACATAGATATTGGTTTCTCTGCTAAATCAAGTGCCAAACCAAAAAGTATTGCCTTTGGCAAACAGAAGTCCTATGACAGTGCTGACAGTAAGGCCGTGTGGAGCCCACAGACTGATGCCTATGCTGTGTTTGCCCCCGGGGCACCACCTGCGCCCTCTGTAGGGGCCGGATTAGACCCGGTGGTGTGTCCGTTAAGGTTAGATGAGGAGGACGATACACCTAATGCCTCCCCTAATGCTATCCAACCTGGTACTCACGTCTCTCTACCGACCACCCCTAGATCTGCCACCTCCACCGTGGGATCAGCCGACTATATGGTAATGCCGGGACAAAAGGATGATTACATGGAGATGCCTGGCCATACCCCAACACAGGACGACCTAACCCCGGATACTGCCACCCCTGGTGTGTCCTCCATAACGACTGACCCCTTCTCCATCTTAGCTCCCATGTCACTGGACAGTGTCGTAAAACAAGACACCAACAGAAGTCAGCACCCGGCCGCCAGCCGCAGTGTGTCCATAGACTCCACCACTAGTAGTAGTAGTATATCCAGACACACACACCTACCCGCCACCACCACTGGCCGTACCAGGCTCGGCTCTAAAGGTAGAAACTCCTCTAACAGGAAGAGCCCTGTATTGCCGCCTAAAGTCAAATCTAAGACAAAGACCAGTAGCACGTCTAGTATCAACAAAGAGGGGGGGAACATGACTAAGGTGGTTCAAACATCCATAGTGTTTACGACAGTGTCGTCCCCCATGGCCTCCACTGCGGGGTCTGGTACAGGGGGTGGTGGTATATTGACACGGTCATTGTCTACGGGACATCAGGGGGGCAGTGGGGGGAAGCCTGTACAGGCTGGAAGTAAGACACCACAACCAGTGACACTTGACCCACCTTTTGCTGAGTTGGTTCCACCGACGCCCATCGGTGTACAGAAACCTGACGATGTAGACTCTCTTCCCTCCCAACCTTCCAAACTCAGCTCATCTACCAAGTCGTTGAACTCTATAGAGGGTGGGTTATCATCGTCTAACAGTAAAACACAGATCACGTCACGGGGTAGTACCAGTAGTCTGTCCTCTATGGACTCTACCCATGTTATTACCACTATGTCAGGGGCTGGACGAGTCAGTCAGGGACTGGTCACCACACGCTCAGAGCACCTGACTCCTACTATGGCAACCATGTCGGTGGTACCCACATCTGTGGCGCCCACCGGGGGGGAGTACGAGAACTTAGCGGTTGGAGGGCGTGCCTCTCACCACTCATCCAGGAACTCTATTGGTAGTGACAGGGAGCTCAACTATGCCTCCCTAGACTTGGCATCCAGCCAAGACGAGATGACATTCCCCGCCATATCTGAGCGCAGCCCCCGGTCTCCGCTCATTGGTAAAACCACACCCAAGTCTCCTGTGACAGAGGAGGAGGAGACGGACAGTACGCCGCTCTCATACGCTGAAATCGACTTCACTAAATCAGAAGAACTGCGAACAGCCACGTCACTCCGGGAGCGGATGCCATTTGATGTCAAGTAGTATTGGTACTATATGTGGTAACCATGGGAACAATAGGTTGTTAGGTGTACATAAACATAGAGAGGTGTATCACAGAATGACAGGGCGGTTATATAGGCCTCGTCATGTATAGCTATATGTCACTATATATACATCATATTCCACTCTATTGGAAATGTACAGAGAATCCTACAGGAAGGCAAAAGTAAACATTACCATGTTCAGTGATGTTCTTGTTAATCTTGAAGCATCCCCCTCTCCATAGCAATGTTGTCATGGTACAGTCATTATTTCTTGAGTCATGAAGATTTCTGGTTTTTGCATTTCTTTATGCGTTGCTGATAATTATGCACAGAAGCTGCATATGTTAGAATGTTGCATTGCATCAAGATGATGGCAATTTTTCATAATACGCACTACGATACAATATACTTGAAACTTGTATGCTGTATTTAGCAGATTTTTACAATGGGTGCTCCATAATCCTTATCATGTGTAAGGCACTACCGATTACCATACCCATGGTTACCGTAGTCATGGTTACTGTAGAAATGGTTACTGTAGTCATGGATACCATAGACATTACTGTAGTCATGGTTACTGTAGTCATGGTTACCATAGTCATGGTTACTGTAGCCTTGCTTACCATAGACATGGTTACCGTAGACATGGTTACCATAGACATGGTTACCGTAGTCAAGGTTACCATAGACATGGTTACCGTAGACATGGTTACCGTAGACATGGTTACCGTAGACATGGTTACCGTAGACATGGTTACCGTAGACATGGTTACCGTAGACATGGTTACCGTAGACATGGTTACCGTAGACATGGTTACCGTAGACATGGTTACATTAAGAGAAGTAAAGGTTGTCTCAATTCTCTCAGAAGTGAAAAAGTAAAAGATGCCAAACATCGGGAGAAGGGACAAATACTCGTGAACTTTTCTAAGTACATTAACTATCCCATCATCAGTCGTCCTAATGGAGCAGTGACTGCTTCCTGTATTGGTGCATCATGCTGACCCTACAGGAGTGTATCAGTCCTTCAAGGTGAGCATGATGCATGAATGCAGCAGTGATGAGTTAGCCACCATGGCTCCATTCATGCATCATGCTGGTAAATGACAGACTACAATTTAAGCGTTAAGCGGTGCTCAATGGTTGTACCTGTGTATAAGACACACCTGTGTATAAGCCACACCTGTGTATAAGCCACACCTGTGTATAAGACACACCTGTGTATAAGCCACACCTGTGTATAAGCCACACCTGTGTATAAGCCACACCTGTGTATAAGCCACACCTGTGTATAAGCCACATCTGTGTATAATAAATCAATAAGCTATGGTTGTGAGTTAAAATGTATTACTGTAAGACTGTGTGTGTGAGTCATGGTCTATACGTCATGGCGGCTTATACACGGCCTGTGTTAGGGTGTGACTTTGTTTGGACTGTGTGTGAGTCATGGTCTATAAGTCATGGCGGCTTATACATGGCCTGTGTTAGGGTGTGACTTTGTTTGGACTGTGTGTGAGTCATGGTCTATACGTCATGGCGGCTTATACACGGCCTGTGTTAGGCTGTGACTTTGTTTGGACTGTGTGTGAGTCATGGTCTGTAAGTCAAGGCGACTTATACACGGCCTGTGTTAGGGTGTGACTTTGTTTGGACTGTGTGTGAGTCATGGTCTATAAGTCATGGCGGCTTATACACGGCCTGTGTTAGGGTGTGACTTTGTTTGGACTGTGTGTGAGTCATGGTCTATACGTCATGGCGGCTTATACACAGCCTGTGTTAGGGTGTGACTTTGTTTGGACTGTGTGTGAGTCATGGTCTATAAGTCATGGCGGCTTATACACGGCCTGTGTTAGGGTGTGACTTTGTTTGGACTGTGTGTGTTATGGTCTATACGTCATGGCGACTTATACACGGCCTGTGTTAGGGTGTGACTTTGTTTGGATTATGGCGTACATATATACATGAACGCGCCTACATGGTATCTGTGAAATGTGGTTTTTGTTGTTATATTGACTCGCTGACTAGTAGCCTCTACCACTACACAGTTTTATATGATACAGTTTTGGAACATTTGACATGTTACTGCTTCGTGTCTACAAGGACTACTTACACCGATTGGTGCACCAAGGAGATGCGCATTACCCGGTCAGAAAAACACTGCTTGGGAAACTGTTGAGACTTTTATACCATATTGTGCTTAAGCTTGACTCTTTTAGTCTTTAAAAAAAGAAAGAAAAAATATCAGAACAGAAAAGAGGGAATTAATGATTCATATTTTATTTTCGGCTGTAAAATGTGTATCTATAAGTATAAATTCATGCGAGAGCAGCTCGAAACAGACAAACAGAAATGAGTAGTGAGTCTTTGTTTGGTACTTATTGTTTCTTGGCAAAGTTTCAATTGCCACCAAGAAAAAAAAACACATTTCATTTCAAAAAGTGATACAATGGTAGTGAAAATGAAGGGTGAAATTGCAGACATATTTCTGTTCTGTGGTGTCAATAAGACTTCATGATTATAAAGTTTCCATAGATCAGTTAGATTGCCAGAAGAAGTAGTTGACCATAGACCTGCTGTGGTGTGTGTGTGAATGGTTGTGGTGGAGGCCGCACTGCGATCAGACAGATAACCTTGATGTCAGTAACTTTGTATCCTTATAATTGTACTCCAACATATTTTGGTTTTCTCCAAGTAGGGATGTCAGAAGTGATAAAAGTGATGAAAAACAACTCTAGGTCTTAAAAAGTTATATATTGTAATCAACCTTCCCTGCATGCAGTTCCCTAACTTTGACTTTCAACAGTCTAAATGCGATCACGCATATATATTTCTTCTGGGTTTTTTTTCATTGAAAGAAGAAATATTTTCGAACCCTCTTAGGGCGATGGAATAAAACCATTCGCTCTGTTTTTGTTTTATTTTTAATAAAGAGCCTATTGTTCAGTATATAATATAGGAATGGCAAGATATAGGCGTAAATGCGATGAGCTTAAAAACTTTTTACCACTTCTTCAATATTTACCATAATCTCCCGTGTATAAGGCACACCCTGAGTTGAAAGAAATGCTGTAAGGCGTAGCAGGGGTTTGGTTTATAATTTAAGGTTTTGTAATGTTCTATTTTAAAAGTACTGCTCCTATGAGATGCACCAAGATTTTCGGGTGATTCTAAAAGGCACCTTATATTCGGGAGATATATTCTTCCTTTTTCTTGTTAAGTTTTTGCTTGTTGGAGTACAATTGGTGTTTGTATAAATTGATGGTTGTTTTGCTCTAAGTGCAGCATTGTACCGTCCTGCCCCCTGGTGTTAACCTTAGGTACCATTCTGCATGACGGTGCTGGTGTGAGGGTGCCAGTATGACGGTGCCGGTATGACGGCGCAGGTATGCAGATACAGCCACAGGTTGTGAACAAACCAATCCAGTGTTGTAAATTTGTATCTCACTTTTTTTTACTTTTCTTCTTGAAAAAAATCAACTTCATTTAAGTATATTTCACATCAAGTTTGCTGCTACAGAGGTTTCAGTATTGTATTCAATGAGGCTCAATGCACATGTCAGCATTGGTGCATCATGCCATGCTTTGGTGCATCATGCCATGCTTTGGTGCATCATGCCATGCATTGGTGCATCATGCCATGCATTGGTGCATCATGCCATGCATTGGTGCATCATGCCATGCATTGGTGCATCATGCCATGCATTGGTGCATCATGCCATGCATTGGTGCATCATGCCATGCATTGGTGCATCATGCCATGCATTGGTGCATCATGCCATGCTCTGGTGCATCATGCCATGCATTGGTGCATCATGCCATGCTCTGGTGCATCATGCCATGCTCTGGTGCATCATGCCATGCATTGGTGCATCATGCCATGCTTTGGTGCATCATGCCATGCTTTGGTGCATCATGCCATACATTGGTGCATCATGCCATGCTCTGGTGCATCATGCCATGCATTGGTGCATCATGCCATGCATTGGTGCATCATGATGATGCATTGGTGCATCATGCCATACATTGGTGCATCATGCCATGCTTTGGTGCATCATGATGATGCATTGGTGCATCATGCCATGCATTGGTGCATCATGCCATGCTCTGGTGCATCATGCCATGCATTGGTGCATCATGCCATGCATTGGTGCATCATGCCATGCATTGGTGCATCATGCCATGCATTGGTGCATCATGTCATGCATTGGTGCATCATGCCATGCATTGGTGCATCATGCCATGCATTGGTGCATCATGCCATGCTTTGGTGCATCATGATGATGCATTGGTGCATCATGCCATGCATTGGTGCATCATGCCATGCTCTGGTGCATCATGCCATGCATTGGTGCATCATGCCATACATTGGTGCATCATGCCATGCTTTGGTGCATCATGATGATGCATTGGTGCATCATGCCATGCATTGGTGCATCATGCCATGCATTGGTGCATCATGCCATGCTCTGGTGCATCATGCCATGCTCTGGTGCATCATGCCATGCTCTGGTGCATCATGCCATGCTCTGGTGCATCATGATGATGCATTGGTGCATCATGCCATACATTGGTGCATCATGCCATGCTTTGGTGCATCATGATGCATTGGTGCATCATGCCATGCATTGGTGCATCATGCCATGCTCTGGTGCATCATGCCATGCTCTGGTGCATCATGCCATGCTCTGGTGCATCATGATGATGCATTGGTGCATCATGCCATGCTTTGGTGCATCATGCCATGCTCTGGTGCATCATGCCATGCTCTGGTGCATCATGATGATGCATTGGTGCATCATGCCATGCATTGGTGCATCATGCCATGCATTGGTGCATCATGCCATGCATTGGTGCATCATGTCATGCATTGGTGCATCATGCCATGCATTGGTGCATCATGCCATGCATTGGTGCATCATGCCATGCATTGGTGCATCATGTCATGCATTGGTGCATCATGTCATGCATTGGTGCATCATGCCATGCATTGGTGCATCATGCCATGCATTGGTGCATCATGCCATGCATTGGTGCATCATGCCATGCTTTGGTGCATCATGCCATGCATTGGTGCATCATGATGATGCTTTGGTGCATCATGCCATGCTTTGGTGCATCATGCCATGCTCTGGTGCATCATGCCATGCTTTGGTGCATCATGCCATGCTTTGGTGCATCTTGTGTGTGTCACCCTATGGTGTGAAAATACAACTTTCTAAAAACAACTTGACTCTACAGTGGGAATAAAATAAGTGAAAATTTGATAACTGAGAGCATGATGCACCATAGCAGCATGATGCACCAATGCAGCATGATTCACCATAGCAGCATGATGCACCAATACAGATGATGCACCATAGCAGCATGATGCACCAATGCAGCATGATGCACCAATGCAGCATGATGCACCATAGCAGCATGATGCACCAATGCAGCATGATTCACCAATGCAGCATGATGCACCATTACACCATGATGCACCAATGCAGCATGATGTACCATAGCAGCATGATGCACCATTACACCATGATGCACCAATGCAGCATGATGCACCAATGCAGCATGATGCACCATTACACCATGATGCAGCATGATGCACCAATGTAGCATGATGCACCATAGCATCATGATGCACCAATGCAGCATGATGCACCAATGTAGCATGATGCACCAATGCAGCATAATGCACCAATGTAGCATGATGCACCAATGTAGCATGATGCACCAATGTAGCATGATGCACCATAGCATCATGATGCACCATAGCAGCATGATGCACCAATGCAGCATGATGCACCAATGCAGCATGATGCACCAATGCAGGCATGATGCACCAATGTAGCATGATGCACCAATGCAGCATAATGCACCATTACCAAGGCCAACAGGCAAGATCCATTTACACTGTATAGTTAGTGGTAGACCCTGTATGTGAGTTTCCTGTATTGTTGTCTTTTTGGTTGATATAAAATGTGGGAAGTAGCCCCAATACTTGAGGTGCTGCCCATTGGTATGAGTGTTACGACTCCAGCATCGCTCACCGATGTCTCTATTGTCACAATAATAACTTTCCTATTGAGTAAATCGCTAAATCAACAGAAATGATGTCATCACTTCAAATAATGTCCATACGAAATAAAAGAGATGAGATGAGTGAATTGTAGTTAGTGGGAGGGGGGTGTTCGTGCTATAGCATGGTGTGAGTGAGTCCATGTAACGCCTATATGTGAGTAAGTTAGACGCTGTAACTGTAATGTCTACATTCATGAGGTGTACAAGTCTGGCTTCTGTATCTGACTGTTACCTACCGCATGTACAAGTACCATAATTATTACCGCTTGTACAAGTACCGTATAGAACTGTTTGTACAACTACTGGATAAAAGACGCTTATCTGAGAGCTGAATAAATCTGGTGTTAATGCAGGAATTCTTACCGTAGATAGCTGCCGTCATGATGCTCTGTGTATCATGATGCTCCGTGTATCATGATGTACATGTGTATCAGTGCACTAGATGGCTTTTACAGTGTTACAGGTTGTACTGTGGGGGTGTGGTTACCAGGCGAGGGGGAGGGGAGACATAGTCCGGCCAACCCCTACCATGTTAAACTATACGCGCTATGCTCTACACACACATATATATATGTATATACATATATATATATACATATATATATATATATATATATATATATATATATATATATATATACATATATATATATATATATATACAAGACTGGCAATGGCGCCTCTCAGATTTGTGATAATTTCTCAGCATTTTAATAAAAATTTCCAATCCGTAACTTTGATGTGTTCATGTTCGATTTGTTTCCCCAAGATTGTCAGTTTCATCTTTCTATCCCGTGCAATATCCTCCTCGCATTTAACCTCTTCCTTCTGCTACAATTAAGGCAACACTTAGATTGCAAATACCTGAAATAAGCATATTTATGAAATGCACAGATCCCACATCCTGATCAACAAAATGTAGAAAACCTTACCATAGCAACCCGTCTATTGTCTCTATACTAAGGTTGTAGAAGCCATGTTGCTATGGAGCTTGGTTCCAAAGCAGCCATCTACACAACCACGGGATCTCTTGGTATTACTTTAGCTAGGTGAACTCAAAACATCATAAGTCTGGCTAGATGTCTGGCTATACCGAACAACCCCCATTCTTTAGAGATGTCAGACCTTCAGAGGTCTGTCTATTTTCAGATGTTCAAACTTTCCCAAAAGTCAGACGTCTCAGAGGCTTCTTCCATCTTGTGGTCATAATATAGAGTGAATTACATTAATCATAGATACCCTTACAACATGCCCTTTCTACTTCTATGGAGCATAAGGCTGAGCATAGTTCAGGCTTCAGCAGGTGAAATTAAGCGTGAACCCTTTCGAGGAGAAACGGTATGATCGGAAGTGTGTCCCTGGTACCGGCGAAAGTTGAAAGTTTACCTGCTCATATTTAACAAGCGAAAATGGTGCCACGTTAGCGCTTCTCCCCGAAAGACGTAACCGAAATTAAGCATGCCTTGTGCTGCCCTCTAGCCTTTTCTAGACAAACCACCTTTCAGAGATCAGAGGACATGAATCTAAGCTGGCTTCTGATTGGCTGAAATTCAAATGCAGTCTTTTAATTGTTTTTCTATCACCATCCAATCTATAGATGGTTTTAAAGGTTTTTAATGACACCATCCAATCTATAGATGGTTTTAAACGTTTTTAATGAGGTTGAAATGAAGATGAGAAGGATGCTTTTAGTATAATAAATTGAGGGAAATGGGTGCTTTGCTAACAGCCAAAAATTTCCGAGGTTGAGCCCATACCCAACTGACATCTCTGATTCTTTATATAAGGGTTTGGCCAAAAAATTAAGAGAAAGTTGGTGCTTAATAGCAGACATATGGATGTAAATGTAGGAAGTGTGAGAAAGTTAAACATTTTTTGTGCCTACAATTTCTAGGAATTGTTGAAATTTGATGTGGAAAGTTTAAAAAAAAGAGGTTTGTGAAAGCTGTCCAAATTGTCCATAGAGCTCTACTCTACAGTAAATCAACTTTTTTTTATTAATGTAATCAGGAGCTTCATTTTGGGATAGTTTTGAGATCAGTGGACATGGAATGAGATGTTTCTAATAGGCAGTTTTTGAGAAATTTCCACTTTTGTATTTGAGTATGAGGCAATAAGAAATAGGGTGTTGTTTCAAGAACAGATACTACCGTAAATCCCCGGTCATAAGCCGGATTTTTTTTTCTATTTTGGGCCCAAACCCGCTTCTAAATTTTTCCCAAAGTCCCCCCCGGTTTTTTTTTTTACTATAGAATAAAGAGAAAATGGTAAAAATTTGATCCCAAAACCAGCTTTTAGGATTTCCCTGAACTCCCCCCCCCCCCGTTTATGACCAGGGCCGGCTTGTGACCGGGGATTTACGGTAGGTTGTGTAGTTAACAGTTGTAGATAGACTAAAAGGTCTTTCTTTTTAGTTTTTTTACTGTTTCTATGTAATGTGAAGTCAGTATGGCTATATTTATTAGTAATGTTGGATTAAGAAACAGGTATCTGTTATTGCGAAATAATAGTATGAGGTGAAACATGGCAGGTATTGGGCTATTACAGGCAGTGGGGAAAAGAGGGTTTTATGTGCTAAAGTTGGACCTCTTCTCAAAATAAAATAGTTGGTACTCGAGTTTTCCACCAATTAACTTACAATCCTCCTCCAATCTCCACTCACATTTAAATTAACTATATAGGGGAATCTATTGGCTAGCGTCAAGAGGTAGAACCATGTCTAAGTCCCACTGCCCATTTGGGAAAGAAGACACGAATGGGTAATTCATCTCCAAGGGTTTTTATTTAAATTGTTCTCATTCGTTAATGACTATCCACGATGTATAACCTTCAACATACACCTCAGTCTTCTGCACATTACACGCAACTTCGTCAAATTTAATAATAATACCTATGACATACAATCCGGCATGTCTATTTCCAGGTTTCAAAATATGAAACACACACGTGTATGGGTCAGGTCGTCAGAAAGTGTAAGATTCTGCCCTTGAAGGGCCTTTAAAATTAATTTTCTAATTCCTTTATATAACCTTAACACAACTGTGAAGGGACTTCCGCTCAACTCAGAAAACCAAAAAATACCGATCTAGCCCATCCGGTTCCATTTTTATTGCTTGTTTTGTGTCATGTAACGTCCGGTACCAAAATAATGAAATATAGAGGTAATTGAAGTTGCTCTCAGTAATATAAGACTGTCCCATTATGCATAACAAACACATTAATTAACAAGGCCAATACGTCTATTATTGACTTCAATTACAGAATGGAACAGAATTTGAGTTATGCATGTACATTAGACTGCCTCCTACATGATGATAAAAGTACCGGACGTTACGTAACGTCCGGTACTTTTATCAGAATTATTTCACATAAGCTGCTCTCACATGGAGACAAATGCTGCTGGACACACAATTTTTTCGCCAAAGTAGGAGATAATAAAGCCCTTCATATGGGTAATAACAAAGATTATGAAGATTAATTTTTTCCATGTTTTATAACTGATTTAGATTTTGGTATCGGACGTTACAAATTACAGATTTCCATTTTCAAAGACACACAATGAAGAATCCTCACTCAGTAACATGTTCAAACCTGATGGAAATGATACCTATGATCATATACAATACAAAAAATAACTTTGGGTTACTCCAGATGTTCTTTATTCAATACAGAACATTTGTAAAAAGTACAAAAAATCAAAAAAGAACAAATTTGACTGTTTTTCTCACTTCGGCAAGCTATAAGTCTGAGAGTTTTTGATGGATGGCCACAAATTTACATCTTTCTGATAGCCCTAAGTGTTATCTATCAAATGAGTCTATGTAAAACAAGATTGATTTGCAACTTCTTTCTCTAGAGCCATAAGAGTCCAAAATGACCCAAAACACAAAATCTACTGCTTTCTGGCGACCTGACCCGTATATACTTGCAATTTAATCAATCATGCTTCCACAAAGTAATTTCAAGTACACGTCTCCATCTCCAATTATAACAAATGTCTTTATTCACAACTCCACCCAATTGCTTTCATAATACTGTAGGGGTTCGTTCCCCCATCGGGTGCGCAGCCTTCAGAGGGACTGTTCAGTTGATTGTGTCACTCCCCCTATGTATACCATACTGATCCAGGGTAGTTGGAAGGTAGAGAATGTCAGGCCAGGGGAAGTAGCTCAGAGGTAGAGCAGCCGCTTCAAAGTTGGAGGGTCCAGGGTTTGAGTCTGGTTTCTCTGTGACATTTTCTGCTGACCACTACAGTGGCTGAGAAACTGAGTGGTCCTGCCTTGCGAGGGGGATCTTCAGAGAGCTCGATACCTGGGCCGGTATGGTATAGACAAGCGCTTCAACCTGCTAGCACTGGGGGACTTGGAAGCAGGTGGCACCCACAGTGTATCCTGGGAACAGGATAATGCAGTACTGTGTGTGACTTAGTACTGGTACCGTTCAGACTTGAACTGGAGGATCGGGTCTGGCGGGATACAATTGAAGCTGGTTGGGACGAGTGTAGGGGTTCGTTCCCCCATCGGGTGCGCAAAGTCTTCAGAGGGACTGTTCAGTTGATTGTGTCACTCCCCCTATGTGTACCATACCGATCCAGGGTAGTTGGAAGGTAGAGAATGTAGGGCAGGGGAAATAGCTCAGAGGTAGAGCAGCCGCTTCGAAGTTGGAGGGTCCCAGGTTCGAGTCCCAGTTTCTCCGTGACATTTTCCGCTGACCACTACAATACGATGACTCCGATTAACTGAGCGTGTAAACTCCATCATTAACAGTGAATACGTCCGAATTTGTGTAGAACAAATATAATCAATTTTTAACAAATATTTCAAATTCCGATGAATGAACATCTCCTTTAAATGCAGTACATGATAACACTCCACAGTTAGGTAGTGAGAGTCAAGTAGAGAGAGAACTATCAATATCCTCCAAGAACTTGCTTCCTCTATGACATGATCAGATCATTGATAGAGCCTTAAGGCCTCAATAGTTAGAATGCCAGAAAAATCATCCAGTACGAGACTATCCACCAATATAGGTACTTTTCAGAATTTCAATCAATTCCTACTCGTAAGCTGCCGAATATAAATATCTTCCCCTCTGATTCTAGGTCAAACTGTGGATCCCTGAAGATTCGAGCACAATTTGCGCTCTCCTCTTCCAGCACAGTGTTTATACCGGTGGTTTTGACTTTTCATCACCGGACACTATTTGGACTTTCACCCTGGTGGGACTCTAAAAGATCTGTTTGAGAGGAACACAACCACTTTTCTATAGGGGTCTAATCCCCACTACCATGGCCTCTATCACCGTGATCCCCAGACTGGCATGGACAAAGTCTACCAGGGCCACTTGCAAGCCAGCACGTTTCAAGGACACTTAATACTCTATAGGGACATATCAGACCACATCCAGCCTGAACTCCAATAAACACTCGTATCTATGATTACACTCCTCAAGCTTCCACAAAATTATACTCATCCCATGATCAGTTATTGCATTCTACAGGGTGTAACGTCTATCGTTTGAGCAATCTTCTACCATTCCCAGACCAGCTATTTAGACTTGTCAACCGTCACTCTTTTATATCAATCGTACTTTCATCTCCCCGAAATCCCTCTAACTCAGTATATGTGGCCTTAAAATCTCAATGCAAATGAGTTGTGTTGATGCACCAAATATGGTAAATAGATGTTGGTGTTCATTCCTCTTACATAGTACATAGGTGGAAACTGGTAGTCATGTAGTGATATCCTCCAGGTTGAAGGTCTGAGACTATGGTAGGAGAGGAAACTAGAATAGAATCATTACCATATAAGGAGCCACACATGGCTTGGGCCTTGTTCACCATATATGGGCATGGATCAGTTTTAGGTAGATTACTACACCTGACTAGCATGACTTATGTTTGATTGGTCCAGACACAGCTATAATTTGCTACTTGTGACTACACAAATTAAGCCAGGCGGGTTTGAAGGCAGGCGGGAGGGAGGGTGGGTAGGTGGTGACACCATCAGACAATCACCAGTGGGTAGAGTAGGCAGGGGGAGGGTGGTTGTAGGTAGGCAGGCACACCACTGGGTATAGGAGGTGGGGGGGGGGGCACTCAGCTACTGAGTCCTGTAGATGACCACAGCAAAATAGGGTGGTGGGAGGGGGGAGGGTCTCATCCAGCACCAATCTCAGATCTCTTTAAGAGTATAAATACCTGTATCATGTTACAGGTGTAGATTGATGTTAAGATATCAGTAAGGCTGTATAACTTTAGGATGCAATCTTGGTTTTTTCCCCACTTTCTCTGCTCTCTTGTTCCACGGCCCCCATACTGGTGTGGTGGTTTCGATTTTGTCTAACAGATAAGTCAATGAAAGGTGATTCAGGTGTATGCCAACAAGTTTTATTATTCTACATACAAACAGCGGCTACTCGGAGGTAGCGGAGGGGATTCTCATCGAGTTCTGAATGCTCCTTGCAAGCTTTAGGTTATGAACATAGAGAAGGCGAAGCCAACTCTGACGTGGCAGCTGAGCCCCTGTCCCTTTATGGGTAGGAACAGTGGCGCCACACCATGTTACCCTCTCACCTCCCGGATCGGTGCTGCCACCTATCCGACAAGTGGAGAGCCCAACCCAGCAGGCTGACTCACCCAATGCGCCAAAGGACCATAATACATGTGTGGTACCTCTACATTACCCCCACTAGATAAAACTAAAGGTTGAAATCAACTATTAAACCAACAATGGGGTTATACAATAGTTATATCCGACAGACAATAGAGGTATAACTTATTATGGCTCTCCTTATTTTTCAAACTGTATGATTAACTCGATACATAACACTCTGTTCCGTATAGAATATAGTTGTATGCAATACAGTTTACTTTAACAACACATTACTTATTTTGAATGTTTTATACACCCGAAAAAAACTTCACAAAGCTATATGCATATATAGCTAAGGTTTTTTTTCTTTTTTTTTTTAGATAAATATACAAGTAGTATATTAACAAAAATGACTCAGTCATATAATAGATAATTTACAAAAACTATTCGGATCACAGATCCTGTAGTGATATCCAGTTATGAACACATAGTTATTTTTGACTTAGTCATATTAATACTGATTAAAGACAGTACCCGTAACATACACAAATAGTTCGGCAGTTGGTGATAATTTGTAATAATAACATGGTGTTCCGTATGGAATAAATGTTTTTCACAGTCTATGTAATATCAGAATTCCAGAAATGATGATCCTGTTGTTATTGAATATCAAACATAATCCTCGTGGTCAGCTAACCATGGGGTGGAGGTGTTAATGTTTGTTTATAGTATAAAAACATGGATGATGACAGCTACCCTGATCCTCTGCATAGTGCTAAAGTCCAGGAATAATAATAATGATAATGATGTTTCGGATGACATAATAGCAATATCCACAGTTATGCTTTATGTACCCTAAATCATTCACAGTAAATATAATTCCAGATGTGTAGAAATGTTCGGGTGATATGTGAAATGTTTGTATCATTTATCGGATACTTCATCACAGGTTCTGGATCATGGGTGACTTATTCACAGATCAGGTGTAGCTGTCAGGATCAGCAGCTCAGGAACACTCAGTATTAAACTATTCAAAGCCAATACTAATAATTGGTGTATATGGGTACAAATTATATGTATCTTAATACACTATACGGATTCTCATATAAGAATCTGAACATACAGAACTACAGTTACTTCTTACCATATTTTTCTTTGAGTAACCGTAAGGCATGTTCTTTGGTGCCATCCCATTTGTCTAAGTTGACGCCGAAGACTGTCATAAATTTACTATGCAGTCTTACATTCCTCATTTCTTCATTGTCCAGTTTTTTCTTTAGGAGGTTCACAGCGCACTGCGAACTCTTCTGTGCCTTTTCAGCGAGGTCTTCTTGATATTTGACATCATCTTTGACCAATTTCACTACACGTTCCTTCTCAGCTTTGTGCAGTTCCCGAAAGCACATCAGGGTGTCATTAATCATTCCCTGATGGAATGTAATGGTCCTCTGATGTTGAAACCCTTCCCACACATGGTAAATGGTGCTTTGGACTTCAGCCTTTCCTGGATTTACATTATCGATCCAGGTCTCCGCCCTACCACAGCAAATGACAATTTTGTCTTTTGGCGGTTCAGGTGGATCCTTCATCACTTCCAGCTGTTGTGGAGGAACAGAGGATGCGGTACTTCCACTGCCGTCAACAGGTATCATGGCAGGTATGGATCCGGATGGATCTACACCTGGTATATGGATGTATGGAACGCCTCCTGGAGTAGGTGGTAAATGGACCTGCAGACCCAGCTTTGAATATTGCTGAATCTGTTCGGAAGCAGTTAACTGTTGGATTGAACCACCAGCTGAAGGACTACCAGCTACTGCTGCTGGTCTTTTCCTTAGCTTCCCTCAAACTCCAATCCATTATTTCAATCCCGTTTTCTCTAACAATCAATGCCTAAACCCTGGATACATTTACTTTTCTCAAAGGTTTCTTGCATCCCAGGAAGTTCGCCTATTCATTTTCTTAGGCTTCTTCCCATATCCATCACCGCCAAGATTACCATTCGGAGGTCCTCCAACTCCTCCTGATCCTCCCGGTGGCCCGCCACCACCACCAGATCCACCAGCTGACGCTGAACCTTGATTCCGGTTAGAACCTTGTCCCCAATACCCATTACTCCCTGATTCGGTACCAGGGAAGGAACCCACGACAACCTGATCCACAAAGATCTGTCCCGGGACATAACCCTCCATATCCCAGAGCTAGCACCCCCCATCCTCCTCCCAGGAGTCAACCTCCATATACTCCACCAAGATCAGTACCGGCAGTATCACAGTCATTCCCTAGTTATCAACCGAATCCTATATCACCATGCCCAGGTCCGCAACAACCACAAACAGGATATGCTCCTCGATCCCAGGCCCAGAATCCCTATGTACCATCTCCATGGTCTGACTCTCGAGTTTTCTATGGAAATCAGAATTTTGGCCATAATTATGGTAGAAGGCATTTCAATACCAATTTCTCCCATAATCCGAGTGGTACTCAAGGTCCGAGTAATTTTGGATCAGGAAGCTCCTCTAGTCAAGGCTATGGAAGCGATCATTATCAGTTTTTCCGGAACCATTTGGATCTGAGGCATCCCCTGCACCTCCGGCAGCCATATTTTGACCCATTAAAAAGGTCAAATTTGGTACTGGTCATGCTGCTACACTCACAATAGTCCCATTTGTGACAATATTCGCTTGGGGAATACTAATGGGAGATGGATTCGCACTAACTGTTACAGTATATGCACCACCCCCACTAGACAAATAAATTCCACCCAGTACATTTTTATCTGCACCATCAGTAATGAATGGATTAAACCGAATCAGTCCTGATGGTGGTGCTGATGTCTGTGTAATATTCACAGAACTATCATTTGTCCTGGCAGCTGATTGTAAACGATTTGCCAATTGTAACACAACAGTATTGTCCAATGGCCCTATAGCCTGTTGAGTCTGTTTGACATAATCGCCCAAGACAGCTACTGTATCTTGTAAGACTTGCACTTCTTGTAGGAATTTGTCTCTATCTGATAGCAATTGTTCATTGTATTTCAGGATAACTACACGGACATTTTGATTATCCTCAGCTTGTTGAACACAACATTGCTTCAGACGTTGGAATTCATTTGTATAATATTCGACATGGCCTTCCATATTACTTTTGGTTTGTTTTCAGAATCTTGGATCTGTTGTGTTCGTTGATTGTATTTGTCTTGTAGAGATTGTCTAACCTCCTTGAAATGCGCTTCTTCTTCATATAAACGTTTTTGAAGATGCTTTTTATCAGTTATATTCCTCTTTAATTTCTCTTCTTTCTCATATTCGACTTCCTCTTTTGCTCTCGCAATTAGATTCAGCGTTTCATTCATAGCAGTATATCAATGATTCATTTCTTCCATTTCCCGGTTATATTTATCATATTCCAAAACAGTGAAAGTAACATTCCC
Organism: Acholoe squamosa; assembly: GCA_949317995.1. NCBI lineage: Eukaryota > Metazoa > Annelida > Polychaeta > Phyllodocida > Polynoidae > Acholoe > Acholoe squamosa. Next base: position 80,156,029 of record OX439044.1, on the reverse strand, counting down.
ACACGTAATAGCACTGTAATCCAGTGGTGGCAATTGCCCTGGGATATCATATGGAAGTTAATCAAAGGTTACCTTTATCGGCATAGGTGCACGATGATCCAGATCCTGACTACCCCCTGCTTCAGATATCGAATCTGCTAACTCCATATAAGCTGAGTAGTATGGCTTAGGATGTACATCTCTATGCTTTACTAAGATAGAGTCTGGAATATTGTCCTCACTATCCGCATAGTGAGGTTCCGATTCCCTCCATCTCTGTTCTCCTGAGGATGGACCAGCGTGTGCTGCATTCTCTTGAGAACCTTCCGGATTGGCATCATTTGCCAACCTTTGTTAAAATTAAATTATGTAGATCTAGAACATAATAAGGTAAACAAACACATGTTTATGTTGTACATTTTATTCTGACATGATGCATTTCATGCATTTATAAACTAGTTTTGTCATGCTATTGACCAATTTTATAAATCACGCTTTAAGTACTGAGTATAAAGAGTTAAGTACAGCTCATGGGAAGAAGCAATGAAACGTACTGCAGATACCTCGTAAATGTCAATATAAATATATGTACATCTAAACAATAACCCAATAATGAAGAGAATCCAAACCTCCAGATAAATTCTTGAAAAAAAAGTGAATGAAAAACACCATTAGCAGATTGTAAGTCAAATAAAATAGGAGAAGTAATTGGCATTTGATGATAAGAGCCTTCCTTGGTGTGATTACTGTTCATATATAAATTCATGACCGACACTTTGACGGACAATCATTGATCAATCGCTGATCTATCGAGTTTTAATACCATAAAACCTTCATTCTCCGCCCGTCTGTTTTGTACTTTTCTCTCACCCTCAAATAGGCTACACAGTCCATAATTAAGCTTGTAGGTGGCTTTTAACTGTTACCATCAGATTTAGGGGAGACTATATATACATCATCTAGGAGGGGGACAGCAGGTCATGTCAAAAACAGCCAAAAGTCCTCTACTATAGATCAGCTACTGAAATCAGTCAACCATGACGAAGACCGTGGTGTACCAGTACCAGTGTACCAGGGAATTGCTATCATTCCAGGTCGTTCTGGGATGGGCTGATAGCTTCCACACCCACTCTAGGCGCCTCCAAGTACCTGTAGTCAATTGCTATTGTGTCTGGTCGTTCTGGGATGGGCTGATAGCTTCCACACCCACTCTAGGCGCCTCTAAGTACCTGTAGTCAATTGCTATTGTGTCTGGTCGTTCTGGGATGGGCTGATAGCTTCCACACCCACTCTAGGCGCCTCTAAGTACCTGTAGTCAATTGCTATTGTGTCTGGTCGTTCTGGGATGGGCTGATAGCTTCCACACCCACTCTAGGCGCCTTTAAGTACCTGTAGTCAATTGCTATTGTCCCAGGTCATCCAACAGCACTGCAGCTCTGTCCCCTAGAGTCTCTGAGTGTTTGTTCAATCACTTCATAATTAGATGTCTCTACTACGATCTCTCGGCCATTACATCTGTGATGTACAATTCACTCTTAATAATGTCCTCAACCAAGCGTGATCTCGTAATTATAGCACTTGGCTACAATTGACTGCAGGCTTATGGCAGGGGTTTTATTACGAAAGATTATGAAAAATATTGTTTAAGTCAGATCTCAAAATCTGCTCTAAACATTTCCTTCAACTCTAATTCTGGCTCATGACGGGTCAGCTTAATGAAGGGGCCGGGGGTTTACAGGCATTTTGCAACTTGTTAAAAACCAAGCTTTACTATGGGATTAGTTAGTTCACAAAGTAACCCAATCTTTATTATTGGATTAATAAGTACAAAACGTATAAAGACTATAGTACAAGTTACATCATTGAGTATCAACATGAGGCAGTAAAAGCAGCAGGAGGTGTAAACAAAGTTATAAACTAAACCAGTAAAATACACAATAAACCACAAAGCTAAACTTTGGCACCGAATAATACAATTAGAATACAAAACCTTCAGCACACAAACTCAGTAATATCAACATAACCACAAACACTGTAACTAAAGAAATGCCATTGTGAAAATCACTAATGCCGATCTTCGAGCATTTATATAATATTTTACCTTGCATAAGAGCGGAATGATCAAACTCAGTGTAAGGATAGGAAGGATACAAATATAGCGCTCTAACTGGCCGTCACAGCAGACATTATCCAGATATGATTACTGAGTGTGTAAGAATACCAAGGATACACATTGAGCGCTCTGATTAACAACCATCATCTGAACATGATTATTGATTGCGGTAATTTCATAAGATGAAACCTTTATACATTGTTATAATTTGTGCAGTTCCCTATTCAAGGCTTTACTCTGTAACAACAGATGAGGACTATATATCCACCTGTATACAATAGTGATACTCTATCATATATACTGAACCCATCATGATACACACACCTCGACTCTTCTCAACTAACCGCAAAGCTTCAAGTCCCAGATTTGATGATTGCAGAAGCTTGCGGCAAAGATAAATAAGTATATAAAGTGACAAACTGCACGTAGATATGAACGGCTGTTTCTTCTGTTTGACTATTTTGTCTAACTCGTCTGTTTCATTTGTACATTAGACTCATCAATCTCACCTGTTTGACTTGCCCGTCTGTCTGACTTGTTAAGGAATGCATCAATTGGGTCGTCATGATGCATGAATGCAGCCCTGGTGAGCTGTGGCCATGCATCATGCTGACCCTACAGCATAGCTTTCCACAGGTTGTCATGATGCATGAATGCAGCCCTGGTGAGCTGTGGCCATGCATCATGCTGACCCTACTGCATAGCTTTCCACAGGTTGTCATGATGCATGAATGCAGCCCTGGTGAGCTGTGGCCATGCATCATGCTGACCCTACAGCATAGCTTTCCACAGGTCGTCATGATGCATGAATGCAGCCCTGGTGAGCTGTGGCCATGCATCATGCTGTCCCTACAGCATAGCTTTCCACAGGTCGTCATGATGCATGAATGCAGCCCTGGTGAGCTGTGGCCATACATCATTCTGACCCTACTGCATAGCTTTCCACAGGTCGTCATGATGCATGAATGCAGCCCTGGTGAGCTGTGGCCATGCATCATTCTGACCCTACTGCATAGCTTTCCACAGGTCGTCATGATGCATGAATGCAGCCCTGGTGAGCTGTGGCCATGCATCATTCTGACCCTACTGCATAGCTTTCCACAGGTCATCATGATGCATGAATGCAGCCCTGGTGAGCTGTGGCATCATGCTGACCCTACAGCATAGCTTTCCACAGGTCGTCATGATGCATGAATGCAGCCCTGGTGAGCTGTGGCATCATGCTGACCCTACAGCATAGCTTTCCACAGGTCGTCATGATGCATGAATGCAGCCCTGGTGAGCTGTGGCCATGCATCATGCTGACCCTACAGCATAGCTTTCCACAGGTCGTCATGATGCATGAATGCAGCCCTGGTGAGCTGTGGCCATGCATCATGCTGACCCTACAGCATAGCTTTCCAAAGGTCGTCATGATGTATCAGCACAATTCTACTCACAGTGCATTAATACATCATGAAAACAAACATCAGGACTTGAGGCATTGTGCTCCCCTTAAAGAGTTAACATAATTTACAATGTATCTATGTATGTACTCAAACACTACATAGCTTCACTACATAACACATTGTGTGTATGGTGTGACTGACTCGCTGACTCTGGTTAATGTGCCATGGTTACCGACAAATGTCGCTCACCGTGACCTTGATGTGACCTTTACAAAGGGCGTCCTAACACTCAATTATTTACTGCCTGAAACACGTACATGAACACAGACCCCATCCTACACGGGGTGCCAGGTTTGGTATAATGGCTGAAAACTGCCTAAATAGTGGTTTCGACTACTCATGTATTTACTGAGAAATTGTTCCATTATATGTAACTCATTCTAACCTTAAAAAGACACAAAAAATTATACATTGTGCTTGCATAGCAAAAGTGGTCTGTGTATATCTAGGAGAATTATGAGTGGACCATTGCAAAAAGAACAAGTGAAAAAAAATGAAAATTGACAGTGAGTATATTCTACATGTGTCAGATAGATATATCTATCTAATTATTTCGCCATCATCGCATCACACAAGTACAAATTTACAATGGACAAGATAGACTGATACTAGCTGAATACGCAGTGACATTATGTGATGTGATCGGTTTATTTTGTAGCAGTAGTTCAAGCAATATCGACATGCAAAAGCTATTTTCCTCATCATCAGAACACCTTTCTTGAACCCTATAGATTTCCAATACAATATACAATTGTCAGGATTCCTTTTCCAATTCTTATTAAGTTAGAAAGAGCTATGACAGAAAATAGCAAATAGAATGTTAGCAGTTATATATAACTAACGCTTACCTGCTTGTCTCTTTTTCGCTTAAAGACAACATTGTATTAATCGGGAAAATCTACACACTGACCTCTTCTATTATAATGTACAGAAAGCCGCTGTGTCCAACACACAGTGCCCTCGTGTAATCCTACACCTCTACATAACACACCGCCCTTATATACACGCTACACGCTGGGCATCATGATGCACCAATGCAGGCTCAGACACTCGCCACAGCTGCATTGGCATCCTAGAGTCGGCATGATGCACTAATGCAGCAAGAGTAAGTTAATCTGCTGAGCTGCATTGATGCATCATGCCAAACCTATATAAGATTAATACACTGTCATAGTCAGCATGATGCATCAATGCAGCATTGGTGAGTTACTCGCCATGGCTACATGTGTGCATCATGACTACTGTAGAACATGAACTTCCATCTCATGATGCGGCCCTCATGGATCGACCGATCTAACGACTAGATATTTAGTCTGAGAATACAAAATACTAAATTGTCATTATTTCTGAATGAAATAAAAGCACCAAAAACCAAGTCTTAAACAGAAACTCAGCATCATGTACTAACTCTGTTGTAGTACCTCAAGCCTGTAAGTAACAAGCCGCATAACTGCTGTAATATACTACACTATCTACAGTGTGATGTAGAAAATACTTGCCACATGTGTACCTTTTACCGCAGTACTTGCTATGGTTCAATGACTTCAGCAACCCGAAAGTGCCACTAATGCAGGAGTGCATCATGCCCACTGGTTGTCATGATGCACCAATGACTTCTTGCAGCACTTCATTGGTGCATCATTCCCACCCACCAGGGTTTATCGCTCCTATAGGGTCAGCAAGACGCATGGATGAAGACACTGGTCAGTCTCCCGCGTGCATTCATGCATCATGACATCCAATGGTATGATGTATTAATGCAGCATGAACCTTCCAAGGGTTGTGGGCTAACTTTATACTAATATCATGGTTTACATAGAGAACTATACAGAGTGTGTGAGTTGATATAAATACATGTGTGTGTGAGCTGTAAAGTACCCATGTGTATAAAGGTCTATGTACAAGGGTATAAAGTGTGTGTAAAACATTGACTACTCACATACTACACTCATACCCCGTTATAAATAATGACTGAGTCTAACTCTTATTGTGACACGCTAACACGACACGGGCATGATGCATCAATATCTAACCCATTAAAGTCTGTCGGTGCAGCATAAAGGCTGTCGGTGCAGCATAAAGGCTGCCAATAGCAGCATAAAGGCTGCCAATAGCAGCATAAAGGCTGCCAATAGCAGCATAAAGGCTGCCGGTGCAGCATAAAGGCTGCCAATAGCAGCATAAAGGCTGCCAATAGCAGCATAAAGGCTGCCAATAGCAGCATAAAGGCTGCCAATAGCAGCATACAGGCTGCCGGTGCAGCATAAAGGCTGCCAATAGCAGCATAAAGGCTGCCAATAGCAGCATAACGGCTGCCAATGCAGCATAAAGGCTGCCAATAGCAGCATAAAGGCTGCCGGTGCAGCATAAAGGCTGCCAATAGCAGCATAAAGGCTGCCAATAGCAGCATACAGGCTGCCGGTGCAGCATAAAGGCTGCCAATAGCAGCATAAAGGCTGCCGGTGCAGCATAAAGGCTGCCAATAGCAGCATAAAGGCTGCCAATAGCAGCATAACGGCTGCCAATGCAGCATAAAGGCTGCCAATAGCAGCATAAAGGCTGCCGGTGCAGCATAAAGGCTGCCAATAGCAGCATAAAGGCTGCCGGTGCAGCATAAAGGCTGTCAATGCAGCATAAAGGCTGCCGATAGCAGCATAAAGGCTGCCAATAGCAGCATAAAGGCTGCCAATAGCAGCATAAAGGCTGCCAATAGCAGCATAAAGGCTGCCGGTGCAGCATAAAGGCTGCCAATAGCAGCATAAAGGCTGCCGGTGCAGCATAAAGGCTACCGGTCTAGCATGAAGGCTGTCGATGCAGCATAAAGGCTGCCGATAGCAGCATAAAGGCTGTCAGTGCAGCATAAAAGCTTCCAATAGCAGCATGAAGGCATCATGTTTATTGGCCCACATGATGCACCAATGAAGTGCTGGCAAGTCTGCTCGCCAGCACTTCATTCGACCATCATGCCGACCCTCAATAAGCGTATCAACCCTGAAGGATTGTCATGATGCATGAATGCAGTCCTAGCGAGTCAGTCAATTGATGCATCATGACAGCCAATGAGTATGATACATAAATGAAGTATTAGCCCTTAAAGGGTCCATGATAGATAGTTGTATAAATAGTCTGTACACTATGCGCTATGTATGTGTAGTAAAAGCCGACTATGGACACGGTGCGGCACTGCACGGGGAGTATCAAACATCTACATGAGTATCTTTACACGGCCCCTTTACACTGCCTTAGGTCTGCCAGTCCACCCCAAGTGACATCATCTCAGAGTGAATAACTGCTAACGTTTTATCTATGTTAATCAACCAAGAAGAACTCCTCGTCCAGCTGTGTCCCTCGGCGCTCGTCTGTCTTCACTTCTGTCGTGTAGTTGTCGATCGGGAAGGTTTCAGAGCGTGTTCTGGAAATGAAGCAAATACTGCTGGTTGTAGTTGATGATTTATTTATAGATATTTGGTGTCCAAAAGAAATACAGAGGCTACCCAGGGTGCTCGCAGGGCAGAGTAGGGGCAACCCACTCATGGGCATAGTCTCTGTATGCCCACAACTTGTGTTTTTGTTTTATTTTACCTATATCAACAACAGCAAGCCATTTTCAAGATTATACTAGTAAAAGAATGTTGACTGAGCAGTGGGGGCGGAGCCAAAAAGGTGTATACACTGTATAGGGGATAGGGCTTTGGTTACTTTCTATATAATCTGCAGGGCCATCCTGAGAAACATTCGTTTTTAAACGTGTTTTTTTTTCAACCAAATAAAAAGGTTTGTTTTTTTTCAATACAAAAAGGTTTTCTTAGTTACATTTCTTTGTTAAAAAAAAAACGGTTTTTTATTTTTACCTAAGAATAAAAAGTTTAATAGAATGTTAAAAATCGTTTTTGCGTTTCTTTCATGCTTAAAAAAACATTTGGAAAACTTAGGAACAAATAAAAACATTTTTTAATGTTAAAAAAAAAGGTTTTATGCCAAGTTGGTAGAGGTCAATGAGTGTTATCTATACTTACTTGATACCCGAGCAGTGGTCTGGCCAGTAGATCTGTTTTTCCCCAAAGCTGAAGCTCTCATCTCCTATGAGTTGTTTAGCCCAGGACTGCATGTGGTACGGTGGGCCAAGGCCGCCAAGCTCCGCAGACAAGACATCTTGTGGGAGGAAGCTGTGTAACGTACCCAGGTTGTTCCCGTGCATGTGGATCTAAAACACAAGAGGCAGGACTTATTAGATATGGATCTAAAACACAAGAGGCAGAGTGGACTTATTAAATGTAGATCTAAAACACAAGCAGCAGAGTGGACTTATAAGATGTAGATCTAAAACACAAGAGGCAGAGTGGACTTATTAGATATGGATCTAAAATACAAGAGGCAGAGTGGACTTATTAGATGTAGATCTAAAACACAAGGGGCAGAGTGGACTTATTAGATATGGATCTAAAACACAAGGGGCAGAGTGGACTTATTAGATATGGATCTAAAACACAAGAGGCAGAGTGGACTTATTAGATGTAGATCTAAAACACAAGGGGCAGAGTGGACTTATTAGATTTGGATCTAAAACACAAGAGGCAGAGTGGACTTATTAGATGTAGATCTAAAACACAAGCGGCAGAGTGGACTTATAAGATGTAGATCTAAAACACAAGAGGCAGAGTGGACTTATTAGATGTAGATCTAAAACACAAGCAGCAGAGTGGACTTATAAGATGTAGATCTAAAACACAAGAGGCAGAGTGGACTTATTAGATATGGATCTAAAACACAAGAGGCAGAGTGGACTTATCAGATGTGGATCTAAGCACAAGAGGCAAAATGGACTTATTAGATATAGATCTAAAACACAAGAGGCAGGACTTATTAGATGTGGATCTAAACACAAGAGACAGAGTGGACTTATTAGATATGGATCTAAAACACAAGAGGCAGATTGGACTTATTAGATGTAGATCTAAAACACAAGAGACAGAGTGGACTTATTAGATATGGATCTAAAACACAAGAGGCAGAGTGGACTTATCAGATGTGGATCTAAGCACAAGAGGCAAAATGGACTTATTAGATATAGATCTAAAACACAAGAGGCGGGACTTATTAGATGTGGATCTAAACACAAGAGACAGAGTGGACTTATTAGATATGGATCTAAAACACAAGAGGCAGATTGGACTTATTAGATGTAGATCTAAAACACAAGCGGCAGAGTGGACTTATAAGATGTAGATCTAAAACACAAGAGGCAGATTGGACTTATTAGATGTAGATCTAAAACACAAGAGACAGAGTGGACTTATTAGATGTAGATCTAAAACACAAGGGGCAGAGTGGACTTATTAGATGTAGATCTAAAACACAAGAGACAGAGTGGACTTATTAGATGTAGATCTAAAACACAAGCGGCAGAGTGGACTTATAAGATGTAGATCTAAAACACAAGAGGCAGAGTGGACTTATTAGATGTAGATCTAAAACACAAGAGACAGAGTGGACTTATTAGATGTAGATCTAAAACACAAGAGACAGAGTGGACTTATTAGATATGGATCTAAAACACAAGAGACAGAGTGGACTTATCAGATGTGGATCTAAACACAAGAGGCAAAATGGACTTATTAGATATAGATCTAAAACACAAGAGGCAGATTGGACTTATTAGATGTAGATCTAAAACACAAGAGACAGAATGGACTTATTAGATGTAGATCTAAACACAAGAGGCAGATTGGACTTATTAGATGTAGATCTAAAACACAAGAGACAGAATGGACTTATTAGATGTAGATCTAAAACACAAGAGGCAGATTGGACTTATTAGATGTAGATCTAAAACACAAGGTACAGAGTGGACTTATTAGATGTAGATCTAAACACAAGAGGCAGAGTGGACTTATTAGATGTGGATCTAAACACAAGAGACAGAGTGGACTTATTAGATATGGATCTAAAACACGAGAGGCAGAGTGGACTTATTAGATGTAGATCTAAAACACAAGCGGCAGAGTGGACTTATAAGATGTAGATCTAAAACACAAGAGGCAGATTGGACTTATTAGATGTAGATCTAAAACACAAGAGGCGGGACTTATTAGATATGGATCTAAAACACAAGAGACAGAGTGGACTTATTAGATGTAGATCTAAAACATAAGAGACAGAGTGGAATTATTAAATGTAGATCTAAACGACAAGGGGCAGAGTGGACTTATTAGATGTAGATCTAAAACACAAGAGACAGAATGGACTTATTAGATGTAGATCTAAAACACAAGAGGCAGAGTGGACTTATTAGATGTGGATCTAAAACACAAGAGACAGAGTGGACTTATTAGATATGGATCTAAAACACAAGGTACAGAGTGGACTTATTAGATGTAGATCTAAACACAAGGTACAGAGTGGACTTATTACATGTAGATCTAAAACACAAGGGGCAGAGTGGACTTATTAGATGTAGATCTAAAACACAAGAGGCAGGACTTATTAAATGTGGATCTAAAACACAAGGGGCAGAGTGGACTTATTAGATGTAGATCTAAAACACAGGGTACAGAGTGGACTTATTAGAGAATGAAATCATTCACCCTAAAACACTCAGGGGTGGTTTAATCATATACTGTAATGGCCCGTATATTAAGCTCCCGGGCACTCATTAATTTCAATACCTCTCTATCCTTGGCCCTTATTTGAGACAGGTGCTTATTTAAATACTGTTTTAAGTGCTTATGATTGATTTCAATACCCCTGTACCCCCTGCGCCTATTCGAGACCAGCGTTTATCTGAGAGCCTGGCACTTAAATGGGCCACTATGGTAGATAGAGTATCCACAGAAGGCTGCATGTTAACATCTGAGGAGTATTGATGGAACCACTTTGTGACTTTACCTTTTGTTTCGTCTTATCCTTGACAAAGGGTTTCATGACCTTGAAGACGGCCTCTACGTACCAAGGCTGGTTAACAAAGTGAATCCCTGCAAACCGCGCTGGGAAACAATCCTGAAACGAGGTAAGAAAAACATTCACTGTAAATCTCTGTATATTTAGGGTAAGATTAATTCAAATCTAATTTAATTAAAAAAACTAAACTGAGAAAAACCAGGCCCCAGATCTGCCATATAAATGGCAGACTGTACCTTGTAGATGATGAGGTATTGCTGTACCCACAGAATGGGTCTGAAATTGACATTTATAAGTACTGTAATACCCCGCATATATGGCGGATGGACTCCTGGTGCGCCTTATAGTAGGTATCTCAGAAGATTTTCAGATATTGTTGTTACATATGTGGAAACAGTTTGGATGGATAAAACATAGTAAAAGAAGAAGAAAAGTTTTTATTTCATCCAAATCGGTCCAGCAGTTTGGATTTGGCAGCTATTTAAAGGTCAAAAACTGTGATCTGGATTTTATAATTTTTTTGAGTTCTGATTTTGTGGGTGTTCCATGACGATTTTCAAATGGCTGCCAAATCCAAACGGCTGGACCGATTTAGATGAAATAAAAACTGTTTTTCTTCTCTCAATGTGCTCTTTCTATCTAAATATTTTCCACACATATTTGAAAAAGATTTAGAGTAACTAATCTTGTTCTTGCAGTACTTCTTGTACTGGCGCACCCTGCCCGTTAATTGTATAGTTATCCTGAATAGCCCAGTGAATACAGCACAAAATTGCCTTTCTAACAATTCCAAACATGATATTATTAACTATGTGGTGGTCCCGCGTCGTCTTCGAGGTACCTTCGTGGTCCTCGTGGGCGACATCGAGAGCACCTCTATTGCCCGACGCCTGGGGGCGCTGGATTGTTTGTTTGTTTGTTTAGTTTTACGTCCGGGGGCCATCAAGGAACTCAGACATTCAAGGTTTCTCGGACATTAAGTCCTTTCTTTTCTTTTTGGACAGGTATTTATATGCTGCTTGCCCGACACAGCAGTGACCGAATCTATGAATGACCGAATCTATGAGATGAATGACTGAATCTATGAGGAGGGTCGAGGGGGAAAACCGCTACCGGGGCTTCATTCCCCTACTCTTTTCGAAGGATAGCAAGTGTTCTTTTATTTGCCTGGTCCCATAGGCAGGGCCAGACAAACCACGGCCTTTGATCACTCAGAAGTGGTTCACTGAGGGGGAATCCCATGGCAAAAAACAAGCATGTAAGCCCAGGCCCGCGCATATGGACACCAGCTACCCACACGCTCACCCCAAGACACAAGAAACCCCAAGTTTGTCGCCTTTTACGAATCTGGTATGCCCACTGTTAGTATGGAAGGAGATTTCTCCTTGTGGACTCCCAATGAAGTTATTCTGCTCCTTCATGCCCTCACATGAAGGTCCCCACTCCACAGGGGGAGGGGGCGCTGGAGTCCAGCGCCACGTCACCACTTGGTCACGTGGCCCTCGACTCCGGTGTATATAAGGCCGTTGTACGGCCTTCCTCAGGGTCAGTCCAGCCCCGACTGACCATCGTGAGCGATGGTTGGCGGCTGCCCGGCTACCATATCCTAGTACTCCTCTGTGCTGCTGCACAGAGGAGGTGTATGTGGAATATCAACTGTAGACACTAGAAGGCCTAGTGTCGAACCTGTTATAGAGTTCAAACTCTGCCACCTGTAACTGTGATCGAGAACGGCTGATGCCTATGTGTTATTAGACAATAAAGTTTTAACTGGAACCTGAATAGTTGTTCTTCGTTGTTTATCGAAAGATTCGATATAACATCGAGGGGTAGAACGCTACACTGGTGCCGTGACCAGTTGTTAACTTTAGTCCGCATAGGTACTGCGAGCTTAAGTTCGACATGCAGGGTCACTTGGATGAAGGTGATGACCCCAATCACCAACATCAAGTGACTACAGGCCCGTTAGTGGATAGGAATGATCCACTAATTGGTGGTGGTTTGAACCACACCCTGATATTAGGTCCATCGTCTGACCCGTTGGGCCTGTATCAAAGGAGCCGACTACTCAATTGGCGAGTATCGACTCAACTCTCTCCGGCGGCTGAGAACTTCTTAAGGACACAGAGTCTGTCCTATGTAGAAAAATCAGCCTCGCCCATGGGAACTCCAATGGGCCTTGGCAGTTGGTCCTTCGAGGGTCCCTCGCCCGTGTCGATACAAGGAAGTATTGACAGTGGCAGGGGACTCAACGAGGAGTTGCTACAAGAGCAGCAACGACAACTGCGCCAGGGTCGCCAGCAGTTGGACGCTCTCGCGAGTAACACCACGAAAGCTCAGGAGAAGAGTACAGAAATAGAGCTGAAATTGGAACAGCTTAGGCAGCAGGCGTTAGAGGCTTCGAACAAGACTCAGATCGCGAATAGGGAACTTAATGATCTTCAGGAGAAGGTCAAGCAGCTCTCTAGCGAAAAGGAGTCCTTGCTTGCAACGAAGTCAGAGATCGAGCGTAGTCGGTTGACAGCAGTTGAGTGTCAATCGCTAAAAGCGAAAATCGATCGCCTTGCTACTAGCCGCCGAGAATGTGTCGAGAGAGCTCGAAATGATTTTCGGGATGCCCAGCACGAGCAGACGTCCCTTAAACATAAGTTGAAACTACAAGAAGTAGAAAAGACTATGTTAGAGGAACAACTGCAAGAGTTGCGGCATGAGTTGAACCAACAATCAGCCGAGCATACTGAAGAAGTAGCTGAGCACCTAACGGCTTATGAAAAGCAGGTGAGCCAGCTACGTCAGGAACGGGAGTCGTTACTCTGTCAGATGCAAGCTGACGAGGATGCTCGAGCCAGGGACGAAGCAGAAATGCGTCGTCGCTGTGAGGAACGAATCGAACACGCAAATAAAATGGCGGAATATCAGGTCCTAATGGAACAGAAAGCGAGGCACGAGGCCGAGCTTAATTCCTTGAAGTCTGAATCCCTAGTAGCCCAGTCACTGAAAGATCAGAAGAATTCGGATACTCTGGGAGCCATGCGTGATGAAATCGATGAGCTCCGACGAGAGATATTGTCTCGCAGGAAGGCTGACGAAGCCAGGGTGAATAAAGAAGTTCGAGATGAACTCGCACTCGAAGAACGTCTGAAGGAGCAGACGGAATCAAAAGTGCGTACCGCTAGACTTCGAGATAAGCAACAAAGTAGTGAATGCAGCACTACTAAGGTTGCTATTCAAGGGGATCTAGTCGAAAACCCTGACTACAGAGAGTGGCTCGACCGTGCCATGAAGGAGGTCAAGCAACTCTTTGCCATCAGCGAGCAACGAGATCTCTCGAAGCCTGAACATACCCGCCTGGAATTCCTAGTATCGGAATTAAGGCAGGCGGAACGTTCAAAACAGCAGGCAGAGATAGATAGAATGGTGGGAGCAATCGACGACATCTCGAAAATTGATTCGAGGTCGCGTCGGACCCTACCTGTTCCTTCGATGCCACGCACCGATGGTCTAAGTGGAGTGATCGGACAGTTCTCGACCCCTACCACGACCCAACAACATGTTGATCCGCCCAAATATAGGGATATCAGATTCGAGGCTTCGCGCTTGAGTGAAGCTGATTCGGGTAATCCCTGGGGGATGAATCACAGTCGTGCAGACACGACTATGAGAAACATGGGGATGGACCATCAAATACCTAGAAGAGGCACAACATTCGCTCTCGATCAGGTCAGGAGATCAAGCAGAATGTTTGAAAACACCTCTATCGGGCATGAACCAGCCCGTACTAGGTCAGTCGAGTGCCCTCCATTTACATGGAAGGACGATTGGCTCCGTTGGTACCACGGATTCAATCACGTCCGTCGTGTAAATGTATGGACCTCGAGTATGGCATTAGCTCAACTCCTCATGTTACTCCAGAATGGCCCTGCAGCTGATACTGTGTGGCTATGGGAGGAGCATGGAGATGGGACTCTGGAGGGATTGGTCGACATGGTAACGGAAGCCATGACTTCTAGCCTTCAGGACCCCATTGTTACAATGGAGAAGAGACGCCAAGGCAAGAACGAAAGCATTAGAGCCTATGGCTTTGCTTTAAGACGTCTTGCCGGCGATGCCTATCCAGGTGTGGACTTCTCGGTTGAATGGCTCATAACCAAAGTCAACCAGTTGTTCATAGGAGGATTGTATGACGTTGATTTACAACAAGACGTTCTTCGGGAGTGGCGCACTTACATGTCCCTAAAGGATCTCATGGACTTGGCAGACGAGTTGTTGCGGAAACGACAACTCCTGCCGAAGTTGGTGAATCCTACCTCGACAAATGCATTGTCGGCGCTGGCCGACGCCGCTTTGGTCGAGGAGGGGCAGGGGGAAGTGTCCTCATACTCGAAGCCCGGGGCGGGGAGTAAGACTAAGAAAGGTCAGAAATCCGCTAGTAAATCGAAAACACCAAACAAGGCCTCCAAACCAAAGGTACAGGAGCAGACCTTCTCGCTGAGTCAATTGAAGAATTTACTCAGGGTTATCGAGGGAGGGGATGTCCCTGGTACTAGCTCGGAAAAGCCGAGTACCCCTCCGTCCGACGCCAAGTGTTGGAACTGCAAGAAGCAGGGGCATTTCGCACGAACTTGCCCCGAGCCGATTAAGGGTCTACCACCTGACGCGACGGAAAACTGAGGCGGGCGGCTCGACGTGGCAATCGAGCTGCCCGACCATCGAAAAGCCAAGGTATCAGCACCTCTGGCACTCCTGATCAGATGACAGTAGATTCGAGGGAACTAGGTAAGGTCCCGGTAGGGCCGTCCCAGCCCTTTACCACAGTGGCACCGGTTGATCACCGGTCGGGTTCCGAAGATGTCGGTGTAGAAAAAGCCTCAATGGCCAAGGAACAGGGCGCTGGCAGCCCGAACTCCGAGGTCGAGGGTTCGACTGGATCAAAAGTGAAAGTCGACGCCGGGAGAGAGGCCCTGATGCGGCAGCTGGCCAGAGTCTGCGCAACAGAGCTTCCCTCAGATGATCCCTGTCTCTCTTTTCTGAAGAAGAGAGGGATCGATCTGAGTACTGACGTAGGGTTGAGAATGCTAGCAGGAACCGCCCCCTTGTCGGGGAAACGATGGTACCTGTCTGCAGAGATTCGAGGACGTTCTCTAGACTTCCTGATAGATACTGGTGCCAGCCACACCATTGTCTCTCGGGAACTCGCGAAAACGTTAGTGGTGCCGTCAGATAATCTCTACGAGGGAATAACGGCGTGCACTGCGTCTGGAGCTGAAATGCGGACCTATGGTCGATTGGTTCTACCTCTTAAGGTCGCATCGACCCACTATGTGTTTAGCCCGATAGTGGCCGATGTGGCTGACGATGGCATTTTGGGGCTCGACTTCGCGGCATTATACGGTATGATCCTGAATCCAAGGACGGGTCAATTGGTCATGACCGAGCCGGTAGAAGAGCACCATCAGTGTAAACTGAAGAGAGTGTCATCGATAGCCTCAGTAGCACAGACCACTAGGATACCTGCCAGACATCGGTGCGATGTCTTGGTAAAATCCGACGGTCTGGAAAGAGACCGACAGGGCATAGTCGAACCCGACCTGAAAACTCTGAGAGCTTTCGGGTTGGTTGGTGAGGCTGCCCTTGTCAGCAATGTCCGTCGAACAGTGTTTCCCGTCTGTAATCCACTGAATCGAGACATTGTCCTGGAGAAAGGCCAGGTGGTCGGTACTGTACAGTACGCTGACAGAAACGGTGAACTTTCTTCACCGGAGGTAGGATCTGTGATGATGCGTCTCGAGCAAGAAGCTGCGGACATCGAGACGGCGGAAATCGCGAGCACCCGCACGGGGGAGCTCCCTACCTGGCTGTTAGACATGTATGGCGACACCCACCTGACCCAGCCAGAAGAAAGACTGAAACTGTCCGCCTTACTACGTAAGCATGTGGACGTCTTTAAATCCCCAGATGAACCGTTAGGGCGCACCGATCGATGTCTGCATAACATCGACACGGGTGACGCACAACCAATCCGAGTCCCTTATAGAAGGATTCCGCTCAGCAAGAAAGCTGCGGCGGATGAACAACTTAAGGAGATGTTGGATACGGGGGTGGTTAGGCCAAGTACTAGTCCCTGGTCCAGTCCCGTCCAGATGGTGACGAAGAAGGATGGAACCATGAGATTCTGCGTCAACTATCGATGTCTGAATGGAGTGACTAAGAAAAATGCTTACCCCCTCCCGCGCATCGACGAATCCTTGGATGCCCTAGGAGGAAATAAGTGGTTTAGTTGTCTCGATCTCCAATCGGGATATTGGCAGATCGGGATGAATCCCGACGACGTCGAGAAAACCGCTTTTTCCTACCAGAGGGGTCTCTACGAGTTCGATCGTATGGCGTTTGGTTTGTGTAACGCCCCCGCCACATTCGAGCGAATGATGGAGGAGATGTTGAGAGGTTTGCTAGGTAAAAGTTGCCTGGTTTACCTCGATGATATCATCGTCTTCGGCAAAACGACGGATGAAGCAATGGCGAATCTGGCAGAAGTCTTCAACAGGATTCGGGCATGGGGACTGAAGCTGAAACCTAAAAAGTGTCAACTTTTTAGGACTTCAGTCGAGTACCTCGGCCGAATTGTGTCTGAACAGGGTATAGAAGCCAACCCGGGGAAAATTAGCGATGTAATGACTTGGGCTAGGCCCACTACAGTGAAGGAAATTCGATCCTTCATTGGTTTTTGTTCCTACTACCGTGAGTTCATCCCGGGGTTCGCGGAACTCGTAAGCCCTTTACAGGACTTAGTGATCCAAAAACCTAAAGGTAGTAGAGGTCGTTACGAGGCATTCGCGTGGACGGAAAGAGCCGAACATGCCTTTGTCGAGTTAAAACGAAGTTTCAGGGAGACACCTGTGCTTCGATTCCCAACATCCGACGGTCGTTTTATCTTGGACACTGACGCTAGTAATACCGCGATCGGGGCTGTTCTATCCCAAGTGCAGGATGGAGTGGAGGTCCCGATCTCGTTTGCTAGCAACACTCTAAGTAAAACACAACGAAACTACTGCACCACCAAAAGAGAACTGCTGGCGGTTGTCGTGTACACCAGGAAGTTTAGGCACTACCTTTACGGTGGTAACTTCACTATCCGCACCGATCATTCGTCTTTGAAATGGCTCCTGAATTTCAAAGAGGCTGAAGGAATGATGGGTAGGTGGCTGGCCCACCTTTCGGAGTTCGGTCTCGAAAACTCTAAGATCGAACATCGAAGTGGGGCCAAGCATTTAAACGCCGATGGTCTTAGTCGTATCCCTGTGCGGCTATGCCAGAGGTCGGATTGCACAGACTGTGGCGGTCATAATGCTGTAATGGCAGCTGTAGGGGGTTTAGTAGACAGCCGGGTGGGAGTTGCATTTTGGTCTCTCGATGAACTCATTGATGCTCAGAAAGCGGACGCGGACATCAAACGAGTTGCTGAATGGCTAGTTAAGGGGGCTAAACCCACTAGGCCTGATGTATCAATCGAGAGCGCCGAAGTACGGAAATTAGTAGGGCAATGGCCTCTATTAACCTTCCGTGAAGGCTTGTTGTGTCGCTGGAAAGTCGAGGCGGGTCGAGCTAGACGCACGATTCAAGTAGTTGTACCACGCCAACTGAGGGGTGAGGTACTCTCCTTTTGCCACGGACACCGAACAGCGGCACATTTTGGTCGTAAACGAACGCTCGAAAAAGTGAAAAGGAGATATTACTGGCCCGGAATGGGAAAGGACATAGGTCGTTGGGTTCGGCACTGTCCTACCTGTTGCCTGGTAAAGCCCGGCGAGGGCATGGGTAAGTCTCCTCTGCACCAAGAGTTGTTCGGGGTGAGATTCGGGAGGATAGCTATGGATATCATCTCGGGATTTGCACCCACGCCAAACAAGAATACTTGCATGTTAGTAATCCAGGATTACTTCACCAAGTATGTACGCGCTATTCCCCTACCAAATCACACGGCAGAGACCTGTGCAGAGGCCTTCGTGGACGAATGGGTTTTGACCTTTGGAGTCCCGTTGCTTCTGCATTCCGACCAAGGTCGAGAATTCGAATCTCGACTCTTCTCTGAGATGTGTGAATATTTGACGATTGTAAAACAGAGAACCAATCCATACAGACCACAGAGCGATGGTCAGGTGGAAAGGTTCAATAGAACGTTGATCCAGAGTCTGACTATGTTGGTAGACAAACATATGGACGACTGGGATGAACAGGCTAAATATGTGGTGTCCGCATATAACAGCTCTGAGCACAGTTCTACTGGATGCAGTCCAAATATGATGGTATTCGGGGAAGAAATTCTCATGCCAGCGGATGTGATTTTCGGCTCAATCGAGAACCCACTCGAAGTCCCTTGTTCCGTCACTTTCGTGGAACAACTTCGTGACCGATTGAGGGAGAGTTATAGCATGGTAAGGGAAAACTTAGGTAAATCTGCGGAACGCCAGAAGGTCGGGTATGACTATGGGCTAAAGCAGAGAAGATACTCAGTAGGGGAACAGGTGGTGAGGTACCACACCCCCCAAGCAGCTATGAAGCTTGCCCCCAACTGGGATGGGCCGTTCGTAGTAGATTCTGTCCTCTATGAGTCGACATTATTACTTCGATCATCCCGCGGACGGTTGCAAAAGAGCAATGTTGATAGAGTGCGCCGGTGGTTGGGCGTAGAGCTATCACAAACTGTCGAGTTGTTGCAACCACGACTTGATGATGATTCACCTTCTCGTAAGGCTACGAAAAGGGCTAAGTCTGTTTCTGGACAGGTCGAAATAGAGATCGAAAGGTCGCGGCCAGAAGTTCAGTCTAAAAAACTAACTACGCAGGGTCATCGAAAACGACGGCAAAAGGCTCGAAAACTGAGCGAAGTGGAGGTGTTGGATGCCAGTAAACCATCAAAGCGGCGCCGTGGTCGACCGGCCCGTCGAGATAAGTCGAAAGCATCTAAACCGCCTTTGAAGGGATGTCGGAAGACCGGCCCCCCCTCGAAGGTGCGAACGACTGAACAAACTTCACATCGAAACGTCTCGATTGAAGTCAAGGATCAGTCACTCCAGTCCGGACCTATGACTCGAGCGAGGCTTAAGCGCCAAGGCTCATCAAAGGAACGGTCAGCGAGTGTCGAGGATGAAAGGAAATCCAGAGCAAACACTCTGGCTCCTACATCCACACCGTCACAAGTGATGGGAGGCAGACGCCGACGGAAACGGGTTAATAGCCCGGTCGGCCCGGCCACATCAAAGGACGGCGGGCTAGGAGGGGGTGATAGTAACCCGCCCCGAGGCTCAACACTCGTTCCTGTAGTAAAGGTTAAAATCAGGAAAAGTCCTAGATTAAACCCTACTCAGTAATCGATGTTTCGCACAATACTAAGCAGCAGCTTTACTAACCTGTATTTTTAACGAGGCTTTAAAATAACGGGTGCCGTTCTTGAGTAAATCTGTCTGTGGACGTGAGGCCGACGGTGAATAAAAAATTACACAACGAGAAGTCATGCGATTGTCTCTTAGTTTGAGACAACCTGATGCTAGAGACATGGAAATGTGGGGCGTCCGTCTTTTATTTTGACTGTGTGGAGGGGTTCCCAGCATAGGCTGGTGGATTCTGCCCGAAGGGTAGATCCATATTGGAACCATTTCTTTTTAAATCCCGGTAGTCTGATGAAGGGGGGGGGTGCCCAAATTATCCATGTTAATAGTGTTGGAACCCATAGACCGCATAGGAAATAACGGCATATGCAAAAATTGCGACTGGTGAACCAGAGCGTGACGGTGAGGGGAGAGTGAGTCGTTCTAGTTTTTGAGCATTACCTTATTTGGTCATGGCGTGATGCGCTGTGGACCAATAGGGCTCGCCCTCCTCGGTCACGTAGGCCCTTCCTCCAATCAGAGGCGTGCGCCACAGGGATAAAAGGCCGCGTCGCCCACCACGGAGGTCACATCTGCGCCCTTCTCGTGAGAGTCGGACGCAGATAAGCTGGACTAAGCCTAGCTTATTCCAGCTGGTACGCTCCGTCTGGGGACTTCCTACCTGAGTGTAGGAGGTCTCCCCGCCTAGTGTCGAGGGACACGACCTGCGTGAGCGCAGGTTCGTGTTCTCTCGAGGCTCCAGTCTTCGGTCCCTCGAGCCGCCTGAGTGCGGTTCGAGGTACATCGAAGGCACCTTCGAGGCTTCGACCCGCCAGAGTGCGGATCGAAAAACCTCGAAGATTCTCTTCGACGTCTCGTCCCGTCTGAGTACGGTTCGAGACCCGGAGTCTTCTCTCCCTGGTGGAACCCGGCAGTTCAGGAAGAACCATGGGGTCCTCGTCCGACGAGCAGTCAGGGTACAGCTCTTCGGCGAGCCACAAGTCGCAGAAGAAGAAGAAGAAGAAGAAGAAGAAGAAGAAGAAGAAGTCCAAGAGGACCAGACCCGAGCAAGAGCTCGAGTCTACCTCGGCTAAAAGTGCAGCCCTTCTGAAGCAGATCGAGGATGCACAGAAAGCCTTGGCCGAGTCCCAGGAGCGGGAGAAGGAGCTCCGCCGGAAGGCGAAAGAGGCAGCTAAGCAGCAGAAGCGCGACTTGAAGGTCGCAGCTGCTGCCGCCTCGAGAGACTCTTCTCCCGATGAGATGGAGGTCGACGAGCCGTCGACGCCTGCTCCATCGAAAAGTGCTACCCCTTCAGGTTCTAAGGGCAAGAAGCCCACTGAATCGAAGGCATCCAAGGACCCCTTGAAAGATTTCAAGATCCCTAGGGTGCCCAAGAAGGAAGGTAGCAAAAAGGAATCCGCAGCCAAGAAGGCTCCGGCCCGGGAGAGGAGTAGCGAGTCTACTGCTCCACCGGAACCTGGAACCGAGCCGTCGGAGGTCGATGCCGGTGCCGTGGAGAGCACCGTATCCTCACCCCCAGACACGGCCAGGGCTGTCGACGAGTGGAAGCGACTGTCAGCGATCACTGCCAAACGACGTGCTGAGTACGTCGATGACAGGCCACTGACAAAGCTTCAGGACTACCGCAAGAATGTTCAAGTGGTACTTCTTAGTCTCGTCGGAAAGGATGGTAGTGACGACGAGGAATGGTATTCGGACGATAGTCATGCCATTGACTGGTATGTCTCGACGATCGAGAATATCACGAATGCCTCAGACTCGTCGGGGGTGTCGCTGCCCGAGCGACAGCGGATTGGGTTTGCATGGCGCATCTTCAATCCAGGGCAGCAGTGTGCTTTCGAGAACTGCACACGTAAGGGGTTCCCCCCTCGCGTATACGCGACGGACGGCAGGTATGCTCGACACTTGGTTGAAGAGCATCGAGCCATCCGTCCGCAGTTCGGTTGTGTTAAGGTGGAAAAGACCATTCCATGTTATCAGGACCCTGATGACCCGACCTCTCCTCCTTTCGTGACTTCACGAAGGGGCTTGATGGCGCGTCATCTTAAGTCGTACAAGCAGCCCCATAAGTACAACGCCGAGGGCGCTATCCAACTAGTGGAGACGCTGGTTGGAAAGTGCGAACGGAATGAGAAAACAGGCGCGCCGACTAGACACTGGATGCGGATGGCCCCCGCACCCCCGTCTACGAAGCGCCTGTATATCAGACCGGAGCTGATGCCCGCTTTCTACGGTGCCTACCCTGAGTTCAGGGTAGAGCAACGGAAGAAGCGGGAGGCCAGTCGTCCTCGGGACCCAGGACCGACAGCTTCAACGAGTGGGAACAAGAGGCCCCACTCTACAGAAGCTGGGAAGTCTGCCGGTTCGACTGAACCTAAGAAGCCTAAGCCGCAGGCTGCTCCCTCGAAGCCCGAAAAGGCATCGAAAGCCGCCCCGGCCCCGGCTCCTAAAAAGTCGAAGACTGCTTCGACCGGTTCAGCCAAACCAAGCACCAGTGGTGCTAAAACTGGAGGCAAGACGGTGGAATCCCGGAGTGGTCGTGATCGGCAACCCAAGGTGACCACCAACTCGTCTCCCCCTGTCAAACCCCCTGCGGCAGCGGAGGACAGCACCCCAGCTGCCACGCCGCATGTTCATGTGGGAGGTGCGACACTGACCTCGGCAGCAGGAGCTAGCTTCTCCAACGTCGTGACAGGCACCGACACCCCAACAGCAACCTTGCGTTGGGAGTTGGCACAGCCTGCCTACGGCGATGGCGTCGAACGTGGGGTCCCGAAGACGTTCGTGGAACGTTGTAAGGGACTCCTACAAATGACGGGCAGCCCTGCTATCGACAAGTTCGGTGAGGCATTTCGTGAGGAAGCAAGTGCCTACTTGTTCGGCCTGTTCGACAGAACGAACATGGCCATCCGTAACGAGCTCCTTCCGGCTCTTAGGAATGAGGCGCGCCAGACCGTTCAGATGGAGATGGACTCTCGTCTGACCGATGTCTGAACGCGTCTCAATAACTTTGAGGCACAGGCCCAATATGATATTACCAAGAGGGATAGTATCATAGAAGGCTGGGAGGAAATCGACCGCGAATTCTTTAGAGTCTTCGGGGTCCAACTCTCGGAATGGATGAGGGACAAACACCATGGCGTCCGAACCCTGAAGCCTGTTCGAACCGAGCCCTCTCGCGAAGCGCAGAGGTACCTCGTCGAGGGTGGAGTGATTCCTGACGTCAGGACGCTGGTGGCTCAGACGAATCCATTGAGAGAATTGTCTCCAAAGATGGACAGTCTGAGCTCGGCTATGACGATGTTGGGCCGAGAGCAGGTGGTGCAGGACAAGCCTGACACCCCGGGTAGGTCTCTCGGTGCCTCCGTCTACCCGCCAGCAGCCCCGTCTTCCTCCTCGGTTCCCTTGATAACCCTCTCGGGAACCACCGAGCCTACGCCGCCACCGGTCCAGAGAGTGGTGTCACCGGGGATCCATCCGGATCTTCAGGGCATCACTCCTCTGGCCCCGGCGAACGTAGCCGTCTGCCCGGACCCGTCGGCTTCCGCCCAAGCAGTAGAACCTGCCGCGGTGGAACAGTCGATGGATATAGACGGGGACGTCGATGTCGTCGGTCACTCTCCAATGGCTCCCCCTGACCAGGGAGGCAAGGACGACCATGAAGGTCGGGAGAGCGACGACGACGACGACGACGGAAGCGACTCAGCAGACTCGGCCGTTCTCCACTCAGATGCTGAGGGGGACTCCCGGGATGCACCCGAGACCTCTAACGAGGCTTGGAGTACGACAATGGACCGGGTGGCTCCATTGCCGGAGTCGCCGACGTTTTCGGGCCAGCTAGCCGCCAGTGCTTCACATGAGGAGGAACGCACTGACGGGGAGCAGGCTGAAATCGACGCCGCTACAGGGTCCATTTCGGGGGATCAGTAGTATGACTCTACTGTTCCTCCTCTCCAGCTTGGATCGCTGACATCGGACAGAGTCTCGATGTCAGCACGGAACCCCTGGGAACTTGTTCCCAGACGACGGTGTACCCTCCACGAGTGGGGGTACCTTTCCAGTCCCCGGACCTTCCTGCGAAGCTGTGTGGATCCGACGCCACCCTGGTCTTAGGACCCGGTGGTGCCACACATCCTCGGCCTCAGGGTCGAAGGACCATCATAGTCGTACTGTACACTATCGATGGGCTTCCTACGCTGGAAGGAGCTTCTCAACGAGACAGGGAGGAAAAGACACGACCCCGGTTACCATACCCGGTCGTGCCTCCCTCGGATCGACCAGGAGCAGGTCGTGAAGCAGTGTTTCGACACTGGTCTCCTACGTTGGAGGGAGCGACGCCTTATAAATTAACTGTGATAATAATTTTTTTTTCTACAGTACAGTAGAAACTATATTTATATATATTCCTCTACTGTTTCTGTCGACTATGTCGACAGATCCAGTAGTTCATATTATTATCTATTTGTTTAGACTGATCCGGGGTCTCTGAACTTTCGGAGACCTCGTTTCAGTCTAGTGGGGGGTGGTGTGGTGGTCCCGCGTCGTCTTTGAGGTACCTTCGTGGTCCTCGTGGGCGACATCGAGAGCACCTCTATTGCCCGACGCCTGGGGGCGCTGGAGTCCAGCGCCACGTCACCACTTGGTCACGTGGCCCTCGACTCCGCTGTATATAAGGCCATTGTACGGCCTTCCTCAGGGTCAGTCCAGCCCCGACTGACCATCGTGAGCGATGGTTGGCGGCTGCCCGGCTACCATATCCTAGTACTCCTCTGTGCTGCTGCACAGAGGAGGTGTATGTGGAATATCAACTGTAGACACTAGAAGGCCTAGTGTCGAACCTGTTATAGAGTTCAAACTCTGCCACCTGTAACTGTGATCGAGAACGGCTGATGCCTATGTGTTATTAGACAATAAAGTTTTAACTGGAACCTGAATAGTTGTTCTTCGTTGTTTATCGAAAGATTCGATATAACATCGAGGGGTAGAACGCTACAACTACAATATTAGGTTCTGAAAATTCAGGTCAAAATGTTTTAAATGTTTTCAAAATAACTTAATTGTCACACCCCCCTTTGTAATATACCAAAATGAAGCCCTGAATCTCAAGTTTACAGTGGTATAATCCTTTTGGCTGTACCCCAAAGCATAAGGCTGTGCCAACCATTCGAATAAACCTGGCAGATTTTACTATTTTGGTCAACTTCACTACCTTATTTCTACGAGAAGATGTCATGATAAGGTGAATTTAATGTTTTGTCATGATAGATTTACATTTTCTCTGTCATTTCCTGTCCTCTGATCACAGATATGTTACTTCAGCCATGAATAACAGCATTTTCAAAAGTGTGTATATCAGTGTGTTTACCTGGTTAGGGGCAGCCAGAGGGCTCTCTATTGGGATACCTACTTATAGGACCAGAATTATCAAGGAGAGATTTTTCTCAATGATGTCCATATTACTCCCCTGGTCCTGTATAATGGTACAAATAGATAGGGGAAGCTCTGGGATGGCCGTAGGTATTTGAATTTTCAAAATCCATTGATAAGAAAAAAAGTTATGACATTTTTAAATTTTTCTCACATCAGCAAACTCTGGGTGCGCCCTATGCGTGGGGCGCGCCCGATACGCGAGGTATTACGCTACCGTAATCTCCCGCGTAGAAGGCGCAGCTCGCGTAGAAGGCGCCCCCCAACTCAGAGAAGGCCTTTTCACGTAGAAGGCGCACGTACCTCTTCTGGATCGATTTCCGGAAAAACCTGCGTATAAGGCGCCCCCCCAACTCACAGGGGGGCTGTTTCGCGTAGAAGGCGCCCCCCCTTCCCCACCCCCTATATGAGTTCAAGCTGTCATCGGCACACGGTCAGCGTATTGCCCGCCGAGCAAATCTACAGCGACCGGGCTGCCGCGCTGCTGGCGCTATGAGTTCAAGCTGTCATCGGCACACGGTCAGCGTAATGCCCGCCGAGCAAATCTACAGCGACCGGGCTGCCACGCTGCTGGTGCTATGAGTTCAAGCTGTCATCGGCACACGGTCGGCGTCAAACCCGCCGAGCAAATCTACAGAGACCGGGCTACCGCGCTGCTGGTTATATGAGTTCAAACTGTCATCGGCACACGGTGTGACAGTCGGCGTCAAACCCGCCGAGCAGCGGCTGCCGCGCTGCTGGTGCTATGAGTTCAAGCTGTCATCGGCACACGGTCGGCGTAATGCCCGCCGAGCGCCTGTACACCGACCGGGCTGCCGCGCTGCTGGCTATATGAGTTCAAGCTGTCATCGGCACACGGTCGGCGTATTGTCCGCTGAGCGCCTGTACACCGACCAGGCTGCCGCGCTGCTGGTTATATGAGTTCAAGCTGTCATCGGCGCATGGTGGGCCTTATCCCCGGCGAGCGCGTCGACACCTCCCAGTCTGCTGCGGTGCTGGCGCTATGAGTTCAAGCTGTCATCAGCGCATTTTCCCAAATGAGATGTTGGAAAACCCCGCGTATAAGGCGCACCCCAAACTCAAGGCAATTTACCTCCCGCGTATAAGACCCAGCAGCTTTTTGTTTGGCGTAGAAGACGCGCCTTCTATGCGGGAGATTACGGTATATCTTATTATTATACAAATAACAAAAATGTTGTATAAAAGGAAGCACTTTGGAAAATATGATGAACTTGGAGAATGGATGGCCTCAGTAGATCTAAAAGATACCTATTATTTTGTCCCTATACATATTATTATACAAATAAGACCCAGCAGCATTTTGTTTGGCGTAGAAGACGCGCCTTCTACGCGGGAGATTACGGTATATCTTATTATTATACAAATAACAAAAATGTTGTATAAAAGGAAGCACTTTGGAAAATATTATGAACTTGGAGAATGGATGGCCTCAGTAGATCTAAAAGATACCTATTATTTTGTCCCTATACATATTATTATACAAATAACAAAATGTTGTATCAGGGAGTTATAATTATCTCGGTACTAGTTAGTATAACGGTATATATGTGTAGCGGTTCTGCTACTATATATGTGTGTGCTACCCTGGGACTCACATAGGGGGCAGGCCTGCATAGTCTCATCTAGGTCACCTGTCCCCCCAGGTAGCCACCACACACACAAGGAGGCCACCATATTGTTTGGTTGATACCTATCATTTTGTCCCCATAGAGGAAGAGTATAGGAAGTACCTTACATATATATTTACACTTAACCCTCAGTTAAGGCAAAAAAAATGAATTGTTTCTTTCAGGTAACCTGACCCCACCTAGCAAACAGGGCCGACCCTAAAGTTTTTTGTTCATCTTTATAGAAATTAGCGGTATACAATTTTATTTTCGCTATGTTCTGAGTCAATTTCAGTAACCGCGACTCGTTATTCATCCTGAGTCATTGAAGTAATCTTTAAATTATGAATTTTAAATTAAAAAAAATTGACTTACCCTATTTTTTTTATGATGTTACCTGAAACACACAACTCTTTTTGTCCTTATAAGAGTTTTAGATTTGTACCTACCTGTAGTCCCTCTATCATGAGTCGGAGTAGTTTGGGGTTGATCCACGTGGACTGTTTAAACGAGAACTGGCTCCAGTCCACTATAATGATGAAGCCGTTTACTTGTGTCTCCTCGTCCTCGATAAGTTTCTCCAATGTAAGAAGTATGGCGCGGTATATGGATGCTAGGCCATAACGGTGGTTGTCCCAGTTAGCTGAGAACAGTACAATGATTCGCCGCCCCTCATGGTCCACCTAAAGACATGACGCAGTGATGTAACACAATGATAAACTAGTTAGAGCAATAGCAAAGTGCTTGTAATGAAATAAACCAGTAAAGGTGAATATCTTCTAAGAACAAGATGCACCATATGATGGTAATACCCAGCATATATGTCTCAACATGAGCTTTCATTTATTACCATATATATACTATATCCAGGACAGACCTCATACATGGGTTATGAATGTCTGCAATTTGAAATGTAAACTTTCAGGACTACTGTATGGCTTATGGGTTCTAAGTGTGGTGCTGCAGCTTATATGTAGGTGTGGCTTATACATGACGTTTTACACCACTAGTCTCTTAGTGTAGTGCTGCAGCTTATATGTAGGTGTGGCTTATACATGACGTTTTACACCACTAGTCTCTTAGTGTGGGGCTGCAGCTTATATGTAGGTGTGGCATATACATGACGTTTTACACCACTAGGGTAGTCTCTTAGTGTGGGGCTGCAGCTTATATGTAGGTGTGGCTTATACATGACGTTTTACACCACTAGGGTAGTCTCTTAGTGTGGTGCTGCAGCTTATATGTAGGTGTGGCTTATACATGACGTTTTACACCACTAGGGTAGTCTCTTAGTGTGGTGCTGCAGCTTATATGTAGGTGTGACTTATACATGACGTTTTACACCACTAGGGTAGTCTCTTAGTGTGGGGCTACAGCTTATATGTAGGTGTGGCATATACATGACGTTTTACACCACTAGGGTAGTCTCTTAGTGTGGTGCTGCAGCTTATATGTAGGTGTGACTTATACATGACGTTTTACACCACTAGGGTAGTCTCTTAGTGTGGGGCTACAGCTTATATGTAGGTGTGGCATATACATGACGTTTTACACCACTAGGGTAGTCTCTTAGTGTGGTGCTGCAGCTTATATGTAGGTGTGGCTTATACATGACGTTTTACACCACTAGGGTAGTCTCTTAGTGTGGTGCTGCAGCTTATATGTAGGTGTGACTTATACATGACGTTTTACACCACTAGGGTAGTCTCTTAGTGTGGTGCTGCAGTTTATATGTAGGTGTGGCTTATACATGACGTTTTACACCACTAGTCTCTTAGTGTGGTGCTGCAGCTTATATGTAGGTGTGGCTTATACATGACGTTTTACACCACTAGGGTAGTCTCTTAGTGTGGTGCTGCAGCTTATATGTAGGTGTGGCTTATACATGACGTTTTACACCACTAGTCTCTTAGTGTGGGGCTGCAGCTTATATGTAGGTGTGGCATATACATGACGTTTTACACCACTAGTCTCTTAGTGTGGTGCTGCAGCTTATATGTAGGTGTGGCATATACATGACGTTTTACACCACTAGGGTAGTCTCTTAGTGTGGTGCTGCAGCTTATATGTAGGTGTGGCTTATACATGTCGTTTTACACCACTAGGGTAGTCTCTTAGTGTGGTGCTGCAGCTTATATGTAGGTGTGGCTTATACATGTCGTTTTACACCACTAGGGTAGTCTCTTAGTGTGGTGCTGCAGCTTATATGTAGGTGTGGCATATACATGACGTTTTACAGCACTAGGGTAGTCTCTTAGTGTGGTGCTGCAGCTTATATGTAGGTGTGGCTTATACATGACGTTTTACACCACTAGTCTCTTAGTGTGGTGCTGCAGCTTATATGTAGGTGTGGCTTATACATGACGTTTTACACCACTAGTCTCTTAGTGTGGTGCTGCAGCTTATATGTAGGTGTGACTTATACATGACGTTTTACACCACTAGTCTCTTAGTGTGGTGCTGCAGCTTATATGTAGGTGTGACTTATATATGACGTTTTACACCACTAGGGTAGTCTCTTAGTGTGGTGCTGCAGCTTATATGTAGGTGTGGCTTATACATGACGTTTTACACCACTAGGGTAGTCTCTTAGTGTGGTGCTGCAACTTATATGTAGGTGTGGCTTATACATGACGTTTTACACCACTAGTCTCTTAGTGTGGGGCTGCAGCTTATATGTAGGTGTGACTTATACATGACGTTTTACACCACTAGTCTCTTAGTGTGGTGCTGCAGCTTATATGTAGGTGTGGCTTATACATGACGTTTTACACCACTAGGGTAGTCTCTTAGTGTGGGGCTGCAGCTTATATGTAGGTGTGGCTTATACATGACGTTTTACACCACTAGGGTAGTCTCTTAGTGTGGGGCTGTAGCTTATATGTAGGTGTGGCTTATACATGACGTTTTACACCACTAGGGTAGTCTCTTAGTGTGGTGCTGCAGCTTATATGTAGGTGTGGCTTATACATGACGTTTTACACCACTAGGGTAGTCTCTTAGTGTGGTGCTGCAGCTTATATGTAGGTGTGGCTTATACATGACGTTTTACACCACTAGGGTAGTCTCTTAGTGTGGTGCTGCAGCTTATATGTAGGTGTGGCATATACATGACGTTTTACACCACTAGTCTCTTAGTGTGGTGCTGCAGCTTATATGTAGGTGTGGCTTATACATGACGTTTTACACCACTAGGGTAGTCTCTTAGTGTGGTGCTGCAGCTTATATGTAGGTGTGGCTTATACATGACGTTTTACACCACTAGTCTCTTAGTGTAGTGCTGCAGCTTATATGTAGGTGTGGCTTATACATGTCGTTTTAAACCACTAGGGTAGTCTCTTAGTGTGGTGCTGCAGCTTATATGTAGGTGTGGCATATACATGACGTTTTACACCACTAGTCTCTTAGTGTAGTGCTGCAGCTTATATGTAGGTGTGGCATATACATGACGTTTTACACCACTAGTCTCTTAGTGTAGTGCTGCAGCTTATATGTAGGTGTAGCTTATACATGACGTTTTACACCACTAGTCTCTTAGTGTAGTGCTGCAGCTTATATGAAGGTGTGGCATATACATGACGTTTTACACCACTAGTCTCTTAGTGTGGGGCTGCAGCTTATATGTAGGTGTGGCTTATACATGACGTTTTACACCACTAGGGTAGTCTCTTAGTGTGGTGCTGCAGCTTATATGTAGGTGTGGCATATACATGACGTTTTACACCACTAGTCTCTTAGTGTAGTGCTGCAGCTTATATGAAGGTGTGGCATATACATGACGTTTTACACCACTAGTCTCTTAGTGTAGTGCTGCAGCTTATATGTAGGTGTAGCTTATACATGACGTTTTACACCACTAGTCTCTTAGTGTGGGGCTGCAGCTTATATGTAGGTGTGGCACATACATGACGTTTTACACCACTAGTCTCTTAGTGTGGTGCTGCAGCTTATATGTAGGTGTGGCATATACATGACGTTTTACACCACTAGTCTCTTAGTGTGGGGCTGCAGCTTATATGTAGGTGTGGCTTATACATGACGTTTTACACCACTAGTCTCTTAGTGTGGTGCTGCAGCTTATATGTAGGTGTGGCTTATACATGACGTTTTACACCACTAGGGTAGTCTCTTAGTGTGGTGCTGCAGCTTATATGTAGGTGTGGCTTATACATGACGTTTTACACCACTAGGGTAGTCTCTTAGTGTGGTGCTGCAGCTTATATGTAGGTGTGGCTTATACATGACGTTTTACACCACTAGTCTCTTAGTGTGGGGCTACAGCTTATATGTAGGTGTGACTTTTACATGACGTTTTACACCACTAGTCTCTTAGTGTGGTGCTGCAGCTTATATGTAGGTGTGGCTTATACATGACGCTTTACACCACTAGTCTTTTAGTGTGGTGCTGCAGCTTATATGTAGGTGTGGCTTATACATGAAGTTTTACACCACTAATCTCTTAGTGTGGGGCTGCAGCTTATATGTAGGTGTGGCTTATACATGACGTTTTACACCACTAGGGTAGTCTCTTAGTGTGGTGCTACAGCTTATATGTAGGTGTGACTTATACATGACGTTTTACACCACTAGTCTCTTAGTGTGGGGCTGCAGCTTATATGTAGGTGTGGCTTATACATGACGTTTTACACCACTAGGGTAGTCTCTTAGTGTGGTGCTGCAGCTTATATGTAGGTGTGGCTTATACATGACGTTTTACACCACTAGGGTAGTCTCTTAGTGTGGTGCTGCAGCTTATATGTAGGTGTAGCTTATACATGACGTTTTACACCACTAGGGTAGTCTCTAAGTGTGGTGCTGCAGCTTATATGTAGGTGTGGCTTATACATGACGTTTTACACCACTAGGGTAGTCTCTTAGTGTGGTGCTGCAGCTTATATGTAGGTGTGGCTTATACATGACGTTTTACACCACTAGTCTCTTAGTGTGGGGCTGCAGCTTATATGTAGGTGTGGCTTATACATGACGTTTTACACCACTAGGGTAGTCTCTTAGTGTGGTGCTGCAGCTTATATGTAGGTGTGGCTTATACATGACGTTTTACACCACTAGTCTCTTAGTGTGGTGCTGCAGCTTATATGTAGGTGTGACTTATACATGACGTTTTACACCACTAGGGTAGTCTCTTAGTGTGGTGCTGCAGCTTATATGTAGGTGTGGCTTATACATGACGTTTTACACCACTAGGGTAGTCTCTTAGTGTGGTGCTGCAGCTTATATGTAGGTGTGGCTTATACATGACGTTTTACACCACTAGTCTCTTAGTGTGATGCTGCAGCTTATATGTAGGTGTGGCTTATACATGACGTTTTACACCACTAGGGTAGTCTCTTAGTGTGGTGCTGCAGCTTATATGTAGGTGTGGCTTATACATGACGTTTTACACCACTAGTCTCTTAGTGTGGTGCTGCAGCTTATATGTAGGTGTGACTTATACATGACGTTTTACACCACTAGTCTCTTAGTGTGTGCTGCAGCTTATATGTAGGTGTGGCTTATACATGACGTTTTACACCACTAGTCTCTTAGTGTGGTGCTGCAGCTTATATGTAGGTGTGGCTTATACATGACGTTTTACACCACTAGTCTCTTAGTGTGGTGCTGCAGCTTATATGTAGGTGTGACTTATACATGACGTTTTACACCACTAGGGTAGTCTCTTAGTGTGGTGCTGCAGCTTATATGTAGGTGTGGCTTATACATGACGTTTTACACCACTAGGGTAGTCTCTTAGTGTGGGGCTACAGCTTATATGTAGGTGTGGCTTATACATGACGTTTTACACCACTAGGGTAGTCTCTTAGTGTGGTGCTGCAGCTTATATGTAGGTGTGGCATATACATGACGTTTTACACCACTAGTCTCTTAGTGTGGGGCTGCAGCTTATATGTAGGTGTAGCTTATACATGACGTTTTACACCACTAGTCTCTTAGTGTGGTGCTGCAGCTTATATGTAGGTGTGACTTATACATGACGTTTTACACCACTAGTCTCTTAGTGTAGTGCTGCAGCTTATATGTAGGTGTGGCATATACATGACGTTTTACACCACTAGTCTCTTAGTGTGGTGCTGCAGCTTATATGTAGGTGTGACTTATACATGACGTTTTACACCACTAGGGTAGTCTCTTAGTGTAGTGCTGCAGCTTATATGTAGGTGTGGCATATACATGACGTTTTACACCACTAGTCTCTTAGTGTGGTGCTGCAGCTTATATGTAGGTGTGACTTATACATGACGTTTTACACCACTAGTCTCTTAGTGTAGTGCTGCAGCTTATATATAGGTGTGGCTTATACATGACGTTTTACACCACTAGGGTAGTCTCTTAGTGTGGTGCTGCAGCTTATATGTAGGTGTGACTTATACATGACGTTTTACACCACTAGTCTCTTAGTGTGGTGCTGCAGCTTATATGTAGGTGTGACTTATACATGACGTTTTACACCACTAGTCTCTTAGTGTGGTGCTGCAGCTTATATATAGGTGTGGCTTATACATGACGTTTTACACCACTAGGGTAGTCTCTTAGTGTGGGGCTACAGCTTATATGTAGGTGTGACTTATACATGACGTTTTACACCACTAGTCTCTTAGTGTGGTGCTGCAGCTTATATGTAGGTGTGACTTATACATGACGTTTTACACCACTAGGGTAGTCTCTTAGTGTGGTGCTGCAGCTTATATGTAGGTGTGGCATATACATGACGTTTTACACCACTAGTCTCTTAGTGTGGGGCTACAGCTTATATGTAGGTGTGGCTTATACATGACGTTTTACACCACTAGGGTAGTCTCTAAGTGTGGTGCTGCAGCTTATATGTAGGTGTGGCTTATACATGACATTTTACACCACTAGTCTCTTAGTGTGGTGCTGCAGCTTATATGTAGGTGTGGCATATACATGACGTTTTACACCACTAGGGTAGTCTCTTAGTGTGGTGCTGCAGCTTATATGCAGGTGTGGCTTATACATGTCGTTTTACACCACTAGGGTAGTCTCTTAGTGTGGTGCTGCAGCTTATATGTAGGTGTGGCTTATACATGACGTTTTACACCACTAGGGTAGGGCATGTGTTAGGTAATTAGACTGACAGTTTTAATGTTAACGTGGGTTAGGGTTAGGGTAAAGTTAGGGTTGGGAGTAAGAGTTAGGTAATAGTACTGACCTGTGGCAGGACTCCATTGAAGCCATCCAATTAGGCAGCTTTAATGTTAGCCTGGGTTAGGGTTAGGATAAGGGTCAGGGTTTGGATTAGATAAGATTACTGACCTGTGGCAGGACTCCCGGGAAGCTGTCCAATAAGGCAGGTTTAATGTTAGCCTGGGTTAGGGTTAGGAGTAAGAGTTAGGTAAGAATACTGACCTGTGGCAGGACTCCCGGGAAGCCGTCCAACAAGGCAGGTTTAATGTTAGCCTGGGTTAGGGTTAGGGTTAGGAGTATGAGTTAGGTAAGAGTACTGACATGTGGCAGGACTCCTGGGAAGCCGTCCAACAAGGCAGGTTTAATGTTAGCCTGGGTTAGGGTTAGGGTTAGGAGTATGAGTTAGGTAAGAATACTGACATGTGGCAGGACTCCTGGGAAGCCGTCCAACAAGGCAGGTTTAATGTTAGCCTGGGTTAGGGTTAGGGTTAGGAGTAAGAGTTAGGTAAGAGTACTGACATGTGGCAGGACTCCAGGGAAGCCGTCCAATAAGGCAGGTTTAATGTTAGCCTGGGTTAGGGTTAGGGTTAGGAGTAAGAGTTAGGTAAGAGTACTGACATGTGGCAGGACTCCTGGGAAGCCGTCCAATAAGGCAGGTTTAATGTTAGCCTGGGTTAGGGTTAGGGTTAGGAGTAAGAGTTAGGTAAGAGTACTGACCTGTGGCAAGACTCCAGGGAAGCCGTCCAACAAGGCAGGTTTGATATCAGCCTCCGAGGCTGTAAACTTCTTAAACAGGTTCCTGTTGACTTGTCTGTACTCAAAGTACCGTGTGTAGAGCCGGAATGCCTCCCACACATTAAACTTACGTGCACGGAGAAACCGGATAATGAAGGCATCATCTGTACGCAGGTAATCTGGGCGTATGGAATGAACATAATGCGTTTGTTATTTTATATTCTTCATCATTGAAACAGAAATTGGTACTGATAACCCAACTCTCAACTTTCTTTGATTCATCATCAATAGGTTACATATATACTATATTATAAAACTGAAACCCAAACTCACTGATATCGGGCCGAGTACACATCTGTTTACATATAGAGTATCAAACTTAAATCCAAACTCACTTATATCAGGCGATGTACACATCTGTTTACATAATTATAGAGTATCAAACCAAACTCACTGATATCGGGCCGAGTACACATCTGTTCCCGTACGGCCTCCAGAGCCATCTTGCGGCGCTCTGGGATCTCATTGAGTTGGTTGCGTGCCTTTTTTTCCGTCAGGTCAGACAGCCCCCACCCATAGTCAGCCATGTCCTGGTCTTCCTCTGGGTACGGCGACATTGGACACCGCGGTAAGGTAGGGGACCACCTGGAATCATTATATGTCATATTGTATTTGGGGACTACGGCAAGGTAGGGTACCGCCTGGAATTATATATGTCATATTGTGTTAGGGACTATGGCAAGGTAGGGCACTGCCTGGAATTATATATGTCATATTGTGTTAGGGACTACGGCAAGGTAGGGCACTGCCTGGAATTATATATGTCATATTGTATTAGGACACTATGGCAAGGTAGGGCACCACCTGGAATTATATGTCATATTGTATTAGGAGACTATGACAAGGCAGGAGACCGCCTGGAATTATATATGTCATATTGTATCTCACTATCCATGTATGTGTTTTAATGCCAACTGAAAAAAGAGAGAAGTTGGGTAGTTTTAGTTTCTTTGGGGAAAAATACCCCATAAAATGAGTGTTTTTTTGCCATGCAGGACTGGGCTCTTCTCAATAGATTTTTTATTCAGAATCAGTTGGATTTATGTATAAATACAGCAGCGATTTTTGGCGATTTTTAATCTCCTGACTCTGGCTTGAAAGTTGAAATACTTACCCCCCCTACTAATATGATGACACCTAGATATGTTAATCCTGAATTATTTAGCTACAATCTAGTGAAAATAGCTAATCGATTGAGAAACCCAATCAGAAGTTATCATTAAGAAGAACCATGTCTGCTTGCTCTCCTTGCAGCACATGTATTATTGTTGGAATCACCTGTTAAAATACTTCATGGAAATGACGGAAAGAATTTTGTTCTCCTGTTTTTCAAAGTGGCATAAAAATGCTTCTAGTGCAGTATCAACTTTATTAAAAAACGTTATGAGTTGCAAATTCCAAGCTCTTTCCTTTCATGTAGGAATCGTCGGACCCTGCAGAAGTCCTAAATTTTTTTTTTTTCAACAAGCAGCGCTCTTTTTTGTTCACTCAAGAGAAATATTTCTACATTGAATTCATAATGCTACTTCTTTTTTCTTTTACAGATAAAGACATAACAGGACAATACATGACAACACAGGACATTACAGAACAATACAGGACAGAACAATTGTTGCAGTAGTTACATTTGCAGTAGTTATTTTGATCAATAAAAAATATATAGGATAGCAATGTGCATTGCAGGTAACTCGAAAAGCCTTTTTTTTTTTGCTTGAGAGAAAGAAGAGTTATAGGAGCCACATTGAATTAAGACTTTATGGGGGGGTGCAAAAGTATCATGAAAATTGAAACTGTATATATATATATATATATATATATATATATATATATATATATATATATATATATATATTATTGTATTATCTCCCTTAGATGAGCTGGTATCAGTGAGAAAGTTAAGGCATGCCTACCATCATTGCAAGGTGATGCTTCTTTGCTACAATGTTAAAGTATATGCATTCCATTTGGAAACCTTTGGAAACCTTTTTCCTGCCCTTTTGTGGTGCTGTTAACCACCATGGACATTTACTGGCTCTCCAAGCAGATGTGTTGTGGTATTAGAACTACATTATAACCAGGTTACACTAATTGATATCTGCTTGGAGCTAGTTCCTGCCTATATGCTGATGTCATCCGCACCACCATCCCTCCTCTTCCTCCTGTTCACACCACCTGCCTCAATGTGGGCCCTCATTTGCATGTATTTGCACCACCTTAGCCTATTTGTACCACCTCAGTCAAAAAGGGCGGGAATGTTGATCCATGGATCAATATCCCATAGGCTTAGCATTGGGCCCAAAAGTGTCTTAACTCTACTCCTCTGAAAATGTGACTGACTACTTTGGTTGTTCCAATCAATATCTCCAAAACCATAAAACAGAAAAACTTAAATCATTCAATACCTTAAAGAAAACACTCTAACCTCAAACACCATGTGCATTTTTTGCAATTTTTGATCTATTTTCATGCTTTATTTCAGACATTTATTTCCACTTCCTGTCCCCTATCTGCCTCCAACCAGAGGCACTGAAAATCAGTTTTTTTTACCTGGATCTTATAACTCGCTTTTTGAGTTAAATATAATTTTCCTTTCACAGGGAACGTTTGAAAATATATTCAACAGCACTAAGTCTTTGAGACTATATATAATACACAATTTTACCAAACAGCACTATAGCACATCCAGAATCTGTTGCCATCTAATGAACTTTTTTGGTCTGACCTCAGCTTTGCAAATGAACTCTTTGGCTAATACAGCAGGTTTGAGCTCCCGTAAATATTCTAGGATACATAAGTTACAGTTGTGAAATAAGCGTTGTCTGTAGTTGTAAAATTTGACTCTCAAGCAAACTAGATTTATATCATTTTTCGGTCCCGAATCCGCCAAACCCATTAATAGGTCTTGTTCACGTGGGTTACCTATGTGAATATCAACTACTCTTGACAACCACCCAAAAACAGATCTCCAGAAATGTGCCACTCTCGGGCAAGAGATAAAGAAATGTTTAAGAGTGTCAACCTGACCATCACAATAATTGCACTCCACACTATCCTTTACTTTGATATCTTTCAAGTATTTGTTCCAAACAATAATACGGTGTAGGAGCTTATATTGGAAAGATTGAAGCTTAGTTTCTCTGGTTATCTTATAAGGTAGGGAATAAATTATGACCCATTTATCCCAATTGTTAGTCAAGTCTGGATACAGGGTCGACCACCTGACGTGGCTGGTACATGAATTTGGGGATATAGTATGTCTTGCAATCCAATATAGATTTTTGGAAGATAGTTGTAGATTGACTGGTTTTGGGGAGCTGTCAAAGTCCTGAATTTTGGCTGTCATTGCTAGTCTAGTAGTCACTAAGGGAGTGATCATTTTTTAACAACAGGGGGGGCTGGTGGGTTTGCGCGCGGACGCGTGAAAAAAATTTCGACCCCCTCTCAAGGGGGTAAATTTTTTTCGACCCCCCCATAAGGGACAAAAATCGCGCGCGAACGTCCCCTTTTAGCCTATAGTAGATTCAAGATTCAAGATTCAAGATGGCTTTATTGACTAATGTACAGGTACACTTATGTCAGCACCAGGTTTTCATTTACAATGTTGTAGACAGATTTTATATATGAGTATATACAGTTCACAGCCCCTGGCCTTTTAGATGATTTGCAATATGGGGCCACTGCTAGTATTTGAGAAAGTTTCCTAGTGTCATCGTGTCTTTTATAGTAATCAACGAACTTGAGGTATTTTGTTTCAAACACTGACCGTGCGTTTCTCATCTCGGGCATGTTACAATGTAAGAAGACATGATTGACATCTTGCACAGCGTTACAGAATGTGCACTTAGAATTGACAGGTTTCTTTCCTCTATATCTTCTTGACAGGCTGTCAAGTGTACAGTTATTGTCAGTCTGGAGTTTAGCAATAATGGTTTTAATTTTTGGTGATTCTGTATGCGTTAGGTATTCACGCTCTTCATAAATGTCATTGAGATCATCTTTACACATCTTGATAATTCTACACTTGCTAGTATTCTCTGGGTTATCAATGTAATGGTTGTACTTCTGAATATGTGCATCATTTAACCTTCTCTTTATATTGTTTTTGAGTGAGGACTTTGACCAAACATAAGGATCGAGCCAGACGTTCTTACAACCGATTTTAAACAAGAGGTATTGGATATCTTTAAGCCATTGGTGGTTTTCACTCCTCATGGTAGAGAAGGCCTCATTTAGAATAGGGTTTTCCGATCCATGCTCAAGCCTCAGCCAATATAGAATGTTCAGTACGATTATTTTGGATTCAATAGGAAATCTCCCTAACTCGCCTAGTGCGAGAGTAGTACTTGCATATTTTGATATACCCAGAGCAAACTTGCAACTTGTAGAGTAAAACACTTCTACCGGACAGGCCTTTCTGACGCCTTCAGAGGTTAAGTCGCAGTAACACGCAGGGTTTTCCACTGAAAACAGGTGAAATTATTTTGACCCCCCCCCATCAGAGGTGTTGAAAATATTCTGACCCCCCCCCCCCGGTCAAGGGGTTGAAAAAATTCTGACCCCCCCTCAAACCCACCAGCCCCCCCTATTGTTAAAAAATGATCACTCCCTAAGGCCATGGTAACTCAGGTTACAGTTTACCGTCTGAGTCATTTTGAAAATTGATGAGGCATTTTTTTCATTATTCATTATATAGGTGCCACTGACTGGAAGTCTCTAGGTTGTATATGTCACCATGTTATTGACATTCCTTGCACTGTAAGC
Source organism: Acholoe squamosa (assembly GCA_949317995.1). Lineage (NCBI taxonomy): Eukaryota > Metazoa > Annelida > Polychaeta > Phyllodocida > Polynoidae > Acholoe > Acholoe squamosa. Next base: position 80,116,431 of record OX439044.1, on the reverse strand, counting down.
TTTAATTTCATACCAAATATGGCCCCCTTTGCTCATTCCTGCCATGTCAAATACATTTTTGAGAAATTCTGCAAATTTTTTTTTTGATAATGAATAATGAAATTTTCTCATGCGGCCCTTTTGAAAACATGCGGGCGGTGGATGGTAAACTGTAATATGAGTTCCATTGCATTGGCCTAACTTAAGTCAGTGTCACTGAGTGAACTGTCAAAACATTGTCATCTACAAATTATGTATTCCTTCAGTCTGAACAACTCCACCACCCCACAGTCTCTTCCACACACAAGTACACATCTACACCGTAAATAACACCATCTATAAACTCACCAGTCCGTGACACTTGTCCAGTTTTTGTCACAAAACCAGCTTAAATCTTCTCATCTTCATCTCTGTGTGAATGTCTCAGCCTCCGTGCATCCCGCACCAAAAGTCATCTCTGCAAACAAAAGATCCAAAACAAAAACTGATAAACGATAATAAACAGAAGTAAATGTTTTAAAGAGAATTGAGTTGATACCGTCGTATAATCGACAAAGTTTTATTTTATTGGAAAGAATGTAATTTTATTATTGACCAATCAGCAGGGAGTATCACCGACAGTCCGCGTGACCCTGTTTCCGGTTGGAGATAAACAGCTCACATCTGCACCGACTTGACAACTGTTTTCTCGTGTTTTGGGTGAGTTTAATTTATTTCTGTCGGTAAAAATGAAAGAATAGGACACATAAATGCTGTGTCGTGCTGCTGAAGCGTCCACAGACGCCGTGGTCGTCTGGGATTTGTGTAAACATGGCAGATTGGCCGTCACCTTGACGTGATTTTGACACATGATCATGGGGTGCCCCTCCCACTCACGACGCGAGTAGTGTGGGGTTTCCACACCGTCTGCCGCTCCAAGATCGCTCTGTACCATCATATGCCTATAGCTCGATGCAGCAAGTTGGGAACCTGAGTGTTTTCCATTTTTGGAGGCAGCTGTGCATGTAAAATGCCTTCATTCAAGGGACATTTTTGTATACGATGCACAAGACAAGTCTTGTGTATGATTCTATCTCAAAAATCATAACAAAATATGAAAATAGAATCATTTTCTATGCATTATTCCCTCATAATACATGTCAGACTAGACAAAATGACCTCTGTAGGTCCCATATGGGCTGGAAAAGCACCATGCTCATAAATGTCTTCATCATTTTCAAGATAAGAATATCTGAAGACCTGAACAATGTGAACAGGTCCATGGTGCAAAACCCTTTTGTTTCTATTAAATTCCATCATCCATTGTTGTTTTGACCTGATGACCCATTGAAAACCATATTGAAATGCTATTAGAACCCCATATAAGGCATGTGAGCCCTATTATAATGCACTATTAAGCTATTTAGCTGTAAATAGCAACAAAAGCGTTGTCGGCACCAAAGACTAGAATCATAAGATGTGGCTAATTCTTCTCACACTTATTGTATCACTTAGATATTTAATATGCCTTTAAAGATGATCGAGTAGAACATAAAAATGGATAATTCTGGTATCAGTGGGGGATCACGCGTCCATATATGGTGATCTATGTGGTCCCTCATCAAAAACAAAGCAGAAATTTTGCTGAAAATCACAGTTTTTGCAAACTAACAAAAATCACATGTCTCCCATAGTGTAATAAGCCACCATAGAGGTAGGGGGAAAAAGCATACTCGTTTATAAACTTGATGGGTCAGTATTATGCACTATCTATCAAAAACTGATGGTTAGAATATTTTTTCACAAAATATATAGGGCCAAACTTTGAAAAACAGCGATTTTTTTAAACTAATGATTTTTAAATTTATAATTTTACTTCAGTGGTAAACTGTGCACTATATTATTGTAATACCATCTACCCTGGCCTGACAGCAATGAGTTTCATCTTTCATTTGCTGCAAATATTATGTAAATCGGATAATTTTTGGCTAAACTACAGCATTTCTTAGCGAAAATTCAGAAAAAACTAAGTTTTAGGTTCCCAACTTGCTGCATCGAGCTATAGGGAGCGGTGGGCAGGTCTAGACGCGAGAGGCCGAGTGGTAGAGTACCACTGACTCCCAGCCTCAGCAGGGGTCACGTCACCCCACTTAAGGCGACCGCAGACGGGCCAGACTCGATCGTATCTAAGGAGTACAGTCCCAATCCGATCGGGAACATCAAACATGTTTGATATTGTCAGACTCGATCGGACACACGCGCAGACGTCCCTGATCCTCTCACTGTCTCAGTCGGCCGACCCACTGTCACCAAGTCAGGCCCGTCTGCGGCCCCCTTTAAGGGGACCGCAGATAGGGCCGACTGGGTCGACCGATCGTGGGGTCACCGATCGAACCTGGTCCGTCTGCGGTCGCCTTTAGGATCCCACTGACCAGGAATAGCCTGCGGGTCAACTCCATCTTTCATTGGATGTGTTTTCCGGGTTACTTTTTTTTTTGCCCCCTTTGATGTAGATAAGGCCCAGGGAACTCAGGTTACAGTTTACCGTCCGCCGCCCGCATGTATTTAAAGGGGCCGCATGAGAAAATTTCATTATTCATTATCTCAAAAAATATTGCAGAGTTTCTCAAAAATGCATTTGGGCATGTTAGGAAGGTGCTGTAAGGGCCATATTTGGTAACAAATTAAAGCTTACAGTGCAAGGAATGTAAATAACATGGTGATATATACAACCAAGACATTTCCAGGCACTGGTACCTATATAATGAATAATGAAAAAAGGCCTCATCAGTTTTCATAATGGCTCGGACAGTAAACTGTAACCTGATTTCCCATGGCCTAAGAATCTGATTGAACTTGGATGTGTATTCATTCTCCAACTGATGTTAACTTAAGTAGTACATGTATCAGTACTGCCTGTGCTGGGGTGGGAGAACAAGCTCGCCACCCAGGTCTCAATGATGACTCTGTCTCTAATGAATTGATGCGGTCAGCCCATACTCTGTCAGGCTAAAGGGGGCGAGCCTGAGGGTCAACCCTACAATGGCTACATTGTATTCGTAGCTTAGAAAACTAAACTCTCATCTCTGTACTGCCGTGAGAGTTTAGAAAAGCTCTTGTTTTCCGGTGGGTGGGGAGCTCTTCAGTCTAGAGGAGAGAAACCAGAGAGTTCTAACATACTTCTAAGTGTATTTATAGACCTCCACCGTGTTCCCGCTCAGCTGGGAAGATGGCAGAATCACAAGAGATGTGTGCAGGAAATCTGGTCTAACATATTTATTCTTAAGCCATCCGATTTCCAAAATCGGTGAGTGCATAGCTAAGGAAGTGTCCATTTTTTAACAACGGGGAGTTTGAGAGGGGGTGCTTAAAATATTTTGACCCCTCCTGAGTTGGGGGCGAAAAATATTTTGACTACTCTTGAGGGGGGGGGGCGTAAAATTTTCAGGCCCTTCTCGATGGGGCGCGAATTGACGCAACTTGCTGCGAATACCCACATTTGATTAGTAGTGGGTTCAATTTCTCAACATCTTACATGTGGAAAGACATGTAAGACATATAAATCTAAAATGCATCAGAATTTACCTTTTTATTTTCTAAAATTTCAAAATTTTTCAGGGAATTACACTTCCAACAAGATCGTATGTGTGACCCCTGTCACAGATGGCTCATGCATATATGCAAATTCCTCAGTTTTTGCAGTTTTCCCTATCTGTCAGGGCTTTGTCCAGATCTAATGAGAAACCATTTTACCGTAATCTCCCGCGTATAAGACGCGTCCTCTACGCCAAACAAAATGCTGGGGGGTCTTATACGTGGGAGGGACATTGCCTTGAGTTGGGGGTGCGTCTTATACGAGGGGTAATTTTACTATAGAAATGTACTGAATTTACAAAATAGGTACCTAAGAGGTGCGTCTTATATGCGAAAATGCATGTGCTGAGTTTGGGTTTGCTTATACGTGCAGCGCGTCTTCTACGCGGGAGACTACGGTACCATTTAAATGGGGGGTTTTTAGAAAAATTTGGATACAACGCTATCAGCCATCCTGAAAAAAAAACCACCAAAACGCACCATTTGACTCCTTGTTATTCAAAATTTTCCTGCGGGAGATGTTATAACATGTCAAAAAATTATCTACCGTAATCCCCCGTGTAGAAGACGCGCTGCACGTATAAGACGCCCCCCAAACTTAGCACATGCATTTCCGCGTATAAGACGCACATTTTAAGGGTGATTTTTGTCAATCCAGTACTGTTCTATAGTAAAATTACCCCTCGTATAAGACGCACACCCAACTTGAGAGAAAGCTATAAGACCCCCCAGCATTTTGTTTGGCGTAGAGGACACGTCTTATACGCGGGAGATTACGGTATATAATATTTCTAAAGACTTTGGTTGCCTCAAATGATTATTTCTATTCCTGGTAATATTGACCAATCAGAAGCCAGCACCATCAGTATGCTGCAGAGAGTTGTTTGTCCTTGACCTCACACTGAATACAATATGGCGGACTAGGGATGTCATCGATATCCACAATATCGAAGCATCGTCATTATTGCAGAGAGTTGTTTGTCCTTGACCTCACACTGAATACAATATGGCGGACTAGGGATGACATACAAAAAAAGAAGAAAAGAATTTTGGGCTGAATCCTCTTCCATGTCCACACCCCTATAGGCATATTTGGTATCAAATTGAAGCTTATGGTGTCAGGAATGCAATGAGATAGAGAATGTCTGCATGCTCATCAATATTATAAGGTCAGTGAATCCTCGAGTAATATTTTGTGATCAATTTTCCCTTATAGGTTTATGCAACCAAAAACTATATTTCCATATCGCATACATGAGGAAAGAGCTGCACATAAACACGTCCATGATCTGTAAGGACAGTGGGAGGTTGTGATTTAACGATATGAAGATATTCCATAAGAATGATCCTAATAAATGAAGCCAGTTCTATTAGGATACATATGCATGATGATGTACTATCAATTCGGAATTATAACAAGTCTTTCAAACTGCTGCTCCTATGTTCATAACGAAATCACCAATATGCATGTATTTAGTAATACGTTTTAGAATAGTCCCCAACCTCAATTTTTTTACATTCTTCATTCGAGTAAATCATATTAAACAAGGCCAAACTACGTCATAAATCAGGAAAACATCGGAATATCGAGACAAAAAGCGTGATAATTGGAATCGACAAAAGTAGGATGTCAATGACATCCCTATGGCGGACCAGTCCAGATCCCAGACCTGTGTTGTGGTTCCTATCTAAATACCTGACACCCAAGTGGAGACACCCCCAGACCCTGCAATTTTCAACTATCAATGGCACGTCCAAGAAAAATGTCTTCACTTTTAGGGCCTTAATTTTTTTGGCCTCTGGAATTTGAATATATGTGATGGTCTGTTCTCGCCCTAGCCATTCCCCCTTCTCCCCCTACCTGACCTGACCTGGATGGTCTGACCCAGGTGGCCTGACCTGGACACACCCACACAGACTACCCCCAGACAGCCCACTGAACAAGATCTTGAGAATTACTCAGGAATATCTCGAGTCCCGACTTGTGAATACAACAAGAATAGAGAATGTGATGTTCTCTGGAAATTTGGACACCCATAACATCTTATACCCAAATAAGTTCTCTAGTCTAGATCTTGAGAATGGCTCAGGGATTTCTTTGGAAATACTCAGGATATTCCCAGGAACTGGACATGTTTTTTTTCTTGAGTATAAGATTTCCAGAGATAATCACATTCTCTTGTCCAAGTTGTGAATGTTCCCAACTCAAGTCCTGTTCAGTGGGAGATCTAGATCTATCTGGACTAACCCTGGGCAGACTGACCCTGGACAGACCTGTCCTGACAGACATTGAGCAAACTGACCTGACCCGGACAGACCCAGACCAGATGGACTTGGCCAAATAGACCCAGACTGAACCTACTGCTACAGACCCAGTCAAGACTGCGATGGGACCCTGACCAGTCCAGATCAAATATAATTCTTAATTTGCCTTCTCCAGGGACTAATCCTTAGAAAATGCATGAAATGACCCCCATCTATGGAAATAACCCATTTTACCCTACATAGGAGGGCCTTAGATATAATTGGATACGCAGGTATCAGCCATCCTCAAAAAGCATCAAAATACATCATTTTACTTCTTGATATCCAAAGTTTTCCTGGGGGAGATAACCCCAGACCCCGCAATTCTCGCCTATCAATGGCATGCCCAAGAAATTGTCTTTCCTTATAAAGCCTTAACTTTTTCGTGTATGGAATGTGCATATATATGTCAGTGTCTGTTCTCTCCCTAGCTTTTCTCCTCCATTTCCCCCTTTCCCCAAATCTCTTCCCTCATCTGGAGATGTATTGGCGCCCTATACATGAAAACATAAAACCAGATGTATTGGCGCCCTATACATGAAAACATAAAACCAGATGTATTGGCGCCCTATACATGAAAACATAAAACCAGATGTATTGGCGCCCTATACATGAAAACATAAAACCAGATGTATTGGCGCCCTATACATGAAAACATAAACCAGATGTATTGGCGCCCTATACATGAAAACATAAAACCAGATGTATTGGCGCCCTATACATGAAAACATAAACCAGATGTATTGGCGCCCTATACATGTTGTACTCAGCTTGCCCTGGCTTTTTTCAGGGGTCAAAACGAAAACTCATCACCCCCCTGTTGTTAAAAAGTGAACACTACCTAACATATTAGTCTTTGCCAGGGGGGGGGGGGGCAACCAGTGCTTTGGCACCATCTAGTGGAAACTATAACATTCATATTTGTGTGTATAGCCCAGTATGCCTGTGGAAATACCTCAATTCTACTATATTATCACATTTGTCAAATATCTTACGATATATTCACATCAAATATACTTCACTCTATGTAATGGGTCCACTTTAGCTGCATGTCTATGTATCAGTATGGAGGAATCCATCCTGTTTCAGTTGATAATGGGTTGTTCTAAAGGTCAACTTTGAGCATTTCATAAAAATAATTGAGCTGGGATCCATTAAGTCTACTATTTGTGAAAATTATTTCCATGTCTAATGTATCAGGGGGTGCAGTAGAGAACATTGGAGCACCACTCCTAGAGACTGAGAAAGATATTTCAATAACCACTAATGTGAGCTCAGTGAAGCCATTCCCCATACTGTTAATGTTTGTTAGTTCCCATGCTACTCACACGATGTCTCCACTGTGCCATACTTTGACCATTTCCCTGCCTTCTAGCTCTGTCAGACATGGTCATACTCTAGTCTGCCACTAGGTGGCACCAAAGCACTGGTTGCCCCCCCCCCCCCCGAGTCTTTGCAGGGACCTTCAAACTTTTGAGAAATTCCAAGTTTAAGTGGCAGAAAATCTGCAGTCTTTGAACAACGGATGTGTACGACTTGAGTGATGACATATGTTCTGTGTATTTTGTGTCTTTCTAACAGCATGTTGAGTGTGCTATGTCGGCCTCAGTGTTCCCCCCTGGAGAGCCGTACGTGTGCACGCTGAGTCCTGAACTGGTGAAGAAGGCAGAGGAGGAACTCAACGAGAAACCAGAATGGCGCGCACGTGACATACAAGCACTACGCGATATGGTGCAGGGACACCCTGGTAAGTGCCATAAGGGAAACGTCTGTAAAACACCATTTTGTCAAAGTGTACCAGTTTGTTTGTTGTCAAAATGGATGGATGCAGTCCTGGTGAGTAACTCACCATTTGTGGATGAAGTCCTGGTGAGTAACTCACCATGTGTGGATGAAGTCCTGGTGAGTAACTCACCTTGTATGGATGTAGTCCTGGTGAGTAACTCACCATGTGTGGATGTAGTCCTGGTGAGTAACTCACCATGTGTGGATGTAGTCCTGGTGAGTAACTCACCATGTGTGGATGTAGTCCTGGTGAGTAACTCGCCATGTGTGGATGTAGTCCTGGTGAGTAACTCACCATGTGTAGATGTAGTCCTGGTGAGTAACTCACCATGGATGTAGTCCTGGTGAGTAACTCACCATGTGTGGATATTGTCCTGGTGAGTAACTCACCTTGTATGGATGTAGTCCTGGTGAGTAACTCACCATGTGTGGATGTAGTCCTGGTGAGTAACTCACCATGTGTGGATGTAGTCCTGGTGAGCAACTCACCATGTGTGGATGTAGTGCTGGTGAGTAACTCACCATGTGTGGATGTAGTCCTGGTGAGTAACTCACCATGTGTGGATGTAGTCCTGGTGAGTAACTCACCATGTGTGGATGTAGTGCTGGTGAGTAACTCACCATGTGTGGATGTAGTCCTGGTGAGTAACTCACCATGTGTGGATGAAGTCCTGGTGAGTAACTCACCATGTGTGGATGAAGTCCTGGTGAGTAACTCACCATGTCTGGATGCAGTCCTGGTGAGTAACTCACCATGTGTGGATGTAGTCCTGGTGAGTAACTCACCATGGATGTAGTCCTGGTGAGCAACTCACCATGTGTGGATGTAGTTCTGGTGAGTAACTCACCATGTGTGGATGCAGTCCTGGTGAGTAACTCACCATGTATGGATTTAGTCCTGGTGAGTAACTCACCATGTGTGGATGTAGTCCTGGTGAGTAACTCATTATGTGTGGATGAAGTCCTGGTGAGTAACTCACCATGTGTGGATGTAGTCCTGGTGAGTAACTCACCATGTGTGGATGTAGTCCTGGTGAGTAACTTTCCATGTGTGGATGTAGTCCTGGTAAGTAACTCACCATGTGTGGATGCAGTCCTGGTGAGTAACTCACCATGTGTGGATATAGTCCTGGTGAGTAACTCACCATGTGTGGATGTAGTCCTGGTGAGGAACTCACCATGTGTGGATGTAGTCCTGGTGAGTAACTCACCATGTATGGATGTAGTCCTGGTGAGTAACTCACCATGTATGGATGTAGTCCTGGTGAGTAACTCATTGTGTGGATGTAGTCCTGGTGAGTAACTCACCATGTGTGGATGAAGTCCTGGTGAGTAACTCACCATGTCTGGATGCAGTCCTGGTGAGTAACTCACCATGTGTGAATGAAGTCCTGGTGAGTAACCCACCATGTGTGGATGTAGTCCTGGTGAGTAACTTTCCATGTGTGGATGTAGTCCTGGTAAGTAACTCACCATGTGTGGATGCAGTCCTGGTGAGTAACTCACCATGTGTGGATATAGTCCTGGTGAGTAACTCACCATGTGTGGATGTAGTGCTGGTGAGTAACTCACCATGTGTGGATGTAGTTCTGGTGAGTAACTCACCATGTGTGGATGCAGTCCTGGTGAGTAACTCACCATGTGTGGATGTAGTCCTGGTGAGTAACTCACCATGGATGTAGTCCTGGTGAGCAACTCACCATGTGTGGATGTAGTTCTGGTGAGTAACTCACCATGTGTGGATGCAGTCCTGGTGAGTAACTCACCATGTGTGGATGTAGTCCTGGTGAGTAACTCACCATGGATGTAGTCCTGGTGAGTAACTTTCCATGTGTGGATGTAGTCCTGGTAAGTAACTCACCATGTGTGGATGCAGTCCTGGTGAGTAACTCACCATGTGTGGATGTAGTCCTGGTGAGCAACTCACCTTGTATGGGTGTAGTCCCGGTGAGTAACTCACCATGTGTGGATGTAGTCCTGGTGAGTAACTCACCATGTATGGATGTAGTCCTGGTGAGTAACTCACCATGTTTAGATGAAGTCCTGGTGAGTAACTCACCATGTGTGGATGTAGTCCTGGTGAGTAACTCACCATGTGTGGATGTAGTGCTGGTGAGTAACTCACCATGTGTGGATGAAGTCCTGGTGAGTTACTCACCATGTGTGGATGTAGTCCTGGTGAGTAACTCACCTTGTATGGATGTAGTCCTGGTGAGTAACTCACCATGTGTGGATATAGTCCTGGTGAGTAACTCACCATGTGTGGATGTAGTCCTGGTGAGTAACTCACCATGTGTGGATGTAGTTCTGGTGAGTAACTCACCATGTGTGGATGCAGTCCTGGTGAGTAACTCACCATGTATGGATTTAGTCCTGGTGAGTAACTCACCATGTGTGGATGTAGTCCTGGTGAGTAACTCACCATGTGTGGATGTAGTCCTGGTGAGTAACTCACCATGTATGGATGTAGTCCTGGTGAGTAACTCACCATGTGTGGATGCAGTCCTGGTGAGCAACTCACCATGTGTGGATATAGTCCTGGTGAGCAACTCACCTTGTATGGGTGTAGTCCCGGTGAGTAACTCACCATGTGTGGATGTAGTCCTGGTGAGTAACTCACCATGTGTGGATGTAGTCCTGGTGAGTAACTCACCATGTGTGGATGTAGTCCTGGTGAGTAACTCACCATGTTTAGATGAAGTCCTGGTGAGTAACTCACCATGTGTGGATGTAGTCCTGGTGAGTAACTCACCATGTGTGGATGTAGTGCTGGTGAGTAACTCACCATGTGTGGATGAAGTCCTGGTGAGTTACTCACCATGTGTGGATGTAGTCCTGGTGAGTAACTCACCTTGTATGGATGTAGTCCTGGTGAGTAACTCACCATGTGTGGATATAGTCCTGGTGAGTAACTCACCATGTGTGGATGTAGTCCTGGTGAGTAACTCACCATGTGTGGATGTAGTCCTGGTGAGTAACTCACCATGTGTGGATGTAGTCCTGGTGAGTAACTCATTGTGTGGATGAAGTCCTGGTGAGTAACTCACCATGTATGGATGTAGTCCTGGTGAGTAACTCACCATATGTGGATGTAGTCCTGGTGAGTAACCTACCATGTGTGGATGTAGTCCTGGTGAGTAACTCATTGTGTGGATGAAGTCCTGGTGAGTAACTCACCATGTGTGGATGTAGTCCTGGTGAGTAACTCACCATGTGTGGATGTAGTCCTGGTGAGTAACTCACCATGTGTGGATGTAGTCCTGGTGAGTAACTCATTGTGTGGATGAAGTCCTGGTGAGTAACTCACCATGTATGGATGTAGTCCTGGTGAGTAACTCACCATGTATGGATGTAGTCCTGGTGAGGAACTCACCATGTGTGGATGTAGTCCTGGTGAGTAACTCACCATGTGTGGATGTAGTCCTGGTGAGGAACTCACCATGTGTGGATGTAGTGCTGGTGAGTAACTCACCATGTGTGGATGTAGTCCTGGTGAGTAACTCACCATGTGTGGATGTAGTCCTGGTGAGTAACTCACCTTGTATGGGTGAAGTCCCGGTGAGTAACTCACCATGTGTAGATGTAGTCCTGGTGAGTAACTCACCATGTATGGATGCAGTCCTGGTGAGTAACTCACCATGTGTGGATGTAGTCCTGGTGAGTAACTCACCATGGGTGTAGTCCTGGTGAGCAACTCACCATGTATGGATGCAGTCCTGGTGAGTTACTTACCATGTGTGGATGTAGTCCTGGTGAGTAACTCACCATGTGTGGATGAAGTCCTGGTGAGTAACTCACCATGGGTGTAGTCCTGGTGAGGAACTCACCTTGTGTGGATGTAGTCCTGGTGAGTAACTCACCATGTGTGGATTCAGTCCTGGTGAGTTACTCACCATGTGTGGATGTAGTCCTGGTGAGTAACTCACCATGTGTGGATGTAGTGCTGGTGAGTAACTCACCATGTGTGGATTCAGTCCTGGTGAGTAACTCACCATGTGTGGATGTAGTCCTGGTGAGTAACTCACCATGTGTGGATGTAGTCCTGGTGAGTAACTCACCATGTGTGGATGTAGTCCTGGTGAGTAACTCACCATGTGTGGATGTAGTGCTGGTGAGTAACTCACCATGTGTGGATGTAGTGCTGGTGAGTAACTCACCATGTGTGGATGTAGTCCTGGTCAGTAACTCACCATGGATGTGAGTAACTCCCTCATAATGACAAAGAACCATCTAATAAGCAATTGATATTTTTAAAACCAGATTTTTATTTTTGTATTTCTTGGTGAGTTTCCATGTTATGACGTTTTGTCCATTCTGTCCCCAGGCCTCCACTGTCGTACAGACGATGCCTTCCTGCTGAGGTTCCTGCGTGCCCGCAAGTTTGACTATGACCGTGCATACCAGCTCATCCTGAACTACTATACCATCAGGGCCCAGAACAGGGAGCTCTTTAAGGACCTCCACCCATCCTCCCTTGTACCTGTGTTAAACGATGGGGTCGCCATTATACTGCCCCACCGGGACAGGGAGGGACGCCGCATCATGTACTTAAGACCAGGTCAGTTCTATAAATAACATCATGTCACATCTTTAAATAGTATGTACTTAAGACCAGGTCAGTTCTATAAATAGCATCATGTTAAATAGCATCACATGCCTCAGACCTGGTCATGTCTATAAATAGTTTCATGTCAGTTCTATAAATAGCACCATGTATGTCTATGAATAGCACCATGTACCTCACACCAGGACACTGCCTATACTTTCCTACAACATATAGCCAATAGTTTTATAATTGTGCTATTTATTCCATGACAGGAAAGTGGGACCCCAGTTTCTACAATATATACAAGATACTTCTGGCTAATGTCGTCAACATGGAGATGGTTGTACAGGTGAGCACCGAGTGGAAAGAGTCAATGCTTTCTCTATTTTCAGTTTTTTGGGATGGTATTTTTGAGAAGTTTGTCCGTGTACTTCTTGTTCTTCTTCATATTGCTGTTTTTATAAACCACTAACATGTTTTTAAACCAGGAGGAGGAGACCCAGATTAACGGTATCATTATGCTGGGAGATATGTCGGGGCTTGGATACAACCACGCCAAGAACTTTGAGAGGAATTTCGCCAAATTGATCACGTCTATAATGCAGGTAGGTGATAACTAGTTTGGCTTTTTAGCAAAGTGGGGTCAGTTTACATAAAGGGTAAATTGAAGAAGGGGATGGGTATTGTGTGAGTCATTTAGTGTCACATATGTATAACCTTTGATTGATAAGTTTTAAAAATTCAATGATAATTATATGACTGACTAGTATGTTGAGTATGAACCTTGCTACAAAATGTGGCCCAAAATCTCCCTGCAACATCAAAATAATGCAATAGAAGATGTTATAACCAATGTAATTGAATACATTTGTACTAAAGTTATAAATCTTCATGACTCATTGTTTCCTACTAACAGGATGCGTTCCCAATCCGTATGAAGGGACTGCGCGTGGTGCATGAACCCGCTATATTCGGCTACGTTTTCAACGTGGTCAAACCATTCATGAAGGAAAAGCTGCAAAAAAGGGTAAATTCACATTTATAATGGATGGCATTTTGTTGTTGTATTTTTATGTTCATCCAGTCAACCTCTATACACCACCCTGGGCTATGAGAGGCTAGCTAGAAACTAATTAGGAATACAAAATGAACATTTTTGAAAATTTGTTTTGGCAATTGTAATTTTTTCATAGTTTGTTTCTCTAATTGTAGTTGATCTTTCCTGGTGGTTGGCCAGTGGATTATGTTGCACTTTCTTCTTTAATTCTATGTTTCTAGTGATCTTCTATGGCCGATGACTATGTTCATTATTAATTTCTCTGTCATTAACTGATCTTCTGTGGACCGGATATATGTGACTTCATGTCATTATTACTTATTTCTCTGTTATTAGCTGATATTCTCTGGCTCGGATATAAATGTTTGGTTTTTTTTTTTCGTCATTAGTTGATCTTCTGTGGACCGGATATAGATGTATCTTTATTCATTTCCCCATCGTTAGTTGATCTTCTATGGACCGTACTTCTATGGAAGTGTATATTTGTATATTATTTTCCGTCATTAGTTGATCTTCTATGGACCGGATACATGTGTCATTATTTATTTCTCCATCATTTGTTGATCTTCTATAGACCGGATACATGTGTCTTTATTTATTTCTCCGTCATTTGTTGATCTTCTATGGACCGGATACATGTGTCTTTATTTATTTCTCTGTCATTAGTTGATCTTCTATGGACCGGATACATGTGACTTTATTTATTTCTCTGTCATTAGTTGATCTTCTATGGACCGGATACATGTGTCATTATTTATTTCTCCATCATTAGTTGATCTTCTATGGACCGGATACATGTGACTTTATTTATTTCTCTGTCATTAGTTCATCTTCTATGGACCGGATACATGTGTCTCTATTTATTTCTCCATCATTAGTTGATCTTCTATAGACCGGATACATGTGTCTCTATTTCTCTGTCATTAGTTGATCTTCTATGGACCGGATAGATGTGTCTCTATTTCTCCATCATTAGTTCATCTTCTATGGACCGGATACATGTGACTTTATTATTTCTCCGTCATTTGTTGATCTTCTATGGACCGGATACATGTGACTTTATTTATTTCTCCATCATTAGTTGATCTTCTATGGACCGGATACATGTGACTTTATTTATTTCTCCATCATTAGTTGATCTTGTATGGACCGGATACATGTGACTTTATTTATTTCTCCATCATTAGTTCATCTTCTATAGACCGGATACATGTGACTTTATTTATTTCTCTGTCATTAGTTGATCTTCTATGGACCGGATACATGTGTCTCTATTTATTTCTCCATCATTAGTTGATCTTCTATGGACCGGATACATGTGACTTTATTATTTCTCCGTCATTTGTTGATCTTCTATGGACCGGATACATGTGACTTTATTTATTTCTCCGTCATTAGTTGATCTTCTATGGACCGGATACATGTGACTTCATTTATTTCTCCATCATTAGTTGATCTTGTATGGACCGGATACATGTGACTTTATTTATTTCTCCATCATTAGTTCATCTTCTATAGACCGGATACATGTGTCTTTATTTATTTCTCCATCATTAGTTGATCTTCTATGGACCGGATACATGTGACTTTATTTATTTCTCCATCATTAGTTGATCTTCTATCGACCGGATACATGTGACTTTATTTATTTCTCCGTCATTAGTTGATCTTAGATACACCAGATAAAAATGTATATTTATTTATTTATATATTTTTTTCCGTTGTTAGTTGATCCTCTATTGACCGGATATGTATATTTATTTATTTTTGTTTATCTTCTATGGACCAGATATAAATGTAAAATGCGCAGCGACTCTAGGTACTACTCGTAAGACTTGTTTACTAGTGTATGGTTCAGAGTCGCCACGGTGTTAAGCATAGGGGGAGCCTGCAATCTATTTTTGTCTGTGGCTCCTCTGCTATGGACTATTCCTACACAATGTTCTAATATAATAACAACACTGTGTGTGTTTTAACTATGAGTGAAGGAATTTCCAGAATATATCTCATACTTTTGATTTTATTCACAGATTAGACATTTCATCATTTGGAGCCCTTTGGCAGATTAGCATTGGAACATTTTAAGATTCAGAAATGCATCTCTGTAGCCTTTGTTTTAGAATTGTCTCTCCTGAAACTACTATATATTTGTAGTACAGGTTTTATCTCAGAGGGTTATGGTACAATTTTATCATATTTTCTGTATTTGAACAAGGTATTCACTGGTAAAGATATCTATGGAGAAATCAGTGCTAAAGTGTGTGTTGCCATATCCGCATTTTTTAATATCAGAGGAGGTCTAAATGTAAGGACACCTGTGGAACTGCTATGTTCTTCTCTGTGTAAAAGTTTTTAGTTCACCTTGAAATAATGCTTTTTCATAATATCTATATCCTGTTGGTGATGAAACATTACTTTAATTACCTGTTTTATTATATTTCACTTTATAAAAGATTTTGTGGAACACTGTGAAAATATGTATGTATGCAGGTGTCCTTACACTGTGCTTCTCCTCTACAGAGAGGTGGGGTGATCTGGCCAGTTTGCTGACCACTGGCCCTTGACGAGGTACAGACTATTATGATGTGATTGGCAGTTGGGTGTGTGCGTGTGGGGGGTAAGGCAGAGCAGGGTACACTCATAATGACACACTTGTTGACTATGACATTGGACATTGAATGAGACAGGTCCCTCTGACAGCTGAGTGAGGTGCATGCAGAATGGACAGTCTACATGCTATAAGTACTTAGCTGCAGTGGGTAGTTCGGGTTGAATTTGTGCTATATACGTGTACTACCAAAAGCCCATATGATAGTATGCCCTATCTATCAGTCTCACCAACACAAGATTACCATGTCTCACAGGACTATTCTCTACCATTGTATTAAAATCTACAACACTATGGTTTTATTTATGTATTTTTTCGTCGTTAGTTGATCTTCTATGGACCAGATATAAATGTATATTTATGTTATATTTCCCCTCGTTGGTTGATCTTCTATGGACCGTATATATATGTATATTTATTTTATATTTCCCCGTCATTAGTTGATCTTCTATGGACCGTATAAAAATGTATATTTATTTTATATTTCCCCGTCATTAGTTGATCTTCTATGGACCGGACGAGGAGAAGCTGCAGGATGAGGTGGGGATGCACGCGCTGCCCGTGGAGCTCGGAGGCAGCCTGGGACCCGCCAGCATCCTCGCAGATGTAAATAACCTTATTGACATTCATTACCCATTATATCAAAATTCCTTTGTTTAATATGTAGTATCAATGATCATGGTTTTGAAACAGCCAATCATATTGCGAATATGGTGGCTATATGCTGTCTTACAGGTGGGGGGTGGCATATGCCAATGTTATAGTCATGTAATATGTTTGTCGTTCAGCAATGGCGAGAGCAGGTGAAGGCATCAGAAGAACTCTTCAACGACCTGGCTTCCCACTACTTGGACCTGCCCTCACAGATCAGTAAGAAGACTGGGGACGAGGCCCTCGACTGCCTCGTGGGCACGTATAGGAAGCTGAACGTTGACTAAACACCAACCTTGACATTGACGCTGTGACTAAGGGGCCGGGAGTGCATCAATGCATCATGCCGACTATCGGTCCTCCTGGCATGATGTATGAATGCATCATGCTGACTCTATGGGGTGGAAATAGGTCCTCCTGCAGGGTGCAGGGCACATTAATACATTAGTGGCCTTTGAAGAAGTAACACAGCAGCAGCAGGTAGTAGTCCTTCTCAGCCTGTCCCCTCCACCACTTGTTATATTTGTACACTTGTATAGGGTATGTCTGTGTAGCCGAGCGAAGGTTCATTTCCCCAAAGTCTATCCCCGGCTAATAATTGAGGTCGGTTTATGAGCCAGCTATTTCATACAATGTTTGTATATGTGGTGAGCACTGAAAGGATTGAACTTGACTGAAGGTAGCTACATACACATACAAACAGCACTACTATAGCCAGGGGGCTGGGTCTGAGTGTGGAGAGGGTAGTGTTAGTGTAACGTAAAGAATCTATCTGAGTGGCACATGTTAAGTTACAGTAAACGCTAGTTCATTGTAGCAGGAAAGAAGACAGTGTTTGGTAGATATTTGAATCTGTAGTATTAGGAAACCGTTTAATTTCACTTTCTGATAGCGCATACTAATAAGGACAGGTACTGTGAGCACCAAACTAGCCCTTCTGTGCCAATGTCTAGATTAATTAATAATGAATATCCTACAGCAAACACAAGATGAAAGTAGCTGTTCAATTGTTAGGGTACAATCTCTGAGAAATATCACTATAAGCTACTAAGGACCTAGTTCAGAGAGGAAAAACCTGTTATGGTCCACTTTATGAGTTCAAGCCCTAATCTAGTGTGAACAACAAAGAGCAGGTTTCTGGAAAATACAACCCGCCTTTATCTGGAAAATCAAATACCTCAAGGTGAAAACTCCCCGTTTGAGTTTGAGTGCAAGGTAGATGAAAGAGAAGACGCTGGTGGCTTCTCTATCAGCGTCATTAGCTGATTGTCCTGTTCAGTTGAATGGAGTAAAAGACCTGTCTTTGAACCTGTGGAGTAGGGACTGTAAAATTAAAACATCATTACAACTGTAATTGGGGGTCAAAGCAACGAATATCAGAGATCTTGATTTCCCAAATTCATCAAAGTAGATCGGTTTTCTATCTATGCAATAGGATTATAGAGACAAGCACATTTTGTCTTATGTAGGATGACGGTTTGTAGGGTAACGTCTATTTATATCTCCACCAGCATTCTCTGCACCGTTTACAAGAATTAGGAAATGTTCCGTAGAAAAATCATGTTTAATCTACATGTACGTAGCACATGTTAGCAGTAAGTCAATGTACCTACCACAGGTACAGTTCAGTTATAATTCATCTCAGGACAGCACTTTCTGTTACCATGGTAACAGGTGTACTGCTAGATAAGGAGAGATGCTGCACAGGTGTGGGTCAGATTACACAGATTTCATTTATTGCTGTTAACATGGGACTGTTGCCCTCGTGTAGTGAATAATACCTTCAGGCACTCCTCCGTATAGCCAAATACTGACTGCACCGACAGCACAGGCTTCCATAAGTAACGCCAAAGTCGCCATCTTTACATCTTCACCGGGTGCATCCCCTTGTCACAAATGTATGACAAATATTGGTGTAGATGTTGCTAAGGGTAACAGATATCACCACATTCTAAACAGCTCTTCCCGATTCACAGTGATTTTTGGCTAATATTCCATGACGGCAAAGGCCTTTAGCGTTAAAAGGCTGATGTTAAACAAGCACTAGTCCTGTACATGTATTCGGTTGTAGATATCACATTGTTAGAGGTGCACTGCAGGCCAGTGTGCCATGTCCTTGTCATCATTGATTTACCTTGAATACATGACATCAATGTATATGTAGAGCATTCACTTTGTTTATCATTTAAGCTGGCTTGGTTTAAGAGCTTACATTGCAACTTGAATTTACTAGAAAATTGAATTTTACGACTCGCTATCAATATGCAGAGAAGTCTCTGTGGCTTTGCTGTATAAAATGTGAGCTGTGTCACTCAAACCTGTAAATGTGTATGGCAGAAAACATCTAGATTTTGATTGCAGAGTGTTCAGTCCAGAATTGATTATGTGCAATTTTCTTATATATTTGTGTATGCTCTATGATGGATATTTCCATACATTTATATTATGTTGTTATATTTATTATGTTGGCATTTTATATTGTTTTATATCATTATTTATAGTGTATTTTTTGTGAAATAATTGTTATCATTCCAAGTCAGTCACTTTTGAACCAATTGTTTGGGTACATAAAAGGTCCTACTGTCCTACACGCAGTCTAGCCAAGTCCTTAACATGGCACTGTATGATATATATTGGATGTACATGTAAAGGACTGACCAGGCACATACAGCTCTCAGTCACATCATGCAAAAACACCATACTGTATCGACACAGCATCGACACTTCCACTCATGTCATACACCGACGTATATGGGTCGAAACGACATGACAAATGTTTTATTATGTATGACAAATACTGCCATTGGCCTTCATTGTACAGTACATAATGAACTATATGGATGTATACTGTAAGGCTATATTGTGCATATTAAAGTGAATGATATGTAATCATGAGAAATGTAACCACATGGGACCAACCCCAGCACAGTGATTTGGTACAAGTGGTTGTGAGAAAGATGAAATCAGCCTTTACAGGGCATGTTGTACTTTAACTGAAATAATAGCCTCCCCTCTATAGAAATAGAATTATATTTGTTACTTGAAGGTTTTCCATAACAGAAAAAAAACACCCATTGTGTTCATTTTATATGTTGAATTCCCCTCACCCCTTTAGGTTGATATTGTTATAAACACATGTTCCACACTGATATCTATCATTGTAGTTCTCGCCAAACATTCCGCCAGCAAAACACATTGGTACCATGGTTTTTCAGAGTAATACCAGATTAGTGTTTGCTGATAATAAAGCCTGTGGTAGATTTCCATGTCTAGTGCAATGTGTGTTCCGTCGCGGCCTGCGTTGGTTGACAACATGTGCGTGTTATAGGAGCATCACATGTACAAGAGGACTGTTTCACTGATCTGTGTGAATAGGACATTATTAACTAGAAATAAACCGGTGCTGCTTCAACAGCACACCAGCACTCGTTAGAGCGTCTCTTGTCTTTAATTATCATAGATACGCCAGCCATCTCATATTGACATTGCTAAAGATTATACAAAAGAAAACTATAAAAGTTAAACTTTGTATGTAAGATAGGAGAATTAAAGATAATCACTGACAAGTAGTCACTAAGACTGTCCTCGCTTTTGCAGCCTAAGCCTTTTTTCTCTACTGGTTTTGATAGACAGGGTTCCTATAGGTCCAGCACCCACATCTCCACCTACAAATGTTTGCAGCTGTACATTAGCAACTTGAATGAGGCCTTCCCAGCCATTTCTTTTTTTGCTCACACATTATGATGCATGAACATCATTTCTGAGGAAAATTAATGGGAAATGGCGAGAATTTCTTTTTCTATATGGGCTTCCCTAGCCCACTTAAAAGGGTCTATTTCTCCTCTTTCCTATCCCCTCGGATGTGTGTGGTGCACATATGCGCGGGCACCCACACATTCCTCTGTGAAATTGTAATGTACTTCTTGCCATGAATATGACCTTAGCTGTCGAAATGGCATTTAACAACCATTACTCACTCACTCACTCACTCACTTTTTCTATAGCCCTTTTTGTCATATAAAAGCCCTCAAAATGGCCTAAAACCTGTGTTATCTTAACCTAAATATGCACCATTTCAAATTTTGTGGTGATCAGATGATAATGTCCAGTATTCAGTACTGACCTACATGTAGGTTGTTAGGAGAATCCACTTTGTGGAACTGCCTAGGCCATAGACATCACCTCATAGTGAACTGTGTATATTCAAGGTCAAGCTGTATGACCTTAACCATGAGCAAGGTCACCAATATTACATTCAATTCTAAGGGTAATATAGCATTACCAGATATCAGAATTTGATAAACCTAGGCTAAGCCATTAAGGATAACATTCTAATTCATATCTATACAAACTACATACATTTGCATAGGAAACCAGACCCCCTATCTTCCTAGCGACCTACATGTAGGTCACTTTTGAACAATAGGCCCTATCTTAGGAAGTTATGTCTCCATGACAACCAGATTTTGCATGCATAAACTTAAGCTTGTATAATAGTTTTTCAAATCAACTTTTGAATACCAGGCACTAAGTTATCTGATGAAATGAGCAGATTCATTTTTCCAATTTGTCAGTTTGCCTATTTAAGATTTTCGGGTATTTTGGATGCCGTGGCAACCATACAAAAATTGGTTGGCAACTTGATTTAAGTTACATTGTATATGGAATCTTTACGGAATGAACTTTAAAATATGATTGAAATGTATAATGCATCTTATTTTCTCAAGAGGAGGGGTATGTGTCTTTTATGGTACTCTAAGTGACCTATGTGTAGGTTGTTAGTATAATCTGGGTTGGAACAGGGCAATTTCTGCCACTGTCCGAGGTATCTCAATCAGACTGCATTTTTGTTGCGGCTGCCAAATCGTGAGTTTTGTCCGATTTGCCTGTGTGAGGGGTAGAATTTCAGAGGCTTTCATTTAGCCCATATTCCTACGCTGCCTGGGAACCTGAATCACTACTGCATAGGCACATTGAATGGACTGGTCCCCAACTCTCCAAGCACACCTAGGGCCCACCCTAGGATCCAGTATAGCCCTCCTGGGCCCTTTCCCACTCACCTTCCCCCCATACATCTGCAAAATCAATGGATTTACAAGGGGACTCTTTTACAATACTTCCGAAACCCATCCTGCTCCCTTACAGCTTACTCACTTCCCCCACTAATGTTTCAAAACAAGACATCTCAGGTTTTCATTGAAACGTGTCAATTTCCCACATTTTGTTATTACGTTCTCAGGGCCATATTTTCCAAAGTAGGCCTACAGATGCATCTATCAACTTGGTCTTAAAAGAACCAGAATGTAGTTCTACAACTCCTGTTTACTTGCCTTGCAAATGCTGATAATCACTGGCGGATCTAGGGGGGGTGCCGGGGGCGCGTGCCCCCCTATTTTTCTGCCAAATAAGTTAGTCAAAATGCCCACTTCCTAAGCTTTCCAATGGCGAAGGAATTTTTCAAATATTCCTACTAGAACCAAAGTTATGAAGTCATCCCCACAAGTCAGCAGAATGGACATTGGAAATTTCAATTTTTGTTCAGAACACTGAACTGCCTGTGCCTCTCTCTCCCAACTGTGCCATCCCACTTTGCAGGGGATAGGAATGGGTGGGATGGGTAGCTACAAGGGACATGTAGATGAGGGATAGGTAGCCCAGGGAAAGGGATCTGTAGGGAGAAGATAGGAGAAAGATTGGCAGGGGGTAGGTAGAAGAAGAGGGGTGAGGTAGGCAGGGCAGTGCTTGGCAGAGGCATTGGCAGCAAATGGAGTGGCATTGAGAGGGATAGGTAGATGGATGGACAGGTAGAGAATAAGCATGAAAGGTAGAGTTGGAAGGAGAGGTTTTGAGAGGGATAGACAGGTGAAGAGACAGGAAGGATAGGTAGAAGTTTTTTGGCCCAGTCAAACATGCAGAGATGCCATTTTTCTGGAATTCAGAACTTTCTGAATGATGCTATTCTGCTCCATCATGCCCTCCCATGAAGGTCCCCACTCCACAGGGGGATCCCCTACTATGCTGAATATGTTTCATCCTGCCTATTGCTCCCTACTACCTTTGTCCTACTGCCAGTCTCCTAGCTTCCTAAATGTTCCTGTTTAGTATACCTTCCAGGGAGTTCCTGATGGCACTGCACTAGACTGTGCAGGGAGGGGGTCCATTTTGAGATACCTTTGTGGCAGTTACTGGTGGCACTGTGCTAGACAGTGTAGGGTGACAAGTCCAAAATGACCCCCTCACCCTTCCCAATAAAAAGAAGAGCAGAGGAGAAGAAAAAAGAGAAAAGAAAGAGGGAAAGAATTACATATGTAGCATGTGTGCAGGTTGCTGATAGCACTGACAGGGGCCCAAGGGGAGGGGGACGGGTCCATTTAGGGTTACTTTCCTGAGGAATTCTGATGGTATTGGATCTAAAATATTGATGAGCCCAGGAGGAAGGGGGGGGCATTTAGGTTTACCTTCCGGGGTTGGCCCCTTTGCATAGCTCTACCCATTAGGCTATAATCCCCTAAGGGCATAATATATTCAGAATATGATGGCATCTGGGGTAAAGGCAGGATAGGACTCAGGTAGGAGCAATGTTTGCTCTGGGAAGAGGTCAGGATAAGACTTGAGGTTGGAGGAATGGTTGGACTGGGGTGAGGTCAGGATAAGACTGAGGTTGGAGGAATGGTTGGACTGGGGTGAGGTCAGGATAAGACTGAGGTTGGAGAAATGGTTGGATTGGGGTGAGATCATGACAGATAAGGCTGAGAGAGGAGGAATTAATGTTTGGACTGGAGATGACCTGGGTGAGACCAAGTGTGAAGGAATGGGGGGATTGGGGATGATGCAGCTACCATCCAGTAATATATAGGATGGCCTATTTGGTGATGCAGAGACATTTTTCATGATAGGTGTGGTGGTCCCGAGTCATCCTCGAGGTACCTTCGTGGTCCTCGTGGGCGACATCGAGAGCACCTCTCTTACCCGACGCCTGGGGGCGCTGGAGTCCAGCGCCATGTCACCACATGGTCACGTGGCCCTCGACTCTGGTGTATATAAGGCCGTTGTACGGCCTTCCTCGGGGTCAGTCCAGTCGTGACGAACCATCGTGAGCGATGGTTGGCGGCTGCCCGACTACCATGTTGTAATACTTCTCTGTGCTGTTGCACAGAGAAGGTATATGTGGCTTGATAAATATAGACACTAGAAGGCTGGGCTAGTCGTCTAGTGTCGAAAGTGCTTAGTAGTTCAAACACTACTACCTGTAAACTGTCATCGAGAACGGCTGATGCCTATGCGTTATTGACAATAAGGTTTTAACTGGAACCTGAATAGTTGTTCTTCGTTGTCTATCGAAAGATTCCATTAGCATCGAGGGGTAGAACACTACACAATTATTCTTATATTTCTTTCAAAATATCTTCATTTATAAGACTAAACTAGCACATTGAGTAAGGTCTAGATTTCAAAATTTTCTTGGGGGGCATGCCTCCAACCCCCCCTAGGTGTATCGCTGCACTGCGCTTGTGACAATCTGCACTGTGCCATCCCCCTACATTAAGCCTCACCACCATATCTTGTCCCCCCCTTTCTCCAAATCCTGGATCCGCCACTGAATTATTAAATAATAGTTTCTCTGTGATGCCAGAGTGATGAAAGGTAGGGAAAAATCAAAGATTTGGGAAAAATTTGGTGATGGTCCCTATTGGCAACTGGTCACATGATTCTCAAAATATGGACATGACAACTTATATCTGGATCAAGAGTATCACTCCAGCGCTTGCGGAACGATTAGGCCTACGGTAGCAATTCCCTAAACTCAAATTTAACATTCCAGGTGGGTAGCCCAAGGGGACCCTCGGGGGAATTTGAGATATTTATTCCATTGACAGCAAAAAGAGAGGACATTACTGACCTATGTGTCATACATAAATGGTTCTTTACATCTATAGCATGTATACATATGTATAATTAAGTACAACAATAATTAAGTACAACAATAATTGAGCCAACAAACCCCCTCCCCAGAGGGCTCAATTACATGCCCCTCCCCCACCCCCACCTTTAAATACAAAGCCGCGTGCATTTACAAGAAAAAAGGCCACGCTTTTAAGGTAAATGACGAGGGACCAGTCCCAAAAGCAGGTCATGAACAGTGCGTTCGGTACCACTGGTACCCCCAATCAAATTTTTGCATCTACAATCCCCCCAAAATAAACCTTTAAATATGCTCCCTAAAATTGTAACATTAAGTCACCTTTTCTCTGAATCTTCAAAGAATCTGGCATGTGGGCAGACATAGTAAGAGATAAAAGTTAGCAACCTAACGCACCCCTCATGACCTACTATCGAGGGTGGTCCCCCGTCATTTACCATTTAGCTTTAAGCAGAAAGGCCAACGCCGCCTCCATTGGCACTGTACGGCGCGGCGGGGCCTCAGGCCAGTAGCCAACGTAAGAAGTTGTATCCTACAGCGCCATCTTTCGCCATACGGTGAACTATTGAGAGCGGCTTCGTTTTTCACCTTTTTCACAAACCAGAACACGCGCAAATTTGGCGAACTTGGTACGCCGATATTCAGGTAGATATTTACTCTTCATCTCGCGATTTAACAGGTATCTGGCCTAAGATGTTAGCAAGGTATTGTCCATGATGTATTAGGGAGAGATTAGATGTGAACGCAGTTTGCCAAGCTTATCTGAAGACTGGTTTTCGCGCTAGGGAAACGCGCCCATCAATCATGGCGTCAGACTTCAAATTCAATATCAGTCGAGGCGTTCGGGCAGCGGTTTTCGATCAATATGCAGTGCATGCTGGGATGGGGTGACCTCGAACGCTAACTACACTACCTTAGCTTGTTCCCTCCACCCCCTTCCCACCCAGCCAGGTCTGGCTAGGTACCAGTCCCTTACTATGCTTGGGAGGGTAGTAAGTTGACTCAGGGATCAACATTGACCCACATGGGGTAGACCAATAGGGGGTGGCCTTACAAACCAGCATTGATCCCTCGGCCGTACTCCGAACGCACCGAGTGTTATCACCGGTCTGCCAGTCAGTATACAGCCTCGGTCCACGTCTATCCTACCAGTGGATAGCCTGGGACCAGATATACATCTGACTCACGACCGCTGCATGCGGGTGGCGCTGCAGTCGACTACCAGCGGTCATTGAGTGGGGGGGGGGGGATAAGTTGTACATGATTCCACATAATTTTAGGACACAATTAATGGAATGATATTGTGCCCTATTGTACATTGACCCCATTTCCCTCTATTACTTCACAGAGGTGTGGCTTAGATGTAAACTTCAAAGAAGAGGATTAGTGTAGTGCATCACTCATCACACCATAAGGTGTGTACTATTCACACCTATAGGTGTGGAGACCTATACAACTACACAAAGGGTATAAAATGGGGCATTTCTGTGCATAGGGGTACTAATACCATGCATTTTCTTTGAATGATGGTGTAGCCGTAGGGGAGAGAAATCATAGTAGGAAAAATGTAAATACAGATTTCAAAGGGATTTTTACGCTTAAAAGAGATTGAATTTTGACAGAGGTCCAAACCTCCATGTTTTGGGCCCCTCTAATTCTATGTGCACAATATTACCCTGTGCTACGTTTTTCAGCTAGCTTTTAATAACTTAAATAAGTTTTATATTTTTAGAATATTTTCTATCAGAAAATAAATATCATTTACGTTTGGACCAATAATCAAGTCGTAACATATGAAGAACTATCAAAAGTAAACTTTCCTTTATGCAATAAATCTGCTTTAGCTAAATATTGATAAATTTCAAAGTGAAAATTATCATATTTGTGCTACCGGTAACAGGGGTGTGTGTCTTGTCTCTTAAGTGATATTACCCTAAAAATTTAGTGAAATTACCGCCCCGTATTACCTGTGGTGAGTGATATTACCCTAAAGCACATTGAAAATAATACGAGTGATAATCTATTTTCTCAGCATCATAGAACATGCAAATACCTATTGATATATAAAATTGTTAGTGTGTAAAGTGGGGGGGGGGGGAAATCCGAAAATAAAACAATATTATTCTGGGAGCATTTCATTCAATGCTACAATGTCTAGGGTGGTATCAACCTCAAAGTGCACGATACCGCCCCATTTTATCCTATAATATATCTATGTACCGACATCCAATGGTAGAGTGGGATAGAGTGGATTCATTCCCACCATGAGAGTTTGCACCACCAGCCTGGCGCAAAAGTCGTGGTAAGCTCTGGTCCCAGCCCGAAGAGCGGAGAGGTGTCGGGTGGAGGGTCAGAGCCTGGTCAGTAGACTGAGTAGTTAGTACTTTATAGTTGGATCGGCGCCCAACTCACTTGTCCCCAGAAAGGGGTCGACAGCAGTAGCGAAGTCAGCCAAAAATGTGGACTCCAACAGAATTACACAAGTTACACGGCAAATGACAGAGCTTAAAATTTGCATTTCATAGGTTTTTAAACCAACTTGATACTCCCATTAGGCTTAGGCACTTCAACAAAATAATTAAATCATTTTATGGTCACAGTCCATCAAGCTCATTGACTCGATTGAGACATTTCCAATACTTTTGGAATTAGGGTTTTATCTTGTTTAGAACCAAAGTTATAAGAAAAATAGTGTCCAAAATTCTGTAGTCACAGATCTGAGACCCTAATGACACTACGTATGTGAGTTGGGCGCCGATCCAACTAAAATTCTAGGGCCAGTAGGACTTTAGAAATGGTAGACAATGAATGCGTTTCAGTTTTTGTGATGTGGGTACAGCCATGCCGTGAGTGTGACCACTGCCACTGGCCACCTGCGCAGGTGTCACTGTTGTGTGCTTTCTTTCCAATTTATAAGTGCTTGGAATAAAAGTTTCTCAAAGTACAATTTTCACTAACTTTAGGTTTTTGAAATGTTTGAAATCTTGGCTTTTGAATGGCATCCTTTAATATTTTGTAAACATATTCCCAGTAGGCTTAAAGTCCTCACAGAAAATCGTGGCAATGACTACGCGAGTCTACGGCCGTCACTGTTCTGTATTTGCATTTTTTATTTTTTAAATGCCCCGAAAAAAGGGTTCTATTTATCCAATCTTCGCAAACTTTATATTTCTAAAATCTTTGCAACCTCAGCTTTTAATATGTCTAGGTAAAGAAATAGAGTTAAACAGCTCACCAAAAGTTGTAACATAGCGGCAACCCACAGCCAGATCACACTCAATTGGCAGAAGTGTGAGGAGCAGTGGAAAAGAAATGAAATGTCTCTTATTTTGGACAGCTTTAAACTGTCATTGGACCAAGTCAGAAACGCATCAAATTTCACACACTGGTCATTTATTATCGAATAAACATGTTTATGGTGGTAGTTTTTATGTCGTTCTAACATCAGCGTCACATTACGTAGAATGTGTCTCTGACACCGTGCGTGCTTCCCTAGCCCACTTAAAAGGGTCTAATTCTCATCTTTCCTATCCCCTCAGGATGTGTGTGGTGCACATATGCGTGGGCACTGACACATTCCTTTGTGAAATTGTGTAATGTTCTCGCCATGAATATGACCTTAGCTGTGGAAATGGCGTTAAACATCTATTACTCACTCACTCGTGGTACACCGTGGTACTCTGGACTATGTGACGACATGTTAAAATGGAACCAGGTCAAGCCCGTCATGGGGCCCATGGTGTTTTCTACCTAGACCGGTAGTAATGTTTGATGCTAAATTATCAACAATCTATTCAGAGATAACTTTAATATGATATCATAGGTATTGGTAGAGACGAACTACATTCATATCCTCTTATAATTTTTTTATACCCAAATCTTTGCTAAATACCCAAACCCCGATGTAAACAACACATTTCTGTCGGGGTTTTGAGGGGTTTAGGGGGTTATATGAAGGAAATTGAGAGAACTATGTTTTGCAGCAGGATACTAGCCCAACCACTCAGCCGCATCATTTGCTTAATGATATACGTACAGATTTACGCAATGGCCGGCAATAAGACAGTGACGCACTCCAGGAGAGAGTGGCGCTGTAAACAGTACGTTTTTATGTTTCTCCAATGCTTGATATTTCTATCAAAGTTTCAAAATTACCTTTACCTTTAACTCTATGTAATTCCGTTAATAATTGGTCTTTTTCAACCCAGATTTCGCTGATGGCTAACTTGAAAATATAAACTAAAAGTATAACTATCAAATTACCTGGAAAACAGAATAATTCTACCCAAAATCGGCGATATCGGCGGGGACGCGAATAACGGCCGCAGCCACACCTGGCAGAAAGTGACAAACCTGCCTGCCAGCTTTGACTCCACATAATTACTCATAGATTCTGATTGGAAAGGTCAATCTACAAACCGCATATATGCATAGGGACCGGTGGCAGGTCTACACATAAGAGTGTGCTTCAGGCTCTGCAGGAGGTCACCACACAGTCCACAGGTCTTATAGGGAGGAGAAAGGTGGGGTTAGTGTTCCTGTATTCTTTAAGTCCACAGGTCTTATAGGGAGGAGAAAGGTGGGGTTAGTGTTCCTGTATTCTCTAAGTGCACAGGTCTTATAGGGAGGAGAAAGGTGGGGTTAGTGTTCCTGTATTCTCTAAGTGCACAGGTCTTATAGGGAGGAGAAAGGTGGGGTTAGTGTTCCTGTATTCTCTAAGTCCACACAGTGCACAGGT
This sequence comes from Acholoe squamosa, assembly GCA_949317995.1. Classification (NCBI taxonomy): domain Eukaryota; kingdom Metazoa; phylum Annelida; class Polychaeta; order Phyllodocida; family Polynoidae; genus Acholoe; species Acholoe squamosa. The sequence goes on along the minus strand of OX439044.1, from coordinate 80,087,269 downwards.
CTTACAGGGAGGAGAAAGGTGGGGTTAGTGTTCCTGTATTCTTTAAGTCCACAGGTCTTATAGGGAGGAGAAAGGTGGGGTTAGTGTTCCTGTATTCTCTAAGTGCACAGGTCTTATAGGGAGGAGAAAGGTGGGGTTAGTGTTCCTGTATTCTCTAAGTCCACACAGTGCACAGGTCTTATAGGGAGGAGAAAGGTGGGGTTAGTGTTCCTGTATTCTTTAAGTCCACAGGTCTTATAGGGAGGAGAAAGGTGGGGTTAGTGTTCCTGTATTCTCTAAGTCCACACAGTGCACAGGTCTTATAGGGAGGAGAAAGGTGGGGTTAGTGTTTCTGTATTCTTTAAGTCCACAGGTCTTATAGGGAGGAGAAAGGTGGGGTTAGTGTTCCTGTATTCTCTAAGTCCACAGGTCTTATAGGGAGGAGAAAGGTGGGGTTAGTGTTTCTGTATTCTTTAAGTCCACAGGTCTTATAGGGAGGAGAAAGGTGGGGTTAGTGTTCCTGTATTCTCTAAGTCCACAGGTCTTATAGGGAGGAGAAAGGTGGGGTTAGTGTTTCTGTATTCTTTAAGTCCACAGGTCTTATAGGGAGGAGAAAGGTGGGGTTAGTGTTCCTGTATTCTCTAAGTCGGACCATGGGAAGCTAATAGACAAGCTGCCTTACTTTGGTCTTGCAGAGGTCTCAGTCAGGTAGTTTAGACTCTAGCAGCTACTTGACTCTTGAGTGGTAGGTACCAAAGAACTTACGCTAACAAGATACTATCTGTCTATAAATCTGAGAGCTATGGAATACCCCAGGGTCCAGCTTGGGTCCTTTATTGTTTATTTTGTATGTCAATTCTCTGCCCCAGTTACAAACAAGATCAACACTGAGACTTTATGCTGACGATACTTTATCAGTGCACAGTACTGAGTCAACAGAAGCACTCCATAGGGAGATGCAGCAGGATTTGAACTTAGTACATAATTGGTGTGTCCATAATAGTCTGACCATCAATCCGTGAAAGTCCAACTTCCTTCTAGCGGCCCAACAGAGTGATGACCCGTTTGTCCTGAAAATTGGAGAAGAGCAATTAGAGCAGACGCGGAGTTATAAATACTTGGGAGTCGTGATAGATAGAGATTTATATTTTATGGACCAAGCAGTGGCAATGCAGAGATCCATCAAGCATAAACTTTGGACATTATTGCAAGTTACAAACTATATTGATAGGAATACTGCGGTTAAAGTGTTGAAAACTGTGGTAATGCCATATTTTGACTTTGGACTGACTTTCACGACTGGACAATTGTGGTTATGAAGAGGGTTCAAGTCTTGTTTAATATAGGCATAAGAACGTGTCTACTAGTAAGGGACCCTAGAGAGGTTAGGGTTAAGGATTTATACCATCATATTAAAGTACTGTCTACTAGTAAGGGACCCTAGGGAGGTTAGGGTTAAGGATTTATACCATCATATTAAAGTACTGTCTACTAGTAAGGGACCCTAGGGAGGTTAGGGTTAAGGATTTATACCATCATATTAAAGTACTGTCTACTAGTAAGGGACCCTAGGGAGGTTAGGGTTAAGGATTTATACCATCATATTAAAGTACTGTCTACTAGTAAGGGACCCTAGAGAGGTTAGGGTTAAGGATTTATACCATCATATTAAAGTACTGTCTACTAGTAAGGGACCCTAGGGATGTTAGGGTTTAGGATTTATACCATCATATTAAAGTACTGTCTACTAGTAAGGGACCCTAGGGAGGTTAGGGTTAAGGATTTATACCATCATATTAAAGTACTGTCTACTAGTAAGGGACCCTAGGGAGGTTAGGGTTCAGGATTTATACCATCATATTAAAGTACTGTCTACTAGTACGGGACCCTGGGGAGGTTAGGGTTAAGGATTTATACCATCATATTAAAGTACTGTCTACTAGTACGGGACCCTGGGGAGGTTAGGGTTAAGGATTTATACCATCATATTAAAGTACTGTCTACTAGTAAGGGACCCTGGGGAGGTTAGGGTTAAGGATTTATACCATCATATTAAAGTACTGTCTACTAGTAAGGGACCCTAGGGAGGTTAGGGTTAAGGATTTATACCATCATATTAAAGTACTGTCTACTAGTACGGGACCCTGGGGAGGTTAGGGTTAAGGATTTATACCATCATATTAAAGTACTGTCTACTAGTAAGGGACCCTGGGGAGGTTAGGGTTAAGGATTTATACCATCATATTAAAGTAGTGTCTACTAGTAAGGGACCCTAGGGAGGTTAGGGTTCAGGATTTATACCATCATATTAAAGTACTGTCTACTAGTAAGGGACCCTAGGGAGGTTAGGGTTCAGGATTTATACCATCATATTAAAGTACTGTCTACTAGTAAGGGACCCTAGGGAGGTTAGGGTTCAGGATTTATACCATCATATTAAAGTACTGTCTACTAGTAAGGGACCCTAGAGAGGTTAGGGTTAAGGATTTATACCATCATATTAAAGTACTGTCTACTAGTAAGGGACCCTAGGGATGTTAGGGTTTAGGATTTATACCATCATATTAAAGTACTGTCTACTAGTAAGGGACCCTAGGGAGGTTAGGGTTAAGGATTTATACCATCATATTAAAGTACTGTCTACTAGTAAGGGACCCTAGGGAGGTTAGGGTTCAGGATTTATACCATCATATTAAAGTACTGTCTACTAGTACGGGACCCTGGGGAGGTTAGGGTTAAGGATTTATACCATCATATTAAAGTACTGTCTACTAGTACGGGACCCTGGGGAGGTTAGGGTTAAGGATTTATACCATCATATTAAAGTACTGTCTACTAGTAAGGGACCCTGGGGAGGTTAGGGTTAAGGATTTATACCATCATATTAAAGTACTGTCTACTAGTAAGGGACCCTAGGGAGGTTAGGGTTAAGGATTTATACCATCATATTAAAGTACTGTCTACTAGTACGGGACCCTGGGGAGGTTAGGGTTAAGGATTTATACCATCATATTAAAGTACTGTCTACTAGTAAGGGACCCTGGGGAGGTTAGGGTTAAGGATTTATACCATCATATTAAAGTAGTGTCTACTAGTAAGGGACCCTAGGGAGGTTAGGGTTCAGGATTTATACCATCATATTAAAGTACTGTCTACTAGTAAGGGACCCTAGGGAGGTTAGGGTTCAGGATTTATACCATCATATTAAAGTACTGTCTACTAGTAAGGGACCCTAGGGAGGTTAGGGTTCAGGATTTATACCATCATATTAAAGTACTGTCTACTAGTAAGGGACCCTGGGGAGGTTAGGGTTAAGGATTTATACCATCATATTGAAGTACTACCGGTAGATCATAGGAGGATTTACCTGCAGATAACTGCTTGCCATAGGCTTGTCTTTTCGGGGCAAGCCACGGTTGTTCCATCTGTTGGGACCAGGGGCTCAGATGCCCCACCATTGAGCAGCTTAGACCAAGACTTGAGACTCACTTGAAGGGCCCGGTGTTCCAAGTGTTTGCTCAGTGGAACGCTCTTCCTCCAAACCTTAGGTGCATGATAAAGACAGTTTTAAGTCTGAGGTACAGAAAAGACTCTCTCAATACTTCCTTGATCATTGGAGGTCTGACTACCCCGTCCTCCTTTACGAGGGCAGGAGTATACTGGCCTGACCCCCCCCCCCCATGAACCCACCTCCTCCCTCTCCTTGGGTGTATGGATGTGAATGTGTGTATGACTGATACACCCTATTTAGTGATATACCCATCTAATATAACCTTGTCATATTATGGCCCAACTGATGGACTCCTAGATATTAGACATACCTTAAATAACCTTTCAATAAAGAAGCAAAACTGCTATCCTGTACTCGGATATCGCTGCCTGAGACTATATATGGGAGGGGGTTAGGGGGAAGGGTGGGAGGTTGTAATTTCTCTACTTTATGTATGGTATTTGTTTGTTGTTATTAACCTGTCTGAGATTGATGTAAGTGCTGATACTCATGTACGAGATTTATGCTGCATATTGTAGGCACTTACCTAGTTTTCAAGACTTTGTCCCATGCATTTTATCTTTTAAGCAATGGATAGATCTCATCAAAAGAAATGGATTTGCTCTTTAAATGAAGTCTTTATGCCAAGTATAAGGGGAGTTATGAATGATCAAAGACCCCAAATCGAACCCAAAATTCTGCCACTATTAGGAGTTTAAATAGGGCCCAGATTTGTGATCAAGCATATCTGATACAGGAGTGGCTACATCTCTTAAATCATTATTTTTGACTATTTTCTTTTCATGTATGGAAGAGTTCCCCATAAAAGGTTGAAAATCAATGTATCATATCAATATTTAACAATTTAAAGGGATTTTATCTTGATCTAATATCATCTGCGGTTTAGCGATCTCACAGAATTGGCGCAAAATTATGGAGTTGATATGAGATCTTTAATCGGTCAGAATTTCCCTTTAAATTGATGTAAAGACTTCATTTAAAAAGGAAATCCACTTATTTTTATATAACCTTTTTATATCCATTGCTATATAAATGATATACATAGGATTTGATTCTAGCAAACAGACAAGGACCTAACATGGAGAAGCTGGTGGAAAGGTGATAGCGAATGGCACGCTAAAATTTTGTTGGGGTTTGGCAAACATCCTGTTCCCCTATGAAATGAAAAAACCTAGACAGTTTCTAAACCATTTTTTTCTGTAGAAAGTGTGGGAACTACCGTAATCTCCCGCGTATAAGACGTGTCCTCTACGCCAAACAAAATGCTGGGGAGTCTTATAGGATGTATTGAAATTGGGGGTGCGTCTTATACGAGGGGTAATTTTACTATAGAAATGTATTGAATTTACAAATATCAGCATTAAAATGTGCGTCTTATACGCGAAAATGCATGTGCTGAGTTTGGGGTGCGTCCTATACGCGCAACGCGTCTTCTACGCGGGAGATTACGGTATTCTCTTTTATGTGAGATTTGGCCTTTATACCAAAAAATGATTTCAAAGTTATGGGGTAACTTCACTTGGGAAGAATGGGATGTTTATCTGAATCAATTATTTCACAAATAGATTATTAAACCCCTAATCAATCCCTTTAAAATGAGCCCATGTTTGTTAAGATCCTCCAATAAATAGCTACACAATGAGCTTGCAAAAAAAGGAGAGTTTAACACTCCCCAGTTTCAGCTTTATCACAGTTTCACACCTCCACTGCAGCAGAACCATGCACTGGGGGTAGGTAAGTGCCTACATATTGTTATTGAGTGTTTTACCTGATGAGCGGCGAGTATAAAGAAGGGGCTAAAGATTGCGTGATGTTCAGTACTCAAGCTCTTCCACTACTATGGTCAGCTTCTTTTGCTGGAAATGGGTGAAATCCCTGTATTGTGGTGCTGCAAGGGTCTAAACTTTTGACATTCACCACCAAGATGGAGAATTGGCCATGAAGTGGACTTCACACAAACTCAGCTTTATCAAGGTAAGACAAACCTACGTTTCATCATATTGTAGACTATATCTCATGTCATGCCCATTTGTTTACAAATGCTGATTTGATTCCACTGTTACTCTCCCCAACCCCATCTACCCACATACTCAGCAAAAAAGATGGCTAATATGCTGGGACTTACTTCAACCAGGATCCTCAAGGGGGACATCAAGGGCTTTCATTTGATATGGAAATACATTGCACATATGGAGCGCCTGTGTTTAGGAGGTGCCTTGTGACAAAATGCTTAGGGCATCCTTGCGCCCTTGTGACAAAATGCTTGGGGCATCCTTGCGGAAGGGAGGGGAGGAACCATGATAACATCACTCTCATTATCATTCGAATGTCTGAGTTCCGCGATTATGCCTAGTGCTGCATTGGTGCATCACGCCCAGTGCTACATTGGTGCATCATGCCCAGTGCTGCATTGGTGCATCACGCCCAGTGCTACATTGGTGCATCATGCCCAGTGCTGCATTGGTGCATCACGCCCAGTGCTACATTGGTGCATCATGCCCAGTGCTGCATTGGTGCATCACGCCCAGTGCTTCATTGGTGCATCATGCCCAGTGCTGCATTGGTGCATCATGCCCAGTGCTGCATCATGTCCAGTGTGCATCGCGCCCAGTGCTACATTGGTGCATCACGCCCAGTGCTGCATTGGTGCATCACGCCCAGTGCTGCATTGGTGCATCACGCCCAGTGCTACATTGGTGCATCATGCCCAGTGCTGCATTGGTGCATCACGCCCAGTGCTACATTGGTGCATCATGCCCAGTGCTGCATTGGTGCATCATGCCCAGTGCTACATTGGTGCATCATGCCCAGTGCTGCATTGGTGCATCACGCCCAGTGCTACATTGGTGCATCATGCCCAGTGCTGCATTGGTGCATCACGCCCAGTGCTACATTGGTGCATCATGCCCAGTGCTGCATTGGTGCATCATGCCCATTGGTGCATCATGTCCAGTGTGCATCGCGCCCAGTGCTACATTGGTGCATCACGCCCAGTGCTGCATTGGTGCATCACGCCCAGTGCTGCATTGGTGCATCACGCCCAGTGCTACATTGGTGCATCATGCCCAGTGCTGCATTGGTGCATCACGCCCAGTGCTACATTGGTGCATCATGCCCAGTGCTGCATTGGTGCATCACGCCCAGTGCTACATTGGTGCATCATGCCCAGTGCTGCATTGGTGCATCACGCCCAGTGCTGCATCATGTCCAGTGTGCATCGCGCCCAGTGCTACATTGGTGCATCACGCCCAGTGCTGCATTGGTGCATCACGCCCAGTGCTGCATTGGTGCATCACGCCCAGTGCTACATTGGTGCATCACGCCCAGTGCTGCATTGGTGCATCACGCCCAGTGCTACATTGGTGCATCACGCCCAGTGCTGCATTGGTGCATCACGCCCAGTGCTACATTGGTGCATCATGCCCAGTGCTTCATCGGTGCATCACGCCCAGTGCTGCATTGGTGCATCATGCCCAGTGCCGCATTGGTACATCACGCCCAGTGTGCATTCGTGCATCATGCCCAGTGCTGCATTGGTGCATCATGCCCAGTGCAACATTGGTGCATCATGCCCTGTGTGCATCATGCCCACATGTCATGGGTTAAATCCACCTGATAATAAGTATAATATATGAATGCAGTCCTGGCACCATGATAGGGCTGTAGCTCTGTATCAGCACACAGTTATCTCAGTCTACTCCAGTAGTAACTGTGTGTGTCTTTGTGCTAATCTACATTTCTGTCTATTTATAGATAAATCTCGAAGGAATCCACATTTGTTTACAAATGCTGCAGTCTGCTGATGTGCTGCTCGGTTATCCACATATAACCTACAATCTCATTTTCTTGGCGTACCATATGAGACTGTAAATCCTCACATATAAGACGCGGCTTATACACCAGAATTACATCATCTGCGTCCTATAGCATTCACCCCAACTCAGGGTGCGTCTTATAGGCTTATGTCCTATACGCGAGGATTTATGGTATTTACCACACTTTCGATTTTGAATATCCTAAATCATTTCCCAGTAGTTTAAAGTTTGATTGGGGAAATTTGAGTAATTTCTAGTCTGATAAGTGACCATAAGAGGAGGTGAGCACTTATTTGGGTGATGTATCTTGTAGGTGTAGAATGTCTGTACTGTAATTCGTGAACAGAACAACCAGGGAAACTTGTAGATCGTTCAGGCAGGAACCTAATATTATCTGGCGAATTCTCCACGGTCATAACAGTGCATTCAAAATGTTGAATGCAGTAATTATAACCCCCCAACTTTTTTTTCTAAATTTTGTAAATCAGTGTACAGGAAGCTTTTGCATCATATCTATTAGATAAGTACACACTGCAAAAATATGTCTCCTGTGAAATTGTGTAATGTCGTTCTCGCCATGAATATGACCTCAGCTGTCGAAATGGCGTTAAACATCTCACTACAAAAATATGTACCTCTGTGTGATGAAATAAATGTAAATGGCTGCGAACCTCTTTGATGTCTTCATAATTTACGTAGTGAAGTTCAGCCTTATATGGGCCATCATGTGTTTTTCCCATTGGTTACTATCGTAAGTTCTCTCGTATAAACTATAAGCCAGAACCTTGTATAAGCTACACCCTTAAGAGGAAGCTATAAGCCACTTTATTTGCCTGAAAATTGTAGTTTTAGTTCTGTAGTGCTAAATACCATCCTATAAGCCGCACCCTTCTTTTGGCTGATTCTATAAGCCTGACTTTGATTTGGATTCTGGTACTAGCCACGGCCTATACAGGAGAATTTACGGTAGACAAGATAGATAGCTCTGCAAAGTCAGTGTTGCCGAAAAGACGTCGGCTTTTGCCGACGTAGAATCGTAATGGCTGGCGTTGGGCCTTGGGACGCAGGCCATTCTGGCCTGTCATAATCTTAGCTTTCTAATGGTGAAAGAATTTTTCAAATCGGCCCACTAGAAGCAAAGACAGGAGGATTTTTGTGAATTTGCTTAATATTAAAAAATTTCCTGATTTCTTTAATTACAATGAAGTTTATATGGGTATCATAAAACATCAATGTTCATATGGCCTGCATGAGATGGAAATGGCCTGTGTAAGATGCTATGACGCAGGCCACATTGGCCTGCGTCAAGAAAAAGTTTTCAGCAACACTGCAAAGTGCAGCATATAATATCATAATCTATGTGCTTGCCTTAGACCTAATGTGGCTTCATTGAGTCTTCTTTTATTAACAGTTTGACACACATGTTAATTACCACAGTAGTCACTCACACCTATCCATTGTTTTCCAGTTTCCCATGAGGAGTGCTCGAAGATGATGAATTCTCACATGGGCTTCAAGCGGGACAGAAGTGTATGTATATTTTGGATATCCAGATACAGTGTGAAGTCTTAGTAAATGCATTCAGCTACAAATGATTCCAAGTACAATCATAATTAGAAAAAGTCCTCTAAAGGTCCAAATGCCCCCCATTTAGACAAATTGTACACTAAAAGGAAGCTAAAACTTTGGCCCCAAAGGAAATAATACCAATAGATATATGATAGATTTGGTGTGCTCATTATGTTATTTACCACCCTGATGGGTGTGCTGTTAAACTTAACAGAAATTAAATCCATAGTGACCTCCGATAGGGTGTATGCCAACGTATTTTATTGTTTAGTTAACATCATGTTTTAAGTCCATTGTGACTTTGCCTATGTGGAAAAACGACATGTTGAATCATATGTCTGTCAGACTTTGACACCTCCAATCTTGTGTTCCAGTGGAACGAGTCTGGGTCATCTTCATTTGGGCCACCAAAACACAGAAGGGTGGACAACCAAGGTGCTATGTCCCACCAAGGCGGCCAGCAATACAGCCAGGGCCACCAGGGTTTCCATGGAAGCAGTTCCAGTCACCAGGGGCAGGGTGCATTCCAAGGGGCTGGCAGCAGAGGGGGTTTTGGAGACAGTGCCAGAGGAGTAGGTCCTAGAAGAGGAGGTGGTGGCAGAGGAAGAGGCGGAGGAGGGCAGGGTAGCCTAATGCTGACTACCACAAGTTCTGTCATTGGCAGATTAATGAATATGGCCTCTAGTGACGATGGTGGCAGCGGTAACGATGGTGGCGGCGGTAACGATGGCAGTAATATCAACAGTGGCAGGAGTAATGATGAATCCAGCAGGAGACGAGGCAGAGAGAAGGGTAGTTTGATGCTGACTACCACAAGTTCTGTCATAAGCAGATTAATGAATAGTGACAATGGCAGCGGGAATGATGGTGGCCGCAGTAATGATGATGCCAGCAGTACACAGAGAGGTGGTACCAGAGGAAATAGAACCAGAGGCAGGGGTAGAGGTGCTAGTTCTGCTGTCAGCGACAGACACCCTCATGAAGACAGCTTTAACCAAAGTGGTCGGGGACGTGGTTTCAGCCTGAAGGGCCGAGGACAAGGAGGGTTCAAACATCAAGATCGAGGGCAAGGTTTCAGACAGCAAAGTCAAGGTCAAGGAGGGTTCAGCCAGCAAGGTCAAGGACACGGACGTTTCAGCCAGCAAGGTCAAGGAGGTTTCAGCCAGCAGACTCAAGGTCAAGGAGGATTTAGCAGAGGCCAAGATGAGTTCCAGCAAGATGGAAGACCCCCATGGGCATCCAGCATACATCAAGGTGGACAGAGAGGAGGTGGTCAGAGCGGTCGTGGACAGAGAGGTAGAAGTGATAGTCATCAGGGAGGAGGTGCAGACAGACCAAGTCAGACAGAAGGAGACCCTTCCTCCACCATCAGCAGGCTTATGGACATGGCCTCAGGTGGTGACGACAAAAGTGACTTCCACAGAGGTCTTGGTGGTAGACAGACAGGCATGAATCGAGGCTCTGGTTCAACCATCAGCCGAATTATGGATATTGCTTCAGGTAGTGGTAGTGGCTCACAGAATGCAGATTCCATGTTTGGTGGCGACAGTGGCCATGGCCAATATAATGACCACAGAGGACAGGATGGACGTAGAGGAATGCACAACCAGGGTGTGAGGGGCAGGGGTACAGGTGCTAGGGGTGGAAGATTTGGTCATAGCGGAGCTCCCCGTGGAAGGGGCATTGGTTATGAAACCAATGCCCAGTTTGGACAGGAACAAAGCCAGATAAGGCAGGGTCAAAGAGGTAAAGGTGGGGTTCAGTTTAACCAGCATCAACATGGGGAACAAGCCGGGTTCATTCCAAGTGGTGGTGAACAGCGCACAATCAGCCACTGCGGACAGAGGGGTGGTGGTGGTGGTGACCACCGTGGCCATTCTGCTACCCCTACAGACCATGGACAAGGAGGTAAAGGGGACCACGGAGGTGGCAGGCAAGCTGACAGCAGGCAAGTACTAGAAGCTCCTGAAGATGGTAAATTCTTCACTCGCCCTGATGGTACTGCAGTCCGCCGACAAGAATACTCACTCCTTGACTATGCCTCCAAGTTTGAGAAGAATACGCTCCCTTTGGAAGAGCGATTTATCAACCTGTGCAAGGAGGCTATACCCCTGTTGGACGCCATGCCCAGATGTATACTGGCACCACAAACATTAGAAAGGCTTGTTTTTAGTGACAATGTCTGTCTTACCCCTACCTATATCATTAAAGGTGAGCGACACGGCGAATCACAGCCGTTCAAATCTTGCAAAATATTAACATGCCGAGTCTATTTAGAAAACATCTTCCTTGCGACTGGCCAAGCTGAAGGTCCAAGAAAGGCTAAGAATGTGGCGTGCAGAAATGCCATCCACTTATTGGCCACCAAAAATGCGAAGGACATCCTGGCCACCCATCAGAAGGTCAATGTTAAGGAGCTCGGTATAGAAGATGCGGATATTGTTGAGTGCCCACTTCGTGTCTCAGAGAGTAACATAGGTAAGTACATGAACATGTTCCCATGTAATATCTTCACCCTTAACTGTTACTTTACATGTATTAGAACTTAGATACCATCCACAAGTCGAATCCACCCCACCCTCCTTTCTGTTATGTAGAAATGTGCAATCGTTGGTCTATAAGGATATCCCTAATGTTTTTCACAATGTGCCAGTATGCTTCATGTGGTTCCTGAAATAACAATTTTTTTTGTAATGATACATTTAAAAAAAAAAGAAGGATGTTCCAACACGGGGAAACCACACTGTATGTTCATAATCATTTTCATTAATTTTACCTAAAAAAACCTCTTCTCAGTTTTATTTCTTCTCTCACATCTGTCATATAATAGGTATCCTCATGAGCGTGTCGGAGACCAATGAGAAGAAGTCACTCTCCGACTTCTACATCAAAGAGCCGGAGGTGCAAACAGAGAAGATGTGTAACAATGCAACTGGTATTCTTAAACAGAGCGCCGACTTCTCTAAGCTTCTGCTCACCTACGATTTTAATACATGTAAAGAGGGAGTTCAGTAAGTATTATTTTCACTGTTTATAGAAACAATAAGACATACCGTAAAGGAGTCGGCTTATAGGAGGGTATTTGACACTATAGAATAATACTAAAACTACAATTTTCAAGTCACAGATGTGGCTAGGATTAAGGTTAATGGTTGCCAAGGGGTGATATTCCAGGTAACTTTGCAAAAATACCTCCGAAGAGGTTATGAGTGATTGGGTCTAGGAAGTGATGTACTTTAAAAATCTTGATGATGTCAAGCTGACATCATTGAGCATTTTGAGAAATCCAAGATGGTTGCCATGAGGGCCACCGAGAACCATTTTATATCATAGTTTTGTCAATATTTATCTGATTTACATGGTGACATCAAGATTCTGACAGTTTATGACTTCCTGTACCCAAATCAACCATAACCTCTTCGGGGGGTATTTTTGCAAGGTCAACCTACCTAGCTGCCAGACTACAGTGTATTCCAACTAATCAAATGGCACTGTTGTATACAAATAGGTGCAGCGTGAAGTTGGAGGGGAAAACACTAGCCACCTCTACGGCCTCTCTTCAAAACATCGCCAAGAACCTGGTGTCTGAAGCAGCACTTCAGAAACTACGTCAAACCAACTGGACAATCAAGGTAAGGTCACATCAAGGTCACAGGGATGTAATTTCTCCTGCATCTGTACTATTTCTTTGTTTAATATGATTTGAAATGATTTGATGATGAGAAAATCTTGCATGAGTGGTGTATTTTGAGACTGACAAAAGTATCAAATGATGATCATATTCCCACTTGATCGCAAAAATAAAAGAATGGCAGAGGTAATATTTACCTCATTTGTAAATGTTATATTTAACATGTTCATTAGTTACACCCAGTCCTCCTGACCCAATAATGGCAACATAACGTCGCCTTACTGCAAGAAGGTTGTAACTGAGATTTGGCAAAAATGAGCTTTCTTCTGTTCTAAAATCTATTGGCCCTTGTCTAGCTTATATGAAAGTACTGAAGCTCTGTCTATGATATGTGTGCCTACTGGCCCCAGTGCAATGTTCCCGTTTCCATTTTGTGCTATAGTAAGTGGAACACTTCTTTTGCCTTTCCTACTAAACTCAGGCTTCCCTAGCCCACTTAAAAGGGTCTATATCTCCTCTTTCCTATCCCCTCAGGATGTGTGTGGTGCACATATGCGTGGGCACTGAAACATTCTTCTGTTAGATTATCAACCTGTGAAGCACGGGATAGCCACTTAGTGCCGCTAAAGTGCTGTAAAACACAAATCAATCAATCAATCCTACAAAACTAGAAAAATGCAGACAACCCTGGTCACAAGCCGGCCCCGGTCATAAGCGGGGGGGGGGGCGAGATCAGCATAAATATAGAATCTGGTTTTGGTCCGTTTTAGACTTTTGCAAAAACCCCGGTCATAAGCCGGGGGGTGAGTTTAGCCCCTTGACCCCTCCTTACCCCCCATAAAACTAAAAAATCTCACCAATTTTTGAGGAAAATTAGCGATATTTCTATCAATATTTTATTGATTTCTTATAGAAAACACATTGAAATGAACTTGTATGGTTAAAAACGTACATAAGTAATGGAGGGTCTCTGGTTTTTAAGCTGTTATTTTCTATTGATTTCTATTGAAATGTGGTTAAAAATAACTTAAACTTTTTAAAAACCCCGGTCATAAGCCGGGGGGTACTTTGGGAAAAGTTTAGAAGCTGGTTTTGGCCCAAAGTAGGAAAAAAATCAGGCTTATGACCGGGGTTTTACGGTAAACTGTTAACGAGAACTATTCGTTGTTTTATAATAGGTCATCAACCGTGACAAACCTCGTCCAGCGTCAGAACCACTCACTGCCTCCATTGGTCGTGTACATGACAAGAACCCAAACTCACGGATATACTTCATGCAGAACCTCACCGCCTACTTCGAAAAGTTCTTTTCCGAGTTAGATGACCACACAAAATGGCTGCCATTGTCACAAGAATTAAACCAGGAGGAGCGTGACGCCGTTCATGAGGTTGCTAAGGAAATGAACCTCCGTGTAGAGACGAGGCGTTTAGATGGGGGTCGGGGGAGAATTGAAAAGAACGCTCCAATATTTCTGTTGGTCAGCAAGAAGCTACTCGGGCAGGATTTGTTTGATTATATCTTTGAGAATGGCGGTGAAACTTGGCGATTCAGACTTAAGCCACCCGGGGAGATAGAGTCAGCTTGAAATAAAGATTATATTTGATGATTTATACTTTAGACAAGTCCAGTGAGATGTGAAGGGTCAAATAACAGGTGCTCTGGGGAAGTACTTCCATTATAAAAGTGTATGCTGTGAAAGATGAGGTCATGTATTATGTCAAATCAGTACCAACTAATTGAATACAGGTTTTTTAATCGATTTGGTGAGGGAAATTGGCACTGAATCGTGTAAGAGCAAATGATTAAATGATAAATGTTGACAGGAAAGTAATGCTTGCATCCATGTAGAACTAAACATTGAATAAATCAGCCCATGAATACAGTTTTTAGATACTATACTGTACTACTGTAATCTCCCGCGTACAAGGCGCGTCCTATACACGAATCAGGTCTGGGGTGTGCCTTAAAGCATTATGCCAAGTTGGGGGTGCGCCTTATACGCGAGGTACCCCAAACTTGCAATCCAGTGCCCTTCAAGAAGCACCCGAAAATCATTGTCTATTGACCCCAGCCTATGGGAGTGACCATATAATTTTGAAAATGCCACATTTGAGGTGTGAACAGAAGTAGAACTTAACTCTAACAGGGTAGCATTAGAGTTTTTTCTCCATTTCAGCAATCCATCAATGTTGCATGTTAGGGAATGAACATAAATCATAGTATAAAAAGTGTGTAGTGGTGGTACCTAGTGTTAATTGAATGTCTGAGTTCCTCGATGGCCTTGGACGTAAAACTAAACAAACAAACAAACAAACAAACCTAGTGTTAATTCTAGGAATTAAGGAAATTACACTAGATGGCAGCACCTATACAAACAGGAGAATTGAAATGCTGCATCTTTCATTCTCTTGATTAAAAAGTCAATAGTATAATTAATAAAGCTGTCAGCAAGTGGGCTATACATATATTTAAAAACACTTTTATGATTAACAGATTGGTATGCTCCAACCAGCAATTTATGAGTATATAGACCACCATGGTACCAGCTACACCTTTTCTTTGCTTTAAGAAAATACATGACTAAGAGGAGGTTTAAGAGGTTACTTATTACAGCAATTGAAAAGTTATGAAACGCCCTACAGGGTTCACACCTTCAATATAAAAAAGAGGGGGAGAAGTCCCTGATCATGACATAATTGAGCATGTGAGAATGGGTACATATATGTGGATCAAGAAGGTAAAAGGTATGCCCACGGACCCCCTCGCGGGCATACCCTGAATTTGAAGATGAGCTGTAGGCTGCATCTGGTTCTGCTATAAGCCATGGATTGTACAAGAGATGTTTATGGTAGTGCATTCATGTATCAAAGTATGAATGTTCTACATTCATGTATCAAAGCATGAATGTTCTACATTCATGTGTCAAAGCATGAATGTTTTACATTCATGTATCAAAGCATGAATGTTCTACATTCATGTGTCAAAGTATAAATGTTCTACATTCATTTGTCAAAGCATGAATGTTCTACATTCATGTGTCAAAGCATGAATGTTCTACATTCATGTGTCAAAGCATGAATGTTCTACATTCATGTGTCAAAGCATGAATTCTACATTCATGTATCAAAGCATGAATTCTACATTCATGTATCAAAGCATGAATGTTCTACATTCATGTATTAAAGCATGAATGTTCTACAATCATGTGTCAAAGCATGAATGTTCTACTTTCATGTATCAAAGCATGAATATTCTACATTCATGTGTCAAAGCATGAATGTTCTACATTCATGTGTCAAAGCATAAATGTAGTGCATTCATGTATCAAAGCATGAATGCACTAATTTGTATTTATTCACAGAAGAAAACACAGAAAGACGTGGAAACACAAAACAACGACATTGTGCAGAGCTGCCAGCACCATGCAATGACTGTCCACCCAGTGGGCGTAGGTGTTTATGTAAGATAGACAAGCAGGAAAGTCTGCCAACTGTCCCTTTTCACGGATATCCATTTCTGCTTGCCTCCACATGTTTAGGCTTTAGCCAGGACCAGATAAAGCCGGGAGATAAAGCTATGGCTGCACCCAGGGGACAATCTCGTTAACCCCTATACATCTCTTACCAGAACTATCCATCTCCCTTATCATTGATCGCAAAGGAACGTCCATCACCTTGTTTCCAATTAAAATTGGAAACAGTTACCTTAAGCACTTTCTTTCTGTCTTTTGACAAAGATTAAAAAGGTCAGAGGATATAAAGAGTTGACCCTTACCCCTGAGCTGTCTGTGCTTTAATGCACAACATCCAATTTTTTTTATCTAAACATGGATAGAGTTTGAGAAGGGCCTCGTGCTATGCGGAATGTAAAGTGGAGCTTGATTTCTAAAGTCAAACCTTACATACATTGTATAAGACTAAGAGAACTGTTTCTCCTGGATAAGCATGTACTGGTCACTTCCTTATCTTGTCAATTGAATAAACAATCGAACCTAATCTTCTTTCCTCTTTGCCTTTTTATTGACATCAGCATATACACACTATTTGCATGCCCAACAGAGTGCAAGTAGTACTGTAATCTCCCATGTATAATGCGCATCCTGCATATAAATCGCAACATAATATGCACCCTGACTTGGGCCTGATTCAGTAAGGTGCTTACTGCTCCAAATAGGCTCAGGGTGCACCTTGTAGGCAGGATATGTTTACCTTCTGTAAGTGTGGTAGAGCGGCCTTGTGAACAGTCACCTCAGGATGAACTTTATATGTGACGTACTGAGAATTCCTGCATACAAGCCGCGGCTTACACAATGTGCCTTATCTCACAGTGTTTTAACTTACCAACCCTTGAAACTCATGTGAATTTACACCTGACCAATTGGTGTGAGACATGAATGTAGCCCTGCCGAGTTACTCACCAGGGCTACATTCATGCATCATGCTGACCAATGGGCATGATACATGAATGTAGAACTGGCGAGTTACTCACCAGGGCAACATTCATGTATCATGCTGACCAATGGGCATGATACATGAATGTAGAACTGGCGAGTTACTCACCATGGCTACATTCATGCGTCATGGTGACCAATGGGCATGATACATGAATGTAGAACTGGCGAGTTACTCACCATGGTTCGGGCTTCTCTAGCCTGCTTAAAAGGGTCTATATCTCTTCTTTCCTATCCCCTCAGGATGTGTGTGGTGCACATATGCGTGGGCACCGACACATTCCTCTGAAATTGTGTAGTGTCGTTCTCGCCATGAATATGACCTTTGCTGTCGAAATGGCGTTAAACACCTATTACTCACTCACCATGGCTACATTAATGTATCATGACGACCAATGGGCATGATACATGAATGTAGCCCTGGCGAGTTACTCACCATGGCTACATTTAGACGTCATGCTGACCAATGGGCATGATACATGAATGTAGCCCTGGCGAGTTACTCACCATGGCTACATTCATGTATCATGGTGACCAATGGGCATGATACATGAATGAGTTAAAGGGTTACGCCTGTTCTGCCGTGTTTCCCAAACACAGTGCTATAGTACTGCATATATGCAGGACAGGGAGTTAAAGGGTTACGCCTGTTCTGCTGTGTTTCCCAAACACAGTGCTATAGTACTGCATATATGCTGCACAGGGAGTTAAAGGGTTACGCCTGTTCTGCCGTGTTTCCCAAACACAGTGCTATAGTACTGCATATATGCAGCACAGGGAGTTAAAGGGTTACGCCTGTTCTGCTGTGTACACAGTGCTATAGTACTGCATATATGCAGGACAGGGAGTTAAAGGGTTACGCCTGTTCTGCCGTGTTTCCCAAACACAGTGCTATAGTACTGCATATATACTGCACAGGGAGTTAAAGGGTTACGCCTGTTCTGCCGTGTTTCCCAAACACAGTGCTATAGTACTGCATATATGCAGCACAGGGAGTTAAAGGGTTATGCCTGTTCTGCCGTGTTTCCCAAACCGGGCTTCCCTAGCCCACTTAAAAGGGTCTATTTCTCCTCTTTCCTATCCCCTCGGATGTGTGTGGTGCACAT
Source organism: Acholoe squamosa (assembly GCA_949317995.1). NCBI lineage: Eukaryota > Metazoa > Annelida > Polychaeta > Phyllodocida > Polynoidae > Acholoe > Acholoe squamosa. Next base: position 80,069,207 of record OX439044.1, on the reverse strand, counting down.
ATATGCGGGCACCGGCACATTCCTCTGTAAAATTGTGTAATGTCGTTCACGCCATGAATATGACCTTAGCTGTCGAAATGGCGTTAAACACCTATTACTCACTCACTGTTTCCCAAACACAGTGTTATAGTACTGCATATATGTAGCACAGGGAGTTAAAGGGTTACGCCTGTTCTGCCGTGTTTCCCAAACACAGTGTTATAGTACTGCATATATGCTGCACAGGGAGTTAAAGGGTTACGCCTGTTCTGCCGTGTTTCCCAAACACAGTGCTATAGTACTGCATATATGCAGCACAGGGAGTTAAAGGGTTACGCCTGTTCTGCCGTGTTTCCCAAACACAGTGCTATAGTACTGCATATATGCAGCACAGGGAGTTAAAGGGTTACGCCTGTTCTGCTGTGTTTCCCAAACACAGTGCTATAGTACTGCATATATGCTGCACAGGGAGTTAAAGGGTTACACCTGTTCTGCTGTGTTTCCCAAACACAGTGCTATAGTACTGCATATATGCTGCACAGGGAGTTAAAGGGTTACGCCTGTTCTGCCATGTTTCCCAAACACGGTGCTATAGTACTGCATATATGCAGCACAGGGAGTTAAAGGGTTACGCCTGTTCTGCCGTGTTTCCCAAACACAGTGCTATAGTACTGCATATATGCAGCACAGGGAGTTAAAGGGTTACGCCTGTTCTGCTGTGTTTTCTCAATGGTTTCAGAATTTCTATGTCTAAGTTCAGAATTTACATCCTCATATATTTCCCTTTGTTTTGCAGGTTCCTGTGAGGCGTGCATGATAACGATGAATCCTTACAGCGGCTTCAAACGTGGCAGAAATGTATGTAGAAGCGGGATATCCGCAATACGTCATCCTGCCTCTAATTTATTAAGGACATGGATATCGAAGGCTTTGGTGGGGGGGGGGTGACTTAAAACGTTTGAGTCAGTGATGTTTTTTTGGCAAGTCTCAGCTGTGGAAATTCAACAGCTGAAATTCAGCCTAAAATATTTGTGCCTTAGGCAACATGCTGAAAAAAAGATACTTCGGGTTGGGTAAATTTTCCGCCCGCCCGCCCCTTAATTTACTGTTACAGCCTCCTTAGGGGTCCTTATAGCATGGATTTTACTTATCATTAGTGAGCTGTTTAACAGTAATCCAGGAGAAAGACTAAAGAGCCATCTTAGATATATATTTTTTAAATCACAGTGCCATGCTGGTACATGTATAAGCTACTTGAATTAGAAAATGAATAAAATTTAATGTGAATATAAAGTTATTGGTCATGTCAGCTAATTTTCTTGATGTGTGTAGCTGCTTGTAAACAGTTACAGAAGTCGCGACTGGCTCTACTACATTTTTGCTTTCATACCAACCACTGAGTTTGATAAACTGATACCTTGAAAGTAGGGAACATTCAAATGCCCTATTCCTGAAGTCTTGTTTGCCCTAACCTAAACTTGTGTAATATAATGTACCTATTTCTATATTTGGTAACTCTTTAAAGGCCGCTGATGCATCATGCCCATTGGTCAGCATGATGCGTGAATGCAGCCCTGGTGAGTAAGCTGATGCATCATGCTGACACTACAGGATTGATACTCTCCAGGAGGGTCGGCATGATGCACCAATGAAGTGCTGGCGGGCAGTCCTGTCAACACTTCATTGTTGCATCATGCCGACCAATGGGCATGATGCATTAAGGCATTAGTGGCATCTAAAGGGTTAAGCATCTACTCAGCTCATTTGATAAACTTTTATGGAAAAGGAAAGAGTTTAATGAGGAAGGGTAGCATCTAGGGGTTTAAGGCTCTTGTACAGTACAGTACTGGTTGTTGAGATTACATAAATCATCTTTCTCATTGCCTATATCTCATGGCAAACATTGAAACCAATACTGACTTACAAAGAGATATTCTGAAGAAAATCTACATAGACTTTTCGAGTTGTGGGAAACTCACTTTGCTCACCTCTGATTGGCAATAGGAGATTTGGCCATAAAATATACTCTTGTACTCCCTCCCTGATTTGTTTACAAATCATCAAAATATGCCACCTGCTCCAGAGGTAGATCTAAATATGGACAGTAATCTGTAATACGATGTTCAAATAATGGAAATTTATTTGGATAAACCTTCACTAAATATTGACATTTTTGAAGAATTTTGATTTGATCATATAAAAAATACCTAAAACCTTTCTTCGCAAAAATGGCCACAATTTGTCTTCTTTGAGTGGATTTTCAAATTTCATAAACCTATGGAAAGCTTAAATGTCACCCGCAGTGTCAATTGTAGTGTGAGTGTAACCATTGGTTTCAAAGTAGTATTTCTGGATTTTGACTCTGGAATAATCGAGTATTTACGTGATTTAAAGACAAACGCTACAGGCTGACCAATGCTAGACCATCTATTGATAAACACAAATAACTCTAGGTAGTATTACTTTGATGTATAAAAAATAGGAAAATGCAATAAAAATCCCTATGTCACCATGCTTATTTTCATTTTATGACCATTTAATTGAAAATGCCTTAACTATAGAAATGAATGGGAATATTATTTTTTCATATTTTGCATCATAGTAAATGACCTATTGTTTCATCTACAAGACTCTGAATATATAAAGGACATCTTTAGGATGATTTGAAAATTGTATAACTGATTTCTGCCACCAGGTGGCTTCTGTGTACCGGGTAGCGTTTGTCTTTAATACAACATATTCCCTCAACAAAATGAGAAGTTTCATTTGACTTACCTATGTTAAGTTTGCCAATATTGTAAAATTCCTATGTGCCAAGTATGACTCCCTTTGCCTCCTTACATCAACGCCCTGTCTAACAGTCCCAATAACCCTGCACTCCTTACATCAACGCCCTGTCTAACAGTCCCAATACCCCTGCACTCCTTACATCAACACCCTGTCTAACAGTCCCAATACCCCTGCACTCCTTACATCAACACCCTGTCTAACAGTCCCAATACCCCTGCACTCCTTACATCAACACCCTGTCTAACAGTCCCAATACCCCTGCACTCCTTACATCAACGCCCTGTCTAACAGTCCCAATACCCCTGCACTCCTTACATCAACGCCCTGTCTAACAGTCCCAATAACCCTGCACTCCTTACATCAACACCCTGTCTAACAGTCCCAATAACCCTGCAGCACTCCTTACATCAACGCCCTGTCTAACAGTCCCAATACCCCTGCACTCCTTACATCAACGCCCTGTCTAACGGTCCCAATACCCCTGCACTCCTTACATCAACGCCCTGTCTAACAGTCCCAATAACCCTGCACTCCTTACATCAACACCCTGTCTAACAGTCCCAATAACCCTGCAGCACTCCTTACATCAACGCCCTGTCTAACAGTCCCAATAACCCTGCACTCCTTACATCAACGCCCTGTCTAACAGTCCCAATAACCCTGCACTCCTTACAACAACACCCTGTCTAACAGTCCCAATAACCCTGCAGCACTCCTTACCTCAACACCCTGTCTAACAGTCCCAATAACCCTGCAGCCCTCCTTACATCAACGCCCTGTCTAACAGTCCCAATAACCCTGCAGCCCTCCTTACATCAACGCCCTGTCTAACAGTCCCAATAACCCTGCACTCCTTACATCAACACCTGTCTAACAGTCCCAATACCCCTGCACTCCTTACATCAACACCCTGTCTAACAGTCCCAATAACCCTGCACTCCTTACATCAACGCCCTGTCTAACAGTCCCAATAACCCTGCAGCCCTCCTTACATCAACGCCCTGTCTAACAGTCCCAATAAACCTGCACTCCTTACATCAACACCTGTCTAACAGTCCCAATAAACCTGCACTCCTTACATCAACACCCTGTCTAACAGTCCCAATAGTCCTGCAGCCCTCCATACATCAACACCCTGTCTAACAGTCCCAATAGCCCTGCAGCCCTCCTTACATCAACGCCCTGTCTAACAGTCCCAATACCCCTGCAGCAGAGCTGCAGGAGCCACCTTTTCCTGTCTCTAAAACAAGTGTCATCTTTTCAGTGGGACGAGGCTGAGCCGTCATCGTTTGGGTCGCCCAAACTGGGACGGTTTGACGACGGCGGGGCCATGTCCCGCCCGATGGGTGGCCAACAGTTCTCCAGCCAGGGCTACCGGGGTTTCCGCGGAGAGCCATCCGGCAACTTTGGTCAACAAGACCTGGGCTGGTCCCAAGGGGCCAGTGGTGGAGGCGGCAGTGGTGGCCGCGGGGGATTTGGCATAGGAGGGGAATTTGGGGGGGGAGGTGGAGTTAGGAGCTTACTCTCACAGGGTGGTGACAACTTTGGTGATTACAGTGACTTCAGACAAGGAGGGCAGCGGGAACGTCCCATGTACATTGGAGATGGCGGAGGATATGCCGGTAGAAGTGATGACGATGGGTTCTTCAGCCAAGGCGGCGGTGGTGGCCCACGCAGTGGCAGCGGTGGTGGATACGACAGTGGCCCCCAGTTTGGACAGGGCAGCAGTGGTGGTGGTGGGTTCAACCAAGGAGGGGGTGGATTTAACCAAGGAGGGGGTGGGTTTAATCAGAAAGGAGGTGGAGGAGGATGGGGTGGGGGTCGGACAGGGTTCGGCCAGCGTGACGGAGGTCAGAGAGGTGGAGATAACCAGGGACGTGGAGGTCCAAGGGGAAGAGGACAAGGGGGATTTGGAGGGCGCGGAGGAGGCGGCCGCGGGCGTGATGGCGGCGGCCGAGGGCGTGATGGCGGCGGCCGAGGGCGTGATGGCGGCGGCCGAGGGCGTGATGGCGGCGGCCGTGGCCGTGGTGGCCGTGGGCGTGATGGCAGCAGCCGAGGAGGTCGTGGTAATGGGGGTGGTCGTGGAGGCCGAATGGGAGCACGAGGAGGGAGAGGAGGTGGACCTCCGGCTAAAGAATACAACAACAAGCGGTACCGGCGCAATGAGCACTCACTCCTCCAGTACTCCTCAAAGTTTAACGAGAACAAACTCTCCATGGAGCTCCGCTTTGCCAACCTGTGTAAGAAAACCAAACCCAGGCTGACCAACATGCCCAAACTGTTCATGGCATCGACGGCACTAGAGAAGTACCTCCTCATGGACAACATCTGCCTGACTCCCGCCTATGTGTTTAAAGGTGAGCGCACCGAGGACATGCAACCCTTCAACTTCAGATGTAAAGTCTTCATCAACAACATCTTTATTGCTGCTGGTGTAGCGTCCAGTAAGAAGGAAGCTAAGAACAAGGCGTGTGAGGAGGCCATCAAGGTGCTCGCTACCAAGAACTCACAGGTCATCATGAACACACATGAGAAGGTGAATGTCAACGCCCTGGGTAAACAAGACGCAGACATCGTGGAGTGCCCCCTCAGCTCCGGGGAGAGTAACATAGGTATGTAGAAAGGGATGGGAACTATAGAAAGATGTCCGGTGTATATTTACTGTTCTGTATCCACCAATGAGCAGATTTCTGGAAGAAGCAATATGCTGCAACTAGGACCTGTCAATGATAAGTCAAGTACGTTCTTTAGTGTCAAAATACTGTCTTAACTCTTCCTTTACCAGAGTATTTCAGAGCAAACTTTTGGGTTTTAGTTTATAACATAAACTCTCAAAAACCGTTGGAATTGTGTGAATATTCAAATTAGAAGGGAAATGGTGACCGGTTAAGCTAGGATAATCAGTTATTTTATGAGATATATCATCATAAATGTGGTGATATGATGAGAAAAGTTGATCTCATGAGTTAACTTCAAACTGCAATATCTCAGCACTCCCTGTATCAACTGCAATGATATAAAGTAGGCACTTTTTCAAAAAAGTGCCATTCCAGCGGTAACTGCGAAACTATTCACACCTACCCCGTATCAGCTTGCAATGATATAAAGTACATATTGTAGTAAATATTAAGTTTTGTTGAAATTTTGGCAGATAATGGATTTTGAAAGACATTCTTTTCGGTTACCATGGCAACCAAAACCATGCATAACTGTTGCCATGGTAACCAGCCAAAATGGCCAATAATGCATCAAAATACACAAATATTTTCCATGCCATTTTGTTGAGCATGAAAAAATGTACAAAGTCAATTTTCACCAAAAAAATGATACTATTTGACATTTTTCATGATTTTTAGCCTAAATAATGATTAAATTTATGGGAAACTTTCATGGTAATTTAAGATTTTGCCTCAAGTTTGTAAAACTGCCATGCTAAAAGTATAAGAGATAGAGACTAACTCTTCGGACTCTGTGGATAACCCCACTCAAGCTAGGTCTAGCAAAAAATTCGAAGAGTCTCAATGGATTTTGTGGAAGTTATAGTGTACTCAATATGGGTACAAAATCAGCCAAAACTACGCATTAATGCGTAGTTGGTAAAGGAAGAGTTAAACCCAATAGAGGGTGATCCCATTGAGGGCTAGCATTGACAATAGTTGACACCATGGTGGGCCTAGAGTCGACTATAGTCAATCCTCGTTATATAGAAACTGTATAGGAATTGCAAAATGGCCCATCTTTGTAGGAACTGTGCTTTCCCATGACCAGGCACATCATTTTTGCTCAGTTCATAAAGGGTTAAAATGTACTAATAACAGGGAAATATATGGCTTTGACCAATTAGTGAATATTTCTTCTCTATGCCTCCCCGTCTGTGCAGGTAACATTCTAAGTGTGCCAGAGTCCAAGAAGTCCCTAGATGACTTCTACATCCTAGAACCGGAGGAGGTGGATAAATCGACGGGCATGAACTCAACGTGTATCCTGAGACAGAGCGCAGACTTCTCACATCTACTCCTTAAATATGAGTTCACCCTGTCTGACCAAGGCTTCCTGTAAGTACTTCTCATCTATCTATAATTGTATGTTTTTGGAAAAATTCTTCAATCAAGGGGGGGATTGCTAATTATGTCTAAAGAATACCCTTTTTTTCATTTTCCATGACTTTCCCTAACAGCTCTTTATTCCATGATTTTCCATGACTTAATGTAGTGCTGGTGCATCAACAGCTGGTGCATCAACAACAGCTGGTGCATCAACAACAGCTGGTGCATCAACAACAGCTGGTGCATCAACAACAGCTGGTGCATCAACAACAGCTGGTGCATCAACAACAGCTGGTGCATCAACAACAGCTGGTGCATCAACAACAGCTGGTGCATCAACAACAGCTGGTGCATCAACAACAGCTGGTGCACCAACAGCTGGTGCATCAACAACAGCTGGTGCATCAACAACAGCTGGTGCACCAACAGCTGGTGCACCAACAACAGCTGGTGCACCAACAACAGCTGGTGCATCAACAACAGCTGGTGCATCAACAACAGCTGGTGCATCAACAACAGCTGGTGCATCAACAACAGCTGGTGCATCAACAACAGCTGGTGCATCAACAACAGCTGGTGCATCAACAACAGCTGGTGCATCAACAACAGCTGGTGCATCAACAACAGCTGGTGCACCAACAGCCCTTAAATATAAGCATAATGCATCAGTGCAGCCCTCACTCGTAGGCCGCTTAAAATTGATTATCAGCTTTGCAGACACTTTTTGAAGAAAAAAAAAAAAGATGAGCGAGGGAGGCTTTTTTCTTTAATTTTTCATAAATTTTCTCAGTGACAAGGAAGGTTAATTTTTGTTTTTCTTAACAATTTTAGGGACGAGGGAAGCGCTATTTCTTTTTTTTAGTCATGCAAATGTTTACAAACTCGAGGCACGGGACTAGGTTTTGAAGAAATTTCCCAGATGATCCTTAAATTCTTTCTATGGGTGATATTTCAGAGTCTTGCAACATTGTGTTTGATGCCTTCTAAAATCTCCCCCCATATTTAATGTTACCAGTAGCATAATTTTTCAATGGATCTGTGTAAATCACATGGATGACCTTCACCCTTCAAATTTTCGGAAATCCAGAAAAATCCCATGCCTGAATTTACTTCTGGTATAGGAAGATATCCATCCTTTGTGAAATAATGAGATGGTAAGATTCAGGTCCTCCCCCATGAAGGGTAAGGTAGCTTCTTTACATAGGTCTCGGGTAATATCCTGGTGAGAAGCAAAAGATTTCACACCCATACTAAATGATCTTAAAAGTTTCCAATGGTAGCAACACCTATTGGCAGTAGAACCTGCTGTAGGGCTTATTATGCTTGGGGCGGAAATCTAACCTTTATTTTCACCAAAAATCCTAAGAATGAGGGAATTTTTGTCATTTTTTTCTATATTATTAAAGAAAAAAAAAACACTTCATGCGGCCCCTTTTAAAGGGAGCGAGCGGTACCTGCAAAGCTGATAATCGATTTTAAGTGGCCTTAGGCATGCTTTATGGCTGAGTTTTGAATTGGAATACAATTTATTTCTGGCAGTTTGTTTCATGACCTGAGATATCAAAAATAGATCAAGACAAAGAAAAACTGAGATAAAGTTCACAAGTATGTAAAAGGGTGTATAATTGATGTGTTTAGGTGCACCGTGAATATTGAGGGTAAGACTGTGGCCACGGCAGCAGCCTCACAACAAATCACTGCCAAGAACCTTGCCTCCCACGCAGCACTGGAGAACCTACGCCGCAACAACTGGACCATCCTGGTAAGATTGTAAAATAACTTTATACATATCTGTATTATTCACACGATAACTTACCGTTATCTCCCTTGTATAAGGCGTATCCCACTTATAAGATGCACCCAGAGTTTCAGAAAATGGTAAAAAGAAACCAAAAAAACTTTTGTTCTATTGATTAGATTTTGAAAATTCAAAAAGCTATGTGGACCCCACCTCAGGGATGTAAGTCTTCCTGGAATTCCAGGAATTCCTGGATTTTTCTTTCTAAGGAGAATTTATTTCACCCATCCATTTTTGATATTTCTATGCCTTCATTTGTGTTTGATTTATTAATGTTTGGTCTAACATTCCTGTAATATAAGTAGGTTTATAAATCCAAGAGTCCCTCAAGGTATTATCACTAGACATGTAAATTACATGTATACCCTCTGGGGAATACTGGACACCTGGCAGAGAGTGATTGATTGATTGATTGATTGATTTGTGTTTTACAGCACTTTAGCGGCACTAAGTGGCTATCCCGTGCTTCACAGGTTGATAATTTAACAGAGGAAAGTGGCAGAGAGTGCCCCTAATGCCCCCTGGTCCACCCACTGCCTCCTACCACACCCCCTTGTGATTACTGCAGCTAGTTCTACCCAGCCAGCCAGCCAGCTCCTGGATTTCCTTGAAATCAAGGAAACTCCAAGGCCTTCTCTCATTGGCTAAAACCTTCCTGGAAATCAAGGAAATAGACAGGAAATCAAATTTTGGCCATCTCCACTCTCCAATCAGATTGTTAGTCTTGTGGTTGTAGGGATGCTATCCCAGTAAAAGGCTGTGATTGGAGTGAAACTCTTGGGCAGGCCAGTTATCCCCTTGCAGAGCTGACAAACTCCAGCCTCCCCTCATCTCTATTCTGTGTACTTCTGTGTCGGTTTAGATCAGGTCCTCGTTATTTTAGGGAATTATTGTTTGGCAGTACAGTTTGAACAGAGTTTCATAGATGCTTACAGAAAATAATAAAACTTATAAAACAAATATTATTACATAATTTATAGGAGTTTTCTACGGGGGGGGGTTAATTGGTTAGGTATCATAACGGGTTTACGCCCATCATTATATCTTTCCTGGATTTTTTCGAGTGTCCACTTTCATCCCTGCACCTGGATCCCCCTATGTGATATTATGACTATAGGGGAGTGTAACATATAGAGAAAGGTCTTTGTGTCCCCCGTGCAGATGGAGGGAGAACTAAAACCTCACATATAAGATGTGCCTTATACATGAGAGATTACGGTACTTAAACATAATATAAACATATGTATCATAATTCACTTATATAAGTCCGCACCTAGTACCAGAACCCAACTCAAAGTGCGGGTTATAAAATCAGTCCAAGGAAGCGGTGTGGCTTATGGTGAGGGGGGGTAATTGGCACTTTCTTAACCTCCAATTTCCAAACCTCAGGTATGGCTTACAGCTCGTTCCAATGTTGCGGGTGTGGCTTAAAGAGTGTAGCCTGTCATGCTACTGCACACACAGTCAGAGCAGCCTGTAGGTATAGAGCAGAGTATTGTACTGGACACCTGTGCCATACCACAGGCAGCCCCAGCAGTTTGGCAGTGGGAGAACCCTAAAGTGGTCATTTTCAGAGTAGTCTGGACTGTATCCTAATACACAGTATACTATTTATGATTTTATCAATCACATTTTGTACGTCCTAGGCATGAAATAAACTCAGATTTAACATTTGCAAGATAAATTGATATAGTTAAAATCACTTACAAACTAAGGCATCACAGTTCAGACATTTGTTCATTGTGTAAAGGTGGTACTGAAACTGATATATTTTCTTCTGTTACACTGTAAGGAAGTGTATAGGGTTCATGTCGGTGAAATATAATCATAATCTGGACACAGGATCTTGATTCATTTTAGGCTCATATGGTGAAAATGTGACTATAGCAGGTGGTTTTAGTAATTTCAAAGCATAATTAAACCTGTTATACTATCAACTAATTCAAAGTTTTCACTTTTTTCTAAGTGCACATGCCACTACTCATAATCAATCCAGTAATGATAGAAAAGCAGCTTTTGAAATGATGGGAAGGGGTTGCATTCAATATGGAGTGAAATCAATAATTTGTTCCAAATGCCGCCATGATCAGAATTCTGCTATGGACAAACTAAACCGTAAACATTGAATTTTCTTTTACTTTTTAAATGTACATGTAGAGGCAATCTTAAATTAAAAAGATGAAGAATTTCAGGACCTGGGATCTAAAGATGATCATGGCCCTTTAAGTGAGGGTGCAGCTTATATGAGGGAATTTATGGTCCCTGTTATTGTACAGACTCAGTCTTGCTTGTAATCAGGAGTGACATATACTGGGTATTTCATATTTCATCTTCTGGGATATAATTTTTCAGATATCAAGCTTTTCTAAGGTTGATATATATGTGGCAAATCAACCTTGATATCTGAACAATTGTTAGGCATAGTGCCTAACAATTCATCAATTCTGATGCTTGGATCCCCCTGTGGAGTGGGGACCTTCGTGTGAGGGCATGAAGGAGCAGAATAACTTCATTGGGAGTCCACAAGGAGAAATCTCCTTCCATACTAACAGTGGGCATACCAGATTCGTAAAAGGCGACAAACTTGGGGTTTCTTGTGTCTTGGGGTGAGCATGTGGGCAGCTGGTGTCCATATGCGCGGGCCTGGGCTTACATACTTGTCTTTTGCCATGGGATTCCCCCTCAGTGAACCACGTCTGAGTGATCAAAGGCCGTGGTTTGTCTGGCCCTGCCTATGGGACCAGGCAAATAAAAGAACACTTGCTATCCTTCGAAAAGAGTAGGGGAATGAAGCCCCGGTAGCTGTTTTCCCCCTCGACCCTCCTCATGGATTCGGTCATTCATCTCATAGATTCGGTCATTCATAGATTCGGTCACTGCTGTGTCGGGTAAGCAGCATATAAATACCTGTCCAAAAAGAAAAGAAAGGACTTAATGTCTGAGAAACCTTGAATGTCTGAGTTCCTCGATGGCCCCCGGACGTAAAACTAAACAAACAAACAAACAAAAGCTTGGATCAAGGCTTTGTGAAATTGTAGATTTTTCAGGCTTGTGTCTTTTGTTTCTTGTATTAAAGGTATATTCCACCATCTATCTCATTGCCACCTGGTGGCCAAAAATTCAAACTACCTAATTTTTACCTAAACGCATGATATATGCTCATTTCCCTTTTGTATATTTCTTAACTCATCACTATCAAGCTGTTTGAGTGATAGACTTTTCATTTTCCCACCATAGCACTAAGATTCACTACCGGCCAACTTCATAGATTTCTGTAGTTGGGGGAAAAGTGTTTCTTTTTTTTCATAAATCTGTAGCTTCTAGATTCTGCCAGTAACCCTTCAATTCTTTGCTCATAAAATATTCATAGTGATTGAATCTTAATTCCTATAAAGTCTGGCGAACAAATTCCTAACAGTTTCTTTCCTGTAGTGAGAAATGTAAGAAATTACAATACTTTTCATTTTCAGTTTTTTCTTTGAATTATTCATGGCTCTTTTGTTTGTCCAATGACTACCTGTTTTTGTTGCTTGACTATGGTAAGGATGATGTCTACTAAAATTATGAGAAGTTTGATTAAGATATCACTGGTCAATATTTAAGAAAATGTTAGAAAATGGGGGGTTCTCCCATGAGCGGCAATAGTTAAGGATTCCCCTAACATCTTCAGATGTCAATAAATCTTAAACTAGCCAATGAACCATGGTTTTTATTGCTTTATCCATAATACATAAACCCAACATAATCCCAAGTGATTTGGTGGTAGTTTAGGATTTACCGAATAGTTGAATATACCTTTAATGTTTGAAGTAGTTGAGCAGTCTAGAAATCACCCTCCCCAATAGATAAAGAAGGCGAGGCAAAGGGTATTTTGGGGTGTGGTAGAGTGGAAAATGAAAACTAGTGGCATTCAACATGTTATCCCTAATATCAAGATACCTTGGCTGAAAAAGGATAGTTTAGTGGATGGCTTGTACTTCCATTGTTCTAACCTAATGCATTCACTATGTCAAGTTCAGCATATATTAAAGACATACATTTCCTTCTTGTGTTGCTGCAGATCATCAAGCGAGACAAGCCTACCCCGGCACAGTCACCACTCACGGCCACATTTGGCCGTATCCGTGCCAACGACCCAAACTCACACCAACACTTCACCCAGAACCTCAGAGATTACCTGGGCACATACTTTGCGGGTCTTGCCGACTACACCAAGTGGCTGTCCTTGTCCCAGGAACTGGATCGTACAGAGAGAGATGCTGTCTACAATGTGGCCAAAGAGATGAACCTGCGCGTGGAGTCTAAACGTGTTGACGGGGCGCGGGGGAAGGTCGGAGAGAACGACCCCATGTTTCTGGTGGTCAGCAAAAAGCTGCTGTGTCAGGATCTGTTTGACTATATCTGGGAGAAGGGGGGTGAGACCTGGCGCTACAAACTCAGGGCACCCGGTGAGATCGCACCCAAGATAGATTAAAGGGCACCCGGGGAGATCAGATCTAAGATAGATTAAAGGGAACCCAGAGAGATCGCACCTAAGATAGATTAAAGACATATAGAGAAAGACAGAGCATTGTGAGTACAAATGAAATGCAATGATATCCCCAGATTGAGGAAAGACAGCATAAAATGTCTAAGGTTCTGAAAACATATGATACGATTATCTAAGCAGATATGGCACACAGTTGATAGCTTCATCGTCATATTCCATTGTAGCACGATCCTAGCGGAGGTCATAAAGTGTACCTTAGCCCCTTCAGGCACATCTTGTATAAGCGTTTTTTACAAGGTCAGTCTAGACTCATCGATACTAAATCTAGAACTGCTAGGATGGTGCTTCAAGATGATACAGTTATGTATATAAGTATCACCTTTATCTATGAGGGTTGCTGATGCAGGAGTGCATATGTGATGTATTAATGCATAAGCAGCCCTTAAAGTGTTGGAGGTTTAAGATATTAATGCATCAAGGTGGTAACCAGTGATGTATTGGACTACAGAGAAGCTCTTTTAGAAACTATATCTGGTGAATTTATTGTCAGTGTTGTTAATCTGGATGTGTGCTGAGAACCGAGTGCATGGAAACAGTGTGTATAAATTGACCAGTAATCTGTCCTAATGCCTGTAGGAGACTTGTTATCTATGTTGCTACTATAATGAGGGACAGTGTATGAACCAAATATTGTGCAACTATTATAAAGTCCTGCTAGTAAAATCCATCTCTTTTTTTTGTGAACCTATGAGGATAACTAGATAACATGATAACATGTTCTTGAATTTTGTGACAGTCCCTAAACCATAATGGTCATAACCTATCAATATGGCTTCAAATCACAAGCTTAAAGAAAACACAAGCCATGGTTATAAACATAAGTCTATTACGGATGTTAGTACCCTTGTCACTGTTGTTACATCCTCAGTGTTTCATCTTGCCTTTATATAAACAGACTACTACATATTTGTGTTTACTCGAGTCAAAGAAGGAGAGATGAGCGAGAATTTCCTTTACCCATACAGAAGCTCTACAGTACAGAGAGGAACTGATGTACCGGTGTATGACTGATATATTTGTACCGGAGTTCTATACATACATGTTGTGTCCATTAAATACATTTTAAAACAGTTTGTTCTTTGTTGTTGTCCCTTATCATTGTAACACCCTTATATTGCCACATAAAGTGACCCCGTGTATGAAATGCACCTTGTATCACCAATCAAAGACGGGTAGAATTGCCCAGGGCGGTCACTGATGGTGCCTCTGGAAGCAAGCGAGTCCAGGCGCTTTCTCAAGCAGCTTCAAGTCCGTGTCTGTGGAGTATGAATCCTCCAACAGTTCTCATAAACTCACTTTCCTAATTTCAGGCAGATTAGCTGCCACTGGAGAAATGTTGCCGTATCCTCACAGTCTTTAACGCTGTGTCTGGCCTCAACATGGTCATGGTCATAACGGTGCTGCTGAAGGTTTCCCATATTGGTCCCCTTGTTCAGTCCGGACTGTGGCAGAGACCACTGTAGATAATCCTCAGTCATTCCAAGGTTCAAGGGGCCACAGATGTAGTACAGTAGTGTTGTGTGTGTGTGGTTAAAGATTGTGAGATGGTGGCTGTTAATCCATTATGGTCTATATCAAGGTCTTCATCAATCAGCTGTAGATCAACCCCCCCCCCCCACCAAATTAGCATGGCTAAAACTGGGTATATTTTCAGAGAGGGGGCTGACTGCTTATTTGGTCCCCCTCTCTATCAACATGGTCAGTGGCAAGATTACAACCCATTTATTGATACCTGCAAACTCTTCAGCTTTTACTTTAAGATCTATTTGAGTTAGCAGGTATGTTATTAGGATGGTGCTCCACAAAAGCACAATCCTTTCCATTTTCTTTGTAATGCACAACAGTCCAGCTAATCTGGTTCAGATTGTGTTTAGCCTGAGGGCCCTGGTTCAGGGTGTCTTAGGCCTAAGGATGGGCCCTGGTTCAGGGCGTCTTAAGGGTATCTACAGCATGGCGGCCCTGGTTCAGGCCATGTAAGGGCCCTGGTTCAGGACTTCTTAGGCCTGAGGGCCCTGGTTAAGGCTTGATAGACCTAAGGGTCCTGGTTCTGGATGTTTGGCTTTTCTAACCCTCCAACAGCCTCACAACCACACAGCATCACCTCATCCACATGCTCAGACTTACAGAGGTCGACTTTCAGCAAGCCGTCCGTAGGTTCACACAATCAGAGCAGCAAGATATCAATAGGTTCACACCCGTCTCAGTCAGCTGAAGATGTTCTTGGCTATTATGAGCAAGGAATACTGTAAATTCTCTAGGTATTAGCCATGGCTTATACTAGAACCAGATCCTTATTGTAACTTATAGGAGGGTCCAAATGCCTGGGGCCGGCTAGTACAAGTGTATTTGACACTATAACAATATGAGGGTGCGGCTAATATGAGTGGATTTACTGTAGTCAGCGTAGAGTCCTCTGTCTCTATGTAGTTCACTTAATAGTGCACATAATGATGTTTGCCTAAACAAATTGTGTTTTTTCATCATAATCATTGCATTTATACGTGAGAGCAGTTTGTCTGGAAATGTTTACAATAGAAGTAACAGTACAAGTGTTGCTACATATTGACCACAATAGAAGTAACACGTCGGTGTATGACTGATAAATTTGTACCTGTGTTCACATACATACATGTTGTGTCCATTAAATACATTTTAAAACAACTTGTTCTTTGTTATTGTTCCTCATCATTGTTGCACCCTCCACCTTGGCACATACGGTAAGGTGACCCTGTGTATGAAATGTACCTTGTATCACCAATCAAAGACGTGTAGAATTGCCTAGGGCAGTTACTGATGGTGCCTCTGGAAGCAAGCGAGTCCAGGCGCTCTTCTCAAGCAGCTTCAAGTCCGTGTCTGTGGAGTATGAATCCTCCAACAGTTCTCATAGACTCACTTTGAGAATAGACAAATTAGCATCTCCTGGACAAATGTATCCTCGCAGTCCTTGTCCTGAATCAACATCTTCTTAATCACAAGGGTGCTGAAGGTTTCCCAGATTGGTTCCCCTGTTGAAGCTGGCAGTAGATGTTAATCATCAGTCATTCCATGGTTCAAAAGACCACAGATGTAGTGCAGCAGTGTTCTGTGTATGGTTAAAGATTGTCAGAGATTGTGGCTTTTATTCCATACATGGTCTATTTTTCTTCTTTGGTCTAAGTCAGGGTCTTCATCAATCACCTGTAGATCACCCCCCCCCCAAAAAAAAAAAAAAAAAAAGAAGTTAGCATGGCTAAAACTGGGTATATTTTCAGAGAGGGGGTTGACTGCTGATTTTGTCCCCCTCTCTATCAACATGGTCAGTGGCAAGATTACAACCCATTTATTGATAACTGCAAACTCCTCAGCTTTTATACTTTAAGATCTATTTGAGTTTGCAGGTATGTTATTAGGATGGTGCTCCACTAAAGCAACATCCTTTCCATTCTCTTTGTAATACATAACAGTCCAGCTTATCTGGTTCAGGGCATCTCAGTCCTGAGGGCCATCATTAAGGTGTCTATGGCATGAGGGCCCTGGTTCAGGCTTGATAGACCTAAGGGTCCTTGTCCTGGATGTTTGGCTTTTTCTAATTCATAGACCCAGGACATTCAATGATTCATGCACCTGGGTCTATTCTCACAGTTCTACAGTCATCAGACAATTTCTATAAATCTACAATCTTTAAGACAATTTGACAGCATTAGCTTTATTTTTCATAGACAATGGAAGGCTGGCCTATTGGAGGCACAATTGGTAGACACAAATGCTTTTGGAACTGGGACCAGTGTTTTGAAGTATTGTAGTATGCTACTTAGTACCCCATGTACAAGGCAACCTATATATATATATATATATATATATATATTTATATATATATATATATATATATATATATATATATATATATATATATATATATATATATATAGACATACCCTGACTTAACGTACCGTAAGAGAAAAATATAAGGTGTCATAACTTTTCATAGTTTCGATTAATGAATTTTCAAAAATCAAAGTCCCATAAGCTGCTATGAGCTCCCCCCTTCCATACATTTCCAAGGGTTTGAGAACTTTGGGTAGGTGTAAGGCTTGCCATGAATATATTCAGGGTACTGTGGGGAAACGTTAAATGTGTCCACTCAAAACAAGAGGCCATTGGCTCCCAGACAAGCATTAGTGTCAGCTCCTGGGGCTTTACCTACAATATTCCTCTAACTACCTGTACTGTACCTGTGCTGTTTTCAGTGGGACCAAGTGGATCACTCTTCATTTGCCTCACCCAAACTCGGAAGGTTTGACAGCCGCGGGTCTTACCCACCTAACCAGTCATACAGTAGCCAGGGGTTCCAAGAAGGAGAGACATCCAGTGGTGTGTATCACCCACAGCAGGGTGGTTTTACTGGAAGGGCCAGCAGCAGTAGCAATAGAGCGGGGTTCGGCAGTGGTCAGCAGTCCAATCGCCAAGGGTTCCAGGAAGATATGTCAAGTGGTCACCAACAGCAGACTCCGTCTGTAGTTGCCAGTGGAGGCAGTAGAGGGGAGACGAGCAGAATGGGGGCAGGAGGAGAAAGTCTAGATGAGGAAATGGCAACAGAGCGTGGTGCAGGTGCCACCCTCCGTAGACTGATGGGACTGTCGTCAGGTAATGAGGGGGAGGGCAGCAGTTCAGGCAACCCTCCACCAGCCTCACAACCTCAAAGCAACAGCATCCCCTCATCCACAGCCTCAAACATACAGAGGTCAACTTTCATCCAGCCATCAGTAGGTTCATACCCTTCTCAGAGCAGCAACACATCATATGGAGATAACAGTAAAGACGGTCAGCAGCAGCAGCCTGGTGCAGCGTCCACCATCAGCAGACTCCTGGAGATAGCCTCAAGTAGCGGGTTTGACAGCGGTCCCAGTAACCAATCAGCTGCCTCCTACAGCAATGACTACCAAGGTGGTGGTGGGGGAAGGTTCTCTGGTCAAGGACAGAGGAGTTCTGGACAACAGGAAGGGCAATGGGGGTTCAACCAGCAGAGGCATGGGCAGAGAGGGTTCAGTCAGCAGGGCAGGGGTCAAGGTGGATACCAAAGAGGACAGAGCCAGCAGGGAGGTGGACAGAGCCAGCGTGGAGGTTGGCAGAGGGGTGGGGGTGGGCGAGGTGGTGGTGTCCATACTAGTACTGGTCAGGATACAGATGAGCCACAGACAGCACCAGGATCTAGCGTAACTGCACTCACACCTGGCTTTGGTGGAGTAGCGTTTACCTCGACCCGGCCTGATGGCAGCACATACTACATCAGTGAACACTCCCTCTTAAAGTACACATCCAAGTTACAAGACAACGAGCTCCCTTTTGAAAAACGCTTTGCCAACCTTTGTAACAGAGCTAAACCGTCAGCAAACTGCCCGCCCAGACCTTGGCTTTCACCAACAACACTAGAACAGTTCCTGGTCAGTGAAGATGTCAGTCTGACCCCTGCATACATCTTCAACGGCAAATGGGCCAGGAGCGACAATGATAATTTCAGCTTCATATGTAAAGTGTATGTTAATGATGTCTTTATAGCATCAGGTGAAGCCACCAACAAAAAGGAGTCCAAGTTTAGAGCGTGCAGGACAGCCATCAAAGTTCTGGCCACCAAGACACCCGAACACATCCTGTCCACCCACAGCAGAGTTGATATTACAGCTCTTGGCAAAGACGATGCAGATCTGGTCGAGTGTCCGCTTTCTTCAGGGGAAAGTAACCTTGGTAGGTTAAGATAGGGACCTGTATAGTTACCTTCAGATCAGCTCTGGCTGTTTACCGATACTGTAAATTCCAATTTACCATTTGCCATTCTGCGTTTGGATAATACTGCATATAAGGCACAGCTCGCATATAAGACACACCTGGAAATTTAGGATTTTGTTCAAAAAAATAAAAATTCATAACTTTTGTTTTTGTAAATGGATTTTCAAAATTCAAAAAGCTATGTGTATCTAGAGCCCCCCGGACCCCCTATGTTCTATTATAATTTAGGGGGAATGTAACATCAAAGAAAGGTCTTGGTGACCCCATTGTGGACCCAGAGAGTACTGGGCTAACACGTATAAGCCGCGCCTTATACACAGGAGATTAAGGTAAGTGCAATCTGGGGCCTGAAAAGCAGGAGAAAATTGCTATGGCATTGTTAATGGTGCTGTGTGGTGTTAAAGTGTTGATAACATGTGTGAATTGTTCTTTTCCTCACGCTATCGTTGTCACAGGTATACTTATGGTGCAGGGAGACTAACATGTCCTTTTCCTCTGTAACATAGGTATACTTATGGTGCAGGGAGACTAACATGTCATTTTCCTCTGTCTGTAACACAGGTATACTTATGGTGCAGGGAGACTAACATGTCCTTTTCCTCTGTAACACAGGTATACTTATGGTGCAGGGAGACTAACATGTCCTTTTCCTCTGTAACATAGGTATACTTATGGTGCAGGGAGACTAACATGTCATTTTCCTCTGTCTGTAACACAGGTATACTTATGGTGCAGGGAGACTAACATGTCCTTTTCCTCTGTAACACAGGTATACTTATGGTGCAGGGAGACTAACATGTCATTTTCCTCTGTAACACAGGTATACTTATGGTGCAGGGAGACTAACATGTCATTTTCCTCTGTAACACAGGTATACTTATGGTGCAGGGAGACTAACATGTCATTTTCCTCTGTAACATAGGTATACTTATGGTGCAGGGAGACTAACATGTCCTTTTCCTCTGTAACACAGGTATACTTATGGTGCAGGGAGACTAACATGTCCTTTTCCTCTGTAACACAGGTATACTTATGGTGCAGGGAGACTAACATGTCCTTTTCCTCTGTAACATAGGTATACTTATGGTGCAGGGAGACTAACATGTCATTTTCCTCTGTAACATAGGTATACTTATGGTGCAGGGAGACTAACATGTCATTTTCCTCTGTCTGTAACACAGGTATACTTATGGTGCAGGGAGACTAACATGTCCTTTTCCTCTGTCTGTAACACAGGTATACTTATGGTGCAGGGAGACTAACATGTCCTTTTCCTCTGTCTGTGTCACAGGTATACTTATGGGTGCCCAGGAGGGTAACGAGAAAAAAACTCTGGCAGACTTTTACATCAAGGAACCAGAGGAATCTTTAGCTGAGTTTGGACAGAACTCGACAAGTATCCTCAGACAGAGCGCCGACTTCTCCAAACTTCTAATCAAGTTTCAGTTCACCTCCGACCCCGTGACACAGCGGTCATTCCTGTAAGTATCATAAAACCTTTCGATGCATCCTGGATGGTATGATGCTTCAATGTAGTGCTGGAGAGAACTCTATAGCACTGTATTGATGCATCATGCCGATCTGTGCAGACTTACAGTCCCATAAGTTACTACCATATTACCCTCTGTATAAGGCGACCCCACATATATAAGAATCTTCCCAATGAAATAAAATTTCACAACTTTTGTTCCATCCAATTGATTCTTGTGCCCCTTGGAACCTCCTATGTTTCTTTAGGGGTTTGGGGAGCATAACATGTCAGATTAAAGCTCTCCTCTATAGGAGTACTGTGATTCGTAATCAGTTCCAGAATAGCGACCCTGACCCTGGTCTTGCATAATTGTAATACCTCTCCTTCAAGGACATCCTAAAAGCCATAATAGGCCCCTGATTCCCCTCTATGCTGTACCTATGTGTTGACATCCTATAAGCCATAATAGGCCCCTGATTCCCCTCCATGTTGTACCTATGTGTTGACATCCTATATGCCATAATAGGCCCCTGATTCCCCTCTATGTTGTACCTATGTGTTGACATCCTATAAGCCATAATAGGCCCCTGATTCCCCTCCATGTTGTACCTATGTGTTGACATCCTATAAGCCATAATAGGCCCCTGATTCCCCTCTATGTTGTACCTTTGTGTTGACATCCTATATGCCATAATAGGCCCCTGATTCCCCTCTATGTTGTACCTTTGTGTTGACATCCTATAAGCCATAATAGGCCCCTGATTCCCCTCTATGTTGTACCTGTGTGTTGACATCCTATAAGCCATAATAGGCCCCTGATTGCTCTCTATGTTGTACCTTTGTGTTGACATCCTATATGCCATAATAGGCCCCTGATTCCCCTCCATGTTGTACCTTTGTGTTGACATCCTAAAAGCCACGGGCTTCCCTAGCCCACTTAAAAGGGTCTATATCTCCTCTTTCCTATCCCCTCAGGATGTGTGTGGTGCACATATGCGCGGGCACTGACACATTCCTCTGTTGAATTCTCAACCTGTGAAGCACGGGATAGCCACTTAGTGCCGCTAAAGTGCTGTAAAACACAAATCAATCAATCAATCAATCCTAAAAGCCATAATAGGCCCCTGATTCCCCTCCATGTTGTACCTTTGTGTTGACATCCTAAAAACCATAATAAGCCCCTGATTCCCCTCAGGGGCCTAATGTTGTACCTATGTTTTGGGTTTTTAGGGTATTACTTTGGCCTCTAATAAAGAGAACTATCTGTTTGCAAATTAACGCGTCCAATTTCTACACTCAATTTTCAAGTTTACCAAGATTTCGTAAACTGGACCGTTGTTACCAGTCAGGTCCTCAATGTTCATTTTTTCAGGAAAAAGTGGTTTAAAGTGGCTTATCATGCATAAATTTTCCAGATATTTTCGTGGAAGACCTCTATGAAAATCTTGATGGAAATATGCTATTTAAGGGGTGATCAGAATTTTCCCTTTTTTTTTCATGAATTTTCAAAAAAAATATCTGAATTCTGTGTACTGGTGTAGTTTTTTTCTGGTGTAGGGTGTCTTTGTAGCATAACTGTGAGTAAATGGAAATCAATCTACTTATTCTTTGCATGCCAGAGGTTTCTTTATGTGCTGTTCACCCATATGCCACTTGAGATTAACATGTCAGACATGCTAACATTGGAGGCCATTATGTAGACTTGGAGGTAAATCTAGGTCAGTCAGTTTGAGCAATGAGATAGCTGTGGGCCCTTTAAGAGGATGGGCTAGCACTTCATTTTCCCATGGGAAAGGAAGGAAATGAAACAAGTAATTGTAACAAGGTCACATCACCTTGACAACACTGTCTGTGATGTTAATTGTAGGATCAACAATAACTGTCTATGATGGATGGATGGATGGACTATGGGACTTATGTTGGGACTTATGTTGGGACTTGTGTTGGGACTTATGTTGGGACTTACGTTGGGACTTATGTTGGGACTTATGTTGGGACTCATGTTGGGACTTGTGTTGGGACTTATGTTGGGACTTATTTACTCAATATATGAAAGTAATTTACTTAACATTTGTCAGCAATCGTGCAATGTATGTCCGTACTAACTAACCATTTCTCTGCAATTACCAGTAGTCCTTATATGCTAGTACTATTTGTTACTAATAAGTCAAGACTATGGAACTGGACGCGTTACTTTTTGAATTGGAGACAAATGGCTAAGATAAAGTTAAAGCAAACGCTACCTTGTTCTAATTCATGCAGTTGAAATCTGATTCAATAGTATCAGGTAGATTTGTCTCAGTACATCAGATGTCAAAATTATATGGGATTAGTTGTTTTACATTTGAATTACATTTTTCTTCATTTTTTTTGTGATAACTATTGATAGTTCTATTAAACCAGGTGCACGGTGATATTGGAGGGGGAGATTACAACTATTGATTGTTCTATTAAACCAGGTGCACGGTGATATTGGAGGGGGAGATTATCGCCACGGCGACTGCAGGTGAACAGAACCGAGCTAAGAACCTTGCATCTGCAGCCGCACTACAGAACCTAAGGCAAACCAACTGGACCATCAAGGTAGGTTTTTTTTAGATTGAGTTTTCTGATAAAAATATGTTGGAAAATGGACAAAGAAAGTAAAGTTTGGTATCAGTTAAAGATCAGGGCCTCAGCAATGCAGCTAGCTATGAATAATGACCATTTTCACACTCTTTAAATGTTGATGATAACTTTACTTTTAAAAGGCATTTTTTTAACCCATGGACAACTGCGATGCATAGATTCCGATTTTTATCAACTTTTAATTTAAAAATTAAATTAAACATCCCTTGTTATTTTTGGTGATGAGAAACAACTTTTCCTTTTGGAATGGCCTTAAGACCTACATGATGTGGATGTTCCCTGAAAAAAAAAATACATGAATGAAAAAAAGAGTTACTGCTGGACTATCTGTCTAAGGGAATCTGAGGCCCACTATGCCTTGTAGAGCGTCCCAAAAGAAAGAGGGGGTGCCTTTAAATGGGGTAAATTTACATTAGATTGGTACATGTACTAAAGTGCTCAAAATTCAATGAAACAAAAATTATGGACTTGGCACTTTTTGTATATTGCACACAGCCTCTGGTATAAGCTGGTTGTTATATTTGGACAGGATTGAACGGGTTGGACAGGGCCACATTGCTGTATTGTAACTTTGAATGGGCATAATTCATCCATGTGTAGAGGTCGGCTGAAAATGTCCTGGAGAAACCACGGGTCGAACCCGGGACCCTCCAACCTGCAGGCGGAAGCTCTACCGCTGAGCTACTTCCCCGTCTGACATTCTCTACCTTCCACCTACATCTGGATCGGTATAATACACAAGGGGGGCAGCTTATACCGGCTGACCAGCCCCTGAGGGCTGGTGCAACCGGAACAGGGCAGATGGCCTACCACCATGGACTTACAGCCAGAGCTGGCCCCTACACATGCACTACTCTCAGCCTTCAACACTTTAATTGCCGCTGATGCATTAAGGCATCGTGCATATTGGTCGTCGTGATGCAGTGCTGGCTAGTCTGCTCGTCAGCACTTCATTGGAGCATCATGACAACCAATCGGCATGATGCACCCCTAATTCAGTGGCCTTTAAAGGAAACCTACTTGTATTGCCTAACCTGTAATTATCTTCATATTTACTAAAGTCAAGTTTTTGTTTCTTCACACCAGGTCATCAAACGTGAAATGCGGCCAGCCACTGAACCCATCACAGAGTCCATCGGCCGTATCCAGCGTAAGAACCCCCAGGCACGGGAGCGGTTCGCCAGAGTCCTCAGATTATACCTCACAAAACAGTTTGCTGAGCTCGATGACCTCACAAAATGGCTGTCCATGTCGCCGGAATTAAACGAAGAGGAGGTTGATGTCTTCTACACTGTAGCCAAAGAGTTGGGCCTGCGAGTGGATAAGAAACGGTTGGATGGGAGCAGGGGGACACGGGCGATTAGGTTTAAGAAGGAAGACCAAACATTTCTTTTGATTAGCAAGAATTTTAAGGTGCAGGAACTGTTTGATTACATCTGGGAGAAGGGTGGACAGACATGGAGGTACAGACTGGTACCTCCAGGGGAGTTGGGGACGGCCGCCGTGCAAACGTGATGTGACAGATGTGTCTGTGACTAAAAGTCCCTGATTCATGTATTGTGTGTAGTTAATTACATACTTATTACTCTACATTGATTATTTGCCTATTAGTAGTGCTCAACAGATATTTGATGTAATCCATGTCTAATACATGAAATACTAAATTGGTATGCAAAGTGCATTTGTATGAAGTTATACCTCTATGTGCTAAAAGCCCCTTACCAAGTGTTTTTAAAAGCAATACGCTAGACGGAATCCAAAGTAAAACCGCATTGGCATTTTCTTGCATTTTTTGTTAAGAAAATACATTCTACAAAAAGTTGTGCAAGAATAGCAAGGTGAATTATATATATGAAATGTGTCTATTTCTGATAACTGTCCTTTCCTATCTGTAATGGACTCCTGATGTACATGTATGTGTTGTCAACGTTCTGTGTAATAGCACGCTTGTACTTGAGTCGGTTTAATAAGTTCTTGGCTATTATGAGCAAGGCATACCATAAATTATCTCGATATTAGCCATGGCTTATGCTAGAACCAGATGCGGCTTACAGGAGTGTCCCAAAGCCTGGTTGCAGCTTATACAAGCATATTTGACATGATAAAGATAGTACTGAACTGCCAATTTTCATAGCATCTCTTTATATCTTCTACGTAAGTCAAGGCTTGTACAAGGGTGTGGCTAATACGAGAGAATTTGCTGTAGCTATTACTGAGTCCTCTATTTGTACATAGTCCACTTAATTATTCACTTAATAATGGTTGCCTAAACAAATTGTGTTTTTTCTTCTTAAACAGTGCATTTATACCTGACTACGAATGTCTGTGCAGATGTCTACAATAGAAGTAACCGTGCAAGTGTCAATATATATCGACAACAATAGATGTAACTGTGCAAGTGTCGATACATGTAGACCACAATAGATGTAACCATGCAAGTGTCGCTATATATCGACCACAATAGAAGTAACCGTGCAAGTGTCGATATATATCGACCACAATACAAATAACCGTGCAAGTGTCGATACATATCGACCACAATAGAAGTAACAGTACGAGTGTCGATATATATCGACCACAATAGAAGTAACCGTGCAAGTGTCGATATATATCGACCACAGTAGAAATAACCGTGCAAGTGTCGATACATATCGACCAAAATAGAAGAAACCGTGCAAGTGTCGATACATATAGACCACAATAGAAGTAACCATGCAAGTGTCGATATATATCGACCACAATAGAAGTAACAGTACAAGTGTCGATATATATCGACCACCTCCAATTCATTGTCTAGTGCCTGTCATGGATAGGACCCTAGCTGTCGAAATGGTGTAAAACATACACTTACCTACCTACCATTGTCTATCGTTGTATCGGCTGGATGACAATAAGTTTGATGACATCTGTTTTGTAATGTTTGGCCAATATCAAAGTGGTTTGCTTGCCTTATAGAAGACCAATATATCAAGATATATGTTATTTGGTGGTGGTAAAAAATGTCTCGATCTGTAGAGGCAAAGGTTAAAAAAAGTCAAATGCTATCAGTTTACCTTTCGGCAACATTTTTTCCCACATACTGTTGACTTTGGCATTCAGACCCACACCACATTTTTAAGTTGATGTTTGGCCTGGTGGGTACTCCCAGACCATGTTCAGTACAAACATTTTGATAATATTTAGGGCCAAAATTGGTCCAGTAATCTGTTGAATTTCAGCAATATTTTACCCATGTACCCATGCTGCCTTGGGCGACATTTAGCCAAGCTTTTGTCATAACGCTATATTCTGCTTTTAGCAACACGACTCATGACCTTTTGCTTTTGGCAATACAAATCATGACTTGTTGCTTTTGGCAACACGAATTATGTAAGGGGCACCACGATTTTTAGCAAACATGAGTATAGGATACCATCTAGGCAAACCACAGCTGGTGGCAAAAAAATAAACTGTGAAATATTACAGTATTTGACTGAATTTCTTGTAGGGCATAACTCACCTTTATCGACACTTTACATTTATTTATCATTCTGGAAATGTTTAACACTTGAATTGATGCAACCCATACCCTTATGCTCCTTTACTTAAGGAATTAAAAAATACTTTTAACTAATTCAAGAAATCATTTTGACTGTGACCTGAACACTACTTTTTGGTTCCAAAAGATCACTCATCTTGACTGCCCTCCACTGGACAAAGATTGGCCTTGCTAGATGTAATACATTTGCCTCTGTTAATTAGGTGAACTACCCTATATGTGAATTCATTATATTTTGTATGAGTGAGATTGTCCCAGCTAACCTTATGTACAGACTTTCTTAGATTATATGGGGAATGTGTTAAATGAAACTTTTATGACTATGCAATAGGCATGCCAGTTTATACATGAAAGCATTCACAACTTTATGTAAGTGCACATTTCCCTTGATGTTAATCATCTGATTCATGGTTTTGTTTTCTGACTTATCAAATACTGAATGCCTATTCCTAAGGGTTAGTCGGGCCACTACTACACCTGTTTACCATTTTATGATGGACACAAAGATAATCTGATAAATTGTGGTCAATATATATCATAAGAATAAATGTGTTTTAACCCGTTTTTAAGGAGATTATTCTGGGTAGATATTATGTGATGAAGTTATATCCATAGCCCAGAAGAATCTCCTTCTTAGGAACAGTGGTGTGTGTTCTCTTTCAGCACATAATGTTTGAGAGGTATGTGCCCAAGCTACGCAATGTACATAACTGGCTGTTCCTTCAGTTGATTCTACCCTGTGTCAATATGGCCACTGCAGGCAGCAGGGAGCTTGGAAATCTGGGGGAGGGAATCCACATGGCAGAATAGTCTCCATTCATGCAAATGAGAGTCTACACTCTCCTGGCAGGTTTCTCTCCAAGCTGAGTCTCCATTGCTTTACATTAGGATGCAGTGCAGTTTTCTGGCATTAGTGAACTGTTAGTGTAAGGGATATGGGTAGGTGCCTAAAGGCTGGGAACTCCTTCATGGGGACCTCTTCTATGTTTGCAAAGTGCTCCCAGAATCTCCTAGATAGCTCCCAGGAGCTCCTTGATGAACTTCCAGATGGCAAGGAGAGGTGCCAAAATGGTGGGAATATCTTCCTAGAGGGACAGGGGGCTTTTTCTGTGTATCCAAGGTGCTCTCAGAATATAGATAGTTCCCAGGAGCTCCCAGATGACTAGGAGAGGTGCCAAATGACATAGAAATTCTTCACAGAGTTGCAGGGGACTTTCCCCAGGTTTCTAAAGTGTTCCCAGGAGCTCCCAGATGGCAATTTTAAGCTGGCAAGGATGGGTGCTAAATGGCAAGGAATTCTTTTGCAGAGGGGCAGGGGACCTCTTTTACGTTTGCAAAGTGCTCCCAGGATCTTATTGATAGCTCCCAGGAGTCCCTGGGCTTCCCTAGCCCACTTAAATGGGTCTATTTCTCGTCTTTCCTATCCCCTCGGGATGTGTGTGGTGCACATATGTGTGGGCACTGACACATTCCCTGTCAAATTGTGTAATGTAGTTCTCGCCATGAATATGACCTTAGTTGTCGAAATGGCGTTAAACATCTATTGCTCACTAACTCCCAGGAGTCCATCCCTGACCTCTTGGCTCATTTTGGTCAAATAACTAAACTAGTCCCTCGATGGCCCCCCCGGACGTAAAACTAAACAAACAAACTTGGCACATGTAGGTCAAATAACTGTAAACTATAGTCCATCCCTAAACACTTAGCACATGAAGGTCAAATAACTACAAACTATAGTACATCCCTGACCTCTTGGCTCATTTTGGTCAAATAACTGTAAACTATATTCCATCCCTGATCACATTGCACATGTAGGTAAATAACTAAATTATAGTCCATCCATGAACACTAAGCACATGTAGTTCAAATAACTAAACTATAGTCCATTCCTAAACACTTTGCACATGAAGGTCAAATAACTGCAAACTATAATACATCCCTGACCTCTTGGCTTTTTTTGGTCAAATAACTAAACTATATTCCATCCCTAACACTTTGCACATGTAGGTCAAATAACTAAAATATAGTCCATCCATGAACACTTGGCACATGTAGTTCAAATAACTAAACTGTAGTCCATTCCTTAACACTTTGCACATGTAGGTCAAATAACTGTAAACTATAGTACATCCCTGACCTTTTGGCTCATTTTGGTCAAATAACTGTAAACTATAGTCCATCCCTAACACTTTGCACATGTAGGTCAAATAACTGTAAACTATAGTCCATCCATGAACACATGCCACATGTTGGTCAAATAAGTGTAAAATATAGTCCATCCATGAACACTTGGCACATTTTGGTCAAATAACTAAACTATAGTCCATCCATGAACACATGCCACATGTTGGTCAAATAAGTGTAGAATATAGTCCATCCATGAACACTTGGCACATTTTGGTCAAATAACTGTAAAGTATAGTCCATCCCTGAACACTTTGCACATGCAGCTCAAATAACTGTAAACTATAGTCCATCCATGAACACTTGGCATTTGGCTTTGAAAGATATCCCAAAACACAATATTCATCATTCCTGGTCTTGTTATGCCTCAAAATAAATGGAATAAAGAGACCAGACCACTTCAAGGACTTTCCAGGCTGTTGATTCAATTCCCATCATCAAAATTCATGAAAACAAGATGGCCGCCTTGATTTTTGAGAAAAATTCAAAAAACATACAATGATCAGCACTACCCATGATGTGACAACTCAAAATGAAGAGATTCAGAACTCCCATCCACAAAGCTGGGGACTTAGATAAGCCAGAGAACTACAGGGGGTGGCAGTTCCATACTGCCTTAGTAAAGTCTTCTGTAGAATTATTAATGACAGAATTGTGAATTATCTGGAGGAGAAAAAATTTGCAAATCAGAATGGTTTTAAAGAACAAAGAAGGACAGAAGACAATATTGTGATTCTTCAGACTTTTTTATAAATATGTAAAGAACCAAAAGGGTAAATTATTTATAGCGTTTGTTGACTTTTCAAAACATTTTGATTCTATAGACAGACCAAGCCCTTTTTTACAAAGTACTGAAAGCTGGGATAACAGGCAACACTCACAGGGTCATTAAATCAGCTTATGGTAATAACAGATATGCCATCAAGGGTTAACATGACATAACTGAGAGTTTTGTATCTACAACAGGGGTGAAACAGGGCTGTAATCTTAGCCCGCCACTATCAAACATGCTGTGAACCCATGGTCTGGGTGCCTGCCCTTCCACTGTCTCCCCCCCCCCCCTCCAGGGCCCTTACTGGGGTACCCCCAATATGCATTTACTAATATTAAATAGCTATGACTAATGTAGTGGTCAGTGAAAATGTCTCTGGAGACACCGGGATTCGAACCCGGGTCTCTCGCAAGTCGAGCGCTCTACCGCTGAGCTACATCCCCTGGCCTGACATACCCTGTCACCAACACGGCCCCACTGACATTTCCACCTTCCAACTACCCTGGATCGGTATGGTATACATAGGGGGAGTGACACAACCAAGTGAACAGTCCCTCTGAAGGCTCTGCGCACCCAACGGGGAATCGAACCCCTACACTAACAATTTTTGAACTTATAACTATTACAAGAAAAATGTTATTGTCATCATTCTATTGGCAGTAATAAGCTTATTTCTGCCTTTCACATTGCTGTTGTAAAAATTGATTATTTTTCCACACACTGAGTACTGTAGCACTGTAAATTTGAATTGAATTGAAACCTATTTCAGAATGACCCCCATGACCTTGTTGACATCGCTATAAACTCCCTGTCATGGGCAGATGATCTAGTTCTAACTTCCAAATCTGAAAGCGGCCTTCAGGAAATTTTAAATAGACTAAACAGGTACTGCCATGTTTGGAAACTAAGAGTTAATACTCAGAAGACAAAAGTTATGGTCATGTCCCAAGGGAATCATGCATCTGCCCATCTCTTTTTCCAGGATAACTTATTGGAGTGTGTGTCATGATCTTATAAATATCTGGGATTACTCTTGTCATGAGACGGAAGCATGAAGAAAATGCAAGCAGAAAGCGTTCTTAAAGCAAAGCGTGCACTTTTTCCTATTAGACAGGCTCTAAGTACCTCACAAAATGTATCCACCAAGCTGTTTATGTTACTGTCTGATAAGCAGGTTGACTCCATTCTTTTATACGGCTGTCCTATATGGGCATGCCATCTAGTAACTGTTCCTTATCAATAACCGGGTCCAAGGTGGAATCAAGAGATCAGGTTTCACAGCTCTTTAGAATGCTTGATATTAATCCTGTTGATATAATGAAATGCCTATTCTACAAGATAACAGGGGTGGCATATGTGACCTTAGATAACATCTGTGATAAAATCAAACTTCTATCCTCATACAGACTGAGTCCTATGACCTTTATAAATGATGACTTAAACAGTAAGAAAGACTGCCCTGCAGAAACTTTCTTCTTATCAAGCTGCAAATATGCTCTTAGTGTTTCAAAGTACTATAGCACCACTCTCGCACTAGGAGAATTGGGGAGACTCCCTATTAAATCTAAAATTATTTTGCTGAATATTTTGTACTGGTTAAGACTGGAGCAGGGCACAACAAACCCTATCCTCAATGAAGCATTCACAACCATGAAAAATTATCAGTGGCTCAAAGATATACAATACCTTCTGTGTGAGATTGGTCTTAAAAATATATGGCTTGACCCTTATGCCTGGTCTAGGAATGCACTAAAATCCACGATTAAAAGGTGTCTCGATGATATGCACATTCAGAAATATAACCAATATGTAAATGATATAGATAATTCTGGTAGGTGTAAGGTTCTCAAGATTTGTCAGGATGATTTACATGATGAATATGGGAGGTGGGATTATCTAAGTCACACTTGTTCACCCCGCATTAGAAGTTATATCATGAAACTATGCATAATTGTACCTCGGACAGCTTGTGTAGGAGTTATAAATCGAGAAAGCCTACTAACAATATGTGGATCAACATGGTAAAAGGTATGCCCGCGCACCCCCTCATGGACGTACCTTTTACTGTGTTGATCCACATGTGTAAACACTGTCAAGTAACTCAGGATGTAGGACATGTATTATTATACGGACTTAGCTGGTTTGATTATCAGCCAGTGAAATGACACCAACTCTTCACTGCGGTCCTCTGGGGGGCCAACTGGTACCCATCTGATAGGTCTTATCAGTAGAACACACTGGTAACAAGCTCCAGCAATGGCTGCGCCCATGGGACAACCTGCTACCTCGGAATATTGTACCCTTTCAGAATTGCAAGCTGCCCATGAAATATGGCAAATTTGTCAACTACTACAAAAAACACTTCTCAATGCTACATTTGTGCTTCATACAGGTTAGAGTAGAATAGAGTATGGATGTTGATGGTTTACATAGCTATAATAGATGACTTCCCAATGCTACATTTGTGCTTCCTACAGGTTAGAGTAAAATAGAGTATGGATGTTGATGGTTTACATAGCTATGATAGATGACTTCCCAATGCCATATTTGGGCTTCATACAGGTTAGAGTAGAATAGAATATAGATGTTGATGGTTTACATAGCTATGATAGATGACTTCCCAATGCTACATTTGTGCTTCATACAGAATAGAATAGAGTATGGATGATGATGGTTTACATAGCTATGATAGATGACTTTCCAATGATACAAGACCAAGTTTTATTGATTTTTCAAAGGAAAGTCACAAATGAAACAGTACAATAACTTCATGGATCTTGACAAATGTCAATATGAACACAATCAGCAGATGGAAAAATAGGGACTGGCAATACAGTAAAACTTGGTTACAACGAACTTGTTGTTACAGGCTCAAAATTTCGTTGTAACCAAATTTCGATGTAACCAAGTTTCATCATTTCACTTCTCAGGTCGCACCTGTGGCTTCATCAAAGTTTATGTGTGTTTATGGGTGGGGGGGGGGGGATTTGAGGGACCCCAGGGTGGGCATAGGACTTCTCAGGTCGCACCTGTGGCCTCATCAAAGTCTATAATTATGTGTGTATGTGGGGGGGGGGGAGATCTGAGGGACGCCAGGGCGGGCAAAGGACTTCCCAGGTTGCACCTGTGGCCTCATCAAAGTCTATGTGTGTTTATGGGCGGGGGGGGGGGGAGGGATCTGAGGGACCCCAGGGTGGGCAGAGGATTTCTCAGGTCGCACCTGAGGGACGCCAGGGCAGGTTCCCCTATCAAATATCTAGAGACCGATGCAGCAAGTTGGGAACCTAAAACTTAGTTTTTCCTGAATTTTCGCTAAGAAATGCTGTAGTTTAGCCAAAAATTATCGATTTACATAATATTTGCAGCAAATGAAAGATGAAACTCATTGCTTTCAGGCCAGGGTAGATGGTATTACAATAATATAGTGCACAGTTTACCACTAAAGTACAAATTATAAATTTAAAAATCATTAGTTTAAAAAAATCGCTGTTTTTCAAAGTTTGGCCCTATATATTTTGTGAAAAAATATTCTAACCATCAGTTTTTGATAGATAGTGCATAATACTGACCCATCAAGTTTATAAACGAGTATGCTTTTTTCCCCTACCTCTATGGTGGCTTATTACACTATGGGAGACATGTGATTTTTGTTAGTTTGCAAAAACTGTGATTTTCAGCAAAATTTCTGCTTGGTTTTTGATGAGGGACCACATAGATCACCATATATGGACGCGTGATCACCCACTGATTCCAGAATTATCCATTTTTATGTTCTACTCGATCATCTTTAAAGGCATATTAAATATCTAAGTGATACAATAAGCGTGAGAAGAATTAGCCACATCTTATGATTCTAGTCTTTGGTGCCGACAACGCTTTTGTTGCTATTTACAGCTAAATAGCTCAATAGTGCATTATAATAGGGCTCACATGCCTTATATAGGGTTCTAATAGCATTTCAATATGGTTTTCAATAGGTCATCAGGTCAAAACAACAATGGATGATGGAATTTAATAGAAACAAAAGGGTTTTGCACCATGGACCTGTTCACATTGTTCAGGTCTTCAGATATTCTTATCTTGAAAATGATGAAGACATTTATGAGCATGGTGCTTTTCCAGCCCATATGGGACCTACAGAGGTCATTTTGTCTAGTCTGACATGTATTATGAGGGAATAATGCATAGAAAATGATTCTATTTTCATATTTTGTTATGACTTTTGAGATAGAATCATACACAAGACTTGTCTTGTGCATCATATACAAAAATGTCCCTTGAATGAAGGCATTTTACATGCACAGCTGCCTCCAAAACTGGAAAACACTCAGGTTCCCAACTTGCTGCATCGAGCTATAGCATTGTTTTATATATTTTCTCATATTGGGTGTCAAAATAACTTTGTTATAAACAAGTTTAGTCCAAAAAAGCTTCGTTCCAACCAAGTTGTTATGCTATAGAAATGTATAGGAGAGGTTTGTGATTAGGCATTTTTGTTTGTTATATCCAAATTTCGTTATAAGGGAGTTTTATTATAAACAAGTTTCACTGTATTCACTCAATAGGTTATTAACATAGAAAGTACAGACAAACAAATTAAAAGCAAAAAGAGATATATAGTAAATAATATGTCATACATAGAGATTTCTGTCTACACATTATTTCAGTACATCATGATTACAGCTAAATACACCTTGTCTTTAGTTCAAATAAGTGATAATTAGAGTTGGTAGTATATGCTGTTATATGCATATGGGAACATCAGCAATATCAATATGGATGTAAACATGAAAAAAGATATGAATGTGAGTATGAATATGAAGCAGCGCAGTTTCCACACCTGCTTCTCATTATCAATTATAACCCAATTTCAGGTTCAACCTTATATTTTCTATCTTCATCACGCCCTCTTTGAATTTTACCTTTGTCGTAGCTTTCTGAATCTCCTCAGGTAGAGTATTCCAGAGAGCCACCCCTCTGAACCATGGCGATCTTTTATAGTGTCTAGTAATAACCCTAGGTAGTTCAAAAACAATCTTCTTTTGAGACCTTGTATTATTAGATTGTGGTCTATTTAACACAGTCTTTGATTGCTTATACATTAAGCATAATAATAGCATGTCAAATCTTTTCTCTAACACGGGAACCTTACAAATTTCATGCAACTCCTTCACACTATACCATCTAATATTGCATTTCAGACAAACTCTAAGAGCTCTATTTTGCAGTTGTTGTAATACCACAAGACCATCCTCATTACAACTAGTACTTATAAATGAACAATATTCTATAATTGGTCTGATTGTACAACAGTATATCTTTACACTTTGCTCTTGTGTTAAACGGGCTTCCCTAGCCCACTTAAAAGGGTCTAATTCTCATCTTTCCTATCCCCTCAGGATGTGTGTGGTGCACATATGCGTGGGCACTGACACATTCCTTTGTGAAATTGTGTAATGTTCTCGCCATGAATATGACCTTAGCTGTCAAAATGGCGTTAAACATCTATTACTCACTCACTCTTGTGTTAAAAACTTTCTTAACTTAGCAAACCTAAATAGTTAATTGCATACATTTCTTTTAATAATGTTAATCTGTTTATCAAAACTAAGTTTACTGTCAATATGTACACCTAGATATGGAAAGAAGGTTACAGTTTGCACAGTGCTGCCATTGAAGTCTATAGTAGAATCTGGACATCTTTTTAATTTATGAGCACTACAAAACCACATAAATTTTGTTTTAGTTGGATTTACTGTTAGTCTGTTTTCGATAACCCAACGCTTAAAGTTAATTACATCTTCATTCAAATTCTCATTAACCAAGTCTACATCTTTGTTAGAACTATAAATATTGATCCTAGTGAGGGAGAAGACAGGGACAAGATAGACACTTGGGCCTGTGCGAATACGCCGGCCTATTTATTAAACCAACTTAAACAAAGAGAAAGAAAAAGAAAAAAAAATACTGAACTGAACTGTCTATTTTTTTAAGACCTTAACAACATCATCAATATATAGGACAAACAACAGGGGACCTAAAACTGATCCTTGAGGGACACCGTAATCAATATCTTGGTTTGAGGACAATTTATTACCATAGCTAGTTCGTTGTTTTCTATTTTCCAGGTAACTTTTAAACCATAGAAAATTAGATTTACTCAAACCAAGTTTACTGAGTTTAATTAGCAATTTTGAATGTAATACACTGTCAAATGCTTTAGTGAAGTCTATAAATAGAGCCCCTGTTAACAGACCATTCTTTCTACATTCATAAAGCTCATTAACAAAGTCAAAAGTGGCATCACCAGTACCTGTCCCTTTTTTGTAACCATATTGGTTTTCACAAAAAGTACCAATTTTCTTCATTCTTTCACATAAGTAATAATACATAATTTTCTCAATGACTTTAGACGGCATTGGTAGTATTGATATGGGTCACCAATTTTTTACCATTGCTAAATCCCCATCCTTAGGTAATGGTCTTACAACTGCCATTGCCCAACATTTTGGAAAAATACCCCTGTCCAAACTAATTTGTATCAGATGAGTGAATCGATTTATCAACAACAATAATGCACAATGTAGTATATCTTCCCTTATTCCGTCTATGCCTGATGACTTATTTTTATCAATTTCTTTTAGAGCAAAATGGACATCCCACTTATTAACCTTAATATTCTGAAGTTTTCATTTGCCAATAGTTCATCTATATCTAGATTATTGTCCACAAGATATTGATCAATTCCAAGAGCAGCAATATGCAGATCCTTACCAATATTACAAAAATAGTCATTTACATATTCACAAACATCATCAGAAGTTACATCAGCACCAGTTATATGATGTCTCATGTCTGGATACACAATAGAATTCGAATTTTTAAACAAGTTATTTATGTGTTTCCAGAATTTTTTGGGATTACCATAACTTACTTGCAACTCTTGCATGACACCAATTTGATTTGCTTTAATTTTCTTTCTAATTTTTCTTCGACAATCCTTTATGGCTTGCTTTTCTGAACACTTTTATTGGCACTGTAGAGACGTAACCATCCTTTTTTTAATGTATCGTTCAACATAAGGGTGAAAAGTGTCCAAATACTCAATTAACGGAGTCAATAACATATCCCATAATATATCAGGATCATCAGTAATATTATAATAGGGTTTCCAGTCACATGATTCTAAAAAATCTCTAAATCTGTCTTCATTAAAGTTTCTATAATCTCTTCCTCTATACTTAGTGCTAACATAACTGATATTCTCATGTCCTCTACAACCAAAAACTGGGAGGTGATCAGAAATTAGGGCAGAGACCGTACTTGCATTAGTTACATCTAAGCTATTTGTAATTATGTTATCAATACAAGTACCACTAAATGGTCTCGTCACCTCATTAATTAGTATTTTCCATCCAATATCCTTGCACACATTTCTGAAACTTTCAGACCCTGCATCATTTTCATCATACATATTGAGATTAATATCACCTAAGATCCAAGTCTCATGCCTACCATGATTGTTGTTATATTCGTAACCAGCGATGGATCGTAAGAAATTAATAAAACTTGGTACATTCATATTTGGGATTCTATAGATAGAGACAATCAATAAATCCTTTTCACCAGGAAGGTTTAACATAATAGCAATACTTTCATAATCTATGGTCTGTATGGTAAAGTCATTTACAACCCTAATATACTGCCCTAAGCCAGCCTTCACACTTAGGCCAACTCCTCCACAATTTTTACCAATTCTATCATTCCTATACAGTAACTTATCTTCTCTATTAATCAGGCCATCAGGTGAGGCAGGCTTCAGCCAGGTTTCACATAGACATATTATGTCACTCCTTCTTAATATCCCATAGATGTCATTATTTTTGTCTTCAAAACTATGACAATTTATTGACGAAATTACCAGTCCCCTCCTCTCCCTGAAATCACTAACACCACAAACCATGAGTTTAATTTTATGTATACTTAAACAATGAATATATACACATGTGAAAAAGCATCAACAAAAGAACAACAAATAAATGACTAATTACAGAATATACAAATCCTCTTCCACAAATTATCCTCTTAGAAGGGGTGACTGATTATACCAGCTTACCTATGTCAGCTATGTGGCTATGAAAAATCCCCCCGACTTAGAAACTCCTTGGCGACTTAAGATCTTATAACTGGGTATCGCTAGGGTTAATGGTATTAAAGGACAGCAAAAGTGACACTTAAGATTATTAACCTAATTTAGAATTAAAAAAGAAGAATTTAATGCATTTTGTCAAATATTATAATTGATCCAGATTTAAAGAAGCAAAAACAATAGAGAAGGGAATGTATTGGATTACTACTGAAACCAACCTGTGGATACATTGATTAAATTCAACTTCATTAAACAGCCAGAATCTCCCATAGTCACCAATTAGCAAGATAATGTATTTAAACCAAAGCATAGAAACCATCCTTGAGGTCTATGCACAGAACTCTAACTAGATAATTACATGTATTATACCAAACTTCTACACACTACTGCAGTGACAGACTTAAAGGTAAACACTCCCTCATATGTATTACTATAAAAAAGTCTTGCATACAATGCTCAATGAATAAATAAACTCTTATCCTAACGATTTTAGGGTAAACACTCACTTAATCTATTAGATACTTACGATTACAGGATTAATTAATTAACATACAAGTTTGATTGCTTGTCATAAATTAAGAGGTGATACACAGTAATGGCGCGGTTTCTACACCTATTACTGATATCGACCTCGACCAATACATAACAACCGAATATGTTCTCAGATTCACATTCTATTCTGTTTCTATATAGATGCATATGTTATAAAAAGTATATGTTATTGTTTGTAATGGCGCAGCAACTACACCTATTACATCAGGCCCATCCAATTCTACAAGAATACAGTACTAAGTCTATGGCGACCCATAAAGAAAAGGGACACTGTCGACTTACCACTATTTAACATTACAACACAATCAATGGCTTATTTCTCTCTTTCTCTCTAATCAGGCACCTGGTTGCCATGGTTATCTTACCATGTAGGTTCTGCCCCTTCACTCTACCCTGATCATATGCTTTAGAACTGTATACAAACCCACCGCCCCAGATCATATCCCTACGACCTTCCACTAGGATGGTTGAGCCTGTTCCTAGAAGTGATTTTCTAGGCCCCTCACATTGATCATACTTGGCACTAATGAGTGCCTTCATATATTTCTGTGAGACTGTGTGCCAGTAATTGCCTGGTGGTGCTTTGTAATGCTTACATTTGTTTTTGATTTTCTTGGCACTGGTAATTTTCATGATGTCTGAGGCCAGCCTGTGGTAACCTAACTCTCTTAATTTACAATAGAAATAACCCTGCTCTACACTACAGAACTCCATGGTTTGACCAAGGACATCAGCTTTAAATGTGCATGGGTACCAGTTGCTTAAGAAACTGTTCTTGCCCCTGTAGATCAGAACAGCTTTGGTCTGCCTTTGGTGAACTTCAGGATTTTGTTCATCATCGTCACCATCATCATCATGACACATTGGGCATGATGCTGACTACCCGATACTACTTCTGTCCTGTAAGGTGGGGCACTATAACTTTTTCTGGGTTGGAAGTATTGTGCTTGGATTGTTAAGTTGTCAGAGCCTCTAGTGGGGGACTATCAAACCTTTCAGGGTACCACCTGGAGTCAAAGAATGACCACACTGCACTGGAGGAAATTATTGGTGTCAATACTTGATTAGAAAATAGGTTGGTGTCATCAGGCACCAAGAATAGTTTGTTTAGATTTTTTTGATGACCCATGGCTAGGTGAAATAGCACTGTGAGGGCTGTTGATATCAGAATGCATCATGCCTATTGGTGCATCATACTGACCTCCAGGGATTATTTCTGCCCTGTCAGGCTGGCATGATGCATGAATGCAGCCCTGGTCAGTTACTCACCAGTGCTGTAATCACGCCTCATGATGACCAATGGGCATGATGACCAATGGGCACGATGACCAATAGGCACGATGACCAATGGGCACGATGTCCAGTTTCGCCACTGCAAGCACCTACCACCCATGCTATTTCCATTTCTGAAGATGAGTATCTGGTCACTACTAATGAACCTCATTACTTTATTAACTGCCATGGTAAAACGTCCGAAACTCGGAAAGCCCAGTCCTACTTAATCATAGGTGTACCCTGTGGGTGCACAATCAGTATAGGAGAATTTTCTCTTCCAAACACCAGATGAAAGAGAGAATCTTCCAAATTTCCCAGTAGTAAACCTTTCTAGGACCATAGACAAACTACAGGAAAATCCATTCATGGATGATATTACTCAACTAAACCTAGAGCCCTTTGCCAAAACATTATTAAATGATGCTTGCAATCTTGATCAGGCAATGGAAACACGCTACGTAGAATCACACCTACGTAGAGTTACAGAGCATCCAATTTTCCAAAGCCTAGGACTCATCTTAGGGATATCAGCTCACATTTTTATAGTATACATACCTCTCAAACTATACAGACTAGGAGGGACTGTAGCCTACCTGCCTATAGCTAAAGCATTCAGACTAGTCACTGAGCTGCCCCTACACAAATTGCTCTCAGATAAGAATCCTACCAAATTTACCCCTACAGAGGAAACCCACACCCCTTTCCTCACAATTCAGGAAACCCACACCCTGATAATCGCTATATTATTCACCCTGACCATCTACTCAGCCTACAGAATAATGAAGTACCCTAAGAAATTTGCACAGACACACTGTTGTAAGAAAAATGTGCCAAGCGCACAAATCCCACAATATATTTTAAAATATATTGTGGAGACTCAAACTTCGCGCTACCCTTGAGGCCAAAACCACATGAATTCGATGAGATTAAATCAGCAGCTGCCCCAGCTTATAAAGATATAGTGGTTAAAACCTTCCCACTACCCAAGGCTATATTTACCTGGAATGGACCAGCAGTTATAACAACACAGAGAGGAGAATTTGCTTATCACCTCCCTCAGGTGATACACCTACCTTGGCGCACTAGGT
This sequence comes from Acholoe squamosa, assembly GCA_949317995.1. NCBI lineage: Eukaryota > Metazoa > Annelida > Polychaeta > Phyllodocida > Polynoidae > Acholoe > Acholoe squamosa. Next base: position 80,028,625 of record OX439044.1, on the reverse strand, counting down.
TCAGCACCATACCAGCCCTTAAAAACAAAGGTCTGTACTACTCCATGCTTCTCCAGAATGATTGTGGCACCAGCCCGGTGACCATGACAGCACTGGAAAATACAACAGATATAATTATTGATGAACAACAGGAGGAGACCACAAGGTCAAACATGCAGACTATTGCTAATTTTCTAAACCACCAACCCTCCCCAGTGACTGTGGAAACAGCCTAGACTGCCCACAGCCTAGACTGCCCCCAGTCCACCACCAGGAGATACTATACCAGGGGACAGATTTCAGAACTTGGATAATTGGCTGGCCCTGAAAAGGGCCTTTTTGGTATCGGGTTTTAACACCCAGGGACAGGCAGCATGATTCACCATCTTGATCCCACTCGATCAAGCGGGCCTCCAACGATCCCAAGGCGTACTCCGGCGCAGCCATGGGGTCCCCGGAAACAGTGAAGTCAAGGAGGCAAACAGACATCAGGTAATCCCAGAAAACGCGCTCACGCGGCCCGAGGTTAAGATCCATGGACCAGGACCCTATATTTGTAAGGGACCTGGCCAAAAGGGCCAAAGTGGCCCCCCGGCGCAGAGCCGAGCCCAGGAAGTACCGGCAATGATACATGCCTACAACGACATCACCATGGCCGGAGATCTCCCGGTAGTTCCTGATGATGTAACCAAAATGTAGGACTTGGCTGGCCTCTAGCCCTAGCCAAGCTACCTACAACCATCACCTCAGAAACAGGCAATTCAAAGACAAATGCTTGATGGTGAGCCATGATGTACTGAACAGGAGCTACAATGAAGTACTGATACCCAAGCCCAGCCACTCCCTCCTTTTATAGACCCACCCACCACCCTGAACTGTCCACTGACACCAGGCTGAGCACTGCCCCAGCCACATGTCAGAATCTGGCACCCACAACCTCAGGTGCCACCACTGCATGAGCACATCAAGGTGAGATGAGACATCTCACACCTGACACACACCTCCACTGTCAATGAATTTTATCTAAGTATTTCAAATTGACTTTAGAAGAAAAAAAATATACACAGCCATTTGTTGATGTATAATATGAAAATCTATGGTATTCTCACAAAATCTTGATGATTGATACGCGCACGCGCGCACACAATTGTATGAATAATTAGAAATTGTACAAATCTAAAGTAATATACATGAATGCAAGGTAGATAACTCAAGCAGTTCTTGTACCACATTAGCACTTGTATACTATACCAAGGTTTACTTAAAGCAACACACTTTAGGTAACCAAGAAATCGAAAAAAAATGAAAATGTGTAAAATGTAGAAAATATATAAGAGAAATCTTATACACAAAAAAAAGAATATATTCTTTTACAGGGACATGTACTCAAGAAGCATACCGGCGGTATGCTCCTTAAATGCTAGGGAAAAGTCAATTAGAGCAGCGGCCCACTGTCGAAATTGCCAATTAATACACCCATATAGCAAAAGTACAGAGTAACTCAAGAGACAAACAAGCCTATTGTACATAAAGTACCTGTTTCTCTGGTCCTCGGAAAAATTTGTCTCAAAGAATGTTCCCAAATTATATTTTGTGTACCCAAAATTGTACATTTGTACTGAATTACAATACTAAATTGTATGTTTGCACACTAGACTGTACGTTTGTACCCAATTGCACGCAATAATTGTATTTTTGCACACCAGATTGTACGTTTGTACCCAATTGTATGCCAAAAATTGTATATTTGTTCACCAATTTGTATGTTGTGCGTCAAGTTGTATGTTTGTACCCCAATTTTGCACATTTGCACACAATTGTACACTAATTTGTATTTTTGTACCAAAATTTAAAAATGTATAGGCAAATACACCAATTCATAGAAGAAATAAGGCAACTTCAAAGCTAATGTTGTAAGTCAAGCATACTTAGGTCTGTTTGGCATCCAAACCAGAAAGTTGCACAATTTATGGTTAGACACCTAGAATTAAGGAAATGTATTTTTACCCAAAAGAAAAAAAAAGGATGTACATACTGACAAGCTCTACCTCAAAAATTGTATTTGAAGCACTCCTTATTACTTCAAATCCTCTTACATACAGTATGTAATAACAAAATAAGGTAAAAATATATTGTACATTCCCTGCGAAATGACAGAGTTTCACTTCTTTTCGTGGGAGGGGGAGTATTCTATGACGTACCATTTTATTATGCCATAATTTCGAACATATGATCGTATTAATGCATGAAAATATGAGGCATTAATATATTGTATGTCCACATGAGCGTCCACGGTCCACTGAACACCAGCTATGTCAAATATACATAAGTTAGAAGGTCAAAGCACCAACCTCATGGTCCACTGACCACTAAACAATAGTATATATAATTATCTAAGGACATTGCAACCGACCTAATGGTTCACTGAACACAAACAATGGTGTACATAATGTTTAAAAGTGAATGCAACCGACCATCACGGGTGGCTGAGCACCGCTGACCGCTGTCACGGGTGTCTGAGCACCAAAGACTGAACAATGGGTTACATAAGGGACGGCGTTTTGAACTTCCGGCGGCTCTAGAGCCGCCCCACGGCCACTCAAATATGAAAGCCGTTAAGTAAACCCCCAGACAAGACGGTCAAAATGAGCCTAAGATGAAAGCTCTACTCGCATTATTAAGAAAGTTATGCAATTGAGACTCTTTCGAGCTCCGAATGCGCCACAGACAAACAGGCGCAAGTTATGCACCCAGAAAACAGGGAGTGGAAATCTGACATGTTCCACTCTGTGCATGCGCAATTTGAAAGCTCTAGACACATAAACGGCGGAGTTATGAGGGTCTGAACATGCCAAACTGACCGGGACAATGGGGGACGTGGCGGCGCTTATAGGGGTCCTTTGTGCCCCCACTGAGACCTGAATGACTCCCCACCAATGGCCAGAAACAAGGGCAGATGCTACTGGCTCCAGTCAGTCTGCAGGGCCAAGCCAGGGGTAGGGTACTTATACCCTGGTGGGCACCTCTGCAAATCAGAATCCTGAGAATCACCAGTGCAGTAACATCTCCAGTCCAGCTCTCCTGCTAACTGCTATAGCTCTGCATTCTGTTGGGTTAGATTATTATTATTATTATTATTATTATTATTATTATTATTATTATTATTATTATTATTATTATTATTACACAATTGTAGAAGAAATGATCTCACACAAAACCAGACACAGCCATTTTTAATTTATAACAGTTTATTTCTTAGACATTTTGTAGAGACATTTGATGATACAATTTGAAGTCTTGTTAATTGGTGATCTCTATGGTGCGACGTTTCGTAATAATTAATACCACTTCATCAGGCAAGATGTTTATAATAACAAAAATGCATCCTGAGGTAATATAAATGATCATTTTTCCATCATTGGTAACCATGGCAACCGAGTTGCTATGATACATTATCAACAACAATTATTTTTTACAATTATGACTGGTTCAATCAGTTTTTTCTTACACTAGAGTGGGTTTTGGTGTTGTTACTGGCGATTTCTCTGGAGTAGTGACTAGTAAATAAATACCTGGGCGGCGCTTGGGTAGCCTTTGTTGAGCCCTTATAAAAAAGCTAACATGCAAGCATGAAGTATATACAGTTTAACAGTGATGAAAACGGTAACAGGTATTAAATATTATAATAAATATTATAATTAATATCATTTTGGAAGTGTTCAGTAGCCTTTATCATTCATGCCCTGTTTCATCGCCTGGGCCACGTGATGGTCCAGCAGGAAAACCGTGTCATACAGCTGGTATAACAGCTTAGGAGTGTTGGTGGTACGCTGATGTGGCATAATGGGTTGGTGTTGGTGTTGTTGTTGGTAGTTTTGTTGGGATACCGGTATAGGGTCTCTGCGTGAATAGCTGGTGTTGTTTACATGGTACCTGTCATAGTCCCTGGCATTATGTTGTATGCCTAAGCGCTGATGAACATTGCTAGTGCTTGTTGTTTTCACCCTGGTGTTGTTTTTAATCACCTGGACAAGTTTCTTGGGGGATAGTTTTGTAGTTTTGATTGGTGATTTCTTTGTCACTGGTGGTTTTGGCGTTTTGGATAAATCTGCTTTGAGTAGAGCTAGGGGACTGGTAGTATCCTTTTTCTTGGTGTGGTGGCTGGTGTTTGTTGTTTTGGAGTGGCGCCTTTTCTTTGGTTTTGGTTCTGTTATTTCACCTTCTTCACTGGAGCTACTGGAGGATGAGGATGACGAGGATGACGAGGAAGAGGAGCTGGAAGAACTGGAGGAGCCAAAAAGGTCTTTTTTGATGTCTTTTTCTGCCTGTTTCTCAGGTTTTGGTGTGGTGTTTTTGTCGGTGATGTCGATGATTGGTTTTGAAGTGATTGGAGAATACTGGCGTTGGACTGGTTTCACTAGGGTCTGTTTTTTAGTTGGTACCGGTAGTGGAGTAGTCTTCTTCCTGATGCATGGATCTTCAGTGATGTCTTGGTTGTTTTTTGATGGGTTTAGTGAGGTGATTGGTGTTGCTGGGGTTTTGGTGGTACCAGTGGCTGTTGAGGCAGTTGCTGCTCTAGGGCCTGGAAAAGGAGGTTTATCCCAGTACACAACTCTGAATTTTACCTTGGTGTAGTCAGTGATTTCTAGTTGGAGTTTTTTTACAGTTTTGGTCGTTTTGTGGACTAGAGTGGGTTTTGGAATTGAGTAATTTTGCTGAGATTGGTGGAAACTATTCAGATGGCGCTTGAGATTACTTCTGGTGCTGAATGTTTTAGTGTATGACTTTACAGGGCAAAGGTACTTACATGAGGTGGTGGTAGTTTCGCTGTTGTTTTCTGTTGTTTCACTGTGGTCGGTCCTTAGATGTCTGCTTATGGCAGCATCTGTCTGTTTTATAAACTTGGTGCACCACCGGCATTTTTCGTAGTTTGACATAGATGGCATTGGTTGTTTCTTTGGCGACCCTTTTGAGTGTTTCTTGTTCTTACCCATGTTAGTTTTGGTGTTTCTGACGGTTGTTTTGGTGCTGTGAAGTGGATTCGTCGGTGCTGCTCGGGCGAGTGTTTGTGGACGTCAAAAAATGACGTTATATAGCGGTGGGTAACAATTGGACTTTTCCAAGGCTTCTCCATGGTTACCAGCCTTTGTCACGTCACGCGTGGGAGGGAGATCCCTGCGTGACTTCACCCGTGGTGAGGGAACAGGGGAACCCCTTGGGCGCTCGCTCGAGTGAGAGTTTTGGAGCATTACCAGTGGTAAATATGAATTTGGATTATCACTGGTTGAGTAAAACTTGTTTGGTTGGCTAGAGTGGGTTTTGGTGATGTAAAGAACATTTGAGTCAAGTTTGGTGTTGGCTGTAGTCACGCTTGGGTCGGTCTTTTGGTGGTTGTGGGGGTAGTTTTTAGGTGTCGGTGGTGTTTAGGCTTTGCATTGTGTGGACCAGTCGTTCCACTAAGTTGTTGTTGTTGTTGTTATTGGTCGTTGTTGGTGCCACAATATCGCTGGCAATGGGTGCCTGTGTTTTGTTAGGTTTCCCTGTTTTTTTCGGTTTTTTGAGCTTGTTGTTGGACAGGTCGTCTTCCAGATTATTATTATTATTATTACACAAGTGGAGAGAAACATTACTATAAACATATTATTATGTAGAGGTCGGTGAAAACGTCTCTTGGAGAAACCGGGACTCGAACCCGGGACCCTCCAACTTCGAAGCGGAAGCTCTACCTCTGAGCTACTTCCCCTGGCCTGACATACCCTGTCACCAACACGGCCCCACTGACATTTCCACCTTCCACCTACCTCTGGATCGGTATGGTATACATAGGGGGAGTGACCACCAAGTGAGCTGGCCTCTGGAGGCTCAACGCACCCGAGGAGGGAATGAACCCCTACAATTATAATTACTGTGTGGAAATTACCTGTATATTAACATTTGTATTACTGATACATAACATGTCCTGCCTAAGCTGAATAAACCAGTGATAACTGGAAGAGCACTAATAAGAGCTTGATATTCTTTCTCACTATAACCACTAGTCATATGATATTTCTCATATGACAACTTGATCATGCACAATCACAAGTATGACAGGCACGATGACCAATGGGCACGATAACCAATGGGTACGATGACCAATAGGCACGATGACCAATGGGCACAATGACCAATGGGCACAATGACCAATGGGCACGATGACCAATGGGCACGATGACCAATAGGCACGATGACCAATGGGCACAATGACCAATGGGCACAATGACCAATAGGCACGATGACCAATGGGTACGATGACCAATGGGCACGATGACCAATGGGCACAATGACCAATGGGTACGATGACCAATGGGCACGATGACCAATGGGCACAATGACCAATGTGTACGATGACCAATGGGCACGATGACCAATGGGCACAATGACCAATGGGTACAATGACCAATGGGCACAATGACCAATGTGTACGATGACCAATGGGTACGATGACCAATGGGCACAATGACCAATGTGTACGATGACCAATGGGCACGATGACCAATGGGCACAATGACCAATGGGCACAATGACCAATGGGCACAATGACCAATGGGCACGATGACCAATGGGCACAATGACCAATGGGTACGATGACCAATGGGTACGATGACCAATGGGCACAATGACCAATGGGCACAATGACCAATGGGCACAATGACCAATGGGCATGATGCATTATTCACTACCAGTGTTCAAAGGGCCACTGCTCAGGAGGATCAAAGGGATTGGGAATCTCGCCATCTTCTCCAACTCTCACTGACAGAGGGACATGTAGTTGACATTTTTGGGCCATTTTCTCCATGTTCCACATCACTAATTAAGTAGTGCTATTTATTCTTTTTATGTTCGAGCTTGACCACATCAGTAGATTCATATCACTTTCATGATTTGGAATGGCTGCTGAATCTTTATTACCAAATTTAAATAAGCTTTACCATCCTGAGATGTGCCACTTGCTACTGTAGGGGCAGTAATTCTCCATACTCAGTGGCAGACCCCCAGGGGCGGGTCTCCGGGTAATCACTGCCCCCTAGTGTGTATCATACCAATCCAGGTGTGGATGGAAGGTGGAAACGTCAGGCCAGGGGATGTAGCTCAGTGGTAGAGCACTCACTTGCAAGTTGAGAGACCCGGGGTCAAGTCCCGGTGTTTCCAGACGTTTTCACCGACCTCTACACTACTTTGACATTTTTGTGAATTTGAGTCTAGATCCCTCCACTAGCTTTCATGAAATACCAACTCCTAGGTAATATTCATACAATTGGGTGTTTTTTTAATCATATGCCAGCTACTATGAATGATGAGTAAGTGAATGAGGAGAAAACTGCCAATAAACATCAAATATGAATGTTGAAACCATTAATCTGTCAGCTTTACTACAGACTACAGTACAATCCCTAGCATGATATACAGGTTGCACAGTGGATGACACCATATTAAGTTTGTTTATACATAGATGTTATATCGTACACTTTAGGTAACTTCCACATCCCTTAATAACTACCAGATTAAGTGTAGTAAGGATGACACCATATTAAGTTTGTTTATACATAGATGTTATATCGTACACTTTAGGTAACTTCCACATCCCTTAATAACTACCAGATTAAGTGTAGTAAGGTTTCAGATCACTTATTTTACTTCATCCACACAGTCAACTTTCTAGCGTTCAATATGTTTGATGCCTCATACGGTACCCGAAACGTGGTAATGTTGTCGCTTGTAGGTAACCCTAAGGCCTATTAGAGATCACTTCCTACCTCCATGATCAGATAATTAATCCCCAGAAAGTAAGAGGAAAGCAGAATATATACCCCTAATCGTGGTTGATTAGTTTCCCTCTGGACCGTTTCCTATGTCACACACTCAAGGCCACCTATGGTGCCCTCTTAAAAAGAGATATAGGAACCGATCCTGAAGGACGCCTATCCTCCCACCAATGGTATACAGTCATAGTCTTGAACATTTCTTAGTCTCAAAATTGCATTAATGCGATTCCCTACACATGTATAATAAGGGTGAGATTTTAATGTGATTGGTCCCTTTGAAAATTGTACTCCAAAATTAAATGGGGATTCTAAAGCAGCCATGTCCATGTGGCCACCAGGGCTGCATTTATGTATCATTCCCAGTACCATATTCCTCGTCCCCTCAATGCTTTCATTTCTTATGATTACAAAAAGACATTTAGAATGTTTCACGACAAATTTGTGCTAGAATCTTGTAAGTTGTAAATACTTTCTAACAGTACTGTTCGTAGAAACTAAGGATCATTTTTTAACAACAGGGGGGTTTGAAGGGGGGTCAGAATTTTTTCAACCCCTCTGATGGGGGGGGTTCAAAATAATTTCATGTGTTTTCAGTGCGTTACTATAGGTTAAAAGGGCACATTCACGCCCGATTTTCGGCCATTATGGGGGGGGTGAAAAATTGTTACCCTCTCGAGAGGGGGGTCGAAATCTTTTTCGCGAGTCCACGCGCAAACCCACCAGCCCCCCCTGTTAAAAACTGATCACTCCCTAACAACATATGAACTTTAATTTGTTTGGGATGAGATGATTAGCTGATGATATGTAAAAATGAAATATTCTAACTCATAACAGCTGACCCAGCGGCCACCACCACCGATTCCACCACCACACTGAGCACCAACCCCGGAACAATAGGTAAGAGTACCACTGCGTCTAGAGCAGTTCTTTTAACTGAACCAAGAAGTAGTTGAACAGTCACTGTTCCACTTAATCTAGAAGAAAAATCAAGGATCAATGCAATCAATGCACAGAAGGATGTTATGTGCCTGGTAAGGGTGGAATCAGGATAAACAGCATCAAAAGAGCTTATGTTTCTTGTCAATTTTGCAATGCTGAAGGTATGTGGAAAATTAATTCCATCATGCCGGGCCTGACCCCCACCCCCTCCAGTATGACATCATTTCTGGATGGCCCCAAATCACTCTTGAGGTCAATCCAAACTTTAAGGTTCATATAACATACATGTCTGTCATATTGTGACAAGGTTTCTCGCCATGAATATGACCTTAGCTGTCGAAATGGCGTTAAACATCCATTACTCACTCACTCATATTGTGACATATATATATTTTTTTTCTTTGAATTATTCATGGCGCTTTGGTTTGTCCAATGACTACCTGTTTTTATTGCTTCGTCATCGTACAGATGATGTCTACTACAACTACGAGAAGTATCATCCAGATATCACTGGTCAATTTTTTGATATTTAAGAAAATGTTGGAAAATGGGGGTTCCTCCCATAAGCGGCAATAGTTAAGGATTCTGCATCTTCAGATGGACCTATCAATAAATCTAAAATAAGCACAATGAACCATGGTTTTTATTGCTTCATCCGTCTCATAATACATAAAACTAATATAATCCCAAGTGATTTGGAGAAACTGATGGTAGTTTAGGATTTATTGAATAGTGGTACATACCTTTAAACACGAAGGCAGTGCATAGCAGTGGCAGCCATTTTCTCCAAGCACAGAGCACGCTATTATTCTACCTCTAAGAACAAAGCATACAGCATCCTTATCTCTACAGCACTGAACCCTGCATGCCCATGGGCATGGCATACAATATGTTGTATGCCACGCCCAATGCAGCAGTAGTCCAGCAGATCCCATCTACTTTACATCACATTTTCAGCTGTAAAATCTTTATGGGTGGATTTTCAAAATTCAAAAACCAAAATGATCGTAAAGCTATGAGGAATTTAATGCACTGAGGACTGCTGCGTTATTTTGAGTTCATCATGATATTGAGAGCCTTGATCGGCACTCGATCAGATAAAAATTTGTAATTCTGGCACTCAATCTACAGTTGTATTTGATCGCTGTTGTTCTTTAAGAGGTAGAATAATACAAACACACAACTTGTGGGATATGCAGAGGTTGTATGCCCCTGCTGCCCTGTGGGCACCCTGGGCAGCAGGGGCAACCAACTTATTCATCCGGACGGTAACCACGCATCATAGTAAATCGCCAAGGTAACATGTCATGTGCGCACGGAACGTGCCATACTGTGCCGGGGACAATTTTGGATGCTTCAGTGTTGCACTCACCATTCAAAGTCTAAATTCTCCAAATGTGTAGCACTCATGACTTCGTAATTTAGAGGGAATGATGTAACTAGCTGACATGTGTTTCTGAACACAGATGACCCAGTGTGATATTGATACAGAATACTTTATATTTAGTGATCTATTGGACTTCTGTCAGAGATCAATAGATCATCTAAATGTAGGAAGCCTTGCAGTTATTTATGCTGTTTTTACAAATCACATGTCCCTAAACATTATATGTTTATAGAGGAAGGGATTTGTCATCTTTTATCGGCATAACATCTGAGTAAAAATCTGGAATTCAAAGTCTGAGCTGAACTAACCATACTTACATCATTAATATAATTCTCTAATCAAAGTCAATAGAAAATTGAACGTGTGTTTTCAACACAAATACCCAGGGCTGAATCATTGAAAATCAAAGGTGGTGTGACATATAAAAGGCAAAATATAATGTCTCTGGAACTGTTTCTTGAGTTGTCTCTGGAGTTGTCCCTGGAGGCCATAGTCCAAAGTACTGTGGACAGAGCATGGTGGGCGGGGTGGACCACATGTGGCATGAGAACACGAATTTTCCTTGCAGCCCAAGATATCATGACCTCAAGGATTTCCATGTTAAAAACATTTTCTGCTTCAGCTCTGGACAGTGTGTTTCGGTCTGTAAGCTTGGGCCATGTCATACATAATATGGCAGCTCATTTGACAGAGAAAGACATGGCTCACGGACAAGAGAGATGTATTGGGGGCCATCCATAAATGACGTCACACAAAATTTGACCATCTTTGGCCCCAGGTTTTTTTTTGCAATGGTGAAGGTATATGAAAAATTAATTCCATCACGCCGAGCTTAACCCCCCTCCCCCTCCAGCATGACACCATTTGTGGATGGCCCCCTGTTGGAGAGATGAAATTCCAATCTATCCCTTGTAGTAGGGTCCCTTAGCGCTAATTCAACTGTGACTGGAGTGACAAAAGCGCCAAATTTGGCCCAGTTGTTCATAGGGATTGATTCTAGCTTAGGTGCCACTTTGGAACCTAATGGTAACCATGGTAATGGCAAAAATCCAAAATGGCCGACATTTCCCCATTATACCACCCTACAACAGTGTAACTTATGGACATAGAATGAATCTAACCACTCCAATCCCCACTACACAATACCTACTGATTTCCATGCACTTATATATAAATTCGTTTCCTTCTAAATAGTTGCCTAGCAACGGCCATTCTAAATCCTTATTTGCCTAGCAACGCATGTTTATTGTTGACCTAGCTCAATTTTGCAGGTACCTATACCCCTAAATAGGGCCCAGGGATTTCAGTGATGTCATTCATTTCTCCCTATCATGTATGGTTGCCTAGCAACGGCCACTCTAAATGTTTATTTGCCTAGCTATGGACCAATTACAGTTCTCTAGTTTCGAGGTGTCAGAATAATGCTTTGTTGGAGGAACAATCGAGAAAATAGAAATTATGGATTTACCTAGTCACATATTAACCATGTGTTTTACTAAAAAGTCTGCCAGTCTTCAACGTAATGTATTTGCAAATCTTTATTACTGGAATAAGGCCTACAAAAATGAAGAAAAGACAGTGAGTGTGTTGACATTGATAACTTTTATTTCCATGCTAAATGCTTGCCTTTATCACGAGCCTACAAGTACGATAATCAGTCCTCTTTACATTTACTTCTGGTTGATTTAAACATAGGCTTTAAAATCATAATGGACATGTAGGCGTTTATCCAACACAAGATGATGATACAAACAAGGACCTGGCAATCTCACATCGTCTCATTACATACCAATGTGTACCCTTGTCAAATCAACTGCCAGTTTTGCCAATCAATGAAATAAAGATAAGTGCAAGCCAAAAGTACCTACAGGTGCCCCGAGCATGGGGCACCGCCTCTTTGTGTTAAAATATGGAAGATGAGTCTTTGGTGGGAAATAAGAGTTGTACTTGGCGCATGCCGACACAAACCATTGTGTGCTCATGCTGCGCAAGCAATAGAAAATGAAAGGTAAAAAAAACCAAATGAGGAGTAACTTTGTTCTACATTCAACTCCCAGTCCATTGCTGTATAGGAAAGATCTCCCTAGAAAGAAGGTTTAACAATGACCATCACTTAACATCTGGATGAGGAAACAACACTACACTGCATGTGAGAGCTGCTCGTGCCTGTGCCCAGTCGCTCACCAGGAGCAACTCGCGCTGGCTCGCCTAGATCTTCCATGAGTGATTCATTATTAACTGTAAAAATTGCCTTTTCCTTAGATTTCTTTACATCAGGCCTATAAAAAGAATCAGATTGAACATCACAGATCCTTAATTTTTCTGCACCTCTGTGGGTGCAAGAGGCCCCCTCGGCACCCCGCGGTGGGCGGCATGCTGGGGAGGAGTCTGGGTGCTATGGTTGAGCATGCCCAAAAGGGCTGGAATACATTTGTCACAGGCCTGGTGTTGTGTAAAACTTCTGCAGACAGGGAGATCTTGCCTATTTAAATGAGGGGCTCTCTACCAGAGCAGGTATACATTAACCAGAGCTTTGTCCTTCCCTGAGGATTCAAAAATCTTAGTAGAGAGATGGTGTCGCCCTGAACGGATACAGAGTAGAGATTGGGATGGATTCAGTGTACATTAGCTGCTGCTGCTGCTTGGTGTGGCAGCCATGTCTGGTATATAAAACATGTTAACAACCTGTGATACATGGAAGTAACAACCTCATGATAATTATACACAGTAGTAGTAGTACAACCTCTTACACATTGTGGCTGCTGGACGTCTTAGCGCCAGCTGCCGGGCTCAGTGCGACACCATTCCTCAACTAACACCACTGGATGCCCAATGAAAGATATCGTCATGATTAATCCACCCACTGCACTGCAGCTGCAGGTGTTACCACCACCTGAGAGATCTCCACTTGGTTTTACCCCTTTTGGCTGGTACGTATGGCGTCAAGCTTGAGTTGGTGCGTCTAGGTGTCCCTTTATCAGTTTGCCTACCTTAACAACTTCAATCGTCGTCCCTTTACATCATGAATACGAACACCACCTAAGTCAGGGTGGCACCTTCTCTTTGGCACTTTATACTGTAAAACATTGTTCATTCCACACACATGACATTTTGGTTTCTTCATTTAACTTGTTCACGGAATTGGAGTGGGGAGGGCATTTTTATAATACATAACACTCGCAGTAGCCCCGTGTCCGAGGACACTGGCATATTAGAAAAAGGGAAGATCAGGTCACTCATTTGTCAATGAGGTATCACTACATAAAATCACAGGGTGGAACCAATGACCAGTTGTACGAGTACGTCATTCCAAATGTCATGTTGTGAAAGCTGTTGTTTTACAATATGAACACACACTGACTTAACAAGCAACACTTAGAACGGATAAAGGTACAGAGCGGCGCGTCATCTCTCCTTGATCGTACATCAACTCAAAACATGGTTCTCATCAAAATAGCATTTGCAGGTTCCCTGCAGGAACCGTGGTAACAAAGGTAAAAATGTAACTTGGTGACAATGTGAAGGCCTACTAAAGTCAGACATTATGTTCGTTGAAGCAGAGAAATCTCAGTCTAGGTCGATTCAAGAAACCAAGTTTAAGACGTAGCTAAAGAGATAATGTCTACAGTTGGCTATGTTGTATAGTAGAGGAAACTGTAAAAGTAAAGTACAAAGTAGTACTAGGTAATATTGGCTGTATTTGGTGATATTTAGCTCATTTAGTAGTAATTCTGATAACCAGGAAGCTTGGTAAAGTGAAATGTAGAAATCCTGCAGCAGTCCGTCTGACCCTGCCTTCAGTGTGCACCTAGCTATCCAAAAAGGTGTTCGTTTTGGCGTTCCAAGGCCAAGAAGCCTCAGAGCCTACTACTACACACGTGCCTTGTGCCCCGAGGACAGCCGGCGGCTCTAACTCATCTTACACTCCTCACGTACTTCGTGTTTCACTGAAGCTGTTCTTAGCTTCATCATACTTGTCTTGGCAAAAGTCATGGTCGCCATCAACAAACACTGATTTGTATGTGCTACGCTACTGTTATATCCAAGACGACTTAAAACTACAGTCTGAAGAAAGTGTAAATAATAAATGTAATTATCTGTTTACTTAAGCAGCGTGAACGTTACCACAGCAAAGATAATCCAAAATTCTGAATACATTTCATCACGAATACCAATATCACTGATCACAATAAGAAGCGACTCTGCAAAGGCTGAATTAACCATGATACTCTATTAAAAGAAGGATAGCAGAGGTGAGACTATTCACAAGAAGATCTACTACACAGACGCATTACACTGACTAAGAGAAAAAATGTGCTGCCCGACCCGGCCGGCTAAGGGGCCGAGTCAAGCTCACACCATAATCTAGAGTATGTTGTTAAATAGTGAGATGTATCTTATTGTCAAAGACGATGTAAATTCCAACAAGAAATTGTTAAAGAGATGTAGGGAAGAGGATTATACATGTATCAAGAATTCTCATACGATTGGCTAAATTAGTATTGCGAGATAGTGGTTGACTGTGTGTGACAGTCACGTGTGTGGTGTCTACGAGTCGCACACAGTGTCGTAGTAAGTAGGACTACACAAAGTGCTGACCACCGTGTGTGTACCTTTCTGCTGCTGTGTTCTGGGAGCCGCTACATGGCTCTACTACACCTGACTAGATTCTGGGCACTGAGAACATGCTTAGCGATAACTAGGCCTCCTGCTGCTGTGTCAGGTCGACATCACTCGTGCTACAACAGTCTGCATCACCGTTCTCACAAGCCACCTTGGAAGAGAATAATCATACTGCACATTGGTCAAAGTAACAAAACAGGCTCTTCACCCTGAGCCTTGTCTAGCATTGCCAAAACCTGCACCAAAACAAACACTTTGTACACCTTAACACGTTAGTAGTAGTAGTACAAGTCTACATGGAGCGCCTCACTGCAGTGTGGGCACCTACTGTCATGTTCCGCAGCCTGACCACACGGTCAGGGGACACCAACCTACACAAAGCTAATCTTCACTTTTATCTATGCTCATTTAGAAAAGTCAACCATTTTGACTGTCTTAGAGATAAAAACCTGCAGTTTGAAAAACACCCTTATCCTGCAGTTAAATAACCTACAATTTGATTGTCAGTACATTAACATGGGGCTTCCCCTGACCAGTGTGTTACATGAGGAGAGCAGTGTGTAAAATGGCCGCCTCCTGCGATACTTGTGTAGTCTGAACTTGTGTACTGTCCGTAACACTCAGTGATTTGGCGCTGCGTCATACAGCTTATAGTGACATGTGTGACACATCGTGCATGAACAGGTGTCAGGGCGGCACACGTCAGACAACACAAGATGGCACTCAGTGCTACAAGAACAAATCACTCAGCCACACAATGGTGCAAAGTGGTACGAGTGCCTCACTTATCTTATCCACAGAAAGGTTCAAAGTGGTACGAGTGCCTCACTTATCTTATCCACAGAAAGGTTCAAAGTGGTACGAGCGACTCAGTTAGTCACTGCCATTAGGACCACGTGGGTGGTGGCTTTACGTGGTAGTACAATACACTCTAGTTTATGGTGAATAACGGCTATTATCTTTAACATCTGGGGTCGCGAGCAACAACCAGGTGGCATCAACAATACATGTGTGGCAGAACAGAGAGAACGGCAAGCTTCCAATTCCGGATGCAAGGAGTTAAAACTGAGAGCTTGTTTGGTACAATCCAATGAAGACGTATCTGAAGGTCACAAAGGTCAATGTCAAGGTGACAGGATACAATATATGTGATGTCTATGTAGTCATATACAACCACAACATAACCACAAGCACATGACATCCTCCATAATATGGTGATCAATCCATATCTGCACGGTAAGGCTACCAGATCACACCACCTCTGTACTTGTGGCTGTAGCTTACCGCGCTGTCGGGCTGTAATGACAGTGACCTGTGTTTGTACTTATTGGGTTGTGAGTGTTTTCTATATTATTGAAGGTTGCCTATGTCTGGGGTTAATGTGTATAACCGGAAGGCGCACTAGCCAGTCTCCTCATCACTCGCAGTCATACCACTCATCACATCAGTCCTCTCCTATAGTCAACCACTCACTCCTTCACCACCTCCTTCAGCCACCCGCCTACGTCTATGTAGGCACAAGTATACAGCCGTCTGTTCCCCACCCACACCCTCCCCATTCTATATGGAATACAGCGCAGACCATCTTGGTTTTTATGTCCAATGCGCTTAAGCACATTTGACCCTTCAAATATACATACTTGAGTACATAATATCAACATTAGTGTTAGCTACCTGATATGTTCTACAGAACAAATACATAATTACAGGAGCCAAAATAAATGGGAGAGATGATGTGTTTTGGCAATAGTTTCCATTATACCGAGTTATTCTAAAAGAAAACAATAAGTACAGCTCTGCTCCGTAAAGTCGACTGTCTACATCATAAAGAATTACAACAAACTCAGAGAACCTGTTTTCAACTAAATGAATACAGAAAGAAATCAATCTGTTCTACTCACTAACTCCAGAATTCACGAAATCATATAAAACATGACCGCTCCTGTCAAACTGAAAACTTAACTGGTACATAAGGGGATCAGGGGATAGTGTAGGGGAGAAAATGGAGCTAAACAAAAACCGCAACGTTTGATTAAGAATTCCTCGTATCATGGAAAATATAGACAAAAAGCATTGTCTCGCCTACGCATTTTGTCTAGTATTCGTATTTGCATACCACTCATCCTGAACTGACTCGCTGTCCAACGCTCTGCGACTATGGCTGTCCACATAGGGACTGATACTTGGGTCTGTGCGCCTGATTTAAGCCTGAGTTAAAGCCAGATGAACATGGCCTGGTGGGAGGCCTCACTTGTACATGTCAGGCCTTGGTACTGGGAGGACTGACTCTCTCTCATTGACTGTCCCAACTCAGGAGGTTCATCAGCGACCAGGCGTCTCCACCACTGTCTGCCATGACTCCTATCATCTATCTAGTACCACCAAGAGGGGGCTCCAGCTCCCTCCACTAGGGTACACTGCCCACACACACACAGTACGGGGCGCTTCTCCTGGCTATAGAGAGATGGCGGTGCACAGTGTTCCTGGTCATACCTACTTCTGGTTCTAACTCAACAAATGTCTACAAAAAGAAAACATCTCTTCTTCAGTAACTTGGATGTTAGCACGGTGATATCTGGTAGATATACGATACCTCAGCGTAGGGGCTACTACGCTCACACTTTCAGCATAACTAATCAAAGCACACAGACCTCACTGGGTAATGCTAGCTAACCCTGGTCAACAGTTCACTGCCTGTAAATAGGTCACAGGTCACTGCCTGTAGTAAATGGGTCAAAGGTCACCACATATAGGTCATAGGTCCCATTGTTGTTCAGGATGCTGGGCTGCAACAGCACCATTGCAGTTAATTGTACAAGACATGATGATCTCAGAGAAACCCGCACACCCGCACAGATAGACCCAATAAGATTGTCCTAGCTGTCTGCCGCCTGCAGGCGCCGCTAGCCGGGCCTGCTGCTGCTGCAGATGCAATATATGGACCACAGTAGGTGGCCGCTGTCTACATTTGGGGCTGGTGACCCTTCATCAAACACAGCTGTCTCAGACAACTTCTGTTCTCCTTTGTTCAATTCCCATTTTTATCTTTTTTCTTCTTCTGTGAAAGTGCTGTTATTCTTTCACGTTTCATTTTTTTTTATATTTTGTTTTTTGATGATGACTGTATCGCATCGCCCATATGCAGTGGTGCTAAATTACAAGCCTACTGCATATGAGCTCCAAAGTAGTAACTCGCTTCTTGCCACAATAATCAGGGGCGGCCCATACTGGACACACCCCCCGTGAAAGCTATCACTGACACAACTAGGTAGTGGAAAAAGGGGCTGCCAAGAGCAGTGTAGCAACCGGCACATGCAGGGTGCTGTATCAGAATCACGTCAAACCTGCCTCAACGAGCCTGTGGACTTTGAGCCGTGTGGCGGCTCACTAGTCTATCCTCACACAGGTCTCACTGCAGTTTGACAGCACACTGAGGGGTACGGAACTCTTCTAGTTGGTGCCTTAGGATGGCCAATTCACAGAGAGATACCGAACTCTTTATGTACTCAGCGCATGGCCAATTCATGGTGCAGGGCACCAAGCCAGCTCTGTGAGTGACAAGTGTTATCCTCAGAGAGGGGCGTATTTGTGGCGGCTGGCACCCACTGGGTCCAGCTGGCTTGAGTCACCGGTACGTTCAGTGGTGGCACGGGCATGCTACCCCCTGCTACACTACACGTGACAGGCCTGCAAGTCAGTTATAAAGACATGCAAGAAATATTAATGTTTACTGTAAATAGACAAAGAAGATATTGAGAAGTTCAAATTCTACGACACTCCAGCCACTTTGGATACAAGTTTACTTCACGCTATGCTAACAAAAAGACGTACCGTCATCGTCGAACTGGCGATCAAAAAACAGCAATACCTAATAGAAATATCCACATATCTGTCATTAAGTCTACAGGCCACTGCAGGGCCTGATGTGCAAAAAGTAGCAATTATGTGACATGATTACCTTGTGGGTTTTCTTGGGCCACTAAAAGAACAATCTTCTGGAAAAAAATCCATTCAGTAGGTTTCTCAACTCTATGGAGAGTGTTTATCCAGATCATCATGAAGTTAATGTGAACGTTGACAATTTCTATCACATCTAAAAGAGATCATTGGTCACCATGTGTTATTACAGGACTGCCAGGACGCTACGCCCGGTCCATGACCGCACCACTGTGTACACCCAGTAATGCATTATAGGGGGGCACCTCACACACCAAATGTTGTATGGGGGGCACCTCACACACCAAATGTTGTATGGGGAGGTACCTCACACATCAAATGTTGTATGGGGAGGTACCTCACACATCAAATGTTGTATGGGGAGATGCCTCAATCCATGATTAAGAGGTTAAAATGTGCCCGGGGGCAGGCAGGCAGGTAAAAGGTGCCGGCCCGAGGACGGGCACAAGGTTGGACCTGACGAGGTGGCAGTGCTGTCCGCAGTCCTGGAAATACACAAAGCTCTGTTGCCCTTTGGGTCCAACATTCAGGAATAAACTCATAAATTTACATATTATTATTAATATTATTAAATATTAACATTACCGTCCATGGACCATCATGGACCCAAGGTAGCATTCAAACCTAAAATGCCAGCAGGCACTAAAATGAACAGATCCTAAAAAGTGGCACCAGGCCATAATACAACAATAATATTACATACTATTATATTGACCTTGCCATTTTGGGTTTGAATTTCCTTTTTGTGTGAATAAGATATACACTGTGATCAGTGTGACCAGAACTCTAATATCAAACACGTTTAGCTCCAATCTATTAAATGCTGAGCTTGTCTAAAAGTCATCATCATCATCATCTGACCACGCTAGTTTCTGTTCAATATGGCAGCATCCAGATCACTAGTTTGTGGGGGGCTAAAGAGCATTCCATAACTGGGCTACTGAAAACCGATCTTTCAGTTTATCGTTCTACTGGACTTTCTAAAGGACCTTTTCACTAGCCTCAGGCAAAGATGTGAATTACCTCGAGACATTGGACAATAATAATAATAAATAAGACAGCTCGTAGAGTTCCGCTTTGCCTGAATAGACTTTTTTATCAGACATGTGATCACTAATGTAACCCTGTTACATTGGTTCTCACATGTCCGGATTGTTCGCTAGCCCTCACTAATAAAAAATACACAACTATACAATGACACAAATATTAAACAAATGGTGGGTTTCCTAGTGGCAAAACCACCACAGTTTCAACATAAAAAGAAGGAAAACCCCTGTTTCCGCAGGTTCCCCTCATCCATAGGGGATGTGCGGATCATCTGTGGGTGGCTGGTAGCCTCCGCCGGACGCCTCCTGGTGTCTGCTGCTGCCGACGCTGGCCGCCTTGTGTATGGCGTCCGTCGTTGGGCGCCTGTTGTGTGGCGTCCGTCGTTGGGCGCCTGTTGTGTGGTGTCTGCCGTTGGGCACCTGTTGAAGTCTCATGGCGTCCCTCAGTGTCCACCCATTATGTGTGTAGCCTGCTGGTAGTGGCATGCGGCTCACGTTGCTAAGCGCCTCCTGATGTCCTTGGGCGTCCTGTGATGGTGTGGCGTCCCAGCGTGGCGTGGCACCCGTTGGGTGCGGGGCGGAGGCGCCTCCTGGTGGTAGACTGCCTAATAGAACATGTCCTGCTCGATGGGCTTCTTGACCCACTCACCGCAGCCACCAAAACGGAAACACTGACACATGATGGCCTTGGCCTTCTGGTAGTCAGTGGCGGCCTGCTTGGATGCATGGTACGTGTTCTTTATACAGTCATCCTTTCCATACTTCTTAGCCACCTCCTTGAAGAGCTTGTAGAGCGAGCCCTTGGCAATCTGCGACACCATATCAGCACCCGGCCTACAACGAGACAAGACAAGAAAGCTTAGACAGTGGTAGCAGGGGGCATGGCACCATGAGGCAGCAGGGGTCGGTCACAATAATACAGAATATATTAGTCACTTAGCGCGCATCTTACAGCAGCATGGCCAAGTCAACATGCGCCTTATAGGTTAGTCTTTATACATCTACTTGGACAGAGAGTACATGTTACTTAGAGTGGACACAGAATGTACTACACACATTACATCATCTTCATCCTTTACAGCCAGTTACAAGTTACACAGATCCAGCAACCTTTATACCAGTTAGAACAATCAGTCAGCCACTGAAAACTAAACGGCAGTTAAGTCCACTGTGGGAGATGGCGGTAAGGTGACTTGGGGCACGAGGCCCGCCGAGAGAAGAAACTGGGAGGAATAAAAAGAAACATGCAAGAAATATCTAAGGTTGCACTTAGGGAGATGATGGCTGAGGGAGATGAGATACATGTAACCTTGGGCTTTACCCTTGAGCTGCATGAAGAGGTCATATACTCACTCTGACAACTCGACAAAATCTTGACATAGTTATCGGAAAACATGAGGGACAGTGAATTCTTTGTTGCCATTGATACATAGTTATTCATCTGAACAGGAAGGACAGTGATTTCTTTGTTACCATGGATACATGGTTGTTATCTAAACTGGTGGGGCAGTGATTTCTTTGTTACCATGGATACATGGTTGTTATCTGAACAGGAGGGACAGTGATTTCTTTGTTACCATGGATACATGGTTGTTATCTGAACAGGAGGGACAGTGATTTCTTTGTTACCATGGATACATGGTTGTTATCTAAACTGGTGGGACAGTGATTTCTTTGTTACCATGGATACATGGTTGTTATCTGAACAGGAGGGACAGTGATTTCTTTGTTACCATGGATACATGGTTGTTATCTGAACAGGAGGGACAGTGATTTCTATGATCTGCTCATTGCCATCATCTTACTTTGTTGTTGAATACAATTGTTTCAATGGAGAAGATGTGAAAGGGGAGGCCAGTCTAGAGATCTAAGGAGAGAAGAGAAAGGTTACTTGGTGTATGTGTTTGTTGTAAACATACAATCTGGGGCTTTTCGAACCAAAGTAAAACTCTAAGACGTCTTTGATGTAGATGTAATAATGTAGTGTTAAGGTGGTTCCTTACCAGTACGCAGCCTGTAACTTATCGTACATAGACATGCAACATATACAGCATGCCCCGGGTCACACACATCTAACTCATCCAATGGTAGGGCAAATAATGAACAAAGTTATTAACAACCATGCCTTGATATTGTCCTAGCCATGTTATTCCCTCATGATTCACGCTCTAATGTTTTCTGCTTAATTTTATCTTGGACTTTGACAAAGGCGAACCCTCAATTTTAGCCAAATTTAGGTTTAATGCCAGGAATATTATTTGAATTAATTTAGTTTCCATATTTATACATGATAAACTTGTTATTAGTTGGAAATAAGTCTACATTTCTTGTCGGCTTGCCCCAAGCTTGGAGTGGAAGGAGGCGCGAAGAAGTCAGATTAAAAGCTGAGACCAGTCAGTGCCCAGCAGCCTCTCGATAAGCAGTGAGACATGAAAATTGTCCGGAACTGCGAAATACATACCAATAATAACAAACAGAAATGATAAAAGGCCAAGAAGAAAGGTCTAGTAATAGTCAAAACATGCAATAGGGTGATAGCCAAAAATTCTAAAAATGAGCTCTTTTTGAGTCTGTTTAAAATAAGATAAAATAATAATAAAACGAGTAAAATGCACTACGGCTACTGATTGTTGTAAGTAGAAAGGAGAGAACCACCAGCACCTTGATATATAGTAATGTAAGTAAGCTGGACGGATGCGGGTGACAAGCAGGCACCGCCCAGAGGGAGGAGCTCTAGTACCACGGGCAGCACTTAATGCCTTGTTACTGTCTCTTTTTGTGAATCGAGATAACATGGTGCAAGAACCGTAGCAGCGCCTGATAGGGGCCAGGCAGCAGCAGCAGCAGCAGCCACCTCCTGCACTGGTTATAGGTCATGAGGTTAGGTCTATGGCCTCGCAGGCTGTTATAATACGGGTACCTGGCGCTCGTCTTTTTAAGCTTTAACTAAAAGTTGAAATAAAACATGTTATTAATATATGCAATAAATAACTAAAGACGTATAACAACATAAAGGGGTCTGCATAGCGTACATGTGGGCACTGTGGGCGGCCGGCACGCACACACAGGGTTAGGACAACTACAGCATATAATGGACAGTCACTACCTACCAGAAACTAGAAGTTTACTTACGTATTCCGGTTGTGACTCCTACAAAGTGATCAAATCATCCAAAATGGATATGTAAAAACTGTTGGCTAGCAGGAAAAGTTTGGCTGTATGTAGGGACAGACAGGAAGGTGGGAGGCATGCAGACGTGGAGACTACGGGGACTGCCGCTACATGCGGCCCTCTTTCCACCCAGTCAAGTTGGACAAGGCTTCTTCCCTCTCTACAAGAGGAGTGAGGAACACCCTGTCCCTCTCCACTAGGGAGAAAAGGAAGATCTCTCCTATGTCCACGTGGGAGAAGGGAAACCTCGCCCCTATCCACGCAGGGAGACCTTGCCCCTCTCACCATGCTGCACAAACAAAGGCAGAAAGAGCAAAGGAAGAAGCCAAATAAGGACATTCACAACAGAGGAGGTAGAACGGGGGCAGCGGGCAGGGCATGCCGGGACGCAGGCAGGGTCACACCATTAGGTACTTTGGTACTGCCAGCTGCTGCCAGGGGGCACCACTCTACTGGTGCACAAGGTCAGCCAGTCCTTGGGCTGGGCTGCACTGTTAACATAGGACCAGAGGCTGGGCAGTACTAGGGCTGGCCATTGCTGACCAGAGACAGCCCAGAGGCTGTTCTAGACAGCTATGGCAGGCCAGAGACAGCCCAGAGGCTGTTCTGGACAGCTATGGCAGGCCAGAGACAGCACAGAGGCTGTTCTGGACAGCTATGGCAGACCAGAGACAGCACAGAGGCTGTTCTGGACAGCTATGGCAGGCCAGAGACAGCACAGAGGCTGTTCTGGACAGCTATGGCAGGCCAGAGACAGCACAGAGGCTGTTCTGGACAGCTATGGCAGGCCAGAAGCAGCCCAGAGAATGTTCTGGACACCTATGGCAGCAGGCCAGAGCTGAGCTGAATTATGGCAGACAGGCCCACTACTGCAGGGCCGGGGCATGGCTGTGCTACGGTAGGCCGCCCTACAGGCAGGCCACTGACGTGTCTACAATTCGTTGTAGGTGGGAGAAGATCAGTCTTGCACCACTTTATCTCGTGTTAAGCTCGAAACCTGGAACGGCTCTGTTCCCAAATGTCTAAAGGAAATGTGTTCTGATGTAAGTACTAAATAATGCAAGAGCTGAACAAAATATAAGGAAAATTTTGAACCTGTATACCCAAAGTCTTACCTATTTCTTTTTCTCTTTCTTTTTCTCGGGAGATAAAAGAGAGGAGAAGATATTCTATCAAAGACTGTAGAAGCAAAAATCACCAAGAGAAGTTTACCATGTTCAAATTACGGATATACAAGAGTCAAGCGTTGACCTTTTGACCTCCGTCTCTTCCAGCCACCCCTCAAGGTCAAAGTGCCCCTAGTGGTGACCTAGAAACCAGTCTGAGGGAGAGAGAGGACACAGCAGGAGGGGAAGCAGGACTCCCATTGGTAGTGACCAAGTCAAAAGGGGTGCCAACGCATCAACATCTGGGCCACGACATAAAGATGTAGACGTATGAATATGTATAGAGTATAGATATATATAAATATATATACGGCTGCGGCAACAGGGTGTAGATATATGTATATGACTGCGGCAAACAGGGTGACAGATACGGTGGACACGACACAGTGATGTGCTGCCCCCTAGTGTGTAAGGCAGGTGTACACAGGTCCGCACACTCTTTGTAAGTCAGTTACTGCTCTCAGACAGCCTCAAAAGGCTCTTACACTTACCTTGAAAACATTCCTAAATTAGTTCTGAGATAGAAATATGAGTAACGTATGTATACACTTACAAGTGTGGTCACGTGTTACTACCTGCCGGGGTCGGAGGTGGACTGGCAGGTGAGGGGACGACTAAGTTAATCTCATTTGATAATGTGCTATCTATAGGTCTAGTTAATCCTATTTCAGCACAATATGCCAAATTTGAGGCTAAGTAAGCATATTTCACTATGGTATGCCAAATTTGAGTCTGGTTTAACCTCTTTCAACACAATATGCGAAATTTGAGTCTAGTTTATCTATTTCACCATATGAGCTAAATTTGAGTCTAGTTAATCCTATTTATGCCAAATTTGAGTTTTGTTTATCTTATTTCACCATATATGATAAATCTGAGTCTAGTTTAATATATTTCTCCATAATCTGCAAAATTTGAGTATGTACTGAAATGATTTATCAGAAAGTAAGTTGTCAGTTGATTTCTGATTGTATGGATGTTAACTTTATCCTTAGGGTCCTTGTAAAATCATCATATTCAGAATATATGTGGCTTTACTGTTGTGTCCAAGAGTATTCATTTTTCAGAATTTTGTCCACAGGACTTCCTGTGTTACAATATCGATACTAAGTTGTCCTTTCTGAACATCGAGCCTGTGAGGCTTTGTGGAGAGGTTCTGAATGTTAACAAGGGATGCCTTGTACCCTGATTACTGGGTACTCAACCCAGTGCCTTGTGAGTAAACAATAACCGCGTCCCCCTCTACCCAGTGCTTCATGGGCACACTGTGACTGTGGTCCCTTCCGGCCGAGTCAGGAGTTCATCCAGTAACATAACAAGGTTCAAAGGAAGCCTACACACAGGGCCAGCTGTGGAAGGCTACACAGGTCCGGCTGTGAAAGCCTACACAGGTCCGGCTGTGAAAGCCTACACAGGTCCGGCTGTGAAAGCCTACACAGG
The DNA here is from genome assembly GCA_949317995.1 of Acholoe squamosa. Lineage (NCBI taxonomy): Eukaryota > Metazoa > Annelida > Polychaeta > Phyllodocida > Polynoidae > Acholoe > Acholoe squamosa. Next base: position 80,003,112 of record OX439044.1, on the reverse strand, counting down.
TCCGGCTGTGAAAGCCTACACAGGGCTGGCTGTGGAAGCCTACACAGGGCCAGCTGTGGAAGGCTACACACAGGGCCAGCTGTGGAAGGCTATGCACAGGGTCAGCTGTGGAAGGCTACACACAGGGCCAGCTGTGGAAGCCTACACACAGGGTCAGCTGTGGAAGGCTACACACAGGGTCAGCTGTGGAAGGCTACACACAGGGTCAGCTGTGGAAGGCTACACACAGGGTCAGCTGTGGAAGGCTACACAGGGCCGGCTGTGAAAGCCTACACAGGGCCGGCTGTGAAAGCCTACACAGGGCCGGCTGTGGAAGGCTACACACAGGGTCAGCTGTGGAAGGCTACACACAGGGCCAGCTGTGGAAGGCTATGCACAGGGTCAGCTGTGGAAGGCTATGCACAGGGCCAGCTGTGGAAGGCTACACACAGGGTCAGCTGTGAAAGCCTACACACAGGGTCAGCTGTGGAAGGCTACACACAGGGTAGCTGTGAAAGCCTACACACAGGGCCGGCTGTGGAAGGCTATGCACAGGGCCAGCTGTGGCAGTGCAGTGGGGGAGAATGGTAGATTGTTAATAATGTCAGGTAGAGTGAGGTTAGCTTAACATGGAGGTAAGACAACAAAGCAGCTACTACAGGAGGCTACCACTGTTAGACGATGAAGACGACGACGGTGGTAGCTGCCACAACACTGCAGTATACTGTTTATAGGAGGCAGCACATAGAGCGGTAGTACAGGGGGGCACCAGGACACCTCTTACACCCGTTACCACCATCTGGTCACACACATCCCCACAGCCACAACAGCCACTCACCAATACACACACCAAGATATACCACATTATCTACAACACATGGTGTACTACACATGGTGTACTACACATGGTGTCATGACGGTCTGTGGGTGCGTTCACCTACACACACAGCCCTGAGGGGGCCTCAGGGGGGCGGGAGCACGCACACACAGAGGCAGCCCCCAGGGGGTGGAGGACACACACATGGAGCTAGCACACAGAGATGCTCACCTGCCCTTCACTTGACCTTTGCTGCCGTCTGTCACCTCGGGGGTGATATCCTTCAGCACCCAGTTGATGCTGATAGGTTTTGTCTTCTCCGTCTCGCGGGGAGGATCATACATGGTGACGCGCCCCAGCCCGGGGTGGTTCACTTGGTAGTTGGCGGGTAGGTTCATCGTCACGTGCTTTCCTGCCTTCTCCAGCCGACAACACACGGCACGGGTAAGATGGCCGTGGTTGTACATATAACCTGTAAATACATCAGTACACACATATCAGTACGGACACATCAGTACAATGTGCACCAACAACACACGGCATGGGTAAGGGTGGTTGATATTAACCCACAGGGACAAGCCTACACACATCAGTACAGGCTCCATGTACACTGTGGTAAGGTGTCTATGGCTGTACATGTAACCTGTAAAACACATGTGTATAAAGTGCTTCACTATAAATTACACTGGAACAGGCTGATGGCTATCATCACAAAAAGTTAATCCTGATGTTTGTCACCACAAAAAGTAGTTGTGACCACATAGGATTGTAGAGAGTGTCAGAGGTAAATTACTACATTGTATTATCTTACCAGGTAAATTGTTACATTGTATTATCTTTCCAGGTAAATTACTATATTGTATTATCTTACCAGGTAAATTGTTATATTGTATTATCTTACCAGGTAAATTGTTACATTGTATTATCTTACCAGGTAAATTGTTACATTGTATTATCTTACCAGGTAAATTACTATATTGTATTATCTTACCAGGTAAATTGTTACATTGTATTATCTTACCAGGTAAATTGTTACATTGTATTATCTTACCAGGTAAATTGTTACATTGTATTATCTTACCAGGTAAATTACTATATTGTATTATCTTACCAGGTAAATTGTTACATTGTATTATCTTACCAGGTAAATTGTTACATTGTATTATCTTACCAGGTAAATTGTTACATTGTATTATCTTACCAGGTAAATTGTTACATTGTATTATCTTACCAGGTAAATTACTATATTGTATTATCTTACCAGGTAAATTGTTACATTGTATTATCTTACCAGGTAAATTAGTACATTGTATTATCTTACGAGGTAAATTGCTACATTGTATTATCTTACCAGGTAAATTAGTACATTGTATTATCTTACCAGGTAAATTGCTACATTGTATTATCTTACCAGGTAAATTGTTACATTGTATTATCTTACCAGGTAAATTACTATATTGTATTATCTTACCAGGTAAATTGTTACATTGTATTATCTTACCAGGTAAATTGTTACATTGTATTATCTTACCAGGTAAATTACTATATTGTATTATCTTACCAGGTAAATTGTTACATTGTATTATCTTACCAGGTAAATTACTATATTGTATTATCTTACCAGGTAAATTGTTACATTGTATCGTAAACTTACTGACTGTCAGAGCAGTAAATTGTTAGTGTATAATGTAAACCTACCGAGTGTCAGAGGTGAGGTAAAACCTACCGAGTGTCAGAGAACCGAGTGTCAGAGAGGTGAGGTAAAACCTACCGAGTGTCAGAGAGGTGAGGTAAAACCTACCGAGTGTCAGAGAGGTGAGGTAAAACCTACCGAGTGTCAGAGAGGTGAGGTAAAACCTACCGAGTGTCAGAGAGGTGAGGTAAATTGTCTCAATGAAGTGGTTCAGCAGTGCCCCCTGGAGGCCGAGTATGTTCCAGCGGCAAATCTTGTCGCTGCATGACATAGTGCGGAGACGTTCGCCATGCATGATGCCGTCCCACGTCTGTCCAGCAAAGTCCTGCTCCACTGGGATGGTGCCTTCTCCTGCAGATATAGGACATATACACTTTAACTAAGATAAAGTCTATATGTGTGTGTATATATATATATATATATATATATATATATATATATATATATATATATAAATAAACATGATTTATAAACATATCCTTATATCAGTAAACATCATCTATAATCTATACATGATTTATACACAAAGTCCTGCACCACTGGGATGGCAGACATAGTACACACACTGTAAGTCATGTATGTATTACAGGGATGCAAGTCACTAGTGTCTGAAAAATTCTGAGGATTCACACAGAAGTTTTGCATTCAATGTAAATCACTGCAAAACTTTGGTCCAAGAAAAGTATTGGGGTAAATCTATATTCCTGTCAAACTAGGAAAATTCTGAAATCTGGCAAAATTCTGAAAACTTTCATCCCTGGGATAAAAGCCTTACCCTCACAAAGTGTTAGATATAAGTCTGTAATTTGTATCAATCTACAATGTAGCACATACCAGCTTCCATCTTTGTCCGTAAGAGGCCCTGGACGCCTGTGGTGAAGGTCGGGTTGTGTTCGCCACCGTCCACGTTCTGGTCAACGCCCGCGCTGCTGGCATCACTGTTACAAAACATGAACGAACATTATAATGACTGCTACTGACATGAGATACAACTTCTGCCAACTTTACATGTATATATGTGAACATTGTACTGACAGTTACTGACACGAGATACAACTACTGCCAACTTTACATGTATATATGTGAACATTGTACTGTCAGTTACTGACACGAGATACAACTACTGCCAACTTTACATGTTATGAGGCATGGGAAGATGTTTTATCAGGTATATAGATATATAGGTAGACAAACTACATTAGCAGATAGTAGAGGTGTGTGTCCCTGAGTAATAGGTGAATCTACTTGTGCTGATACCTGGCCTGTGTACAGACATCAAAGTCACAGGGGCCAGAAATACCCGAAATGCTCGAGGAGAACCCGTCTAAATATTGATTTTGTATATGAATGAATGGGTCTTTAGGACTTGAAAATCCCTGAAATCAGGGAAATCCCTCAAGACTTCCATCCCTGTGTGTAGGACCCATTCAATACTCAGTGCACACACTATCATAACCAAAGCCTCACCTCGGGGAGAAGAGTGCGCCATCGCCGCACGGTGCTGTTGAGATGTACAAATGGAATGTGATACCCTCCTTCAGAGCAAGCTTCCCGTTAGAGGCTCTTTCATCCGAGAATATGCTCTCTTCAGTCCCCGGTTCATTCTCTAGTAGATTCTGGTACGTAAACCTAGGACAGCAATAGATGTTCTGTTAGCGCAGTGTCAGAAATATGTACAGTGTAGCTATCAACATATGCTAGGCTGCTTATGCTAGAGAATGGCTCCTTTAATATTTCAAGTGAATAACACCTCTCCATAGACGTAACATTGAAGGGGCCATCACCACACCCCCAGTTGCATAACATGTCTCCATCCACATAGCTGGTCACATGACTTATTTTGATGCTTAATTGTATGTAGGCACTTTTATATAAAAAACTGAACTAAACTCCCATGGCATACATTGAGGTCATTCAGCCCTCGGGCGGCTCCCCTTGAGGGTGGAGACAGCCACCCTCGTGGTGGATCAGCCACAATGCCAAGGTCAATTAGTTCTGTGTAATTATGTCATAGCATAGAGTCTCCACCGGTTGCAAATCTCGGGCCTTATCTCTTGGATTCACGCAGCCCACAGTCAGGTTCCATCTAATTTTCTCTCTTTGTGACGTTTACTTTAAACTTACATAACCCAATAAAAAGATACATTTCAACATCTTCTGATAAAAATGTACTACAAACAGTTGTTCTAAATCAGAATATATACAGATATATAAATGAGAAATGATTTGTTGACTTGTCGGAGGACATAGAAGTAAACATCACGAAGAAGGAAAATGGTATGGAACCTGACTGTGGTGTGTGTGAATCCATGAGATAAGGCCCGAGATTTACAACCGGTCGAGACTCTATGGCTGTCCACACCATAGCAGGGCTCTCATGAATAATGTTGTGTAGTGTGACTTACCGGAGGAAGCCACGCCTGGCGATTACCTCCGCGTGGGAGTCATTGACTGTTGCCCCCTCTTGGCTCATCTGTGGTCCCGTGATACATCGGTTACCTGTAAACATAAGGTGAGAATAAGTACAGACAGGCGCACAGTTTTAAGTGCTACGAACATGTGGAACGGGCAACCAGAAAATGTCTGACAAAATCATCTTGGTCTATTATGTACCATTTGAAATTACAGGAGAAATCAAGATATGTACATTTGGTATTTATGCTGGAATCATGCCAGGGATACTCATAGACTATTTTTGATAATATATCCGAGTTAAGCCTCTGATTGCTGTGAATGCAACAATGCTGCAGATTCCTTGCCACACCCTTGGGCAATCAGGGGTCATTAGGTGCATTTTAATTTCTTACAGGTGAATCTAATATGGTGCTATTTGTGGGTCCTTAGTGATATTTACATTACTTTTCTTAGTGTACAGTACTTGGCAACATTAACATAATATTTGTTAGAGTACAATTTACATATCATTTTGCCAATTTGGAAATGATCTACTGTATAATATTGTAGCTGTTTATCTATACATATAGCAGCATTACTATGGATAAGTCTTTATGGTGGCATTTGGTACTTAATCTGCGCATACTTCGAAATAAGAACTCTAAAAGGACTGACCTGTTCCCAGACTAATAACGCGTCCGTCGTCCTTCTCGTTGAGCTTCATGATCATGGCAGCAAGTACTTTACGTCCTGACAGAGAGTCCGGGATGGTGACAGCCAGAGTGTTGAAGGCTCGGTGAGCCAGAGCCGCCATCTTGTCAAAGTGGCCCAAGTTGTCCATGGCACCCGTGTTGGTGTTACCCTAGAGTGCAGCGGGATCAAGTAGATACAAAAACGTCACACGCTGCTCTCTACTTGTATTTATATACTACCGTTAAACCCCAGTCACAAGCCCTTTTTTAGCCATTGTAGGTCAAAATAATCTCTTTTTATTGCCAAAACGTACCCCCTGCTTATGTGCGGGGTTTTATTACAATAGATTAATAGTGGAAATTAATCCCCAAATCGGCTTATAACATTCCCTCAAAGTCTACACCTGGTTTGTGACTGTGGTAAGCTTATGAGCAGGGTTTTACGTACTACATTATTGTAACCTTTCATCTTTTAAACAGAAGTTATACTCACAGTTGCAATATCAAATTATCAAACACACATATCAATATTACAGTTGCTGAAATTGTATTACAGGCATGGGACTGGGTTTTGAAATTTCCGAGAGGGTGCCTAAATTCCTCTTGTAGGTGGTATTTGAGAGCAATTTTATGGGATGAGGCCCCTCAGACATCTAAGACCCCCCTTTTTTTTATTAAGGTTAAAAGAGTTTCTCAGTGGATCTGTGGAAATCATACGAGTGACCTGTCTGACCTTCAAATTTCCAGAGATTTCCTGAAGAGCCCCATGCCTGATACCAAGATAACAAAACCTAGAATTGCTACACATTGCCACCTGGTTGAGTCCTTGTGCGACCTTGTACTGTCCTTCAGCCATTAGCGTTCTCAGCGCCACATCAGCCGCCTCACGACGACCATCTTTCTTGTTAGTGCACACTACGGACTGGAAGCGTCGGCCACCGAGGGAAGCAGCGATTGTGAACCTGCCAAAACACAACAAACTTATCTACCTGGGCTTCAACACATGAACAATCATGTCTGAGTGTATTTCAGACATTTCAGCACATTGCACCTCATGTACTGGTAGGAACTTAGTGTAGCTTCTGAAACTTTGTTCAACACCCTGTAGTTCAGATGGTTAAACATTGGTTCAGGACTAAACTAACAATCCAAATATATCTCTACCTCTAAACATCCATCATTTTTATAAATACATGGATGAGACATTATTCCGCTTGTCTGGTATCGTGATTAATTACGTACTACTGTAAATTCTCCCGTATAAGCCGCACCCCCGACTTTGGAGGGAGCTATGGGGTGCATCTGGTGCTTGAAAATATTTGGTTTAATAAGGTGCCAAATACCCTCCTATAAGCCGCTTCTATTCTTTGGACTGATCCTATAAGCCTGAATTTCATTTGGGTTCTGGCATTAGCCGCGGCTTATACAAGAGAATTTATGGTATATGTAGATGAGAAGTACGAAACAGCTTAGATAAACCATGCTATAGAAAAGACTGATTCCGAAGGAAGTTGTAGACACTTCTGAAGTCAGAGAAATGTGCAGCCTTACATCCCTTAGAGTTGTACACAGGACATATACTGACCAAGGGTTACATAGTTGTACACAGGACATATACTGACCTAGGGTTACTTAGTTGTACACAGGACATATACTGACCAAGGGTTACATAGTTGTACACAGGACATATACTGACCAAGGGTTACATAGTTGTACACAGGACATATACTGACCTAGGGTTACTTAGTTGTACACAGGACATATACTGACCTAGGGTTACTTAGTTGTACACAGGACATATACTGACCTAGGGTTACATAGTTGTACACAGGACATATACTGACCTAGGGTTACTTAGTTGTACACAGGACATATACTGACCAAGGGTTACATAGTTGTACACAGGACATATACTGACCAAGGGTTACATAGTTGTACACAGGACATATACTGACCTAGGGTTACTTAGTTGTACACAGGACATATACTGACCTAGGGTTACTTAGTTGTACACAGGACATATACTGACCAAGGGTTACATAGTTGTACACAGGACATATACTGACCAAGGGTTACTTAGTTGTACACAGGACATATACTGACCTAGGGTTACATAGTTGTACACAGGACATATACTGACCAAGGGTTACTTAGTTGTACACAGGACATATACTGACCTAGGGTTACTTAGTTGTACACAGGACATATACTGACCTAGGGTTACATAATTGTACACAGGACATATACTGACCTAGGGTTACATAGTTGTACACAGGACATATACTGACCTAGGGTTACATAGTTGTACACAGGACATATACTGACCTAGGGTTATGCGGAGGCCCCCGTTGGCTGAGCACGTCGATACGAACCTCCAGCCCCTTGCCCTGCCCGTACTCATTGAGAGCACTGACTGGGTTCTTGTGAAGTGCGGCAAACTCCTCAGCGCTGACATGGACGGACTGCTGCTGCTGGTCCTGCTGTGGCACCACGCCATCATCCGGCTGGTTCAGCTATAAAGATACCCCATAACGACACCGTTAGATACAAACTAACACTATATAACATGGCTGCTGCTGGTCCTGCTGTGGTACCACCCCGTCATCCAGCTGGTTCAGCTATAAGGATACCCCATAACAATGCCATTAGATATACCACTAGATACAAAGTAACACTATTATACATATTCAGTGAACTTGTACTTGTGGAACCAGACCATCATCCGGCTGGTTCAGCAAGTCATGTCTCATTTTACCAGCTACCTCCGTTTCAGATAAAAATTGACTGGTTCTTTGAATCAGAGTTAGAATTCAATGGTTATAATTTAATCTGTTCAGAGAGATGAGTGGCTGGTAAGTGAATCAGCCGACTTTTTGAAGACCGGTATAAACCAATATAGTACAGCATGAAACCACTGGTTTCATCACCATGAAACCAGAAGTCTCATGGTGTACTGGTTAACTTGTTGAAATACACCATCATCCCGCTAGTTCAGGTGAACCCACAAAAAAACACTGACTACAAATACCATAATATACAGTTGTACTAGTTATAAAAATGAACTTTTATAACCATGTAACTTATCACTTAAACTGTAATATGTCTACTCAATACACCCCTTACTTATCCCCAGTCCCAAGCTGGCCCCATGCTGCATACACAGCCACAAGCACCTAGGTAGAGATTGTTCCAGTCATCACAGTCTTACAAGACCTTTATATTGATACCAAGACAAAACAAATATTGTGGTTAGTTCACCGACACCAGATTATAAACACCTTCCAGACACACCTCATCACCTAAAGCCATATTTTCGGGAGAACAAATTTTTAAAAAGAAACTTGTCTACAGATTTTATTCGCCACAAACCTGAACTGGCACCCCTCCCATTAACATACAGACTGAAACCTGAACCGGGCACCCCTCCCATTAACATACAGACTGAAACCTGAACCGGGCACCCCTCCCATTAACATACATTCTGAAACCTGAACTGGGCACCCCTCCCATTAACATACATTCTGAAACCTGAACCGGGCACCCCTCCCATTAACATACATTCTGAAACCTGAACCGGGCACCCCTCCCATTAACATACAGACTGAAACCTGAACTGGCACCCCTCCCATTAACATACAGACTGAAACCTGAACTGGCACCCCTCCCATTAACATACATTCTGAAACCTGAACTGGACACCCCTCCCATTAACATACATTCTGAAACCTGAACTGGGCACCCCTCCCATTAACATACATTCTGAAACCTGAACTGGCACCCCTCCCATTAACATACATTCTGAAACCTGAACTGGCACCCCTCCTATTAACATACATTCTGAAACCTGAACTGGGCACCCCTCCCATTAACATACATTCTGAAACCTGAACTGGCACCCCTCCCATTAACATACAGACTGAAACCTGAACTGGGCACCCCTCCCATTAACATACATTCTGAAACCTGAACTGGCACCCCTCCCATTAACATACATTCTGAAACTTGAACTGGCACCCCTCCCATTAACATACATTCTGAAACCTGAACCAGGCACCCCTCCCATTAACATACATTCTGAAACCTGAACTGGCACCCCTCCCATTAACATACATTCTGAAACCTGAACTGGCACCCCTCCCATTAACATACATTCTGAAACCTGAACTGGCACCCCTCCCATTAACATAGACTGAAACCTGAACTGGCACCCCTCCCATTAACATAGACTGAAACCTGAACTGGGCACCCCTCCCATTAACATAGACTGAAACCTGAACTGGGCACCCCTCCCATTAACATAGACTGAAACCTGAACTGGGCACCCCTCCCATTAACATAGACTGAAACCTGAACTGGCACCCCTCCCATTAACATAGACTGAAACCTGAACTGGGCACCCCTCCCATTAACATACATTCTGAAACCTGAACTGGCACCCCTCCCATTAACATACAGACTGAAACCTGAACTGGGCACCCCTCCCATTAACATACAGGGCTTTTGACAGGGCTGCGCAGTGCATAATACACACATTTAATGCTTAAATGTCGCATTTAAATGGCTAGAATGGCCATTCATTTACAAAATGGCGCATTGTATTTGCTAAAAAGTGTGCAATTTGCGCATTGCAAAAAATCCTGTCAAAAGCCCTGAACATACATTCTGAAACCTGAACCGGGCACCCCTCCCATTAACATACAGACTGAAACCTGAACTGGCACCCCTCCCATTAACATACATTCTGAAACCTGAACCGGGCACCCCTCCCATTAACATACAGACTGAAACCTGAACTGGCACCCCTCCCATTAACATACATTCTGAAACCTGAACTGGGCACCCCTCCCATTAACATACATTCTGAAACCTGAACTGGGCACCCCTCCCATTAACATACAGACTGAAACCTGAACTGGCACCCCTCCCATTAACATACATTCTGAAACCTGAACTGGGCACCCCTCCCATTAACATACATTCTGAAACCTGAACTGGGCACCCCTCCCATTAACATACATTCTGAAACCTGAACCGGGCACCCCTCCCATTAACATACATTCTGAAACCTGAACCGGGCACCCCTCCCATTAACATAGACTGAAACCTGAACTGGCACCCCTCCCATTAACATAGACTGAAACCTGAACTGGCACCCCTCCCATTAACATACAGACTGAAAGCTGAACTGGCACCCCTCCCATTAACATACATTCTGAAACCTGAACTGGCACCCCTCCCATTAACATACATTCTGAAACCTGAACTGGGCACCCCTCCCATTAACATACAGACTGAAACCTGAACCGGGCACCCCTCCCATTAACATACATTCTGAAACCTGAACTGGCACCCCTCATATTAACATACAGACTGAAACCTGAACTGGGCACCCCTCCCATTAACATACAGACTGAAACCTGAACTGGCACCCCTCCCATTAACATACATTCTGAAACCTGAACTGGGCACCCCTCCCATTAACATACATTCTGAAACCTGAACTGGCACCCCTCCCATTAACATACATTCTGAAACCTGAACTGACCACCCCTCCCATTAACATACAGACTGAAACCTGAACTGGCACCCCTCCCATTAACATACAGACTGAAACCTGAACTGGCACCCCTCCCATTAACATACATTCTGAAACCTGAACTGGCACCCCTCCCATTAACATACAGACTGAAACCTGAACTGGCACCCCTCCCATTAACATACATTCTGAAACCTGAACTGGCACCCCTCCCATTAACATACAGACTGAAACCTGAACTGGCACCCCTCCCATTAACATACATTCTGAAACCTGAACTGAGCACCCCTCATATTAACATACATTCTGAAACCTGAACTGGCACCCCTCCCATTAACATACATTCTGAAACCTGAACCGGGCACCCCTCCCATTAACATACATTCTGAAACTTGAACTGGCACCCCTCCCATTAACATACAGACTGAAACCTGAACTGGCACCCCTCCCATTAACATACATTCTGAAACCTGAACTGAGCACCCCTCATATTAACATACATTCTGAAACCTGAACTGGCACCCCTCCCATTAACATACAGACTGAAACCTGAACTGGCACCCCTCCCATTAACATACATTCTGAAACCTGAACTGGGCACCCCTCCCATTAACATACATTCTGAAACCTGAACTGGGCACCCCTCCCATTAACATACATTCTGAAACCTGAACTGGCACCCCTCCCATTAACATACAGACTGAAACCTGAACTGGGCACCCCTCCCATTAACATACATTCTGAAACCTGAACTGGCACCCCTCCCATTAACATACAGACTGAAACCTGAACTGGCACCCCTCCCATTAACATACAGACTGAAACCTGAACTGGGCTACCCTCCCATTAACATACATTCTGAAACCTGAACTGGCACCCCTCCCATTAACATACAGACTGAAACCTGAACTGGCACCCCTCCCATTAACATACATTCTGAAACCTGAACTGGCACCCCTCATATTAACATACATTCTGAAACCTGAACTGGGCACCCCTCCCATTAACATACATTCTGAAACTTGAACTGGCACCCCTCCCATTAACATACAGACTGAAACCTGAACTGGCACCCCTCCCATTAACATACATTCTGAAACCTGAACTGAGCACCCCTCATATTAACATACATTCTGAAACCTGAACTGGCACCCCTCCCATTAACATACAGACTGAAACCTGAACTGGCACCCCTCCCATTAACATACATTCTGAAACCTGAACTGGGCACCCCTCCCATTAACATACATTCTGAAACCTGAACTGGGCACCCCTCCCATTAACATACATTCTGAAACCTGAACTGGCACCCCTCCCATTAACATACAGACTGAAACCTGAACTGGGCACCCCTCCCATTAACATACATTCTGAAACCTGAACTGGCACCCCTCCCATTAACATACAGACTGAAACCTGAACTGGGCACCCCTCCCATTAACATACAGACTGAAACCTGAACTGGCACCCCTCCCATTAACATACAGACTGAAACCTGAACTGGCACCCCTCCCATTAACATACAGACTGAAACCTGAACTGGCACCCCTCATATTAACATACATTCTGAAACCTGAACTGGCACCCCTCCCATTAACATACAGACTGAAACCTGAACTGGCACCCCTCATATTAACATACATTCTGAAACCTGAACTGAGCACCCCTCCCATTAACATACAGACTGAAACCTGAACTGGCACCCCTCCCATTAACATACAGACTGAAACCTGAACTGGCACCCCTCCCATTAACATACATTCTGAAACCTGAACTGGCACCCCTCCCATTAACATACAGACTGAAACCTGAACTGGGCACCCCTCCCATTAACATACAGACTGAAACCTGAACTGGGCACCCCTCCCATTAACATACAGACTGAAACCTGAACTGGGCACCCCTCCCATTAACATACAGACTGAAACCTGAACTGGCACCCCTCCCATTAACATACATTCTGAAACCTGAACTGAGCACCCCTCCCATTAACATACAGACTGAAACCTGAACTGGCACCCCTCCCATTAACATACAGACTGAAACCTGAACTGGCACCCCTCCCATTAACATACAGACTGAAACCTGAACTGGCACCCCTCCCATTAACATACAGACTGAAACCTGAACTGGCACCCCTCATATTAACATACATTCTGAAACCTGAACTGGCACCCCTCCCATTAACATACAGACTGAAACCTGAACTGGCACCCCTCCCATTAACATACAGACTGAAACCTGAACTGGCACCCCTCATATTAACATACATTCTGAAACCTGAACTGGACACCCCTCCCATTAACATACATTCTGAAACCTGAACTGGCACCCCTCCCATTAACATACATTCTGAAACCTGAACTGGCACCCCTCCCATTAACATACATTCTGAAACCTGAACTGAGCACCCCTCCCATTAACATACATTCTGAAACCTGAACTGGCACCCCTCCCATTAACATACATTCTGAAACCTGAACTGGGCACCCCTCCCATTAACATACATTCTGAAACCTGAACTGGGCACCCCTCCCATTAACATACAGACTGAAACCTGAACCGGGCACCCCTCCCATTAACATACATTCTGAAACCTGAACTGGCACCCCTCCCATTAACATACAGACTGAAACCTGAACTGGCACCCCTCCCATTAACATACATTCTGAAACCTGAACTGGCACCCCTCCCATTAACATACAGACTGAAACCTGAACTGGCACCCCTCCCATTAACATACATTCTGAAACCTGAACCGGGCACCCCTCCCATTAACATACATTCTGAAACCTGAACTGGGCACCCCTCCCATTAACATACAGACTGAAACCTGAACTGGCACCCCTCCCATTAACATACATTCTGAAACCTGAACTGGCACCCCTCCCATTAACATACATTCTGAAACCTAAACTGGCACCCCTCCCATTAACATACATTCTGAAAGCTGAACTGGCACCCCTCCCATTAACATACAGACTGAAACCTGAACTGAGCACCCCTCCCATTAACATACATTCTGAAACCTGAACTGGCACCCCTCCCATTAACATACATTCTGAAACCTGAACTGGCACCCCTCCCATTAACATACATTCTGAAACCTAAACTGGCACCCCTCCCATTAACATACATTCTGAAAGCTGAACTGGCACCCCTCCCATTAACATACAGACTGAAACCTGAACTGGCACCCCTCCCATTAACATACAGACTGAAACCTGAACTGGGCACCCCTCCCATTAACATACAGACTGAAACCTGAACTGGCACCCCTCCCATTAACATACAGACTGAAACCTGAACTGGCACCCCTCCCATTAACATACAGACTGAAACCTGAACTGGGCACCCCTCCCATTAACATACAGACTGAAACCTGAACTGGCACCCCTCCCATTAACATACATTCTGAAACCTGAACTGGCACCCCTCCCATTAACATACAGACTGAAACCTGAACTGGCACCCCTCCCATTAACATACATTCTGAAACCTGAACTGAGCACCCCTCCCATTAACATACATTCTGAAACCTGAACTGGCACCCCTCCCATTAACATACATTCTGAAACCTGAACTGAGCACCCCTCCCATTAACATACAGACTGAAACCTGAACTGGCACCCCTCCCATTAACATACAGACTGAAACCTGAACTGGCACCCCTCCCATTAACATACAGACTGAAACCTGAACTGGCACCCCTCCCATTAACATACATTCTGAAACCTGAACTGGGCACCCCTCCCATTAACATACATTCTGAAACCTGAACTGGCACCCCTCCCATTAACATACATTCTGAAACCTGAACTGGCACCCCTCCCATTAACATACAGACTGAAACCTGAACTGGCACCCCTCCCATTAACATACATTCTGAAACCTGAACTGGCACCCCTCCCATTAACATACAGACTGAAACCTGAACTGGCACCCCTCCCATTAACATACATTCTGAAACCTGAACTGGGCACCCCTCCCATTAACATACAGACTGAAACCTGAACTGGCACCCCTCCCATTAACATACATTCTGAAACCTGAACTGGCACCCCTCCCATTAACATACAGACTGAAACCTGAACTGGCACCCCTCCCATTAACATACAGACTGAAACCTGAACTGGCACCCCTCCCATTAACATACAGACTGAAACCTGAACTGGCACCCCTCCCATTAACATACAGACTGAAACCTGAACTGGGCACCCCTCCCATTAACATACATTCTGAAACCTGAACTGGCACCCCTCCCATTAACATACAGACTGAAACCTGAACTGGCACCCCTCCCATTAACATACATTCTGAAACCTGAACTGGCACCCCTCCCATTAACATACATTCTGAAACCTGAACTGAGCACCCCTCCCATTAACATACAGACTGAAACCTGAACTGGCACCCCTCCCATTAACATACAGACTGAAACCTGAACCGGGCACCCCTCCCATTAACATACATTCTGAAACCTGAACTGAGCACCCCTCCCATTAACATACTGTAGGGGTATGGTATTTTACACTTTAACGTTCATGCACCCGTGAGACTCAGACCTAGGTCCTTCGGGTGTGGTGGGGGAATCCGGATGGCAGGTGGCAGCACCTGCCTCTGGGTTCGTATCCACTACACCAGGGGGCCTACCACTCGTCCGCCACACGTCACGTGGCCGGTCTGAGTTTCGCGGGCTTTTCCCCTATATAAGGCTGGTCCTAGCCCTAGGTTCCTCAGTAGTGGTTTACCCACTGCTCAACCAGGTTGTTACCCGAAAGGGTAACCGAATGCACTAGCAGCATGTAGTCCTCTGAGGCTGTGATCGTATGTAACGCAAGCTCTGAAATAAAAGCTCGGTTGCCTACCCGGAAACTTTTCTCTCTCTTCGTTATGATTTAATCTAACTTAACGAGACGAACCACTACACTGGTGCCGTGACCAGTTGGTCTTCGGGTAAGCGCAGTCAGAAATGACTGAGCTGAGCCCAGTTAGGGGAAATGGCTCAAATCGTGAGCTAGACTCCCCGATGGAGGATGGTGAAATCAAGTCACCACCCCAAGGTACGGAGTGGAGGGATCCACTAGAACACTACCCTGATGGGTTAGAAGATGTAAGAAGAAACTTACATCATGAACTGGATGAATTTGGAGACTCCTTATTCATGCCAGGAGGTACTTCGAAACCTGCACCAATGCATAAAAGTACTGCTCAATTTGGTAAATTACCATTTGAGGTACCAAAGCCTAGTGCAGGTATGTTTGAAACTCCATACAGTTCTCGAATTAAACACCAAAAATGTGGATTCGAAAAGAACAAAATGGACGAGCTTGAAGACATGAGAGCTGAATACGAGAAGATCCAGAAGGATCTTATTACACTGACCGGAACCCGAGACAAGATTCTGACTGAAAACAAACAGTTGATATCGGAACGTCTCGATTACGATCAGAGTTGTAGACGCCAACAACAATTGTTGTTGGATCAGATGGAGAAAGAAAAGCAAGATTTTCAACTCCAGCACGAACAGTATCGTGATGCACTATATACGGCGGATCTGGAATACAGAGCCTCGTATGATGAGTTGAATAGAACTAAACAAGAGTTAAATTCAACTCAATCGGCCTACGGCAAGTATCAAGAAGAGCTGAAGAAAATAGAATCAGCCTTCAAAGATGCTCGGGAAACGTACCAAAAACAGACCGATGAGCATGAAAAACTCAAAGATCAATTGATACGCGAATCCACAGATTTGGCTGTTAAACAGACTAAAATGATGGATGATTATTCCGAACTGGAGGCTAAAGCTATCCAGATGTCAAAGTATCTAGAAGATACTGGTCGTGCAGTAGGCACTCTTGAATCAGACTTCACTGTTTCAGGAATTGCCCTAAACACGACAAGTAACCAGATGTTCTCTTTGAGGGGCAATGACGGGGTAACAGAGACAACTGTACCTCGTTATGAAGGAGTAAAGAGTCATCAGGTTAGATTTACAGATAATACCTCTATACCTCTTGGTCTAGGTACGGGAAATAAAGGGGATAATTCTGCGAGTGGAGCTAAACAAAGCCGCTCGGCAGGAAGCTCCACCTTTGACGGCGGATGGCCACAACAGTCACCTTTAGGGGGACCAAATGGCCCGTATGCCCAGTATGGATGGAATCAGTCCCAAACAGGAACGAATCCGTCCAATGGTAACACCCGGAACACGTCCGGAGGAACAACCGGACGAGCACCCGGAGGTTCCAGTACAGCTGGGGGGCAATCCGGATGTGATCAAGGATCCGGACCCTCAAGCGATCGTTCCAGGAGCAGACCCTCTGCCAGTGGGACTGGTTTCAATAATGGAAATCAGTCGTATGGAACAGGAGGAAACACTAATCCCAATAGTGGTTTCTTTAGCTTTGGTGGAAATACACAACCCACCAATGGTCCAGGGCCGGCTCCCCAAACCAGTGGATACACCTTTTCACAGGTGCCTCCATACGGAGCAGGGGGATCAGGAGGTGGAGGAGGACCACCATCCGGAGGCTTTGGAAGTACTTATGGTACGAATCCTCCAAGGAAAAAGAGACTCAGTCGCCGAGTATCTCTTTCTCCAGGGTTACAAGCGCTGCATGATTCTAATGCAGCGATTGCTAACTTAGGTGTTGATTGTTACAATCAAGGTCTGGACGATACGGAGATCATGGAATGGAGTAAGGGTTTAACCCTTACTGGATCCACGAATCCGGCTCGTAGAGTAGCTAAGATACCTACCCCCTTTAATGCCAAGAACCCTTGGAAGGAGGAGTATCAAGGCTGCGCGGATGTCTTTAACTGCAATGGATGGGGTAAAGCGGAAGCTCTGCCTTATTTAGTATGCTGGTTAAAGGAAGGCGACGGAAAAGGAGTCGTGGAACAATGGAGAGATTCTCAAATAACAGGACTCTCAGCCCATATGAAGTATGATGAACTCATAGAGATTGCTTCATATTTATATGGGAATATAGTTGGAGAAGACCCTTGGCTGACGTTCACTAAAAGAACACAGAAGCCCAAGGAGTCTGCCAAAGTGTTCGGCTTAGAATGTCAACGACTGTTGCATAAAGCCAGACCTCAATGGAGACTAGATGATGAATGCTTCCTAGATGAGATGTTTAAACAATTCATTGAAGGATTGCGGAATCAAGAACACAGGACAATAGCCTGTGAAGCTTGGAAGAATGATGCCTCTTTGACAGATTTGTTCCAGTCCCTAGATCATTATGATCGAAAGGCCCGTATCTTTGCCGGGAAGGTACCCCAACGGATGTCAGCAATGATAATCCCGGAGGGAATACCCGAAACCGATTCATCCGAATCAGGGGAACCTGACGAAGATGAAAACGTTGGGGCCATTGGCCAAGGGAACCCCCGGTACAACCGGAACTGGGGAAAGAAACCGGGTTACGTCAAGGAGAAAGTGATCACTTCTAAACCTCCTGTGACTCAACCCGATACCAAACCCACGACGGGTCCTTCTTTATCAGAGGACCTGGTTAACAATTTGGTAAAGAAGATTACTGAAAATCTTAGGAGGCCTAAGCCTGATAGGACTGTTGTGACATGCTTCCGATGTCAGGAAACTGGGCATTATGCTGCCGAGTGTGAGGCAGATAAGCCAGTTTATAGAAACACTCGTTACCGGAGCAATCCGGGTAAGGAGGACTCAGTGAAGAAGGAAAACTGAGAGGGGGTGTCCACAATGGCAACCGGATTACCCCCAGAGTGAGTGATTGCCATGACTGCCAGCCTATCGCAGCTTGCGGTACTGGCAAGAATCCTCTAGCGATTTCGCCCAGCAGTGAAGCTAAGGAGCCTGATCAGTTCCTTACTCATGAGGCTGGGGAGACTGATAGTACACCAGGTGTCAAGAACCGGCAGAAGAACACAGAGGGGAAACCCGATATCAGTCCAGAGGGAGCGGCCAATGAGTTGGCCAGGGTGGGGTGTGCCCAGTTCCCCCCGGGTCATCCTTGTCTCGAATTCTTAAAGGGATGTGGATTTGACCTCGGCGCTAAGACGGAACTTGCTAAGTATGCAAGTAGTCCTACCTACTTGAAAGGTAGGAGGTGGTACGCAGTTGTATCTGTGAGTGGTAGATCCGCTGAGTTTCTTGTCGATACGGGTGCTAGCCACTCCTGTATTGCTAAGAGATTCTACGATCTTTTGCCTACGAATCATGAAACTTTCACAACGGAAGGAAATGCTCGTACGGCCGACGGTAGCATGATACAAACGTTCGGTAGAACATGTATGAGGTTCAGTCTACAGGAAGATAAGGACTTCATCCTTACCCCTACTGTGGCGAACATCGCGGATGATGGTATACTCGGTCTGGATTTTGCTGCATTATATGGAGCAAGGTTAGATTCCCAGAGGGGAATATTGGAAGTGAGAGACCCGTACCATCTCGAAGTACAATGTGTACTTAGGCAAGTAAGCAGTGTAGCCAGTGTAGCCCAGACTGTTAAGATACCACCAGGCACAGCCTGTGATGTCTTATGTCGAGCGGACAGACAGTTTTCAGGAAAAACTGGAGTTGTAGAGCCAGACATGGCCATGTTGTCAAGTATCGGATTGGAATCCGCTGATGTTCTAGTAGCTAACGCTGCTTGGACGGTGGTTCCTATATCCAATACCGGTAACAAGACTGTCTATGTACAGAAGGATACGATCCTTGGATCGGTTGTCTTATCCGAATTGATAGAAGACTGTAAACATGTTTCGGCACCCGGAGCCCCTTCCTCACCCGAAAGGAGCCCGGAACTAGACACTCTAGTAGCCGAAAGCCATGTAGAAAGTGATGAACAACGTGAAGCTCTAACTGACTTGTTGTACAAGTACCGTAAAGCTTTTGCAGCACCGAGTGAACAATTGGGGCGTACCGATAAAGTACTGCATACGATTGACACTGGTGAGAATGAACCTTTTAAGATTCCTTATAGAAGACTCCCACTAGCCAAAAAAAAGGTAGCTGAGGAGGAGATAGCTAAAATGCTTGAACAGGATGTAATAATTCCATCAACCAGTCCTTGGTCTAGCCCTGTGTGCATGGTGACCAAGAAAGATGGTAGCATCCGTTTCTGCATAGATTACCGGAAATTGAATGGTATGACCAAGAAGAATTCATATCCCTTACCACGGATCGATGAGACTATAGACTCCCTTGGAGGTAAGCAATGGTATTGCTCTCTAGACTTACAATCCGGGTACTGGCAAGTGGGTATGCATCCGAAAGATATGGAGAAGACGGCCTTTTCCAGTCATATTGGATTATTCCAGTATAATGTGATGCCGTTTGGATTGTGCAATGCACCGGCGACATTTGAAGCCATGATGGAAACTTTATTAAGTGACCTTTTATGGAAGAAATGTCTCGTCTATCTAGACGATGTGATTGTCTTTGGAAAGACATACGAAGAATGCTTGGAAAATTTAGGTATGGTCCTGGAAAGGATCATAACTAATGGTTTGAAGCTGAAACCCAAGAAGTGCGATCTTTTCAAAAGATCTATTAATTACTTGGGGCGAATAATCTCGAATGAAGGGATTAAAGCCGATCCGGAGAAACTGGATGCCGTGTCAAATTGGCAAGCACCCACGAATGCGAAAGAAGTTAGGTCCTTCCTCGGATTCTGTTCCT
The DNA here is from genome assembly GCA_949317995.1 of Acholoe squamosa. NCBI lineage: Eukaryota > Metazoa > Annelida > Polychaeta > Phyllodocida > Polynoidae > Acholoe > Acholoe squamosa. Next base: position 79,982,331 of record OX439044.1, on the reverse strand, counting down.
ACTACCGGGACTTTATCCCAGGATATTCAAGGGTTGCCTTTCCTATCCAGAGTTTGTCCCACTGGACACCCGGGATCAGAAAGGAACGATTCCCTTGGGGACCCGAGCAAGACGAGGCCTTTATGAAAATAAAGGATTTGTTTGCTATCACACCTGTGTTGAGATACCCCACGGAGAATGATCATTTCATTCTAGATACTGATGCTAGTAATGAAAGCATAGGAGCCGCCCTTTCTCAGGTCCAGGATGGGGTCGAAGTTCCTATAGCCTTCGCTAGTAACACGTTGAGTAAATCTCAAAGAAACTATTGTACCACTAAACGTGAGTTGTTGGCTGTGGTGGTCTATACGAAGAAGTTCAAGCACTTTTTGTGGGGGAGTGATTTCACTCTACGGACTGATCACTCTTCCCTCAGATGGTTATTGAACTTCAAAGATGCAGAGGGGATGATAGGTCGCTGGTTAGCGCACCTATCCGAATTCGGTCTAAATCACAGCCAGATTGAACACCGAGCCGGGGCAAAGCATTTGAATGCAGATGCTTTGTCTAGAATCCCAGTGAGGAAATGTGCAAATGCTGAGTGCACTGATTGTGGAGCACACAATGCTGTGTTGGCAGGGGTTCGAGTTCCATTCGAAACCCATCCGGAACATGTCTTGAATTGGTCCTTGGAGACCATCAGGCAGTTCCAGAAGTCTGATGCAGTCACATCACGTTTGATTAAATTCCTTAATCAGGGTATCTGTCCCCCAAGACCCGTAGTGTCATTGGAGAACAGAGAGATGAGACGATTCTTAGCTCAATGGGCCGAGCTAAAAGTCCGGGATGGTATTCTGTTTCGATGGAAGAACCATTCTAATAGGAACAAAACCTTGCAAGTTGTCATACCTAGTGCTATGCGACGAGATATTATGTATTTCTGTCATGGACATAGAACTAGTGGGCACTTTGGAAAGAAAAGGTCTCTAGAACGTCTGACCAGACGATACTATTGGCCCGGCATGAGTACAGATCTCACCCGATGGGTGGAGACCTGTCCCGAGTGCTGTAAGAACAAACCAGGACCCGGGTTAGGCAAGCTGCCATTATCCCAGGAACTGTTTGGTGTAAGGTTTGCTAGAATAGCTGTTGACATTATTAGTGGGATTCCCCCCACTCCTAGTGGCAACACGTGTATGATGGTCGTGTCTGATTATTATACCAAGTACACCCGAGTGTTCCCTTTACCGGATCATAAGGCTGTTACTTGTGCTATGGCCTTTGTAAAAGGGTGGGTGCTGCACCTAGGTGTCCCACTCATGTTACATAGTGACCAAGGCAGAGAATTTGAGTCTAGTCTGTGGCAGGAGATGTGTAATTGTCTGGCGATCTGCAAGACAAGAACTAATCCCTATAGACCACAGAGCGATGGACAAGTAGAGAGATTCAATAGGACTTTGATCCAAGTATTGAAGTCTCTGGTAAATGAGCAGATGGATGATTGGGATGAACAATGTGAATTCGTGGTACATGCCTATAATGGCACTGTGCATTCGAGCACAAACTGTTCTCCTAATCTCCTCGTTTTTGGAGAGGATTTGATTATGCCAGCCGATTTGGTGTTCGGCGTAATAAGAATGAATCCGGAAGCCCCTTGCCAGGTGATGTTTGTAGAATCCCTACGGGATAATTTCAAACAAGCCTATGAGAGGGTTAGAGACGAGTTGCAGAAAACTGCGCGTTGGCAGAAAGTTGGCTATGACACAGGTCTAAAAGCTAGATTTTTTAATCTAGGGGATAGAGTACTGCGTCTACACCAACCTCTAGCTAACCTGAAATTAGCCAGTAATTGGGATGGACCTTTCACTATAACTCAGGTTATTAGTGATTGCACAGTGATTATTAAATCACAGCTTGGTAAATGTTACAAGTCAAATGTAGCGAGACTACGCCCATGGAGGGGGAGGGATACCTCCACCGAAATGTACGGCGATGGTCTATTGGAAGTAATGGAACAGAGTCGTGTTAAGCAACTCGAAGTGGTACCGACCCGAAAGCGAGGACCCGGGCGGCCACGGAAGGTTGCAGACCCGAAGAGGGTGGTGCCCCCTGTCGTAACATCCGGAAAGCAGGGGAAGATACAAAAAGTCTCGGCAGGCGCAGGTAAAAATAAGAGGAAAGGTCCCTCTAAGGCTAAGAAGACCTTGGAAAAGGCTCTTATGGATACCAGGTCAATAAAAGAGGCCTCAAAACCTCTTAGACGCAGTCCAAGGTTGCTACAGACTGCCGTAACCTAGCCTGTTAACACAACGAGTGTGTTGTCCTGTACTGTGTACTGTTATATGTTGTAACCTAGTTCAATGTATATTTGAGCCGGTCAAGAGTCTCTGGAAAAGGTCCTATGACAATGAACCCATGGTTTTGGACGGATAATCCGGTGGATATGCTTATGCTATCCATAAACTCCAGAATACCTAGCGAATTGTCATAGTCGAACCCTGAGTACGGACGGACGACCGATCGGGTATTGTATTGTTTTTATGTAAGGGCGCGTGACCTAATTAAGGGCACGCGGGAAAGTTGTTGACCCATTTTCGAATGGTCACGTGAGGCGCCGGTTTGATCATGCGCAGCGATTCAAGTTCGAGTATCCCGCCATATTGTCTTATTCCTGCGAAGGAAGAAGACGTGGCCGAGGGTGGTCTTGCTCTTGTTGGAGTCTGATAGCCCGTGACAGCCATATTCCGAGGTGTGCCCTCGTTAAAAGGCACCCGCCTTTCACTGGGTAAGCAGTACTCACTGCTTATCCGGTGGATTGGGATATTTTATCCCCGAACAGCCACTTCTGTCGATGGCAGAAGAGGCCGTCCGTCTTGGCGGCGGTGCCGGTGCCAGCACCCCGCCAGAGTATGGAAGTGGTTCTCCCAAGAGTCCCACTTATACATACGACGATCAGCAATACGATGCTGATTGTGATCAAATGGATCAACAAATGAATGTTGATCAGTACTTCTCTGGAGTAGACGATAGCGACGTAGAATCGTTCTACGACGCATCCGACAACTCCAGACAAGTTAGTCCTGAACGCCGAGGCGTTCAACAACAAATTGATGTAGGTGAGCCTTATGTAGCCCCTCCATCCGAAGGTTTGAGTGGAGAACCGGCAGGAGCCCAGTCTCTTGACAGGGCTCTGATGCCACCTCCCCCTCAACTGCCGCCCCGTCTTGGTGGGAGTACCTCATTCGGTGCTTTGGGACCTGCTTCTCCGGTTGACAGGCCAATGCACCTAGAGCTGCCCTTCCCAGACAGTCCCGAATGGCATGATGTAGCCGGTCCATATGACGGACGGATGTTAGCAATTTCCGAGGAAATGCTGATACCCACCTGTTATGGGACGCCCAGAGAGGTTGACGAGCGTGTTGTCAACGCAATCTGGGAATGTGCTCATCCGCAGTGGGCTAATACCTTTCCGGAGTCCTGGTTGATGGATTACCATCAGATGGCCAAAGGATTGGTAGTCCACTTATGGTTTCGTAAAGCCGTCTGGGACGCAGAAATGGCTTTCCGAAGGAATACCTCTTATAGGCCTTCCTATGTGTCTGACAAAACGGGTTACACCGGTGTCAAGGCAGATGAGGTCTCTAGATACATAGACAGAGACCAGATCCTACTGTTAAGCACAGCGGATGAGTATGAAGCAGCAGGTAACGCTGTTGTGGATTACTGTCCAGGGGTCCCTATTACGTCTCAAACCATTGAGGCAGAAGAGGCCCGTATTGGTGTGTCTCCACTAGACAGACTCGGGGTAATACAAGACCTCGTAGTACGTCTATTGGAGAGACAGTATGCACTGGCGCATCCGGAGTTAGTACCCGGACCCGCACCCGTGCAAGTAACAGCCAAGATGGCCGATCGGATGGACCGTCTCATGTCTCCTGCTGAAGCTCCCACCTTGGGAGGCGCAGCAGTAGTACCTGAGAAGGCCCTACCTGATGCAGATGTTTCCCTTAAAACTGCTCAGTCTACCCCTACGAAGACTGAGCAAGTAAAGGAGAAAGCAGCTGGTGGAAAGGGTAAAACAACCCCCACCAAAGGTAAGGGTAAAGGGAAGCGGTCAGGAACCGAACCCTCTACCAGCACGAGTGTGGACGACAGTACCCGAACCCGTCGGGTGTCTCCACGCTCGGCCAATAAGAAGGGCGCTAAGGCTTCGGATGTCTCCGGCAACGAGACGGACGCATCCGAGCCTGGCACTTCTACTAACGGCAGATCCCGCAGGAGGAATAAGAAGAAGGTTGACCAACGCAAACCTGAACCTATCGAGGTAGACGTTCAAGCTGATAATACAGAAGCTGAACCGGCTGTCCCAACCGTAAAAGTTGAGCTCGGTGTGCCAATCGTCAAGCTACACGACGTAATGGCCGATTTGAGTGGAGACGCTCAAGATGCTGCAGCCCAGGTCCTCGCGGGTCAACAACCCGTTGTGCAACCTGTGGATGTACCATCCGACCCGGAGGGAGAGGAGCCGGTTGACCCAGTTGTGGATGTCACTCCGACTGACGAGCAAGAGGCTGCTATCTGGGCTAACGCCAATAGCAACTTTGCCGACTTCATTCCTCTACACAGGGGACACCTGAAGGGGAGTAAATCCGTATGGAGACTGCCCCCTCGGATCACCTGTGAGAGGCAGGAAGATATGGAGGAGTGGCTTCGCAAGAAGCTCTCTGATAGAAAGCCGGCCAATATGTACTGGATCTATTGGGAATTCGTTAAGAATTCGCCCAATGGTCTGTACAATTATGACCAGAAGGGCAAGCTCAAGTTTGCTCTAGATGAGTACTACGGGGAGGATCATAAGGATTGTCCCTTCCAACGTTGTACTCAAAGTGAGGGTGAGGTTGAATTCTTCATCGAGAAAGACGCGTTCCTTCGTCATCTCGTGGAGGTTCATATGCACCAGAGGCCGGAATATGTCTGCGACCGAGAGGTTGGCAAGAAATGTGCTAAATGCACAGGATGTGTCACCCCCCGACGCGGAGACATGGTCCGGCACTATGTGACTTCGCATGGAGAGGGCCTGGAGGCAGCCATAGATCGGGTGATGAAAATTCACTCCGAACTCTATGGCAACCTTAGGGGCCTCAATGCAGAGAAGTTGGCTTCCCTCACACCGAGTACGAAGCAGTTTGCGCCTACGGTTCCTGGTACTAACCAGAAACTAAAGGCTCGGTTTGCCCAGACTCCCGGGTCCGGCAAACTAGAGTACGCTCAGGAGGAGTACGATCTGTTAAACGAATGGAGAAGCAACAAGGCCCGCCGTCGTGGTGGGGCTTATGTAACTCCATCCGGAGAACAGGTCCGAAGCCGCAGGGATTACCGCCAGGGACCCTCTGTAGCAGATAGGAAGAGACAGGCGTCTGAATCTCCAAGCCGAGCCAGGTCACCACTGGAGGCGCTGGAGAGACAGACAAATGGGGGAAGGAAGAAGCCACATCTTCCATCTCCTACTGGAACTCCTTCCCATTATGGGCGAGCACCAACTCCACGAGGTGCACAGAACCCGACATTCTTTGGTGTCAGTGGACCGAGTGGCCAGTCCGCCCGGAAACACGCGCCTTTGAATGTCAAAGACCCGAAGCAGTACCCTGCTATGGGCCCACCCGGACCAGAGATGCAAATCTTTGATCAGTACGGGAGGGTCAAGCAGGAACTGCCGACAGTAGGAGGTCAAGCTCCCCGACCTACAATGAGTGCTGTGGTGAGACAACGTCCACCCGCACCATTGTTGACGGCCAAAGACCTTAGAAGGGAATTGTCACGGTTGCCCCTGGTTCAGGGATTACCAACTCAAGGCCCTTCTTCGACCACTGCTAGTGCGGTTACTACTGCGGTTGCTTCTTCGCACACGCAGGTAGCTGTCACTGCGAGTGGGTCTGGAGCACAGCCGAAGCCTCAGGGTCAGGTACCCCCACCTGGTGCTGTGGTTCATCGGCCTAAGCTGATCCAGACAGTGGAGACCTTCTTCAAGAAGGAGGACAAATTGTCTTGCAATATCCAGAGCAAACAATTTGAGACGCTACAGCACCATCTGGAAAACCTCCACCTGGACATGTATCGTCGGACCGTGTCGAGCACTCTCCAGTGTATTGACGCGATCCAGAAGTCAGAGATCAACCGAATCTCGACTCAGATCAAAGCGGATGTTGCCAAAGATAAGCAGGAAGCTGCTAATCTGCGGCAGGAGGCCCTATCCGAGAAGGAAACAGCTTCTCAGATGCTCGACCTAGAACGAGCAACGAACATGAAGAACCAGCAAAAGTTCTTCAAGGTCTTCGGAGTTATCATGGATAACTGGGACGGTACACCTGAGCATGCTTTGAAGCTGTTCGAAGCACGCCAAAAGGTGAAACTTACACCTGCTGTCCCCGCATTGGCACCTACGGATGGAACTGGTATGAACCCCCCTGTTCAGCCACTGGCTCAACAACCGGGTCCAAACCAGCCACCCGAGGAGAACATGGAACAGTAAAAAACTGTTGCATGAAGATCGGACATAATTGTGTGTCCCGGGGTTCTATTACCCATGCATTGTTGGATAAGAAACCATTTTTTTATCCAACCCGTATTGATTCGGGTACCAAACTGTACCCTAATCCGGAAACTGAAAACAGAAGGAGAAAACAAACAAGTCACTCTGGAGGAGGAGTACGAATGCTGTAAACACCATAATTGTACTGTGCCACAATGTAATGACTGTGCCTATTATAAAATCATGGACAATTTACACTAATATGGACTTTTGAACTACAAACCGGATTTACTACTACACCACTACTATTTGTGAGCTAGCACTACAGGCATCAGGGTTTAGCTACGCCCATAGAGTCCATCAACAGTCTACAACTGGATCTACTATAACCTCCAGTTAGCTAGCACTACAGGCATCAGGGTTTAGCTACACCCACCAACAAGTTTTACTATAGCACTTCAGGCATCAGGGTTCAGCTCGCCCATACCAAGCCATCAGCAGCATCCGACTCCTGTTACATCCTCCAATCATGAAAACAAGTAACTTTGTTGATATTATTATATTGTATGTAAAATTGTATTTATAACTATATAATATCTTTTATAAAGATATATTATTATATAAGGGTACCTATAAATATACTGGATCTGCGAATCCTAAAAGTTATTTAAGGTAATCCTAGACCTATAACTGTCTATATAGGTCATTCCTGGTCTCAATATATTAAGAGACTATAATTCTTCTGTAACTTGTAAATATAAAACACTAAGGTATAAACTGAGCTGCGTCTCAAAAGTATAAATATTTTTCTATAAAATAAGAGAAGGTCCAACGGATTTCTCTAAACTTAGTATTGTATTACTCAGGTTAATACCTAATTGTGTTCATATAGTATCAGATTAATTGTCCATATCTGATCATTAATATTTAATTCACTCTGTAAAGTAGACAGAGCTGTTAATTTAAAAAGTCGAAATTTTTTTTCCGGGTTCAATAACCATAATACGATCATTGTTAACAACCACCGGTCCTTTTCAGGACCCTACTGTTGTCAAAACGTTACTATAAATCTGTGATAATTGTATATTTATCATTTATGGTTGTTATAAGCTAGTGATGGAAATAACATGAACGACACTCGATGCTATTATTGTATAATTTTTCAGAAATAGGATAGTCTTATACTATAGCCTATTTCACATCGAGCAAGTGTAATTAATACCCCTTTTTAGTATTGTAAACAATCACTTACTAGGTTATTAATACACTGCGGTTTAATTACCCCCAAGTTATTGTCTAAGGGGGGCAGTGTAGGGGTATGGTATTTTACACTTTAACGTTCATGCACCCGTGAGACTCAGACCTAGGTCCTTCGGGTGTGGTGGGGGAATCCGGATGGCAGGTGGCAGCACCTGCCTCTGGGTTCGTATCCACTACACCAGGGGGCCTACCACTCGTCCGCCACACGTCACGTGGCCGGTCTGAGTTTCGCGGGCTTTTCCCCTATATAAGGCTGGTCCTAGCCCTAGGTTCCTCAGTAGTGGTTTACCCACTGCTCAACCAGGTTGTTACCCGAAAGGGTAACCGAATGCACTAGCAGCATGTAGTCCTCTGAGGCTGTGATCGTATGTAACGCAAGCTCTGAAATAAAAGCTCGGTTGCCTACCCGGAAACTTTTCTCTCTCTTCGTTATGATTTAATCTAACTTAACGAGACGAACCACTACAATACATTCTGAAACCTGAACTGAGCACCCCTCCCATTAACATACATTCTGAAACCTGAACCGGGCACCCCTCCCATTAACATACAGACTGAAACCTGAACTGGCACCCCTCCCATTAACATACAGACTGAAACCTGAACTGGCACCCCTCCCATTAACATACAGACTGAAACCTGAACTGGCACCCCTCCCATTAACATACAGACTGAAACCTGAACTGGGCACCCCTCCCATTAACATACAGACTGAAACCTGAACTGGCACCCCTCCCATTAACATACAGACTGAAACCTGAACTGGCACCCCTCCCATTAACATACAGACTGAAACCTGAACTGGCACCCCTCCCATTAACATACAGACTGAAACCTGAACTGGGCACCCCTCCCATTAACATACAGACTGAAACCTGAACTGGCACCCCTCCCATTAACATACAGACTGAAACCTGAACTGGGCACCCCTCCCATTAACATACAGACTGAAACCTGAACTGGCACCCCTCCCATTAACATACATTCTGAAACCTGAACTGGGCACCCCTCCCATTAACATACATTCTGAAACCTGAACCGGGCACCCCTCCCATTAACATACAGACTGAAACCTGAACCGGGCACCCCTCCCATTAACATACATTCTGAAACCTGAACTGAGCACCCCTCCCATTAACATACATTCTGAAACCTGAACTGAGCACCCCTCCCATTAACATACATTCTGAAACCTGAACCGGGCACCCCTCCCATTAACATACAGACTGAAACCTGAACTGGCACCCCTCCCATTAACATACAGACTGAAACCTGAACTGGCACCCCTCCCATTAACATACAGACTGAAACCTGAACTGGCACCCCTCCCATTAACATAGACTGAAACCTGAACTGGCACCCCTCCCATTAACATACAGACTGAAACCTGAACTGGCACCCCTCCCATTAACATACATTCTGAAACCTGAACTGGCACCCCTCCCATTAACATAGACTGAAACCTGAACTGGCACCCCTCCCATTAACATAGACTGAAACCTGAACTGGCACCCCTCCCATTAACAAACAGACTGAAACCTGAACTGGCACCCCTCCCATTAACATACAGACTGAAACCTGAACTGGCACCCCTCCCATTAACATACAGACTGAAACCTGAACCGGGCACCCCTCCCGTTAACATACATTCTGAAACCTGAACCGGGCACCCCTCCCATTAACATACAGACTGAAACCTGAACTGACCACCCCTCCCATTAACATACATTCTGAAACCTGAACTGGCACCCCTCCCATTAACATACAGACTGAAACCTGAACTGGCACCCCTCCCATTAACATACAGACTGAAACCTGAACTGAGCACCCCTCCCATTAACATACAGACTGAAACCTGAACTGGCACCCCTCCCATTAACATACAGACTGAAACCTGAACTGGCACCCCTCCCATTAACATACATTCTGAAACCTGAACTGGCACCCCTCCCATTAACATACATTCTGAAACCTGAACTGGGCACCCCTCCCATTAACATACATTCTGAAACCTGAACTGAGCACCCCTCCCATTAACATACATTCTGAAACCTGAACTGGCACCCCTCCCATTAACATACATTCTGAAACCTGAACTGGGCACCCCTCCCATTAACATACATTCTGAAACCTGAACTGGCACCCCTCCCATTAACATACAGACTGAAACCTGAACTGGCACCCCTCCCATTAACATACATTCTGAAACCTGAACTGGCACCCCTCCCATTAACATACAGACTGAAACCTGAACTGGCACCCCTCCCATTAACATACAGACTGAAACCTGAACTGGCACCCCTCATATTAACATACAGACTGAAACCTGAACTGGGCACCCCTCCCATTAACATACATTCTGAAACCTGAACTGGGCACCCCTCCCATTAACATACAGACTGAAACCTGAACTGGCACCCCTCCCATTAACATACATTCTGAAACCTGAACTGGCACCCCTCATATTAACATACATTCTGAAACCTGAACTGGGCACCCCTCCCATTAACATACAGACTGAAACCTGAACTGGCACCCCTCCCATTAACATACATTCTGAAACCTGAACTGGCACCCCTCATATTAACATACAGACTGAAACCTGAACTGGCACCCCTCCCATTAACATACAGACTGAAACCTGAACTGGCACCCCTCATATTAACATACAGACTGAAACCTGAACTGGGCACCCCTCCCATTAACATACATTCTGAAACCTGAACTGGGCACTCCTCCCATTAACATACAGACTGAAACCTGAACTGGCACCCCTCCCATTAACATACAGACTGAAACCTGAACTGGCACCCCTCCCATTAACATACAGACTGAAACCTGAACCGGGCACCCCTCCCGTTAACATACATTCTGAAACCTGAACCGGGCACCCCTCCCATTAACATACAGACTGAAACCTGAACTGACCACCCCTCCCATTAACATACAGACTGAAAGCTGAACTGGCACCCCTCCCATTAACATACATTCTGAAACCTGAACTGAGCACCCCTCCCATTAACATACATTCTGAAACCTGAACTGGGCACCCCTCCCATTAACATACAGACTGAAACCTGAACTGGCACCCCTCCCATTAACATACATTCTGAAACCTGAACTGGGCACCCCTCCCATTAACATACATTCTGAAACCTGAACCGGGCACCCCTCCCATTAACATACAGACTGAAACCTGAACCGGGCACCCCTCCCATTAACATACATTCTGAAACCTGAACTGGCACCCCTCCCATTAACATACATTCTGAAACCTGAACTGGGCACCCCTCCCATTAACATACATTCTGAAACCTGAACTGAGCACCCCTCCCATTAACATACATTCTGAAACCTGAACTGGGCACCCCTCCCATTAACATACATTCTGAAACCTGAACCGGGCACCCCTCCCATTAACATACAGACTGAAACCTGAACCGGGCACCCCTCCCATTAACATACAGACTGAAACCTGAACTGGCACCCCTCCCATTAACATACATTCTGAAACCTGAACTGAGCACCCCTCCCATTAACATACATTCTGAAACCTGAACTGGCACCCCTCCCATTAACATACAGACTGAAACCTGAACTGGGCACCCCTCCCATTAACATACAGACTAAAACCTGAACTGGGCACCCCTCCCATTAACATACATTCTGAAACCTGAACTGAGCACCCCTCCCATTAACATACATTCTGAAACCTGAACTGGCACCCCTCCCATTAACATACAGACTGAAACCTGAACTGGCACCCCTCCCATTAACATACAGACTGAAACCTGAACTGGCACCCCTCCCATTAACATACATTCTGAAACCTGAACTGGCACCCCTCCCATTAACATACAGACTGAAACCTGAACTGGGCACCCCTCCCATTAACATACATTCTGAAACCTGAACTGGGCACCCCTCCCATTAACATACAGACTGAAACCTGAACTGGGCACCCCTCCCATTAACATACAGACTGAAACCTGAACTGGCACCCCTCCCATTAACATACATTCTGAAACCTGAACTGAGCACCCCTCCCATTAACATACATTCTGAAACCTGAACTGGCACCCCTCCCATTAACATACAGACTGAAACCTGAACTGGCACCCCTCCCATTAACATACATTCTGAAACCTGAACTGGCACCCCTCCCATTAACATACAGACTGAAACCTGAACTGGCACCCCTCCCATTAACATACAGACTGAAACCTGAACTGGGCACCCCTCCCATTAACATACATTCTGAAACCTGAACCGGGCACCCCTCATATTAACATACATTCTGAAACCTGAACTGGCACCCCTCCCATTAACATACAGACTGAAACCTGAACTGGCACCCCTCCCATTAACATACATTCTGAAACCTGAACTGGCACCCCTCCCATTAACATACATTCTGAAACCTGAACTGGCACCCCTCCCATTAACATACAGACTGAAACCTGAACTGGCACCCCTCCCATTAACATACAGACTGAAACCTGAACTGGCACCCCTCCCATTAACATACATTCTGAAACCTGAACTGGCACCCCTCCCATTAACATACAGACTGAAACCTGAACCGGGCACCCCTCCCATTAACATACAGACTGAAACCTGAACCGGGCACCCCTCCCATTAACATACAGACTGAAACCTGAACCGGGCACCCCTCCCATTAACATACATTCTGAAACCTGAACTGAGCACCCCTCCCATTAACATACAGACTGAAACCTGAACCGGGCACCCCTCCCATTAACATACATTCTGAAACCTGAACTGGGCACCCCTCCCATTAACATACATTCTGAAACCTGAACTGGGCACCCCTCCCATTAACATACAGACTGAAACCTGAACTGGGCACCCCTCCCATTAACATACAGACTGAAACCTGAACCGGGCACCCCTCCCATTAACATACAGACTGAAACCTGAACCGGGCACCCCTCCCATTAACATACATTCTGAAACCTGAACTGGGCACCCCTCCCATTAACATACATTCTGAAACCTGAACTGGCACCCCTCCCATTAACATACAGACTGAAACCTGAACTGGCACCCCTCCCATTAACATACAGACTGAAACCTGAACTGGCACCCCTCCCATTAACATACATTCTGAAACCTGAACTGGCACCCCTCCCATTAACATACAGACTGAAACCTGAACTAGGCACCCCTCCCATTAACATACAGACTGAAACCTGAACTGGGCACCCCTCCCATTAACATACATTCTGAAACCTGAACCGGGCACCCCTCCCATTAACATACAGACTGAAACCTGAACTGGCACCCCTCCCATTAACATACATTCTGAAACCTGAACTGGCACCCCTCCCATTAACATACATTCTGAAACCTGAACTGGGCACCCCTCCCATTAACATACATTCTGAAACCTGAACTGGGCACCCCTCCCATTAACATACATTCTGAAACCTGAACTGGGCACCCCTCCCATTAACATACATTCTGAAACCTGAACTGGGCACCCCTCCCATTAACATACAGACTGAAACCTGAACCGGGCACCCCTCCCATTAACATACAGACTGAAACCTGAACCGGGCACCCCTCCCATTAACATACATTCTGAAACCTGAACTGGCACCCCTCCCATTAACATACATTCTGAAACCTGAACTGGGCACCCCTCCCATTAACATACAGACTGAAACCTGAACTGGCACCCCTCCCATTAACATACAGACTGAAACCTGAACTGGCACCCCTCCCATTAACATAGACTGAAACCTGAACTGGCACCCCTCCCATTAACATACATTCTGAAACCTGAACTGGCACCCCTCCCATTAACATACAGACTGAAACCTGAACTGGCACCCCTCCCATTAACATACAGACTGAAACCTGAACTGGCACCCCTCCCATTAACATAGACTGAAACCTGAACTGGCACCCCTCCCATTAACATACATTCTGAAACCTGAACTGGCACCCCTCCCATTAACATACAGACTGAAACCTGAACTGGCACCCCTCATATTAACATACATTCTGAAACCTGAACTGGCACCCCTCCCATTAACATACAGACTGAAACCTGAACTGGCACCCCTCCCATTAACATACAGACTGAAACCTGAACTGGCACCCCTCATATTAACATACATTCTGAAACCTGAACTGGCACCCCTCCCATTAACATACAGACTGAAACCTGAACTGGCACCCCTCCCATTAACATACAGACTGAAACCTGAACTGGCACCCCTCCCATTAACATACATTCTGAAACCTGAACCGGGCACCCCTCCCATTAACATACAGACTGAAACCTGAACTGGCACCCCTCCCATTAACATACAGACTGAAACCTGAACTGGCACCCCTCCCATTAACATACATTCTGAAACCTGAACTGAGCACCCCTCCCATTAACATACATTCTGAAACCTGAACCGGGCACCCCTCCCATTAACATACAGACTGAAACCTGAACTGGCACCCCTCCCATTAACATACAGATAATACAGACCGCTAGTCTATCAACGCATTGCGCCTTCATTGCAGCTTAATCACATCGCTTTCATAATATAATTGTGTTTATTAAAAACACTCTACCTAATACGTATTTAACAGAATACTAGTACAGTACATAACTTGTAAGTAAGATTACATTGGGTGTTTGCTAGTTATGACAGCCCATTACCATGCCCGCCACCAATCATAATGTAGTTAACGAGTGCCCGCAGAGCACGAGAGGAAAGAAGCAGGTTTATTCAAACTGTGGAGTTAGTTCATATCAGCTTTGTCATGTCTTACATCCATTGTTAGTACCAGACCAACACCCCCTCAATACAAGTCACTCCGTTGTATGCGGGGAAAGAGGCAGGCCAATCAGTCAACATTAGTTTCCAATTTACAACCAGTGCGACTAGAACAGCCAGAGACAAGGTCCAAGCAGTTAGTTCTCCATGAGGAGGCAGCCTTTTAGGGGTTAGGTAGTTAACCCTTTAAGGGCAACTGATGCAGGAGCGTATCATGCCCATTGGTCGCCATGATGCTCCAATGAAGTGCTGGTGAGCAGACTTGCCAGCACTTCATTGGAGCATCATGACGAACCTCCAAGACTGTATCAGCCCTGTAGGGTCAGCATGATGCATGAATGTAGCCCTGGTGAGTTACTTGCCAGGGCTATGTTCATGCATCATGACGACCAATGGGCATGATGCATTAATGCATTAGCGGTCCTTAAAGGTTTAGGCAGGGTCCTTGATCCAGTATCTGTGTAGGTGAGGGTTAGCATGGATTGTAATGGAAGTAGTAGTATATGATAATGGGATTAGGATATATTGTGTATGTGGCCTTAAGGCTAGCTGTGCGCCTACCTCTGGCCCCTCCAGCCCCTCGGGCGTGCTCTCCCCCTGTGGAATACAGAAAGTGAGGTACATACAGTTACAGCAACTCAAGGCAGTGCTGTGCTCCCTCACGCTGACGTGTTCTCACTGTACAAGGCACCCTGCACAGAGCGCTCTATGCACACTGAGGACACGTTCTCACTGTGCAAGGCACCCTGCACAGAGCGCTCTATGCACACTGAGGACGCATTCTCACGGTGCGAGACACCCTGCAGGCTGCACTCTATGCACACTAAGGACGCATTCTGACTGTGCAAGGCACTCTGCACAGGGCGCTCTATGCACACTAAGGACACATTCTCACTGTGCAAGGCACCCTGCACTCTATGCACACTGAGGACGTGTTCTCACTGTACAAGGCACCCTGCACAGGGCGCTCTATGCACACTGACGACGCATTCTCACGGTGCGAGACACCCTGCACAGGGAGCTCTATGCACACTGAGGACGTGTTCTCACTGTACAAGGCACCCTGCACAGGGCGCTCTATGCACACTGACGACGCATTCTCACGGTGCGAGACACCCTGCACAGGGCGCTCTATGCACGCTGACGACGCATTCTCACGGTGCGAGACACCCTGCACTCTATGCACACTGAGGACGTGTTCTCACTGTACAAGGCACCCTGCACAGGGCGCTCTATGCACACTGACGACGCATTCTCACGGTGCGAGACACCCTGCAGGCTGCACTCTATGCACACTAAGGATGCGTTCTGACTGTGCAAGGCACCCTGTACAGGGCGCTCTATGCACACTGACGACGCGTTCTCACTGTACAAGGCACCCTGCACAGGGCACTCTATGCACACTGAGGACGTGTTCTCACTGTACAAGGCACCCTGCACAGGGCGCTCTATGCACACTAAGGACGCGTTCTCACTGTACAAGGCACCCTGCACAGGGTGCCTCGCACTGTGAGAACAGCGCCGTCCTCAGTGTGCATAGAGCGCCCTGTGCAGGGTGCCTTGTACAGTGAGAATGTGTCCTTAGTGTGCATAGAGAGCCCTGTGCAGGGTGCCTTGTTCAGTGAGAACACGTCCTCAGTGTGCATAGAGAGCCCTGTGCAGGGTGCCTTGTACAAGTCACCCTGCACAGGGCTCTCTATGCACACTGAGGACGCGTTCTCATGGTGCAAGGCACCCTGCAGGCTGCGCTCTATGCACAGTGAAAGCACACAGAGATGAGGACCTCCAAGTACCTGAGTCACGGGGAGGCTATCAAATCTACACAACAGAAAATACTGCCCCAAATAAAACAACATTTAACCAATAATAACAACAATGTGCTTCATCTAATATGAACTCAGTATGTGGGGGAGCGTCAGACAGCGCTACTCCATATACCAACGTTGTACTATGGTCACTCGGACTCCATCCACGTTACGGGGAGAGTGTGGAGTAGATAGTTAGGGATGTCGTCAGCCTACTGCTACTCGGGCTACTGCTGCTCTATACCAGCGTATGGTGACTATATGTTACACCTACGACACAAGTCACAGACACCTACAGTGTACAACACAAACTGATGACAGTCTCAATATAATCTACTACTTACATTGGCGTAGCGTGCCCATTCGGCACACTCCCCCTCACTGACCAGCGTTTTCAGCGCCGTCTCTGCCGCCTGCCGTTTGCCTTCCTTCTTGTTGGAGGCTTCTACCGGGTCAAACTGACGGTCCCCAACGTAGGCCGCGATGGTAAATCTGTAACGACAAAACAGGCAAGGCCGTCTTAATCCTGGTAGGAGGATGTTTTAACATGAGTGAGTGGTAGATCCCTGATGGGGGACTTGTGGTGCAACCAGCGATAGGCACAACCCCCCGGCACCAAGAGTAGATGATAACAACATCCAGCATCCAAATAGTCACTCAGTTAGAGATTTTTACTCTCTTCTACCAAAGTCACAAAATTACTTAACATGGGGTTTACACAACAAAATATGAAAAAAAAATTTCCAAATTTAAACAGAGAGATATTTCATTAAAATACTTTTCTTTGAATATGGAATGTTCCGAACAGTGCAGGTAGAGAAAATCACCATTAGTTAAGCACATCTCAGCTGGAGGATGACATGAATTAATGCAGCACATCTCAGTAGCAATGTATGCACAGCTTAACATAGCACACCGCAGAGGCACAGACACAGGGTTAGATGGAGACAGGTATGATCTAGCACTGGTAGCACATCATGTACAAACATCTGGTACTAAATGGACTTAGATTAAGGTGGACTGCAGGTCCTTCATATTGCACTAATGGTTTACATGTAACCTGTATGGGCGCCTATAGTTAATGTGGGCTCTTACTTAGGTCACTATGGGATGTATGTAACCTTAGTCTGCAGGTTGTTGTATTATGTCACTATGGGATGTGTGTAACCTTAGTCTGCAGGTTGTTGTATTATGTCACTATGGGATGTGTGTAACCTTAGTCTGCAGGTTGTTGTATTATGTCACTATGGGATGTGTGTAACCTTAGTCTGCAGGTTGTTGCATTATGTCACTACGGGATGTATGTAACCTTAGTCTGCAGGTTGTTGTATTATGTCACTATGGGATGTATGTAACCTTAGTCTGCAGGTTGTTGTATTATGTCACTATGGGATGTATGTAACCTTAGTCTGCAGGTTCCTGTATTATGTCACTACGGGATGTATGTAACCTTAGTCTGTAGGTTGTTGTATTATGTCACTATGGGATGTATGTAACCTTAGTCTGCAGGTTGTTGTATTATGTCACTATGGGATGTATGTAACCTTAGTCTGCAGGTTGTTGTATTATGTCACTATGGGATGTATGTAACCTTAGTCTGCAGGTTGTTGTATTATGTCACTATGGGATGTATGTAACCTTAGTCTGCAGGTTGTTGTATTATGTCACTACGGGATGTATGTAACCTTAGTCTGCAGGTTGTTGTATTATGTTACTATGGGATTTATGTAACCTTAGTCTGCAGGTTCCTGTATTATGTCACTACAGGATGTATATAACCTTAGTCTGCAGGTTCCTGTATTATGTCACTACGGGATTATGTAACCTTAGTCTGCAGGTTGTTGCATTATGTCACTACGGGATGTATTTAACCTTAGTCTGCAGGTTCTTGTATTATGTCACTCCGGGATGTATGTAACATTAGTCTGCAGGCTTTTGCATTATGTCACTAGGGGATGTATGTAACCTTGGTCTGCAGGTTGTTGTATTATGTCACTATGGGATATATGTAACAATAATCTGCAGGTTTTTGCATTATGTCACTATGGGATATAAGGGCTGGAACCTCAGCCACATATCTGTTTTTCACAGGACATCAGAGCTGTGTGGGGAAAGTTTATTGTTACTGCAGGTGTCGATAGAACTGGGAGGTGGACGTGACGATGGCAAGGGATGGCTGAGTATACAGACATGTTGATATGGTAACGACCCCTGGTGATGGTGCAGCATCCTGTATGTACATAGTTGGACTGTAGGTGGTAGCGCTGACATGTACAGTGAGTCTGTAGGCTGTTAGCAATATGAACTGGTGCAGACATGGCTACAACCTGCTCAGTATTTCAAACACAATACTTCTCTTATCATAATACCTTAAATCTGTCTAGCATGCTTGTTTACCTAAGGTGCTTTATGGTTAGTAGAGGGGGCGCGGGCTGCATCACTTATCCTTAGCATGTAGTAAGTTTGTCCACAGCAGAGCGGGAGGTGTTAGAAGTCAGTGTAACTACATGAGTTCCCATTAGAGTTAGAGCTTAGTACACAGAAGCACACCCGGCCCCCGACCACACTGCCTTATACTGACGGTGTACAATGTCATGTTCACCATGTTCCGGGTGGATCACCCATCCACTACAGGTCATATAAAGGTCATACCAAGGTCGTACCATGGTTACATGAGGGTAAGAGGTCAGTTGTCAGCGGCAGGCAGGATGCGCGTTCAGCTTAGAGAGTACAAGTTCACTGTCAAACACTTCAAGGTGCCAATCGTCAACGGGACAGGGAAGTTTGTTATGGGACACCCCAGACAACATCAAAATACACCAAAATAGTCAAAAATACTGAGGTTCAACCACAAAATTGTCAGGTGAGTAAAAAGGGACCCACTGCATTGTGCACTCCACCCAAACTCAGCGTGGGGCAGGACCGTCCACATGCAGCTACCATGTATTGTACAAGGGACGGGGAGAGGTCCGGGCCCACAGCGTTTAGCTTGTTAACAAGAGTTTGACGGTGAACTCAAAATTGATCCTTTCTGTTATTTTTACTCATCTCAGCTTGTGTGGTGCCCCTAGGAAGTTGAGCACCCTAAAATTCATCATCTCTTTTTTCATCCGGGCGTAATCATTTAGCATGCTGACTGGGCTCTTTTCAGGTGGTGCGGCGTCTGGACCCCCAGGGTCTGGACTCCCAATGTCAGCGGGGTGACGTGCGTCTGAACCCGCAGGCTTTGTACCAGGCTTTGCACCACCCCTGGGGCTAGCTGCCACTTCACAATGGGGTGGGGCACAGACACTAAGCCAAAAACAGAGAAAGCAAAACTCAGTCAAACAACTCCTTAACACTGCCACTCAGCTACATAAAACAGGCGGCAAATGTCGCCTCCATACATAGCAATCAACTGTTAAACTAAAACACCATGTTTAGTGCCATGTGTCTATCCATGTTTGATAGGAGTTGGTTCTGGTAGCACGGTGAGGTGCTCTACATTTGGGAGACGGGGTAATTCAAGCTTTGACGGATCCAAACAAGGTGAGAGCTGCACCTACTGTAACACACTCAGGGCCCACACGGTTAACAGGTTATTGTATTTTACCGCTATGTCTACAGTATACTGTTAGGTCAGACCATGTAGTGAGCTTATTACGAGGAATAATACCATGTCTGGACGTAGCAAAACTAGGGTTGTAGTGTTACATCTATGTGACATACTGAGAGACTAAGGATAGGGTCCAGATAAAACAAGTAAAGACCATTCAATAACTGGTTATGATGCTGTTTGTATTCATATCTGGTGCTAAACACTTTGTAGACTGATAACAATCAGGCGTGTTTCAAGGCATGTAGAACCCTCGTTACCTAATCTCTGACATGATATTGGTGGGGTTAGGGTAGCATGTTATTACTGTAAAGCCCAGCATGTAAGCTGCACCCACGCACCCTGACTTAGGGAGAATGCTATAAGTGGCAATAAGAGCCTGAAATAGTCTATAGGCCATGGCTTATATGCAGTGTTTTACAGCACTTGCATTGTTGACCTTGAATGACCTAACATAATATTGGTGACCTTGAGTGACCTAATATAATACTGGTGACCTTCAATGACCTAACATAATACTGGTGAAGTTAACATGTTATTACTTGTATTGGTGACCTTGGATGACCTAACATAATACTGGTGAAGTTAACATGTTATTACTTGTATTGGTGACCTTGGATGACCTAACATAATACTGGTGACGTTGACATGTTATTACTTGTATTGGTGACCTTGAATGACCTAACATAATACTGGTGAAGTTAACTTATTATTTGTATTGGTGACCTTGGATGACCTAAAACAATACTGGTGGAGTTAACATGTTATTATTTGTATGAATGACCTAACATAATACTGGTGGAGTTAACATGTTATTATTTGTATGAATGACCTAACATAATACTGGTGGAGTTAACATGTTATTATTTGTATGAATGACCTAACATAATACTGGTGGAGTTAACATGTTATTATTTGTATGAATGACCTAACATAATACTGGTGGAGTTAACATGTTATTATTTGTATGAATGACCTTGGATGACCTAATATAATACTGGTGACTTTGACATGTTATTACTTGTATTGGTGACCTTGGATGACCTAACACAATACTGGTGGAGTTAACATGTTATTATTTGTATGAATGACCTAACATAATACTGGTGGAGTTAACATGTTATTATTTGTATGAATGACCTTGGATGACCTAACATAATACTGGTGACGTTGACATGTTATTACTTGTATTGGTGACCTTGGATGACCTAACACAATACTGGTGGAGTTAACATGTTATTATTTGTATGAATCACCTAACATAATACTGGTGGAGTTAACATGTTATTATTTGTATGAATGACCTAACATAATACTGGTGAAGTTAACTTATTATTTGTATTGGTGACCTTGGATGACCTAACACAATACTGGTGGAGTTAACATGTTATTATTTGTATGAATGACCTAACATAATACTGGTGGAGTTAACATGTTATTATTTGTATGAATGACCTAACATAATACTGGTGGAGTTAACATGTTATTATTTGTATGAATGACCTAACATAATACTGGTGGAGTTAACATGTTATTATTTGTATGAATGACCTTGAATGACCTAACATAATACTGGTGACGTTGACATGTTATTACTTGTATTGGTGACCTTGAATGACCTAACATAATACTGGTGAAGTTAACTTATTATTTGTATGATGACCTTGGATGACATAACATAATACTGGTGACGTTAACATTTTATTATTTGTATGAGGACCTTGGATGACCTAACATAATACTGGTGACGTTGACATGTTATTACTTGTTTTGGTGAGCTTGAATGACCTAACATAATACTGGTTAAGTTAACATGTTATTACTGGTATTGGTGACCTTGGATGACCTAACATAATACTGGTGACGTTGACATGTTATTACTTGTATTGGTGAGCTTGAATGACCTAACATAATACTGGTTAAGTTAACATGTTATTACTGGTATTGGTGACCTTGGATGACCTCTGACATAATATTGGTGAAGGTAGCATGTTATTACTGTTTCTCTTCACTGGGTGTCCATGTAGTTAAGCAAGAGACAGAGCAGTTTAGTTTCTGGTTGTACCACCAGATATCAGACACAACTGCCATTAGTGCAACAAACTGCCACCAGCTGGCAGCACTGGGCCATGAAGCTGCACACTACATCCATTAAGCCAGAACCTGATAGGGTAGCCAATCACAGCACAGCTTGCATGGGGGTGAAGGAAGGCCTTACTGTACATTGATACAGTCTGGGTGAGGGGGCCTTTACTGTTATGCCTTGGGGGATTTGAGGCTGGTTGGTTGGTTGATTGATTAGTTTTATGTCTTGGTATTTCATTTGATGTCTCGGTATTTCACAAGGCTCACTTATGTTTGATCGGACATTCAGGCCTCTCCTTTTTGACTCTGGGCAGAGAAGGGACAGGACGTGACAAGTGTTGGTATAGCTGATGTGTGGGTGAGGTGGGTGTGCAGGAATGAGTGGGGTGTGGATGGGTGTGGGTATAGCTGACGTGTGGGTGGGGTGGGTGTGCAGGAATGAGTGGGGTGTGGATGGGTGTGGGTATAACTGACGTGTGGGTGAGGTGGGTGTGCAGGAATGAGTGGGGTGTGGATGGGTGTGGGTATAGCTGGTGTGTGGGTGAGGTAGGTGTGCAGGAATGAGTGGGGTTTGGATGGGTGTGGGTATAGCTGGTGTGTGGGTGAGGTGGGTGTGCAGGAATGAGTGGGGTGTGGATGGGTGTGGGTATAGCTGGTGTGTGGGTGAGGTGGGTGTGCAGGAATGAGTGGGGTGTGGATGGGTGTGGGTATAGCTGGTGTGTGGGTGAGGTGGGTGAGCAGGAATGAGATGGGTGTGTGTAGGTGGAATTAGTTACACAGGTGTCGTTACACATGTGTGGGTTTAGAAGTGATAAACAGGGTGCCAACGAGCAGTCAGTGAGTGATGAAGAGATAGTTGTGTTCTGGTAGGAATGTTAGCGATGGTGAGATGCTTGTGTTCTGGTACGGATGTGAGTAATGGTAAGATAGTTATGTATACAGAGATGCCACTCACTGGCCAACAAAAACCAGGTAAACTGGACTTTGGACACATTTCCCCAGGAATTAAACATAATTCAATACAGAAATCTTGGAATCAAAACCAGGAATTCCTGGTAAACCAGGAAAAGTGGCATCTCTGACTGTATATGAGGAGTGAGTGAGTAATAGATGTTTAACGCCATTTCGACAGCTAAGGTCATATTCATGGCGAGAACTAAATTACACAATTTCACAGAGGAATGTGTCGGTGCCCGCGCATATGTGCACCACACACATCCTGAGGGGATAGGAAAGAGAAATAGACCCTTTTAAGTGGGCTAGGGAAGCCCGCTGTATATGAGGCAGTCTGTGAGTGAAGGTGAGACACTCATGTAGACACAGAACAGGACAAAGAGCACACAGCAGCAGAGTGTTAACAGAAGTATGGTAAGAGGTATGAGGTATCTGAAGCCAAGGTTCAAGGTGCTACAGTCAGTTCAGTTAGTAAAGTGCAAAAAGCATCAAGTGGTAAATAATGAGTCATAACATGTGTCTGTATTGCACCAAATCCACAGTACGAAGTTTGTATTTTAAAACAGAAACAAGATTGGCACCTGGGTGAGGCCAGGAAAAATCAACGCAGCAGAAAGCATGCACACACAACCAGGGCCAGATTTATCACAGTGTGAGAGGTACCTTTTGCTGCGGTTGACACAGTAACTGTATTATAGTGTTGTATCATGAATCAATTGACACCGCTTTCCCCTGCCACATTAAGGACATGGCTTTACCCTGCCCTGCCACTGTTACTTCTGCCACTCATGGAGTGCATATATTGTGTAGTGTGTAGAGAGAGTGAAGGGAGCTGTAGTACATGGAGTTAGCACTAGGTGGCAGCAGGTGCTATAACATACACAAACCCTGCTTACCTGGGGTTGTGTGGGGGCCCACTCTGGTTGAGGACGTCAAACTTGACGGTTACTCCCTTGGTCTGTCCGTATTCATTCAGTACACTAATCGGGTTCTTACTCTGAGCTGCCACCTCGTCCTCCATTGGAAGCGCTACCTGAGGTACTGCCTCGCCATTCGTCTTCTCTACTGCCAGAGGTGATGCTTGAGTCTGTGAGATAACATTATTTACTATTGATTAAGTCTGTCTGATTGAGTCTGTGAGATAACATTGTAACAATTAGTTACTTCTGATTGAGTCTGTGAGATAACATTGTAACAATTATTTACTTCTGATTGAGTCTGTGAGATAACATTGTAACAATTATTTACTTCTGATTGAGTCTGTGAGATAACATTGTAACAATTATTTACTTCTGATTAAGTCTGTGAGATAACATTGTAACAATTAGTTACTTCTGATTGAGTCTGTGAGATAACATTGTAACAATTAGTTACTTCTGATTGAGTCTGTGAGATAACATTGTAACAATTATTTACTTCTGATTAAGTCTGTGAGATAACATTGTAACAATTATTTACTTCTGATTAAGTCTGTGAGATAACATTGTAACAATTAGTTACTTCTGATTGAGTCTGTGAGATAACATTGTAACAATTAGTTACTTCTGATTGAGTCTGTGAGATAACATTGTAACAATTATTTACTTCTGATTGAGTCTGTGAGATAACATTGTAACAATTATTTACTTCTGATTGAGTCTGTGAGATAACATTGTAACAATTATTTACTTCTGATTAAGTCTGTGAGATAACATTGTAACAATTATTTACTACTGACTGGAAGGCCACAAAGGTATAGAAACCCGGGAGGGTGATATGCACAATGTCTGTACTTTGTTTTTTTTGTAATCATTATAACTTTTTCATATTTCTGATTTCAGTGACAGTTGTCTGCATTATCTTTTGGCCAGATAGTATCAGCGTTACCAGAAGTATCATCCGAGGCAGTTTACAACATCAGAGATGACAATGACCATAACAGCAAACATTCTCTGTAAAATATTGAGTACTTTTATGAATGCAGTTATTCAGATAGATAAGTAGAAACTGAAGTGGCACTTGTGCTGCACTACGACTACATACGGTGCTCACCGCATCACCCCCGCCTCCTCCTACCACTGTCGCTCCCGCAGCCAGAACCACGGCGTCTCCACCCTGGCTCAGGCTGCGCAGTGCCGCGACTGCTGCCTCTGTCCTGCCATCCTTCTTATTGGTCGCCTCTACCGGCGGGAACTGATGACTTCCCATGAACGCTGCCATCAGGAACCTGGGGGACAAGAATATCCACACAATTATCAACCATCTGAATATACATAGTTAATAACAACTTCATCATACATGTGAGTGTATCCAAAATACACACCACCTGAGGCACACAATGACCTAGTGCAGTAATAGCCCTATTTAAAGTAGAATACATCAGTAAAACTTACTGTGAGTTAAGGAGCGGTCTATCATACATCAGTAAAACTTACTGTGAGTTAAGGAGCGGTCTATCATACATCAGTAAAACTTACTGTGAGTTGTGGGCGGTCTATCATACATCAGTAAAACTTACTGTGAGTTGTGGGCGGTCTATCATACAACAGTAAAACTTACTATGAGTTAAGGAGCGGTCTATCATACATCAGTAAAACTTACTGTGAGTTGTGGGCGGTCTATCATACATCAGTAAAACTTACTGTGAGTTAAGGAGCGGTCTATCATACATCAGTAAAACTTACTGTGAGTTAAGGAGCGGTCTATCATACATCAGTAAAACTTACTGTGAGTTGTGGGCGGTCTATCATACATCAGTAAAACTTACCGTGAGTTGTGGGCGGTCTATCATACATCAGTAAAACTTACTGTGAGTTAAGGAGCGGTCTATCATACATCAGTAAAACTTACTGTGAGTTAAGGAGCGGTCTATCATACATCAGTAAAACTTACTGTGAGTTGTGGGCGGTCTATCATACAACAGTAAAACTTACTGTGAGTTGTGGGCGGTCTATCATACAACAGTAAAACTTACTGTGAGTTAAGAAGCGGTCCATCATACATCAGTAAAACGTACTGTGAGTTGTGGGCGGTCTATCATACATCAGTAAAACTTACTATGAGTTGTGGGCGGTCTATCATACAACAGTACAACTTACTGTGAGTTAAGGAGCGGTCTATCATACATCAGTAAAACTTAGTGTGAGTTGTGAGCGGTCTATCATACATCAGTAAAACTTACTGTGAGTTAAGGAGCGGTCTATCATACATCAGTAAAACTTACTATGAGTTAAGGAGCGGTCTATCATACATCAGTAAAACTTACTGTGAGTTAAGGAGCGGTCTATCATACATCAGTAAAACTTACTGTGAGTTGTGGGTGGTCTATCATACATCAGTAAAACTTACTGTGAGTTAAGGAGCGGTCTATCATACATCAGTAAAACTTACTGTGAGTTAAGGAGCGGTCTATCATACATCAGTAAAACTTACTGTGAGTTGTGGGCGGTCTATCATACATCAGTAAAACTTACTGTGAGTTAAGGAGCGGTCTATCATACATCAGTAAAACTTACTGTGAGTTGTGGGCGGTCTATCATACATCAGTAAAACTTACTATGAGTTAAGGAGCGGTCTATCATACATCAGTAAAACTTACTGTGAGTTAAGGAGCGGTCTATCATACATCAGTAAAACTTACTATGAGTGGTGGGCGGTCTATCATACAACAGTAAAACTTACTGTGAGTTAAGGAGCGGTCTATCATACATCAGTAAAACTTACTGTGAGTTGTGGGCGGTCTATCATACATCAGTAAAACTAAGTGTGAGTTGTGGGCGGTCTATCATACATCAGTAAAACTTACTGTGAGTTGTGGGCGGTCTATCATACATCAGTAAAACTTACTGTGAGTTAAGGAGCGGTCTATCATACATCAGTAAAACTTACTATGAGTGGTGGGCGGTCTATCATACAACAGTAAAACTTACTGTGAGTTAAGGAGCGGTCTATCATACATCAGTAAAACTTACTGTGAGTTGTGGGCGGTCTATCATACATCAGTAAAACTTACTGTGAGTTAAGGAGCGGTCTATCATACATCAGTAAAACTTACTATGAGTGGTGGGCGGTCTATCATACAACAGTAAAACTTACTGTGAGTTAAGGAGCGGTCTATCATACATCAGTAAAACTTACTGTGAGTTGTGGGCGGTCTATCATACATCAGTAAAACTAAGTGTGAGTTGTGGGCGGTCTATCATACATCAGTAAAACTTACTGTGAGTTGTGGGCGGTCTATCATACATCAGTAAAACTTACTGTGAGTTAAGGAGCGGTCTATCATACATCAGTAAAACTTACTATGAGTGGTGGGCGGTCTATCATACAACAGTAAAACTTACTGTGAGTTAAGGAGCGGTCTATCATACATCAGTAAAACTTACTGTGAGTTAAGGAGCGGTCTATCATACATCAGTAAAACTTACCGTGAGTTGTGGGCGGTCTATCATACATCAGTAAAACTTACTATGAGTTGTGGGCGGTCTATCATACATCAGTAAAACTTACTGTGAGTTAAGGAGCGGTCTATCATACATCAGTAAAACTTACCGTGGGTTATGGTGCGGTCTATCATACATCAGTAAAACTTACTGTGAGTTGTGGGCGGTCTATCATACATCAGTAAAACTAAGTGTGAGTTGTGGGCAGTCTATCATACATCAGTAAAACTTACTGTGAGTTGTGGGCGGTCTATCATACATCAGTAAAACTAAGTGTGAGTTGTGGGCAGTCTATCATACATCAGTAAAACTTACTGTGAGTTGTGGGCGGTCTATCATACATCAGTAAAACTTACTGTGAGTTAAGGAGCGGTCTATCATACATCAGTAAAACTTACTGTGAGTTGTGGGCGGTCTATCATACATCAGTAAAACTTACTGTGAGTTGTGGGCGGTCTATCATACAACAGTAAAACTTACCGTGGGTTATGGGGCGGTCCGCTCTGCTCTATGACCTCAATGCACACATGTTGACCACGCGCCTGTCCATACTCGTACAACGCACTGACGGGGTTCTTGCCCTGCCACGACAAACCGGCCGAGGATTTGGCTGGCTTCGTCTCCTGTACCAGTGGCACTGTCACCGTCCGAACAGGTACCTGCACATAAAACATAGACCAAGGTCAGCCACAAGATCACCCCCAAGGTCACATGGACCAAGGTCACCTCAGCCAAGTTCAACGGACCAAGGTCAGCCACAAGGTAACCTCCAAGGTCAGCCACAAGGTCACCTCCACCAAGGTCACATGCAGAAAGGTCAGACACAAGGTCACATGGACAGTAACCAAGGACACTTTGACTCAGCTAAGGTTATTACTTGGCTGGGGCAGAGGTCAACTTGACTGACTCTAAGGTCAATTTAGAAAAGGTCCAAGGTGGATTTTAACAAGTTCCCCATTTACAAATGCAGACTAAGTTCAAAATGACAACATGTATCATTACTAAGCATTTATAATCTTTATCATGGACAAAAACCAATACACTAGAGAGCAATGTGTGCTTAAGGCAATTTAATGTGCTGTTGTTTGAAGTAATGGCTGCTGGAGGCAAATATATTTAGAGTCATTTAAACTTTAGTACCGTAATCTCCCGCGTATAAGGCGCAGCCCGCGTATAAGGCGCACCTAGAGTTTGGGAAAATTCTCAAAAAAATGAAAAATTCATAACTTTGGTTCTACTGGATGAATTTTCAAAATTCAAAAACCTATGTGTAGCTTGGGCCACCCCGAACCCTACTGGGCTCCCTTTTGTCCTATTTTGACCAAGGGGGCATGTAAGATATCAAAAGAAAGGTCTTGGTGTCCCCCTTGTGGATCCGATGGGAACTAAAACCCCCTGTATAAGACGCGCCTTATACGCGGGAGATTACGGTAGACATGAATTAGGTAGGTGTGTATGTTAAGGTTATTGACTGTTCGGACCAACATGCACGGCCCAAACACCCCAAGTACTAACAGTACATACACATTTGTTGACAGCTGCATATCACCCGGCGGTGTGAGGCGATCCTCAATACCTTTATACATGTCTTACTGTGGAGATGTCTGCTACCAATCCCTGTACCCTAACTAAGTCCCTCTACACACACCAACCAAACAAAACAAGGCTTCCTTATTCTGACTTTACCCCTCCCATGTTGACAACACATATACTGTAGTAATGTAAACCATAAACACTTTATTTAAATCACCTTCCAGTAACCCCTTCCCATCCCATCCCGGGCACTACGAGGTGCTTGGTACAAACAAAGTGAAATAACTGAGGTCATAAACTGAGGTGATAAAACTGAGATACAAATTGAGGGTAGAAGTGGGAGTTCATGCGGTTTGTCTCACCTCGTGACCAGCCTGGGCCGGGTCCTCCGTCTGAGCCTACAAATGTTCAATCTGGTTACACAGGGCCTACATACAATGTACACTAACTTTTACACTGTTACATGGTGTACATCAAAATGGCCGCCGTTCAGATCGCTAACGATAGCCATTAAGATGGTACACTGAGGAGAATGCTGTCTACTTACAAGAGGCAGCTTGTGGAGACCACTGTACGGCTGTCTCCCTGTGTCTCACTCTGCGCCTTTCTCACTGTGTTTACACCTACGTTGTCATAGAGACCACTGACCACTACCAGAGCCTACAGCTCACAGTGTCGTATTACGTTACATGTCTAGGTTAGGTAGCACTGGTAGTGTTAGAGAATACCACTTACTATTTCAGGTCTAACATGTTTAACAACTTACTGTAGTCGGCCAGTTATTCTTGGTCCACCCATTCCCATTGTTGGCAAGTACCCGCAGGGCGGCCTCTGCTGCCTCCCGCCGACCATCCTTCTTGTTGGACGACTCGACCACTGGGAACTGACGCCCACCCACAAAAGCTGCCATGCAGAAACTGCAACAAGAAAACATGGCCGTTAGAAATGAAGATTAGATGTCAGTTATACAGGTAAAAAGATGGCAGGTAGAGATGTAGAAAAGCTGGCAGGTAGATGTAGAAAAGATGGCAGGTAGATGTAGAAAAGATGGCAGGTAGAGATGTAGAAAACATGGCAGGTAGAGATGTAGAAAAGATGGCAGAGATGTAGAAAAGATGGCAGGTAGAGATACACAGCGTGTCCGGCAGACCCCTTTAAAAAAGTAGGACAAAAGTAGGACTGAAAATTTTCAAACAGTGCAAGCACCTCTGCTAAGCCTAGTTCATTCATGGTGCAGACAGCTTCCCAGCAAGAACAGACTGCCATTGCTGAAATCCTATGGGCCCACAAAGTATGTGAGAGCAACTCCAGCTTTCGGTCTTGTGAAGGATTGTCTAACTTATTTAAGAGAATGTTTCCCTATGAGAGTGATATTGTGACATCGCTCTGTGTAGTACATGAATACATTGTACAAAAACTGTGTCTATTAAGTAAGTTCTATAGAGGGGTTTCACAAAATTAGATCTTGTATGGCAGCCATGTTGAGATACATATTACTAAGGCTAGATACTTTTCAGTGTGACTGCAGTAAATATGGTCCCTTACAACATAGACAAACCACCCAACATCAATAAATGGCCAACCACCATGTGTCAGATCTTTAACAACTACCCCCACACTGTCTCCACCCACAGGTTTAGTCCATCCAGCCTGTGCTTCATGCTGTGTGTGTCAATGTTGAATTATAATCGTCAATGTCAGCATCAACAGGCCAAGGACCAACAACACTGCTGTCAATTTTCATTTTGAATTTCTACCAAACACACTCGGCGCTTAGATCGTGGATCTTGTGCATTATGGGTAGGGCCTCGAGCAATATCTAATGAACCTTCACCCACCCCCCTCCACCCCAGCCATACCCAGGTAGGTAGCAGTATTTGACCAGGTTTGGAGCAGAGTGAGTTTACTACAGCATCAATATTGACACAAATACAATTGAGCAATTGAGGATGGCTTATAGTAAACCCCTGCAGAGCAACTTTTCCGCTCTAAGAACGCGCTGACAGTGTAAGAAACAAGACGATGAGCCAGGATGGTGACTACACAGACACTGTGTATGACACACTGGTGACCTGCATGGCGGCCACTGCTGCTGATGCTGCTGCTGCCGGTGGCCATGGCAGGTTATTGGTCACTATGTATGTGTGTGTCTGTGTGTGGGGGGGAGGGGAGATGAGAGGGAGGGTGGGGAGTGAGGGTTATCCCCGGAGGATGGGTGGGGTGGTGCCAGTGTTGTTTGTGTGCGGTGTATGGGTTAGGGTTTAGACAGGGATTGTTTGTGTGCTGTTTGGGTTAAATGGTGGCAGAGCGCTCACTGTGATCACCGAGAGGGGTGGGGGTTGGGGATGGTGGGGTGTTTGCTAAGTGATATTGACTGGATATTCTCCTTCACGAATATAGCCCTTCTTATCTAAGAACATTGTTATTCTCCTTCACAAATATAGCCCTTCTTATCTAAGAACATCACTATTCTCCTTCACGAATATAGCCCTTATCTAAGAACATCCCTATTCTCTGCCCTTCACAAACATTGCCCTTCTTATCTAAGAACATTGCTATTCTCCTTCACGAATATAGCCCTTCTTATCTAAGAACATTGCTATTCTCCTTCACGAATATAGCCCTTCTTATCTAAGAACATCACTATTCTCTGCCCTTCACAAACATTGCCCTTCTTATCTAAGAACATCGTTATTCTCCTTCACGAATATAGCCCTTCTTATCTAAGAACATCCCTATTCTCCTTCACAAATATAGCCCTTCTTATCTAAGAACATCGTTATTCTCCTTCACGAATATAGCCCTTCTTATCTAAGAACATCGTTATTCTCCTTCACGAATATAGCCCTTCTTATCTAAGAACATCCCTATTCTCTGCCCTTCACAAACATTGCCCTTCTTATCTAAGAACATCATTATTCTCCTTCACGAATATAGCCCTTCTCATCTAAGAACATCGCTATTCTCCTTCACAAATATAGCCCTTATCTAAGAACATCCCTATTCTCCTTCACAAATATAGCCCTTCTTATCTAAGAACATCGTTATTCTCCTTCACGAATATAGCCCTTCTTATCTAAGAACATCGTTATTCTCCTTCACGAATATAGCCCTTCTTATCTAAGAACATCCCTATTCTCTGCCCTTCACAAACATTGCCCTTCTTATCTAAGAACATCATTATTCTCCTTCACGAATATAGCCCTTCTCATCTAAGAACATCGCTATTCTCCTTCACAAATATAGCCCTTATCTAAGAACATCCCTATTCTCTGCCCTTCACAAACATTGCCCTTCTTATCTAAGAACATTGCTATTCTCCTTCACGAATATAGCCCATCTTATCTAGTAACATCGTTATTCTCCTTCACAAATATAGCCCTTCTTATCTAAGAACATCCCTATTCTCTGCCCTTCACAAACATTGCCCTTCTTATCTAAGAACATTGCTATTCTCCTTCACAAATTTAACCCTTCTTATCTAAGAACCTCGCTATTCTCCTTCACGAATATAGCCCTTCTTATCTAAGAACATCGATATTCTCTGCCCATCATGAATATAGCCCTCCGTATCTAAGAACATCTCCAGTCTCTGCCCTTCTCCCATACAGCATTAAATCAGGCCTGCTGAGCCTGGTAGCACCCCTCAAGGTTCCCCCTAGTGTATAAAATAGCCATCAGTGGCTGTCCCTGCTGTGTCCTGATCCCCACAATGAAGCCGGCCACTCCTTGTATACCCCCTACCCCAAACCTCCTTGTACAGAGCCCTGCTCCAACATATTATTACATACACCCCTTCCATCACATCAACCCCCCACCTATCCACCACCCCAGTGTCCTTTACTGGTCCCCTTGCCTTCTGTGGTACCATGTAGAGCCGTCTCCTCTGCTGCTGTCTGTACTAGAACTGTGTATGTGGTACCATGTAGAGCCGTCTCCTCTGCTGCTGTCTGTACTAGAACTGTGTATGTGGTACCATGTAGAGCCGTCTCCTCTGCTGCTGTCTGTACTAGAACTGTGTATGTGGTACCATGTAGAGCAGCCTCCTCTGCTGCTGTCTGTACTAGAACTGTGTATGTGGTACCATGTAGAGCTGCCTCCTCTGCTGCTGTCTGTACTAGAACTGTCTGTACTAGAACTGTGTATGTGGTACCATGTAGAGCTGCCTCCTCTGCTGCTGTCTGTACTAGAACTGTGTATGTGGTACCATGTAGAGCCGTCTCCTCTGCTGCTGTCTGTACTAGAACTGTCTGTACTAGAACTGTGTATGTGGTACCATGTACAGCAGCCTCCTCTGCTGCTGTCTGTACTAGAACTGTGTATGTGGTACCATGTAGAGCAGTCTACTCTGCTGCTGTCTGTACTAGAACTGTGTATGTGGTACCATGTAGAGCCGTCTCCTCTGCTGCTGTCTGTACTAGAACTGTGTATGTGGTACCATGTAGAGCCGTCTCCTCTGCTGCTGTCTGTACTAGAACTGTGTATGTGGTACCATGTAGAGCAGCCTCCTCTGCTGCTGTCTGTACTAGAACTGTGTATGTGGTACCATGTAGAGCCGTCTCCTCTGCTGCTGTCTGTACTAGAACTGTGTATGTGGTACCATGTAGAGCCGTCTCCTCTGCTGCTGTCTGTACTAGAACTGTGTATGTGGTACCATGTAGAGCAGCCTCCTCTGCTGCTGTCTGTACTAGAACTGTGTATGTGGTACCATGTAGAGCAGCCTCCTCTGCTGCTGTCTGTACTAGAACTGTGTATGTGGTACCATGTAGAGCCGTCTCCTCTGCTGCTGTCTGTACTAGAACTGTGTATTGGGGGGAGGGGTGGGCATGGTCCACTCTGTGAGTAGTATACTACAACTGGTGTTTGCGTCTCATAGCATACCTGCCATACCTACATATATCTACCATCTTATACCCTCACATCACTTCATAAAAGAGCCAATCAGTATCTGTGCACACTCTCACAGTGAGGACCACTTAATTTACTTATTCTCTTTAGCCGAAAAAACAGCACTGTATGTGACTGTCACAGTTAGATGTCTGAATATATCCACTATGGCTTGACTTGGCTGAATATAATCAATATGGTTACTTCAGAAGCAAACAGTGGTGTACAGTCAGCCCTTGCTTCCTCGAATTTGGAAAATGCAAGGAAAAATATCTGAGGAAGCAAAATATTCGAGAATTCAAGTCCAAATATAATAGAACACATAGAGAAATGTGCAAAATCTTTGTCTGAGGTAGTGAGGGATCTGAGGAATTAAAGGGTCGAGGAAGTGAGGGCTGACTGTACAGCACAAGATGCTGTGTGTGTCTGGTCAGTGTTTGATGTAGATTGGTCTAAGTGCATCATACAGCCGTGTACAGCACAAGATGCTGTGTGTGTCTGGTCAGTGTTTGATGTAGATTGGTCTAAGTGCACCATACAGCCGTGTACAGCACAAGATGCTGTGTCTGGTCAGTGTTTGATGTAGATTGGTCTAAGTGCATCATACAGCCGTGTACAGCACAAGATGCTGTGTCTGGTCAGTGTTTGATGTAGATTGGTCTAAGTGCACCATACAGCCGTGTACAGCACAAGATGCTGTGTGTGTCAGTGTTTGATGTAGATTGGTCTGAGTGCATCATACAGCCGTGTACAGCACAAGATGCTGTGTGTGACTGGTCAGTGTTTGATGTAGATTGGTCTGAGTGCATCATACAGCCGTGTACAGCACAAGATGCTGTGTGTGTCTGGTCAGTGTTTGATGTAGATTGGTCTGAGTGCATCATACAGCCGTGTACAGCACAAGATGCTGTGTGTGTCTGGTCAGTGTTTGATGTAGATTGGTCTGAGTGCACCATACAGCCGTGTACAGCACATGATGCTGTGTGTGTCTGGTCAGTGTTTGATGTAGATTGGTCTAAGTGCATCATACAGCCGTGTACAGCACAAGATGCTGTGTCTGGTCAGTGTTTGATGTAGATTGGTCTAAGTGCATCATACAGCCGTGTACAGCACAAGATGCTGTGTGTGTCAGTGTTTGATGTAGATTGGTCTAAGTGCATCATACAGCCGTGTACAGCACAAGATGCTGTGTGTGTCTGGTCAGTGTTTGATGTAGATTGGTCTAAGTGCACCATACAGCCGTGTACAGCACAAGATGCTGTGTGTGTCAGTGTTTGATGTAGATTGGTCTAAGTGCATCATACAGCCGTGTACAGCACAAGATGCTGTGTCTGGTCAGTGTTTGATGTAGATTGGTCTAAGTGCATCATACAGCCGTGTACAGCACAAGATGCTGTGTGTGTCTGGTCAGTGTTTGATGTAGATTGGTCTGAGTGCATCATACAGCCGTGTACAGCACAAGATGCTGTGTGTGTCTGGTCAGTGTTTGATGTAGATTGGTCTGAGTGCACCATACAGCCGTGTACAGCACAAGATGCTGTGTGTGTCTGGTCAGTGTTTGATGTAGATTGGTCTGAGTGCATCATACAGCCGTGTACAGCACAAGATGCTGTGTGTGTCAGTGTTTGATGTAGATTGGTCTAAGTGCATCATACAGCCGTGTACAGCACAAGATGCTGTGTCTGGTCAGTGTTTGATGTAGATTGGTCTAAGTGCATCATACAGCCGTGTACAGCACAAGATGCTGTGTGTGTCTGGTCAGTGTTTGATGTAGATTGGTCTAAGTGCATCATACAGCCATGTACAGCACAAGATGCTGTGTGTGTCTGGTCAGTGTTTGATGTAGATTGGTCTAAGTGCATCATACAGCCGTGTACAGCACAAGATGCTGTGTGTGTCTGGTCAGTGTTTGATGTAGATTGGTCTAAGTGCACCATACAGCCGTGTACAGCACAAGATGCTGTGTGTGTCTGGTCAGTGTTTGATGTAGATTGGTCTGAGTGCATCATACAGCCGTGTACAGCACAAGATGCTGTGTGTGTCTGGTCAGTGTTTGATGTAGATTGGTCTAAGTGCATCATACAGCCGTGTACAGCACAAGATGCTGTGTCTGGTCAGTGTTTGATGTAGATTGGTCTAAGTGCATCATACAGCCGTGTACAGCACAAGATGCTGTGTGTGTCTGGTCAGTGTTTGATGTAGATTGGTCTAAGTGCACCATACAGCCGTGTACAGCACAAGATGCTGTGTGTGTCAGTGTTTGATGTAGATTGGTCTGAGTGCACCATACAGCCGTGTACAGCACAAGATGCTGCGTGTGTCTGGTCAGTGTTTGATGTAGACTGGTCTAAGTGCGGCAGGCAGGGCTGAGATGGACAAACCACATGGCTCCTGCTGACCCAACACACAATCCACCCTGCCACTGATATCTCTAGCCCTCTCCCCCACAGCCGCCAAGGCAAAATACCAAATGAAGAGGTACGATGCTTACAAAGACCCCTGGCACATATAACACTGTCATGGTTACAGTAAGGGTATCTAGCAGCATTGTGATATCGGGATATCACACCCAATATAACACTATCATGGTTACAGTAAGGGAATCTAGCAGCATTTTGATATCAAGATATCATGGCCTATATAACAGCATTGTCATGTGTTGGCACACAGACTTGGCACCTGGTGCAACAGCTTTGTGTGGTTACAGAACGTGTTAGATCGCCTCATCTCCTTCATCCTCTCACACCTACTTACAGCCGCTCTTCTAGTCCCACACGTCTCCCACACGCACACGCTCACCATGTTATACACCCTGCCACAAACGCCTGGTCGCACGTACACACGCACACACACACATACCTACCCTGCTGTTTTATGTGCTGTGTGATCCCCCCATGTACTGTGTGATGTAATTCCGCCTGTTATGGCACTGTGTGTGTGGGAGACAATACCCCCCCACCCTACCACGACACACCCTCAGCCTATATATATATATCACACACACACACACAAACACACACACACACACATTATACATATAGCATGAATCATAAATATTTGTTTATACTAACTGTAACCTAGAATGATTTTACATTTTATTACTTTCGTTACCTTGGGTTATGCGGAGGTCCACTCTGACTGACGACCTCTATCCGTACCTCCATCCCTCGTTTCTGTCCATATTCATTTAACGCACTCACTGGGTTCTTGTCCCCATTTAACAAAGCTTGTGGAACTGCAAGAAAAAAAGATACAAAACATTGTAAGTATTTTCAATGAGGCAGATACAAAAGTTATTCTGTGATGTGAAAGAATTGCTGATGCATTAATGTATCATGCCCATTGGTCGGCATGATGCACCAACGAAGTGCTGGTGAGACTGCTCACCAGCACTTCGTTGGTGCATCATACTGACCCTGCAGGATTGATACATTAAACTCCAGGAGGGTCTGCATGATGCTCCAATGAAGTGCTGGTAAAGTATCACCAGCACTTCATTGGTGCATCATGCCGACCAATGGGCATGATGCACCAATGCATCAGTGGCCCTAAATGGTTCGACATATTATGACACTGCGGGTAAGAGTCAGGCTGTATAAGTGTGAGTGTTTGATGTAGGCAGCGGGAGGCTGCGGTAGATAAAGCAATGTGGCGGCTTACATAAGGCGGCTTAGTGCCAGATCAGGCACAAAGGCAGTCGGGGTGCATAAAGTGAGTGAAAATCAGTCACACAGAATAAGCTACAAGGTGTGACATCCTGACAATGTAACACTACACAAGGTGTGAAAACCTGACAATGTAACACTACACAAGGTGTGAAAACCTGACAATGTAACACTACACAAGGTGTGACAACCTGACAATGTAACACTACACAAGGTGTGACAACCTGACAATGTAACACTACACAAGGTGTGACAACCTGACAATGTAACACTACACAAGGTGTGACAACCTGACAATGTAACACTACACAAGGTGTGAAAACCTGACAATGTAACACTACACAAGGTGTGACAACCTGACAATGTAACACTACACAAGGTGTGACAACCTGACAATGTAACACTACACAAGGTGTGAAAACCTGACAATGCCATAACAGCGAGTGTGAAAACCTCACAGTGACACTGACCTCTCACCATGGTCTTATATTTTAAGCAGGCATGGAGGTTGAGGTAGCCATACAGATGTACAGCCATTTGGTACATGCCGCGAGACTGCCATTAGATACGGAATGGTTTTCAGGTGGTATTAGGTTTTACCGAGCATATGTTATATGGTTCATATTGTAGAGAAGTGTTAAATGGCAGACATTTTAGCACAGTGCGGCAGCCATACGCCCCTCCATTATACCCTGACGCCTCACTGCACTTTGTTTTCACTCACTGATTGCTGCTACAGCAGTGTGGCCTTCCCCAAACCAGCATGTCATGGACACAACCCACCCAGCCCAGACCACACCCACAGACTGTTACACATGCACATTTTCACACTACCCAGACCACACCCACAGACTGTTACACATGCACATTTTCACACTACCCACTTTTACACTGGCCACAGACCAGATTAGCATTATCATAACAGAGTGATAAGACTATATGAAAGTACCCACTTCCACCAACCTGCCTTATGTGTCAAGTCTATGAAGGCTAGTGTTTAATGACTGCATAGTGTAAACCCCACCATACTGCCGCATTAACTAGCTGGATGCCTGCTCCAGGCGGCAGGCATCCAGCACCCCCAGCCCTACCTGCATCCTTGATTAATCTACAAATTAGGCTCCCGGTGGACACACACCACCTGCCCCCATCCCCCCCCCCCAACACACA
The DNA here is from genome assembly GCA_949317995.1 of Acholoe squamosa. Classification (NCBI taxonomy): domain Eukaryota; kingdom Metazoa; phylum Annelida; class Polychaeta; order Phyllodocida; family Polynoidae; genus Acholoe; species Acholoe squamosa. The sequence goes on along the minus strand of OX439044.1, from coordinate 79,943,645 downwards.
CACGCACCCATACAGACCCTGCAATGTGATGTACACATAATACGTAATAATAACCCGTATATATCATACACGGGTACCTAGGATGTAGAATGGCTGCCATGTGTACCTGCATCCACTCACTTCCCTCCTCCCCGTGCCTAGTTCCTTGAGGCTCCAGGGGGCAGACATTGCTCAGTGCCTAGTACCTTGAGGCTGCAGGGGGTGGGCATTGCTCAGTGCCTAGTTCCTCAAGGCTGCAGGGGGTGGGCATTGCTCAGTGCCTAGTTCCTTGAGGCTCCAGGGGGCAGACATTGCTCAGTGCCTAGTTCCTCGAGGCTGCAGGGGGTGGGCATTGCTCAGTGCCTAGTTCCTTGAGGCTGCAGGGGGTGGGCATTGCTCAGTGCCTAGTTCCTTGAGGCTCCAGGGGGCAGACATTGCTCAGTGCCTAGTACCTCGAGGCTGCAGGGGGTGGGCATTGCTCAGTGCCTAGTTCCTTGAGGCTCCAGGGCGCAGGCATTGCTCAGTGCCTAGTACCTCGAGGCTGCAGGGGGCGGGCATTGCTCAGTGCCTAGTTCCTCAAGGCTGCAGGGGGCAGGCATTGCTCAGTGCCTAGTTCCTCGAGGCTGCAGGGGGCAGGCATTGCTCAGTGCCTAGTTCCTCGAGGCTGCAGGGGACGGGCATTGCTCAGTTCCTAGTACCTCGAGGCTGCAGGCATTGCTCAGTGCCTAGTTCCTCGAGGCTGCAGGCATTGCTCAGTGCCTAGTACCTCGAGGCTGCAGGGGCAGGCATTGCTCAGTGCCTAGTACCTCGAGGCTGCAGGCATTGCTCAGTGCCTAGTTCCTCGAGGCTGCAGGCATTGCTCAGTGCCTAGTACCTTGAGGCTGCAGGGGCAGGCATTGCTCAGTGCCTAGTACCTCGAGGCTCCAGGCGGCAGGCATTGCTTAGTGCCTAGTACCTCGAGGCTCCAGGGGGGGCATTGCTCAGTGCCTAGTTCCTTGAGGCTGCAGGGGGCAGGCATTGCTCAGTGCCTAGTACCTCGAGGCTCCAGGGGGGGCATTGCTCAGTGCCTAGTTCCTTGAGGCTGCAGGGGGCAGGCATTGCTCAGTGCCTAGTTCCTCGAGGCTGCAGGGGGCAGACAATGCTCAGTGCCTAGTTCCTCGAGGCTGCAGGCATTGCTCAGTACCTAGTTTCTTGAGGCTGCAGACGGCGGGCATTGAGTGGTTATTGATCTGGTTCCTAGGTCGGCCAGTACAGGGAGCCACCTGCCACCAACCTGCACCTCAACATAAACAACGCCCACTGCACATCTTATCACCCCCCCACCTCTTGTACAACACTCACCATGGGCCATTTACATTGCTAATATGGCCTTGCACAACAACTTACACATTTATCACCATCAGCCATACAAGAATAGACCTCTGCTTTTGGGTAGCTCTAGAAGTACTCTATAGGGTGGATCTGTTTAGTGGTCATCTCTACCTAACCACAGTGTTCATCATGGCCCGTTACAAGCCTTTATGTCGCAGTGTTTATTATGCCCCATGAGAAGCTTACACGCCATCATGGTCCAATTTCCACAAACCCATTTAACTGTGGGTCCCAGCATTAACTGTGGGTCACAATTGTGGGTCAGAGCAGACTCGGTTGTTTCTGTCCTACCCTGCACTACCGTACCAGATATTGCTTAGACTGGTCATCCCACCCATCCCCATTTACAGCTTAGACTGGTCACCCCTGTCAGTCATAGACTGGTCACACCACCCACCCCCGAGTCACCCCTCTTATATAGACTGGTCACCCGACCCCCCCCCCCAGTTACAGCATAGACTGGTCACCCCTCTTATATAGACTGGTCACACCACCCACCCCCAGTTACAGCAGACTGGTCACCCCTCTTATAGACTGGTCACTCCACCCACCCCCAGTTACAGCTTAGACTGGTCACCCCTCTTATAGACTGGTCACCCCACCCACCCCCCCAGTTACAGCACAGACTGGTCACCCCTCTTATATAGACTGGTCACACCACCTACCCAACATACACACACCATGAGGCAGGTCAGTCCAAATCAATACAAGTAGCAGTACCAGCAGCCAGGGAGGCACCCTGCACAGATTTCAGGCCTGGAGTAAGGGACACAGATAGAGAAGGACACACGGGGATGTGGGGACAGCGTAACCTGAGGGTGGATATAAGAGGACGGGAAGGGACACATGGGGGGTGGGGGCGGAGTTAAGGGAGATAGACAAATGAGGAGAGACAGGGACAGATAGGGAGACGGACAGGGGTAGACATAGTGGGCTGGGACAGGGGCAAGGGGTAGACATAGTGGGCTGGAGGGACGGGGAGAGGGGGTAGACATAGTGGGCTGGAGGGACAGGGACAGAGGGTAGAGATAGTGGGCTGGAGGGACAGGGACAGAGGGTAGAGATAGTGGGCTGGAGGGACAGGGACAGAGAGTAGACATAGTGGGCTGGAGGGACGGGGAGAGGGGGTAGACATAGTGGGCTGGAGGGATAGGGACAGAGGGTAGAGACAGTGGGCTGGAGGGATGGGGACAGGGGGTAGAGATGGTGGGCTGGAGGGATAGGGACAGGGGGTAGACATAGTGGGCTGGAGGGATGGGGACAGGGGGTAGACATAGTGGACTGGAGGGACAGGGAGAGGGGGTAGACATAGTGGACTGGAGGGACCAGGACAGGGGGTAGACATAGTGGGCTGGAGGGATGGGGACAGGGGGTAGACATAGTGGACTGGAGGGACAGGGAGAGGGGGTAGACATAGTGGACTGGAGGGACCAGGACAGGGGGTAGACATAGTGGGCTGGAGGGATGGGGACAGGGGGTAGACATAGTGGGCTGGAGGGATGGGGACAGGGGGTAGACATAGTGGGCTGGAGGGAGAGATAAGTGAGTGAGTGAGTGAGTAATAGATGTTTAACGCCATTTCGACAGCTAAGGTCATATTCATGGCGACAACTACATTACACAACTTCACAGGGGAATGTGTCAGTGCCCACACATATGTGCACCACACACATCCCGTGGGGATAGGAAACAGGAGAAATAGACCCTTTTAAGTGGGCTAGGGAAGCCTGGGGACAGATAAATAGGGAAACTGGGAGGAGGGGGGGGGGGGGGCGGTGGAGTAAGGGGAAGTAAACACGGGGCAGTATAGGGACAGACAGGGGCACAGGTCTGAAAACGAGGCAATGCCAGGAGCTTTGGATGACCACATATGGCACTAGGATTATAATTCTATAGAGTAGAGCTGCACAGAGTGTGGAGTGGGCTGAGTGTACTACTGTGTTCATGTGATTATAGACATACAATGTATATAGCAGAGTGATGGTTTGGGGGGTGTACCACTGAGTTCATACAATATAATTATAGCACAGCGCGTGGGTGTGGGGGTTTGTACTACTATGTTCATGCGGGAAGCAGAACGGTAATGGAAGCACCATTTATAATGTAAGACCCACACTACGTACAATACCCACAGGCACAGTCCCCCTAGACACTCCCCCCCCCCACCCACATGGCTATAGCCATCAGTCGTGTAATACACATGCACATAGATGGTAGTATGTTAAACTCTAAAGGTGCACAGGGGTTAATGTAGCTTCATATTGCTCTGTAATCATAATGCACTACGTTGCACGTCTAGCCCCTGGATGCACGCATGAAGCAATAGCACGATGCATGCATGAATGAAGCCATGGCATCATGATGCACTGGTCGGCATGATGCATGAATGAAGCCATGGCATCATGATACACTGGTCGGCATGATGCATGAATGAAGCCATGGCATCATGATGCACTGGTCGGCATGATGCATGAATGAAGCCATGGCATCATGATGCACTGGTCGGCATGATGCATGAATGAAGCCATGGCATCATGATGCACTGGTCGGCATGATGCATGAATGAAGCCATGGCATCATGATGCACTGGTCGGCATGATGCATAAATGAAGCCATGGCATCGTGATGCACTGGTCGGCATGATGCATGAATGAAGTGTATAGCTGAGTGATTTTCCTGATGTAGAGTTATTACTACACATTGTGTCCCCCTGCCAATACCCCCCCTACACACACACACACACACACACACACACACACACACACACAGAGCACCGGGGTTACCCACCCCCCCCCCACACACACACACACATACAGCGCCGGGGTTACCCCCCCCACACACACACACACACATATACACACACAGAGCGCCGGGGTTACCAGGTCCCAATGGGGTTAAACCGCTTACATTTACCACTAATGAAGCACAGTAACTAATGACAAACACGCTATGTCATAACATAATGCTACATGATGTCATAGTCAGCGTGACATAACGCCATACGGCCACCTGCCAACAATCACCCATCACCCCCGGCATTAAGTAGTCTACTATTGGCCATAAACTAGATCCTTCTTTCCTCCACCTGCCAGGTTTGTTGTCTACTTTTGGACATAAAACTAGATCCTTCTTTCCTCCACCTGCCAGGTTTGTAGTCTACTTTTGGCCATAAACTAGATCCTTCTTTCCTCCACCTGCCAGGTTTGTTGTCTACTATTGGCCATAAACTAGATCCTTCTTTCCTCCACCTGCCAGGTTTGTTGTCTACTTTTGGCCATAAACTAGATCCTTCTTTCCTCCACCTGCCAGGTTTGTTGTCTACTTTTGGACATAAAACTAGATTCCTCCATCCTCCCAATTTGAAAGTTCAATTGAATATAGAATAAACCAGTGGGAATGGCCATAATGCCATCGCAAACCGTGTGTTCACCCCCCCCCCCCCCCCATTGGCTTGATGAGATGATGTCGTGAGGCTGTCCCTGGGTGGGGTGGGAATTTGTTCACCCCCCCCCCCATTGGCTTGATGAGATGATGTCGTGAGGCTGTCCCTGGGTGGGGTGGGAATTTGTTCACCCCCCCCATTGGCTTGATGAGATGATGTCATGAGGCTGTCCCTGGGTGGGGTGGGAATTACAAGGCCTTGGTAGGAGGAGTCTGATTGTGTGAATGCTGCTTGCCTGCTATCTAGTCTACAACCAGTCCAGATCAGAACACACCACCTCACCAAGACACCACACACCACCCCTTACTCAGTATTATACCACACTTGGTTGGAAAGACAATGGAAGAGCACAGCTAATATATCGCATAGAGCTGTTGTAAGTTGATGCGGTCTACTGAGCACACACACCCTCCCCCATTACCCAGGTTGTGGACAGCCTATTATTAATTTTTTGAATACAGTCACCAACTTTATCTGCCACATACAGCACATTGCTGGCTGCGCTGTGTGCTAGTTACGTACATTAAGTGGACGTGTGTTGTAACAGACCCAGGCTGGCTGCAGCGCAGTGTGTCGGAGAGGATCAGGCGCTCGGTGACCACTCACTCACGGTCTCCCTGTCTGCCAGACCACTGTAAGTGTTACCATGGAAACTGTTCTACAGCAGCAGCAGCAGCAGCAGCAGCAGCGGAGAAGCAGGCAGGGGAGGGAGGAGTGAGGCCTGGAGTGCGGCTGTGTTTCAGTGTGAGCAGTGAGTGAGGAGCGGCTCGGGCGTCACGGCGAGCTCACGGTGAGAGCAGCTCATGGCAGGAGCAGCTCACTGTGAGGGCATGTGTGGCAACATACAAGAGCCGTGGGCGGTACGAGCTGAGGACAGGCTGTGACGGTAACAGCAGCATGCCGACATGCTGATACACAGGCTGTGTGTGTAACATCAGCATGCTGATACACAAGTAATCCTGAGTACTACAGACTGTGTACTCTGTGTACTACAGATGGTGTACTCTGTGTACTACAGATGGTGTACTCTGTGTACTACAGATGGTGTACTCTGAGTACTACAGATGGTGTACTCTGTGTACTACAGACGGTGTACTCTGAGTACTACAGATGGTGTACTCTGTGTACTACAGACGGTGTACTCTGAGTACTACAGATGGTGTGCTCTGAGTACTACAGATGGTGTACTACAGATGGTGTACTCTGAGTACTACAGATGGTGTGCTCTGAGTACTACAGACGGTGTACTCTGAGTACTACAGATGGTGTACTCTGTGTACTACAGACGGTGTACTCTGAGTACTACAGACGGTGTGCTCTGAGTACTACAGATGGTGTACTACAGATGGTGTACTCTGAGTACTACAGATGGTGTACTCTGAGTACTACAGATGGTGTGCTCTGAGTACTACAGACGGTGTACTCTGAGTACTACAGACGGTGTACTCTGTGTACTACAGACGGTGTACTCTGTGTACTACAGATGATGTACTCTGAGTACTACAGATGGTGTGCTCTGAGTACTACAGATGGTGTGCTCTGAGTACTACAGACGGTGTACTCTGAGTACTACAGATGGTGTACTCTGAGTACTACAGATGGTGTACTACAGATGGTTTACTCTGAGTACTACAGATGGTGTACTCTGAGTACTACAGATGGTGTACTCTGAGTACTACAGATGGTGTGCTCTGAGTACTACAGTTGGTGTACTCTGAGTACTAGGCGGTGTACTCTGAGTACTACAGATGGTATACTCTGAGTACTACAGATGGTGTACTCTGAGTACTACAGATGGGTGTGCTCTGAGTACTACAGATGGTGTGCTCTGAGTACTACAGATGGTGTGCTCTGAGTACTACAGATGGTGTGCTCTGAGTACTACAGATGGTGTACTCTGAGTACTACAGATGGTGTACTCTGAGTACTACAGATGGTGTGCTCTGTGTACTACAGATGGTGTGCTCTGTGTACTACATATGGTGTGCTCTGAGTACTACAGATGGTGTACTCTGAGTACTACAGATGGTGTACTCTGTGTACAAAAGATGGTGTGCTCTGAGTACTACAGATGGTGTACTCTGTGTACTACAGAAGGTGTACTCTGTGTACTACAGATGGTGTGCTCTGAGTACTACAGATGGTGTACTCTGTGTACTACAGACGGTGTACTCTGAGTACCACAGACGGTGTACTCTGAGTACTACAGAAGGTGTACTCTGAGTACTACATATGGTGTACAGATGCCAAAACAAGGGGTCCATGGTTAGGAGATTATGTTAAGGATTCAATTGAAAATTTAGAATCTAAGATCTATGATCAAGAGGCCCGTGTTAAGGATGCAATTGAGAGGATTCAATTTAGGATCTGTCATCTATGATCAAGATATTAGGGTTTCATATTTAAATTTGACGATCAATTCTGAGTTTAATATCAATTCTAAAAGCAGTTAAATTGCAGTGCATTTCCCGGATTAGAAATTTATTCCATATTTTCGGCAAAGTAAAAACAGCAAAGCTGTAATGCCGTGCATATTCATATCATGTTCTAAGAAGTATAGAATTGATTTACAACATTTTTAATATGATAGTAGATCAAAATTTTCAGAACAAATATTATTTTAATACGGAATCTAAAAGCCCTTCATATGTTGTGTGTTTTGCAATTTATTAATCTATAACATACTTTCAGGAAAGTAAACACAGCAATGCTGTAATGCCGTGCATATTCATATCATGTTCTAAGAAGTATAGAATTGATTTACAACATTTTTAATATGATAGTAGATCAAAATTTTCAGAACAAATATTATTTTAATACGGAATCTAAAAGCCCTTCATATGTTGTGTGTTTTGCAATTTACTAATCTCTAACATACTTTCAGGAAAGTAAACACAGCAATGCTGTAATGCCGTGCATATTCCTATGATGATGCAAGGAAAAAAGATCATTATATATGAACTCTATGGCCTTTGGAATGGACCTATACTTAAATATATGCTCTGATTGTGGTGCTTCCTCGCTCTCCATGTAAAATCCTGCCCCATTGCTATAGTATGGAGTAAACCTATGCCTGGATTAAAATATGCAAATAAGGAATGTGTGTGAGGGTTGGGAGTAGTGTGGTGGTGGTATTGGTGGTGGTGGTGTCACAATGGTCACTAACATCCATCTGATAGAAGATCAAAATTGACCATATATGGCCTGGATCCCTGTGATTCCTTAAACCAAGATGGCCAACACACAAGGAAAACAAAAGAATTAGGTAGTGGAGGTGTCCCAATGGTCACTAACATCCATCTGATAACTTTTGAAGATCAAAATTGACCATATATGGCCTGGATCCCTGTGATTCCTGAAACCAAGATGGCCGACACACAAGGAAAACAAAAGAATTAGGTAGTTGAGGTGTCCCAATGGTCACTAACATCCATCTGATAACTTTTGAAGATCAAAATTGACCACATATGACCTGGATCCCTGTGTTTCCTAAAACCAACATGGCCGACACACATGGAAAACAATAAAATTGGGTAGTTGAGGTGTCCAAATGGTCACTAACCATAACTTTTGAAGATCAAAATTGACCATATATGACCTGGATCCCTGTGTTTCCTAAAACAAAGATGGCCAACACACATGGAAAACAACAAAATTGGGTAGTTGAGGTCCCCCAATGGTCACTAACATCCATCTGATAACTTTTGAAGATCGAAGTTGACCATATACGGCACATGGCTATTGTATTATTGACCAATGGGAGGCATCCCTGGCATATACTGCGGAGTCGGGGGCTGAAGGTGTTAGTCATAGTGCCGTCGGGGTCTAATGGCGGCCCCCAGCTGATAATGGCTATGTGAGCTATATGGCCTGGATCCCTGTGTTTCCTAAAACAAAGATGGCCGACATATATGGAGAACAATAAAATTAGCTAGTTGAGGTGTCCCAATGGTCACTAACAGCCATCTGATAACTTTTGAAGATCAAAATTGACCACATATGACCTGGATCCCTGTGTTTCCGAAAACCAAGATGGCCGACACACATGGAAAACAATAAAATTAGGTACTTGAGGTGTCCCAATGGTCACTAACATCCATCTGATAACTTTTGAAGAACGAAGTTGACCATATATGGCCTGGATCCCTGTGTTTCCTAAAACAAAAATGGCCGACATATATGGAGAACAATAAAATTAGCTAGTTGAGGTGTCCCAATGGTCACTAACAGCCATCTGATAACTTTTGAAGATTAAAATTGACAATATATGAGCTGGATCCCTGTGTTTCCTAAAACAAAGATGGCCGACACACATGGAAAACAATAAAATAGGCTAGTTGAGGTCTCCCAATGGTCACTAACATCCATCTGATAATTTTTGAAGATCAAAGTTGACCATATATGGCCTGGATCCCTGTGTTTCCTTAAACAAAGATGGCTGACACATATTGAAAAAAATAGAATTAGGTAGTTCAGGTCTTTCAATGGTCACTAACATCCATCTTATAACTTTTGAAGATTAAAATTGACCATATATGACCTGGACCCCTGTGTTTCCTAAAACAAAGATGGCCGACACACATAGAAAACAATAAAATAGGCTAGTTGAGGTCTCCCAATGGTCACTAACATCCATCTGATAACTTTTGAAGATCAAAATTGACCACATATGACCTGGATCCCTGTGTTTCCAAAAACCAAGATGGCCGACACACATGGAAAACAATAAAATTAGGTACTTGAGGTGTCCCAATGGTCACTAACATCCATCTGATAACTTTTGAAGATCGAAGTTGACCATATATGGCCTGGATCCCTGTGTTTCCTAAAACAAAGATGGCCGACATATATGGAGAACAATAAAATTAGCCAGTTGAGGTGTCCCAATGGTCACTAACATCCATCTGATAACTTTTGAAGATTAAAATTGACAATATATGAGCTGGATCCCTGTGTTTCCTAAAACAAAGATGGCCGACACACATGGAAAACAATAAAATAGGCTAGTTGAGGTCTCCCAATGGTCACTAACATCCATCTGATAATTTTTGAAAATCAAAGTTGACCATATATGGCCTGGATCCCTGTGTTTTCTAAAACAAAGATGGCCGACACATATTGAACAAAATAGAATTAGGTAGTTGAGGTCTTTCAGTGGTCACTAACATCCATCTGATAACTTTTGAAGATCAAAATTGACCATATATGAGCTGGATCCCTGTGATTCCTGAAACCAAGATGGCCGACACACATGGAAAACAACAAAATTGGGTAGTTGAGGTCCCCCAATGGTCACTAACATCCATCTGATAACATTTGATGATCAAAATTGACCACAAATGACCTGGATCCCTGTGTTTCCTAAAACCAAGATGGCTGACACACATGGCAAACAATAAAATTGGGTAGTTGAGGTGTCCCAATGGTCACTAACATCCATCTGATAACTTTTTAAGATCAAAATTGACCATATGTGGCCTGGATCCCTGTGTTTCCGAAAACCAAGATGGCCGACACACATGGAAAACGGTCCCAAGACTCCAAATAATCCAATGCCACGCCACTTAAAACTCCTAAAAAAGTGCATCATACTTATGTGTACATGTATTAAGCTAATGCGGCTCAGGTATATACAGCATATACAGCCCTAGGGCCCCGACATCCATCAACTAATAGGTTTATACCACGATTTCCTCCATTTTGTATTAATTTCTTACCTGAAGTCCAAAGAATATAGCCAGGCGAAGACATTTTGTAAGTGCAAGCGATCTGGCCCGGGTCAGCCCTCTGCGCGAAGCCATTGTTTTTGTTCCTTGCCGGGAGAGGTACCGCCGTGTTTACACCCACATTTCGTATCGAATCCAACCATGACAAGTCTTCAAAAAAAAACATACATATCCTTAGATAGTCTAGATGATCCCTCCATACGTATTATGTCCAATATATTCAAAATAAAGGAGAATCCATTGATTTTTCCATCGTAAGCGAGTCGCGGTACGGCCATTCCCACCCGCCTCCTTGTCCGGCGAAAGTGTGTCAGTGGCCCGGATGTAGATATAGGTCATCCGCTCGCCGAACGAGGAAGATGCCGAAAATTTCGGACCGTGTTGGAAAATCAATGGATTCTTATTTATTTCGAACATATTGGACATAATACGTATGGAGGGATCATCTAGACTATCTAAGGATATGTATGTTTTATTTTGAAGACTTGTCATGGTTGGATTCGATACGAAAAGTGAGTGTGAACACGACGGTACCTCTCCCGGCAAGAAACAAAAACAATGGCTTCGCGCAGAGCGGCCACTGGCTGCGACTCGCGTACGATGCCAAAATCAATGGATTCTTACTTATATCGAAGAAAATGGAGAAAATTAGCACGCATTCCTCGTCTATGGATTGAAAACTTCTTGGGATTTCAATATTATAACATGTCATGGTTGGATTCCATACGAAAACTGACTGGAAACATAGCAGGTTAGAACTTATTTATTTTCGCATTTGATTTCATCACCGTTCAGTGTGGCGCTATGGCTAAGGCCTTCGCCTACCACCACTGCGGCCGGGGTTCAATTCTCATACGAGTTGGCACGATTTTTCAATATGGAAAATGGCTAGATTAACTTTGTATAGCTGCCATAATTTCCAAAAATATTCTAAGTCCAACTTGACCCCGAAAAAGTATATACCAAAAATTCTAAAAACGCACAAGGGTGGTATATGCAGAATATACCACGTATATATCGCATATAAAACCACCGGAAGTGCCAGAATAGTGGTATAAACATAAATACCGTAATCTCTCGCGTATAAGGCGCAGCTCGCGTATAAGGCGCACCCCCAACTAAGAGAGGACTGTTTAATGTATAAGGCGCACCTACAAGGGCAGATTTTTGTTAATTTAGTACTGATCTATAGTAAAAATACCCCCCCTATAAGGCGCACCCCAAACTCAAGGCAATGTCCCTCCCACGTATAAGACTCAGCAGCATTTTGTTTGGCGTATAAGACGCGCCTTATACGCGGGAGATTACGGTATACATGTAGGTGGCCTTTAGTGGGTTAATAGTCAGTGGTGCTGAGAAATGCACCACCAGCAGAAGAGAACCACATGGTGCTGGGGGAGGTGGTGGCAGGCAGGTATGGGGCCACCACAGGAGCACAGCCACCACCACTATTCAGAGGTGGGTGGGGGGGGGGGGGGTATATATACTATATACCATGGCTCTGCCTGAGGTGTCCAGGGCTACCACCACTCTGTCCCCAGGGTCTACAATAACAGGTCCACCAACACCACCACTGCCACCACTTCTATGCTTGACTGATTTGCAGATTTTAATCCAGGTATAGGCATACTCAATACTGTACCTATGACAGGATTATACATGGAGAGCGAGGAAGCACCACTATGAGAGCTTGTATTTAAGAATGGGTCCCCTCCTATAGCCGTTCATTCCTAAGAATGAACGGCAATAACCACCTGAGTCTGCACCTGACAAGTCTACACACATACAGAATAGCATTGAGCCTGAACTCCCTGCTCCACTACTACTTACATCTGACCACCCCCTCCCACTGCCCACCACAGCCCAACTCCCTGCTCCACTACTACTTACATCTGACCACCCCCTCCCACAGACCCACACCCAGCCCACCACAGCCCAACTCCCTGCTCCACTACTACTTACATCTGACCACCCCCTCCCACCGACCCACACCCAGCCCACCACAGGCCGCTGCCTCTCACCCTCAACACTCCGTGTATAACATCCTGACTTTGTCCACATCCTTCAAGCTGTAAGAGGCCTCCCGATTTGCCACTGTTTGTGAGCAGGCGTTTACAGTAATTGAGAGATCTGTTATTCTATCTTACTTCATCATGGAACTCTTTCCTTTAAATGCCACACTGCTTTTTTTTATGGCCTGTCCTTAGATCGGACCCTGATTACATGATCCCACTGACTGGTTATAGAATAACAGTGAGCAGTCTAACAGGCCCACACAGACTAACCACACACACTCCCTGACCATCTAGCCTACAATCCCCCTTCTACATACAGAAAACAGCCTCAATTTAAGGGAAGTGAGGCTATCTTTGTTAGACACTAGGTTCATTGAAAGGGCAGCAACCTTAAAGTGATTTAGTCGTTGCGCTGTGGGTATGGGCTCGGGGTACGGGACGTGTCCCAGTTAATTGTATATTGATCCCGTGGTGAGGCAAGGAGGTATGGGAAGGGAATGGATATACACGCTGGGGGCGGGATGGGGCTCAATACTCATCTAACACACCAAGGTCAACCTGTGACCTTGACCTCTGATCCTAGACCATGGTCAATATCCTCTATGAAAAATATCGATTCAGCACAAAAATGCACATGTAGCTCCTATTTATGACATATGTAACGCAGCCTATTTATGACACATGTAACGCAGCCTATTTATGACACATAACGCAGCCTACATAAGCCTATTTATGGCACATGTTACTCAGCCTATTATGGTACATGTACCTCAGCCTATTTATGACACACACAACTCAGCCTATTATGGCACATGTAACTCAGCCTATTATGGCACATGTAACTCAGCCTATTTATGGCACATGTAACTCAGCCTATTTATGGCACATGTAACTCAGCCTATTATGATACATGTAACTCAGCCTATTATGGCACATGTAACTCAGCCTATTTATGGCACATGTAACTCAGCCTATTATGATACATGTAACTCAGCCTATTATGGCACATGTAACTCAGCCTATTTATGGCACATGTAACTCAGCCTATTATGATACATGTAACTCAGCCTATTTATGGCACATGTAACTCAGCCTATTTATGGCACATGTAACTCAGCCTATTTATGACACATGTAACTCAGCCTATTATGGCACATGTAACTCAGCCTATTATGCCACATGTAACTCAGCCTATTATGATACATGTAACTCAGCCTATTTATGACACATGTAACTCAGCCTATTATGGCACATGTAACTCAGCCTATTTATGGCACATGTAACTCAGCCTTTTATGGCACATGTAACTCAGCCTATTATGATACATGTAACTCAGCCTATTTATGACACATGTAACTCAGCCTATTTATGACACATGTAACTCAGACTATTATGGCACATGTAACTCAGCCTATTTATGACACATGTAACTCAGCCTATTATGGCACATGTAACTCAGCCTATTTATGACACATGTAACTCAGCCTATTATGGCACATGTAACTCAGCCTATTTATGACACATGTAACTCAGCCTATTATGGCACATGTAACTCAGCCTGTTATGGCACATGTAACTCAGCCTATTATGGCACATGTAACTCAGCCTGTTTATTACACATGTAACCCAACCTATTTATGGCTCATGTAGCTCCACCTATTTATGGAATATGTAGCTCACCATATTCATGGCACATATAACTCTATTAATGGCCCTGCTGTTTCGGTGTAAAAGGTGACAATAACCAGACACGGGTCAAAGGTCAGCGGCAGCTTCCCCAATGTAAGCAGTGCAGCAATAACTCAGGGGATGTTTTACTCGATACATTCACAAACAAAAGTCACTGAGCACAAAAACACCTGAAACGCTGGATTAGGACTACTTAAATTTAGATTTAATGTAGTATACTATAGGCTTTGGAATTGAACATCCCTGAAATCATGAAAAAAAAAACTCGTGGACCCATTTACATACATAGCAATCGGGTTCAAATTGGTTACCTTATCATGCATGACTTTAATCTGCTCCATAATATTTGTAGCCATTGGCCATTTAACAAGCACCACAGAACAGAATGTGACCTGTGTCATAATGAGTGACATGACTAACATTAACAGGAGTCTTAGCAGTAACAGGAACCTTATCTAACTTACACTAAGTATTATAGACTTAGTCACCTAGAGCACGGAGGAGGCTTCTTAGACAAGCACTCAGCACGCTTTACTTAGCTAATCACCACGGGTTACTTTATTATTATTCAGCACCGTTTACTTTGCTTATCAGCACCGTTTATTCTATTATTTAGCATGATTTATTATTCAACATCAGACCTGTTATGGAAGGTCATTTAGAGGTCATGAGCAGTTATTTCTTTAAAGGCAGCTTGAAGGTCATTGATTGTAATGTAGTGTTCATTAGCGGTGGATTAGAGGTCAGTTAGCGATATGGCCTTGCAGGTATTCTAATGCTTAATTATAGGTCAGTTCAAGGTGAAAGGTGTTAGAGGTCATTAGAGGTAGCTTGAAGGTCATTAAAGCTACCCTACCCTGGAGGTCAGATGGAGAGTCCAGGAAAGGTGAAAAGAGTGGCTTAGTCATTAACCCTTTAAGGGCCGCTGATGCAGGAGTGTATCATGGTCATCATGATGCACCAATGAAGTGTTGGCGAGCAGGCTGGCGAGTCTGCCCACCAGCACTTCAATGGAGCATCATGCCAACCCTCCGGGGGCATATAAGCCCCGTAGGGTCGGCATGATGCATGAATGTAGCCCTAGTGAGTTACTTGCCAGTGGTGCATTCATGTATCATGATGACCAATGGGCATGATGCATTGATGCATCAGCGGCCCTTATAGGGTTAAAGGTGAGTTAAAGGTTGACTTAGATGTAACAGGACAGTTTAGTAGCGGGTGCAGGGAGACGAGATTGTTCACAATACGAACCCTTCTCGTCGTCAGTATCGTCCTGATGCACCCGGCCTTGAAAATGTAACAGAAATTAGTTTAACATTGCGCCACAAGGTCATCACAAGGTCACACACATTGCAAGGTCAGGAGGTCAAACATTATTCTTATATCATAAATGGCACCTTCCTAAATGTATCACCATATATGGAGGTCTACAACTGACTAACAGAGACTCATCAGCCTGAGTTACTCCTCAATTATGGTTTATTCATAGATGTGATCACCATGATTACAGAGCACCAGGGTAAGGGTAAGCCTATATTCTGTCTGTGCCACACAATACCCCCCCCCCCATTACCCGGGTATGTGAGCGTGGCGCAGCGCCTTCTTATTGATCCTCCCCTACATACACAGGACGGGGAGAGAGCCTCCTCCCCTATGGAGCGCAGCACATGGCCTGCCCGGGGTAGATAACGCTACTACAGTATGGCTGATTCCATATCCTACATTGTATATAACAGTATGGCTGATTCCATATCCTACATTGTATATAACAGTATGGCTGATTCCATATCTACCCTGTACATGGTGGTATAACAGTATGGCTGATTCCATATCTACCCTGTACATGGTGGTATAACAGTATGGCTGATTCCATATCTACCCTGTACATGGTGGTATAACAATATGGCTGATTCCATATCTACCCTGTACATGGTGGTATAACAGTATGGCTGATTCCATATCTACCCTGTACATGGTGGTATAACAGTATGGCTGATTCCATATCTACCCTGTACATGGTGGTATAACAGTATGGCTGATTCCATATCTACCCTGTACATGGTGGTATAACATTATGGCTGATTCCATATCCTACAAACCGTAATCTGCCACTTACACCACATCCTACATTGTACATAGCAGTATGGGTGATTCCACATCCTACATTGTACATAGCAGTATGGGTGATTCCATATCCTACATTGTACATAGCAGCATGGGTGATTCCATATCCTACATTGTACATAGCAGTATGGGTGATTCCATATCCTACATTGTACAAAGCAGTATGGGTGATTCCATATCCTACATTGTACATAGCAGTATGGGTGATTCCATATCCTACATTGTACATAGCAGTATGGGTGATTCCATATCCTACATTGTACATAGCAGTATGGGTGATTCCATATCCTACATTGTACATAGCAGTATGGGTGATTCCATATCCTACATTGTACATAGCAGTATGGGTGATTCCATATCCTACATTGTACATAGCAGTATGGGTGATTCCATATCCTACATTGTACATAGCAGTATGGGTGATTCCATATCCTACATTGTACATAGCAGTATGGGTGATCCCATATCCTACATTGTACATAGCAGTATGGGTGATCCCACATCCTACATTGTACATAGCAGTATGGGTGATTCCACATCCTACATTGTACATAGCAGTATGGGTGATTCCACATCCTACATGGTACATAGCAGTATGGGTGATTCCACATCCTACATTGTACATAGCAGTATGGGTGATTCCACATCCTACATGGTACATAGCAGTATGGGTGATTCCACATCCTACATGGTACATAGCAGTATGGGTGATTCCACATCCTACATTGTACATAGCAGTATGGGTGATCCCATATCCTACATTGTACATAGCAGTATGGGTGATTCCATATCCTATATTATACATAGCAGTACGGGTGATTCCACATCCTACATTGTACATAGCAGTATGGGTGATTCCACATCCTACATTGTACATAATATAATATATGAGTGATTTAGATGATAAAACCAGACATCCTAACACTATCTGCCTCAACTTACCCTGCACTTTTACAATTTACATGCATGGAGTAGCAGTAACCTTGATCTTAGTACTCAGCACTTGTTAAACAGTTCCACCCCCTTCCTCCATATATACACATACACAGACTGCTGAACTATCACCCCCCCCCCCCGTACAGTGACAGGGCTGTTTTTGCGTTGTTTTTCAGCAGCACTTGATATGTATTTGTTGGAGTATCTGGTTACCATAGTAACGCGAGACGTCAGGTGTAGGTTTTTGTGTTATAGGTAGGAAGGCAGTCTCAGAAGGGGTCAAGTCTGAGACTACGACAACTGCCGCTCACAGAATACTCGGTGGTAAAAAACACTACCTTCGACCGTCATTAATAACCTACAATCAATAAATCTGACACCCCTCCAACACACCATCGTCCAAACACTAGATATTGACTACAGCCATCCCCCGCACCTACACCATACACTCTATACATTAACTTAATGTATGTATAAAAGCAGCCAAATACCCCACACCCCTGACACTCAGTGATATAGAGGACCATTACCCCATGCTACTACCACATAAATATAACTTGACGGAGGGGGGGGGAGACCAGGGAATCCGACATGTTTGTTTTTCTAAGTGTTTTTGATGTGTCCTGGTGTTATGTCGTTTGTAGGGCTAATGGGGCTTTGTCTGGTCATCATGTCACCCCACAGGCAGCCATCTTGTCCCCCTGCCCGCGGGCAGCCATCTTGTCCCCATGGCGCCCGCGGCCATCTTGTCCGCCCCCCCCCCTGTAGGAAGAAGTTCATGCCCCATAGTGCATATATATTCCTACATATAGAAGCTGCCTGCATCTTGCCCTGTAGTACTGGTATATCTACTTATTTATAGAAGCTCCCTAGATGCCCCATGTAGAACCAATACACAACTACTACAATAGAACCAATACACTACTACTACAATAGAACCAATACACTACTACTACAATAGAACCAATACACTACTACTACAATAGAACCAATACACTACTACTACAATAGAACCAATACACTACTACTACAATAGAACCAATACACTACTACTACAATAGAACCAATACACTACTACTACAATAGAACCAATACACTACTACTACAATAGAACCAATACACTACTACTACAATAGAACCAATACACTACTACTACAATAGAACCAATACACTACTACTACAATAGAACCAATACACTACTACTACAATAGAACCAATACACTACTACTACAATAGAACCAATACACTACTACTACAATAGAACCAATACACTACTACTACAATAGAACCAATACACTACTACTACAATAGAACCAATACACTACTACTACAATAGAACCAATACACTACTACTACAATAGAACCAATACACTACTACTACAATAGAACCAATACACTACTACTACAATAGAACCAATACACTACTACTACAATAGAACCAATACACTACTACTACAATAGAACCAATACACTACTACTACAATAGAACCAATACACTACTACTACAATAGAACCAATACACTACTACTACACCTGTTTATATGTACACAAACAGATTGATGAGGTGTCATGTACATGTACACGTACACAGGTAAACATGACATCATAGAGGTTCAACCCCCGCCAACTTCTTCATTAGGCATGGACCTAGTCACAGTAACACTGAGTCACCGTCTACTATCTAGTCCTTCTCTATGTATCGTACCTAGCTGAGGTCATTACGGTGTGATAAGGTTGGCGCAGTGCTACATCGTCTTTGTTTGTATACAGGACATCAATAAACGCCTTGTGTATAAAGTGTGCCTTATCTCTCATTGACCTACTCCCTCCTCACCCTGCACAGACACACATCTATACACCATGCACTCATAGTCACTGACACACACATATACTAAATCATCACACACTTGTCCCCATAGCACGCACGCACGCATGCACGCACGCTGCGGCTTATACCAGAAACCAAATGAAAGTTAGGCTTATAGGATTGGTCCAAAGAAGAAGTGCGGCTTATAGGAGGGTTTTTTACACCATAGAACAGTACTAAAACTACAATTTTCAAGGGCCAGATGCACCCCACAGCTCCCTCCAAAGTCAGGGGTGTGGCTTATATGAGGGGTGCAGCTTATGCGAGAGAATTTATGCTAGGCCACTATTAAGGTGACCTATGGTCACCTGATGGCACTGTCTGATATCATAGAGTGCACTATTACTACTGACTTGATGAAAGCTGACTGTAACCTGTCAGTTATAACCTGATAATACCTACACATCACTCACATATACCACCAGCAACACCAGATGTGTACCTTTATATGTCCCATAACAAGTCCCAATAAAACCTGCATCAATACATCATGGCGGCACACAATACACACACATTGACCCTCACTTACTTTCACTCTCCTATTTCACCTTTTCTGACCCCAGATAAATAAATCAACATTGCCCTCTGTTCATTTCTAACAAAGCATTACCTTACCTGTCTGACAGAGGCCCAGGTGGCTCAGTAACACACAGAGGTTCAATCCTTCACACAGGATCATATGTGGGGGAATAGTTTGTATGTTTATTACTGTAATCTCCCGTGTATAAGGCGCATCTCATGTATAAGCAGCACCCTGAGTTGAGTCTGGGAGCCAGTTGTGAAGATTCAGTGCTGTCCTATAGTATAAATACCTGCCAATAAGACACACCCAGACTTTGGACTGGTTCTATAAGGCAGAGGGAGCATCTGATTTGTGTATAAGACGCGCCTTATTCGCAAGATTTTACGGTACAAGCCCTCAGACGCATTATGTCTGGGGTAGGCATAACAAGAATTCTGAATGTTAACTCACAACACATCACACGTCTAGGGCGGGAATGCAGGCCGCTTTTTCCTTTTTAACTGACCTTTGAAAAATAGGTTTAGATGACTTTTACCTGACCTATAAGAACACTGGTATGTTCCCTCACACAACAAAGCCTCAATATATGCCACCATAACAACTGGTATGCCAGGCTACCCGTATAGGATCCGACACTACACACAGCGATCCAGGTGAGCTTCATCGTGACGCTTTTACTCCATTACTCTTCTTTTTTTTATATAAAGTTTATAGTTAGTTTGGCGTGTATACACACACAGCCTCAGTTTGACATTTACTGATACATGGCTCAACACTGAACTACCCAGCCTTCCCCCCCCCCCACACACACACACACATCACCCCCCCCCCCCCACACATGAGAGCCCTTTGTGTGCCAGGGTAGGCAGCTGGTAATGTAGGTTAGTAAGGGTTGGGTTGTGGTAGCAGGTATAACAGACTGGTTGGGTGAAGTAGGTGAAGCACCCAGGGAGTGAGGGATGAGCACGCGGGCGGGGTGTATTACACACACATGTAGCATGCGGGGCGGGGGGTGTATTACACACACATGTAGCACGCGGGGCGGGGGGTGTATTACACACACATGTAGCACGCGGGACGGGGTGTGTATTACACACACATGTGGCGGGGGGTGTATTACACACACATGTAGCACGCGGGGCAGGGTGTGTATTACACACACATGTAGCACGTGGGGCGGGGTGTGTATTACACACACATGTAGCACGCGGGGCGGGGTGTGTATTACACACACATGTAGCACGTGGGGCGGGGTGTGTATTACACACACATGTAGCATGCGGGGCGGGGGGTGTATTACACACACATGTAGCACGCGGGGCGGGGTGTGTATTACACACACATGTAGCACGCGGGGCGGGGGGTGTATTACACACACATGTAGCACGCGGGGCGGGGTGTGTATTACACACACATGTAGCACGCGGGCGGGCTGTGTATTACACACACATGTAGCACGCGGGGCGGGGTATGTATTACACACACATGTAGCACGCGGGGCGGGGGGTGTATTACACACACATGTAGCACGCGGGGCGGGGGATGTATTACACATACATGTAGCATGCGGGGCGGGGTGTATTACACATACATGTAGCACGCGGGGCGGGGTGTATTACACACACATGTAGCACGCGGGCGGGGGATGTATTACACATACATGTAGCACGCGGGGCGGGGTGTATTACACACACATGTAGCACGCGGGGCGGGGGGGTGTGTATTACACACACATGTAGCACGCGGGGCGTATTACACATACATGTAGCACGCGGGGCGGGGGGTGTATTAAACACACATGTAGCACGCGGGGTGGGGGGTGTATTACACACACATGTAGCACACGGGGCGGGGTGTGTATTACACACACATGTAGCACGCGGGGCGGGGGGGGGGGGTGTATTACACACACATGTAGCATGCGGGGCGGGGGGGTGTATTACACACACATGTAGCACGCGGGGCGGGGGGTGTATTACACACACATGTAGCACGCGGGGCAGGGGGTTAACATTCCTTACCTTCTGTTAGATCTCACCACAACCCCCAAGGCACAGCGCACGGTGTGTGGGTGTGTGTGGTGGGGGGGAGGGAGGGTGCGATGGAGGAAGGCTGAGTTAGAGGTTGGGTATAAGGGTAGGAAGGGGGGGGGGGGTTTGGCAGCAGTTCACCCCCACTACGAAACACACAGATAATAGCCTATAGCTGGTAGAGGCAGAGTTTCCCACCAGACTCAAACTGTGTTGTGTAGTTAGCTCAGCCTCCTCAGTGTAAACTGTGTTAAACTGAGTGTATGATGTGAGACTGTAAGTTCCAGGGATGTCAGTTTGGTGTTGGTCCAACCTCTGAAAATTTAAAGACCCTTGAAAACTTCCGAAATGAAAGGCTTTCTCAAAGTATAAAACTGCACTAAAGTCTAAGTTTGAGAGGCCTCTGAACCTCTGAGAATGTATGAATGTGCTGGTACAGTGCTGTAATCATGTCCAGGTCTTTACGCTGTGTGTGTGATGTGAGGCTGTAACAGCTTATACAGTGCTGGTACAGTCCTTTAGTCATGTTCAGGTCTTTACGCTGTGTGTGTGACGTGAGGCTGTAACAGCTTATACAGTGCTGGTACAGTGCTGTAATCATGTCCAGGTCTTTACGCTGTGTGTGTGATGTGAGGCTGTAACAGCTTATACAATGCTGGTACAGTCCTTTAGTCATGTTCAGGTCTTTACGCTGTGTGTGTGATGTGAGGCTGTAACAGCTTATACAGTGCTGGTACAGCCCTTTAGTCATGTTCAGGTCTTTACGCTGTGTGTGTGACGTGAGGCTGTAACAGCTTATACAGTGCTGGTACAGTGCTGTAGTCATGTCCAGGTCTTTACGCTGTGTGTGTGATGTGAGGCTGTAACAGCTTATACAGTGCTGGTACAGCCCTTTAGTCATGTCCAGGTCTTTACTCTGTGTGTGTGATGTGAGGCTGTAACAGCTTATACAGTGCTGGTACAGTCCTTTAGTCATGTCCAGGTATTTACGCTGTGTGTGTGATGTGAGGCTGTAACAGCTTATACAGTGCTGGTACAGCCCTTTAGTCATGTCCAGGTCTTTACTCTGTGTGTGTGACGTGAGGCTGTAACAGCTTATACAGTGCTGGTACAGTGCTGTAATCATGTCCAGGTCTTTACGCTGTGTGTGATGTGAGGCTGTAACAGCTTATACAGTGCTGGTACAGTCCTTTAGTCATGCCCAGGTCTTCACGCTGTGTGTGTGATGTGAGGCTGTAACAGCTTATACAGTGCTGGTACAGTGCTGTAGTCATGTCCAGGTCTTTACGCTGTGTGTAATGTGAGGCTGTAACAGCTTATACAGTGCTGGTACAGTGCTGTAGTCATGTCCAGGTCTTTACGCTGTGTGTAATGTGAGGCTGTAACAGCTTATACAGTGCTGGTACAGTGCTGTAGTCATGTCCAGGTCTTTACGCTGTGTGTAATGTGAGGCTGTAACAGCTTATACAGTGCTGGTACAGTGCTGTTATCATGTCCAGGTCTTCACGCTGTGTGTGTGATGTGAGGCTGTAACAGCTTATACAGTGCTGGTACAGTGCTGTAGTCATGTCCAGGTCTTTACGCTGTGTGTGATGTGAGGCTGTAACAGCTTATACAGTGCTGGTACAGTGCTGTTATCATGTCCAGGTCTTCACGCTGTGTGTGTGATGTAAGGCTGTAACAGCTTATACAGTGCTGGTACAGTGCTGTAGTCATGTCCAGGTCTTTACGCTGTGTGTGATGTGAGGCTGTAACAGCTTATACAGTGCTGGTACAGTGCTGTAGTCATGTCCAGGTCTTTACGCTGTGTGTGTGATGTGAGGCTGTAACAGCTTATACAGTGCTGGTACAGCCCTTTAGTCATGTCCAGGTCTTTACGCTGTGTGTGTGATGTGAGACTGTAACAGCTTATACAGTGCTGGTACAGTGCTGTAGTCATGTCCAGGTCTTTACGCTGTGTGTGATGTGAGGCTGTAACAGCTTATACAGTGCTGGTACAGTGCTGTAATCATGTCCAGGTCTTTACGCTGTGTGTGATGTGAGGCTGTAACAGCTTATACAGTGCTGGTACAGTCCTTTAGTCATGTCCAGGTCTTTACGCTGTGTGTGTGATGTAAGGCTGTAACAGCTTATACAGTGCTGGTACAGCCCTTTAGTCATGTCCAGGTCTTTACGCTGTGTGTGATGTGAGGCTGTAACAGCTTATACAGTGCTGGTACAGTGCTGTAATCATGTCCAGGTCTTTACGCTGTGTGTGATGTGAGGCTGTAACAGCTTATACAGTGCTGGTACAGTCCTTTAGTCATGTCCAGGTCTTTACGCTGTGTGTGTGATGTAAGGCTGTAACAGCTTATACAGTGCTGGTACAGCCCTTTAGTCATGTCCAGGTCTTTACGCTGTGTGTGATGTGAGGCTGTAACAGCTTATACAGTGCTGGTACAGTGCTGTAATCATGTCCAGGTCTTTACGCTGTGTGTGTGATGTAAGGCTGTAACAGCTTATACAGTGCTGGTACAGCCCTTTAGTCATGTCCAGGTCTTTACGCTGTGTGTGTGTGTGTGTGTGTGTGTGTGTGATTTGAGGAGCTGGTTTTTGACATCAAGATTGAGTAAGTTAAATGGTACAAGAGTAACAGTGTGTACTAATGTGTGTACATGTACCGTGAGTGAGTACTACTGCTCCTGGTAGCAGGTTTAACTTAGAGCGTTATTTGTAGGTCACACGACTATCTTGCTGACTGTTTACCTCCAACAACCCACTCTATATCGCTCGCTATACCACTATGTAAATGCTCTCTATACTGCTTCATATACCACTCTGTAACTGCTCTCTCCTCCACATCATACAGTGCCATGCTGTTGACAACATGCCGGTATACCGCATCTTACAGCACAGATTTATCATGGGTAGATTGCAGTTACCAGGTCTGCTACTCACCGTATGGTTTATACACCATGTAACTAACTCACACCATCACCCAGCGCCCCAAGCTCACCACACGCTCACTGGTCATGTTAAACCCGCATAGATTATACTGCAATAAGGCCGCACCAATCACACAGCCATTACACACCTATTACTATAACCCTGCCACCTCCCCCCACACACACCCATACACCATTACTCTAACCCTGCCACCCCTCCTCCCTCACACACACACACACACACACACACACCACACACACACACACACACACACACACACACTAAAATCCCACAGCCCCTCCACCCACACAAGAGCTATGCACATAGTGAAGTCAATATAACATATAACGGTAGTGACATAAGCTATGCCAGTATTGACATCATGATAAGCTATGCCAGTATTGACATCATGATAAGCTATGCCAGTAGTGACGTCATAAGCTATGCTGGTAGTGACATCATGATAAGCTATGCCGGTATTAACATCATGATAAGCTATGCCGGTATTGACATCATGATAAGCTAGGCCAGTATTGACATCATGATAAGCTATGCCGGTATTGACATCATGATAAGCTATGCCGGTATTGACATCATGATAAGCTATGCCAGTATTGACATCATGATAAGCTATGCCGGTATTGACATCATGATAAGCTATGCCAGTAGTGACATCATGATAAGCTATGCCAGTATTGACACCATGATAAGCTATGCCAGTAGTGATGTCATAAGCTATGCCAGTAGTGACATCATGATAAGCTATGCCGGTATTGACATCATGATAAGCTATGCCAGTAGTGATGTCATAAGCTATGCCGGTAGTGACATCATGATAAACTATGCCAGTATTGACATCATGATAAGCTATGCCAGTAGTGACATCATGATAAGCTATGCCAGTATTGACATCAGGATAAGCTATGCTAGTAGTGATGTCATTATGCTGCTAGTGACATTGCAATATGGCATTCCTTTATTGCACTGTGATATAGAGGTGTCACCAGTGACTTATATCTGTCTGACAGGGCCCGTAGTGACGTCAGTGTGATATTATAGACATGGTGACGTCTGACAGGGCCTGTAGTGACGTCAGCGCTATATTAGAGGGCGCACAGTGAGGGGCGGCAGGACGGGTGGATCAATATACAGAGGGGAGGGACGACTAGCCCTAACCAAACCTCCCCTGCCTGCCGCTGCAGACACAGCAGCAGCAGCAGCAGCAGCAGCACACACGGGCTGCAAGCAGCTAAGGCCACCAAATGGTCACCAAGCACCATCCAAGTACACAGCACAGGCCATTGTTATATCATATAGTATCACAAAGCAAGTAAAAGCAGCTGATGTTGATGGAGCAGCTGATGGTGAGGGGAGCAGGTCAGTGTGAGGGGAGCAGGTCAGTGTGAGGGGAGTAGCTGATGGTGATGGGAGCAGCTCATAGTGAGGGGAGCAGCTGATGGTGATGGGAGCAGCTGATGGTGAGGGCAGCAGCTGATGGTGAGGGCAGCAGCTGATGGTGAGTGGAATATCTCAGGGTGAGAGCAGCAGCTCAGTGTGTATGTAGCAGCTCAGTGTGAGAGCAGGTCATGTGGGGAGAGTGGCAGAGCAGCTCAGACAGAGGAGCTAAAGATGTGAAACCTGAGGTAAGAAAACACCCTTGGTTCCCTGTAGCTGCGTCGCTGCATGCTCATCATAATTTCTGACACATATATCAGTGACAAGGCAGTGGACAGGGGCGGCTGCTGCGCACTATCTATAGCAAAGCCTACCCAAATAACAACCCCACCCTAACCCATACAATGTGTGTCTAAGCAGCTTCATATAACAACACTCCCCAAACCCACGGTGTGAAACAGCGGCATTGTATGAAGCCTACCCCCCCCCATGGGCACCCAGTGCCAAATCACATCTGACACTGTCACTTGTTTCCTGTCCTAACGACACAGCCTTCCACCTCACTTCTCCCACTGCCTGTTTCAGCATAAACTATGCCTTATATGGTGCCCTGTTATGGGAAGCCTATCTCTCACTGCTGGTTTCAGCATAAACTATGCCTTATATGGTGCCCTGTTATGGGAAGCCTGTCTCTCACTGCTGGTTTCAGCATAAACTATGCCTTATATGGTGCCCTGTTATGGGAAGCCTATCTCTCACTGCCTGTTTCAGCATAAACTATGCCTTATATGGTGCCCTGTTATGGGAAGCCTATCTCTCACTGCCTGTTTCAGCATAAACTATGCCTTATATGGTGCCCTGTTATGGGAAGCCTATCTCTCACTGCCTGTTTCAGCATAAACTATGCCTTATATGGTGCCCTGTTATGGGAAGCCTATCTCTCACTGCCTATTTCAGCATTAGCTATGCCTTATATGGTGCCCTGTTATGGGAAGCCTATCTCTCACTGCCTGTTTCAGCATAAACTATGCCTTATATGGTGCCCTGTTATGGGAAGCCTATCTCTCACTGCCTGTTTCAGCATAAACTATGCCTTATATGGTGCCCTGTTATGGGAAGCCTATCTCTCACTGCTGGTTTCAGCATTAGCGCTGCCTTATATGGTGCCCTGTTATGGGAAGCCTATCTCTCACTGCTGGTTTCAGCATAAACTATGCCTTATATGGTGCCCTGTTATGGGAAGCCTATCTCTCACTGCTGGTTTCAGCATTAGCTATGCCTTATATGGTGCCCTGTTATGGGAAGCCTATCTCCCACTGCCTGTTTCAGCATAAACTATGCCTTATATGGTGCCCTGTTATGGGAAGCCTATCTCTCACTGCTGGTTTCAGCATTAGCGATGCCTTATATGGTGCCCTGTTATGGGAAGCCTATCTCTCACTGCTGGTTTCAGCATTAGCGATGCCTTATATGGTGCCCTGTTATGGGAAGCCTATCTCTCACTGCTGGTTTCAGCATTAGCTATGCCTTATATGGTGCCCTGTTATGGGAAGCCTATCTCTCACTGCCTATTTCAGCATAAACTATGCCTTATATGGTGCCCTGTTATGGGAAGCCTATCTCTCACTGCTGGTTTCAGCATTAGCTATGCCTTATATGGTGCCCTGTTATGGGAAGCCTATCTCTCACTGCCTGTTTCAGCATAAACTATGCCTTATATGGTGCCCTGTTATGGGAAGCCTATCTCTCACTGCTGGTTTCAGCATTAGCTATGCCTTATATGGCCTATACATGGGTTCCCTGTTATGGGAAGCCTTTCTTGCTATGTGAGGTATTTATTGATCTATTCGTCTACAACATTCCCTGCACGTCATAAGACAGCCACTCGGCTTCTACAGAGACCCCTGCACCCTGTGTAACACCACTCTGCCATACAGTACGTTATGTGTCCTTATGATCCAATAAGGAGGTTTACCATAATGTGCGCTTATAACACTGTGTAATGCCCTCAACATAAGATGCCGTAACATCTTAGAACTAGTAATAGCAATCCTATCACTGCAACCAGGGGTGGCTTCACCAGGAGTAGCCCCCAACACACACATCTCAGGGTAGCTTCACAGCTCCCACACTGCTCACATGTTAACTTTAGACATTTACTTCTCACACAGTTCAGTGTAACCTAGTTTGCTGTAGCAGGAAGCGGAATGAGGCTGACAGAGCTCTTACTGCTTCTGCTACAACACATGTAGGTAAGGTATGCCCTGTTTTTGTAGAAACTACCGTAAAGTCGCGCTTGTATAGAAACCAACGTAAAAACCTGGCTTATATATTAACTACCATACAACCCCTGCTTTTAGAATAACTACAGTAAAAGCCAACTTATAATAGAAACATGTAAGGCATCTAGACATACAGGACAGAGCCAGGGTGTGATTGCTGACAGGGTTCCCACTATTTATGGGTCATGGTTTTAACTGACTTTAACCCCAAAATATCTCTTTAACTGACTTTTAGATGACTTTTGAAGAAAAATAGGTTTAACTGACTTTTAACTGACCAGTGGGAAGCCTAGTTTACCCTTCTTCTACATATTTGGTAGGAGTGTTTTACTGGGGATTCCTCATTGTAAAATATTGTGGTACTTTGAGTCACCGGGGGTGAAGGGTGGACCGGGGTGTGTGTGATTTTACTGACAGTACCCCTACACGGAGCTATCTAACTGAGTGTTGGTATTACTGAGAGACTGAGTGCTACTCTACATCTCTCAGTCCCCAGGGGGCAGCAGGTGCTGGACTACAATCAGAGTCCCAGGTACCACTTGAAGCAGTTACAGAGTAACAAAGGCAGCTGCCACATACGTTAAGCTGCACCTACCACATCACACTGCCGCCCCACACACCACAGACACCAACTCTTAGTTTTTATCTCCGGCTTCTGCCGCAGAGTGGGCAGAGATCCATCACAACAATGGTAATATATAACACTAACGGCACCTCAGTGATCCTAAGGCCAAAGTAAAATCTAAATGGTCGGCGCAGGGCCTTAGAATGCAGGCCCAGGTGGCCTGTCTTGATGGTAGAGTAGATTTGCTATATAGGCATCATGCTGTACCAATGGTATAGGGGGTAGATTTGTCCAGGTGCCATTGAAGAACTTAGACATTCAAAAGTTTTAAACTTTTTGATATTAATGGGTTTGCGCATATGAGTGCATGTGTGTGTGTGTAGTTGCATGTATTTAGGAGTCTGCTTGTAGCAGATTATAAACGAAATAATGGGCAGCATTGTGTAGCCTATTAAGAGTAGACCTCTGACCAGGCCTAGGAGTGTCATCGATACCCCTCACATACATACATCGGCATTTATAAAACATCGATAATCGCATCGATAATACATGTATATCGATACCGTATTTCTCCCCCCGGAAAGTGCAGATTTAGGGCTTTCAAGAACTGAGAGAATTTTGTAAAAATTCCAAGTAGAACCAGAGTTATTCGACAAAGTGTCACGTGATATGAAAATATCATGTGTAAGGATATTCAATAACATTAAAAAATATTTTCAAATGCCTCAATCTTCAACAGACGAGAGGGAATATACAAATGACTAACTTTTCTTCTAATTGGAGCATTTGAAAAATTCTTTCACTGTTAGAAAGCTCAGTTCAAGGCTATTTTGAGCTGTCTACAAATATTGATATAATCGAAATATCGAAATAATAAAGGTTAAGTCTAGGTCATAGACCTATGGGTTATTGTCTTCTATGTTCTATGTTTAATGCCAACACAGAGGATTATTTGGTAACTTTATTCATTCTGCTGCCCTTAAAGTGCCTGTATTGTTGCTATGTGGCCCGTAAGGGGTTAGTGACCGCGGGTGTGTGCAGGCTGCAAGAAATACGCTAATCCTCTATTGTTCCTGACTACTTAACCATGAGGTACAGCAGACAGGGACTATAGTAGGTGTCATATATTATGTTAGAACTGAGTGTACAGACCCTTATTGCCTCATTATTTTGAACATATATGTATTATTATAGGATTAAACAGAAACAACGACCTAGCTCTGGTGACAATTGTTCAGAGATAAACTATAGACCACATTTCCCTCTATGTTCCTATGTCTGTCAGAAACCCTCTTTAAACTTATGTGGTTCTGTGCGGCGGTTTCCATATATATGAATGTGTTATTGACTAACGTCAATAACACAATCGAAATAAATTGGATACCAATGACACTCCTATGTCCAGGCCCCAGTCACCGACTGCCCTTTATGGTTCCTGGGTGGGTCTGTGCAGTGGCATGGGCTAGTTGCGGTCTCGCATTGATTCTGTTTTTCAGAAAATCAATATACGTATGGGGAGTGTGGAGCAGAGACTTGCGTTTCTTTATAAACGTTCTCACTGTGGCTGGCGAGGCTGAATTGGCACTGTATAACAAGCTCCATTTGCCACCGAGATCAGTAAAAAGCAATGTTATGTCAAATTCAGCCCTACCGCTCTCTCACCGGATGTCCCACAGACACCACAGCATCAACTCAGAGCATCACTTGTACAAATAACACCAAATTCTGAAATTCTGAACAGATTTATGTATATGACTGTACTAATGGTACCCAGATGCTAAGTTACCTGACATCTTCTAAAGCAGACACCTCAATAAGTGAGTTTATCTGAAGGTAATTACAGCTCTTTGGAGCTTCCCAAACTTTGAAATGCACTAATGGTGTCCATTAGGCCAAAATAATTAAATTGTTTGTTTCAGGTAAAATTAGGTAGGGTAGGTCAGATTTGATTTTATTTTGTCATTTTCTATTTTTTTGATTTTTTGATTGGGTCGGCCCTGATTTGCCAGGTAGGGTTACTTTTTTTGCCTTATTATTACACCACACCCATCTATGGTGTGTCCACTATTACACCATGTACCATCTATGGTGTGTCCACTATTACACCACACCCATCTATGGTGTGTCCACTATTACACCATGTACCATCTATGGTGTGTCCACTATTACACCATGTACCATCTATGGTGTGTCCACTATTACACCATGTACCATCTATGGTGTGTCCACTATTACACCATGTACCATCTATGGTGTGTCCACTATTACACCATGTACCATCTATGGTGTGTCCACTATTACACCATGTACCATCTATGGTGTGTCCACTATTACACCATGTACCATCTATGGTGTGTCCACTATTACACCATGTACCATCTATGATGTGTCCACTATTACACCACACCCATCTATGGTGTGTCCACTATTACACCATGTACCATCTATGGTGTGTCCACTATTACACCATGTACCATCTATGGTGTGCCCACTATTACACCATGTACCATCTATGGTGTGTCCACTATTACACCATGTACCATCTATGGTGTGTCCACTATTACACCATGTACCATCTATGGTGTGTCCACTATTACACCATGTACCATCTATGGTGTGTCCACTATTACACCATGTACCATCTATGGTGTGTCCACTATTACACCATGTACCATCTATGGTGTGTCCACTATTACACCACACCCATCTATGGTGTGTCCACTATTACACCATGTACCATCTATGGTGTGTCCACTATTGCACCATGTACCATCTATGGTGTGTCCACTATTACACCATGTACCATCTATGGTGTGTCCACTATTACACCATGTACCATGTATGGTGTGTCCACTATTACACCACACCCATCTATGGTGTGTCCACTATTACACCATGTACCATGTATGGTGTGTCCACTATTACACCATGTACCATCTATGGTGTGTCCACTATTACACCATGTACCATCTATGGTGTGTCCACTATTACACCATGTACCATGTATGGTGTGTCCACTATTACACCATGTACCATCTATGGTGTGTCCACTATTACACCACGTACCATCTATGGTGTGTCCACTATTACACCATGTACCATCTATGGTGTGTCCACTATTACACCATGTACCATCTATGGTGTGTCCACTATTACACCACACCCATCTATGGTGTGTCCACTATTACACCATGTACCATCTATGGTGTGTCCACTATTACACCATGTACCATCTATGGTGTGTCCACTATTACACCACACCCATCTATGGTGTGTCCACTATTACACCACACCCATCTATTATTATAATTACGAGTATCTCATCCTGCAGCAGCTAAAGTTTGCATTAATTACACCTGGCGGTCTGAGTGTTGTCCGGCACCAGAAGCAACCTTTAACTTTGTTTATCTGCTGCTGAAACATAACCTTCACGGCCCTGGTGTAAATATACCAGACGCCTACAGATAATCTCATCAAGCAATTAATCAATTACTGCTCTCTCTGTCTCTCTCACACACACTAAGTAACAAACACATCAATCAAACATTAGAAAATCTAGCAAGGGTACCTGGTGTGCTGTTTGCTGCATACATACAAACTATATTACAGTCAGACCCTGATAACAGCTCTACACTGGTACTTGCCTAAAATCTGTCATAGACTGGGGACTCTCTTCTTATACTAGATTTGTCTTTTTTGAGATATCAGCTTTTGCATGTTTATAGCAAGTTGCAATCAGCTTACGATGAGATGATCCTGTACATATTTCCCACAATAGTTCATGTCTGGTTACCATGGTTTGACTGTACATCACTATATTAAAGATGTTACTCACCATCGCCGGCTGGTCTCTCGTTGAAGCCAGTCTGGATGCGTTCTGGGGGTGCCGGTGAGAGTCGTGCATCGCGGGGTGCCTCAGGTACAGTGGTGGCTGCTACGCGGCCCCGACCTACAGGCGTGAGCTGCCAGTGTGCGGGCATGTCGCGTACACCTGCTGTCCCACCTCCCCCTGGCACACCTGTACCGCGCTGCAGGGACCCCAGCCCTGCCCCACCATTCACCAACCTCTCACCCTGCTGGAGGTCACCCAGAAGGTCCTGGCCATCTCCATCTGCCGCCATGCCCCCGCCGCTCCCCCCAGGGGGCGCCGCCCCGTAGGCAGAGGGCGGGTCTGAGGAGAAGTGTGAGGTGGGGGAAGATGTGGGGCGCTGGTCGTCACAGGAGGAAGCAGGCAAGTAGCTGGGGAAAGGCTCAGTCTCTGCCTTCCGCACACCTACCAGGGATGTCCCGTTGACACCACGGTATGCGGCCTCACCGGGGCCTGAGGTGGGTGCAGACTGGGAGGATTGGGAGGAGGCGGCAGGCCCGTGTGTAGAGAAGGAGCTGTCACCTAGGTACTCACTGCCACCATGCACAGGGTCGTCATTCCCGTTAATCAGTTCATCTATTGCCCGCTGGAGGCTCTGCTCATTTTCTGAGTATGCGTGTTCACCATTAGATAGTGGCTCTGTCTTGAGGACTTCTGGTTTGATGACGAGCCCGTTAACATGGCCGCCGTAGCCTGGTACCACCCCCTCCACCTTACTCTGCAGCTTGTTGACTGCCGGCAACGACTTCTTGTTACGTTTACCCCTGGGCATTATATGACCCTCCTGAAACACACAAAAACACCAGTTAACATATTTAGTGTTAAATATATTCACCCACTCATCCATTAACATGGTATATGTTAAATATCCACACAATAACTATGACAGGTCCTCAACAAACTAGACACAATATCCACATACAGAATATTAGTGTTCGCAGCACGCGGTCCACACAGGCCACAACTACTATCTACGCATACAACACAGCAAACAATACCACATTAAACCTAATGAGCGCACATCAATAGAGGAAATGTGTTATCCAAGTTGACGCTTAGGAGGTCATTTTGTCACAAAAATGGATACCTCTTGGTTCTTTCTAGTCTAAAAATTGCCCAAAATGTGGGAGGTGTGGGATTATTAGATCTTGTGCATTAATTAGGTCAAATACGGTAGAGCAAATCTAGGAGAATGCTTTCTGTCTCCTTCTAACATAGAATTCCAAAAATATTTCTGTGGACAAGTGCCTTAAACTAACAATATGCAAATAATGCACAAATTAACTATATACAAAAGTATAGTGCTATTTGCTGCATTTAACTGAGAATATATATATAGTACAGAATGATGCTACATGTATAGGTGGTTAGTAGAGGCTGTAAGGACATAGCGAGAGGACCTTACAGACATGGCGCAGCCCGCTACCATCACCCAGCAGCAGCAGCAGCAGCCCGCGGGGAGAGGAAGACACCATCATAGTGAGACAGCGCTCCCACCCACCACCACCAACACACCCCATCTTACACCCTGCTTCTACCCGTGGGGTCAAGGTGATGGAATCTACGGAATAACCCAGCAGACTGGTGCAAGGTTACCAGGGGGACTCATACCCCCCCCATGTTAACCACAGAACCATAGCGCGTGTTGTTAATTAATCTGTAGCCACCTTGAGTCACTTAGTGTCTAAATGTTCCGCTGCCGTCTCGGTTTTAGTTTTATGTCTTAGTGAGAAATAGGTTTGCATCATTTACCATGATTCTTGTCTTTTTAAAGTCGGCAAAGTAGATCTAGGCAGCAGCAGACGAGGTCTGCGTCTGTAAGTAGATAATGCACGATGAGTCAGTGACTCGACACGGTCAACACACACACACACATACAGCTAGCACAGCACAGCACCAAGCTGGTACTAAGCCACCTCTGGTGTACGAGGCCATTCCATTCTAACATCTTGGATTACCCATCAACCACTGGGATTTATGTTAGGGTCAATTTTCTCTTTTTTTTTGCTTTTGGTGAATGGCAATGTATATGAAAAAGAATATCAAAAAGTCCAGCAGTTCTCCACCCTTTCTGGAATTCTCTAGACAAAATATTAAAATTTCCTAAAATTACCCTACACTTGGCCATAATTAAGCTTTTCATTCTTTTCGCCCTCTGCCCGATGTGTCAAAAATTGCATTTTTTTCTGCCCCCTTGGCTGCCCAAAATATTAGCTGAAAAGTCAGTAATCCAAGTTACCAGAATAAAATGGCCTTAAGATATATATAGTACGGGACTACAGCAAGTACCATGCAAACACACACCCCTCAGTTTGCAAAGGTACCCCGTAAATACAAATTAAACGGGGAAGGTAACTTGTACGACAATATGAAAGGGGAAGGTATCCCATTACCACATAATATAAGGGGAATGTCTCGCTGTTACCACAAAATGAAAGGGGAACCCAGTTACCACCTATGTGCACCATACTAGGCTATATGTCAGTACAGGCTAAGGATAGTTCTAAGGCCCCCAATGTGCACCATAATAGGCTATAAGTCAGTACAGTCTAAGTATGGACTAAGGCCCCCAATGTGCACCATAATAGGCTATATGTCAGTACAGTCTAAGTATGGACTAAGGCCCCCTATGTGCACTATAATAGGCTATATGTCAGTACAGTCTAAGGATAGTTCTAAGGCCCCCAATGTGCACCATAATAGGCTATATGTCAGTACAGTCTAAGGATAGTTCTAAGGCCCCCTATGTGCACCATAATAGGCTATATGTCAGTACAGTCTAAGTATGGACTAAGGCCCCCAATGTGCACCATAATAGGCTATGAGTTAGTACAGGCTAAGGATAGTTCTAAGGCCCCCAATGTGCACCATAATAGGCTATGAGTTAGTACAGTCTAAGTATGGACTAAGGCCCCCAATGTGCACCATAATAGGCTATGAGTCAGTACAGGCTAAGGATAGTTCTAAGGCCCCCAATGTGCACCATAATAGGCTATGAGTTAGTACAGTCTAAGTATGGACTAAGGCCCCCAATGTGCACCATAATAGGCTATGAGTCAGTACAGGCTAAGGATAGTTCTAAGGCCCCCAATGTGCACCATAATAGGCTATGAGTTAGTACAGTCTAAGTATGGACTAAGGCCCCCGATGTGCACCATAATAGGCTATGAGTCAGTACAGTCTAAGTATGGACTAAGGCCCCCTATGTGCACCATAATAGGCTATGAGTTAGTACAGTCTAAGTATGGACTAAGGCCCCCAATGTGCACCATAATAGGCTATGAGTTAGTACAGTCTAAGTATGGACTAAGGCCCCCGATGTGCACCATAATAGGCTATGAGTCAGTACAGTCTAAGTATGGAATAAGGCCCCCAATGTGCACCATAATAGGCTATGAGTTAGTACAGTCTAAGTATGGACTAAGGCCCCCGATGTGCACCATAATAGGCTATGAGTCAGTACAGTCTAAGTATGGACTAAGGCCCCCTATGTGCACCATAATAGGCTATGAGTTAGTACAGTCTAAGTATGGACTAAGGCCCCCAATGTGCACCATAATAGGCTATGAGTCAGTACAGTCTAAGTATGGACTAAGGCCCCCGATGTGCACCATAATAGGCTATGAGTCAGTACAGTCTAAGTATGGAATAAGGCCCCCTATGTGCACCATAATAGGCTATTGAGGTTTCCCATAATACACTCTGTTCATGGAGGTTTCCTGGTAATTAGCATAATTAGGTCAGTTATGTGACTTGCTCTGGCCAATGGCATTGGTCACATGACTGACCTACTTATGCTAATTAACAGGAAACCTCCACGAACAGAGTGTATTATGGGAAACTGCAATAGCCTGAATAATAGGCTATGAGTCAGT
The DNA here is from genome assembly GCA_949317995.1 of Acholoe squamosa. Taxonomy (NCBI): domain Eukaryota; kingdom Metazoa; phylum Annelida; class Polychaeta; order Phyllodocida; family Polynoidae; genus Acholoe; species Acholoe squamosa. Next base: position 79,907,033 of record OX439044.1, on the reverse strand, counting down.
ACAGTCTAAGTATGGAATAAGGTCACCAATGTGCACCATAATAGAGTCAGTACAGTCTAATGATAGTTCTAAGACCCCCTATGTGCACCATAATAGTCAGTATAGTTTAAGGATAGTTCTAAGGCACCCTACTATACGGTCGATGTAAGGATGGGTCAGGGTAAGCCCTGAGTAAGCCTGAATTCAATACATGTCTAAATAATGCAGGGGCTGATCAATATGACAGGTGGTTCGTCTCGTTAACTGCGCCACTAGACATAATCCCGGCACCTGCCCTGCACCCACCCTGGTAACCAGGTGTATTATAACCCCGCCATGTCCAGGTGTAATACGAGCTGTGTAATTCCAGTACTCAGTTCAGTCTGACTGAGCACCGGGCCCCAACATCACCAGGTCCCAACATCACATGGACACTGGTGCAGTATGAACCAATGTCCAAGTAACGTATAACCGGCACACTAAATCCTGGTGCTATATGACACAAATGTGTACCATAAAACATCATATACAAACTGGGGCTTACACATGAATCAAAACTCCAGCTTTGATTGTTTCATATCTAAGATGCCTATATAGGGTGTGCCCAAGTCATGCAGGGTTGTTAGAAGTATACTTTAGTCTCAATGATGTGTTAGCTATTAAGATGGTTAATTTGGTTAAACTTGATGGCTGTCAGTCTGAATGAAGTGTTAGCTATGTAGGTGGTTAATTTGCTATTGCGCGGGTGGGAGATCAGCCCGGCATATGGCAGGCAGCTTATCCTACACCATGTTAAGTCATGCGCTTGTTAAGGTGGCATGGTGCGCTAGTTAAGGTGGCATGGTGCGCTTGTTAAGGTGGCATGGTACACTAGTTAAGGTGGCATGGTGCGCTAGTTAAGGTGGCATGGTGCGCTAGTTAAGGTGGCATGGTGCGCTAGTTAAGGTGGCATGGTGCGCTTGTTAAGGTGGCATGGTGCGCTAGTTAAGGTGGCATGGTGCGCTAGTTAAGGTGGCATGGTGCTCTGGTTAAGGTGGCATGGTGCGCTAGTTAAGGTGGAATGGTGCGCTAGTTAAGGTGGCATGGTGCGCTTGTTAAGGTGGCATGGTGCGCTAGTTAAGGTGGCATGGTGCGCTAGTTAAGGTGGCATGGTGCGCTAGTTAAGGTGGCATGGCGCGCTAGTTAAGGTGGCATGGTGCGCTTGTTAAGGTGGCATGGTGCGCTAGTTAAGGTGGCATGGTGCACTAGTTAAGGTGGCATGGTACACTAGTTAAGGTGGCATGGTGCTCTGGTTAAGGTGGCATGGTGCGCTAGTTAAGGTGGCATGGTGCGCTAGTTAAGGTGGCATGGTGCGCTAGTTAAGGTGGCATGGTGCGCTTGTTAAGGTGGCATGGTGCGCTTGTTAAGGTGGCATGGTGCGCTTGTTAAGGTGGCATGGTGCGCTTGTTAAGGTGGCATGGTGCGCTTGTTAAGGTGGCATGGTGCGCTTGTTAAGGTGGCATGGTGTGCTAGTTAAGGTGGCATGGTGCGCTTGTTAAGGTGGCATGGTGGGCTCGTTAAGGTGGCATGGTGCACTCGTTAAGGTGGCATGGTGCGCTTGTTAAGGTGGCATTGATTGATTGATTTGTTTAACGTCCTAAGGCCGTAGGCCTCATAAGGTGGCATGGTGCGCTTGTTAAGGTGGCATGGTGCGCTCGTTAAGGTGCCATTGTGGGCTCGTTAAGGTGCCATGGTGCACTCGTTAAGGTGCCATGGTGGGCTCGTTAAGGTGCCATGGTGCACTCGTTAAGGTGCCATGGGGCGCTTGTTAAGGTGGCATGATGCCTCCAGGGTCCTGTACTACATGATACATTCACACTGTGTCAGTCTACTACCGTAGCACCTCGTGTATAAGATGCACCAATGAGGCATATACATCAGGGATGTAAGTCAGGAATAGGCAAAAATCAGGAAGCCATACATTTACTTGATATAAAAGCCCTCTATTTTTCACAAATAGCCCTCCTTACCACTCATGTAAGGAAAATAAATGTCATTCAAAAATTTCAGAAATCAGGAAATCCTGATAAATCCTGAAGACTTACATACATACATCTGAGACCGCCTTATTATAGAACTCCACAAACACAGAGTGCACCTTATAGATGGGGTAGAAATCACATTGGATTAGTACTTCTGCCCCATGATTGCTGCACTAGTATGTTGTACTCACCAGTGCTGCATTCATGCATCATGATAAATAGCCCATGACCAGTGCTGCATTCATGCATCATGATAAATAGCCCATGACCAGTGCTGCATTCATGCATCATGATAAATAGCCCATGACCAGGGCTGCATTCATGCATCATGATAAATAGCCCATGACCAGGGCTGCATTCATGCATCATGATAAATAGCCCATGACCAGTGCTGCATTCATGCATCATGATAAATAGCCCATGACCAGGGCTGCATTCATGCATCATGATAAATAGCCCATGACCAGGGCTGCATTCATGCATCATGATAAATAGCCCATGACCAGGGCTGCATTCATGCATCATGATAAATAGCCCATGACCAGGGCTGCATTCATGCATCATGATAAATAGCCCATGACCAGTGCTGCATTCATGCATCATGAGGCTGCACCTTAGAGCTGAAAATTGATGCTTTAGTAGAGATAACCCCCTATAAGACGCACCCTCACATCTAATAAGCACATTGCTGCTGTGGGCTTAGGCAGGAGTGGATTATATTAAATAAAAAAACTCCCAGTCTCTCCCTAGATGGATCTAGACAGAACTAAATTGCCATGTACACAACTACAACAGGATACCGTTTCATTGTGAAAAACCACCTTGGCCCTCATAGATTTAGATAATGATTACCCCGGCCCTTATTCACTGTCTATTTTCAGATTGTACGAGATTTTTCAACACCACCTTATCCCCGGCGCTTATAGAAAACCGGTGCCTATTGGCTATTCAAAACTTGAAGCTTTATGACGATGATACGGTAAGTGTTTTGTTACAAGTATAAAGTATAAAGATGACATGTACCTGTGTGTGGTGCTGTAGTAGTGTGTAGTAGTCCTGTATAGCTACTCTGTGTGTGTGTGTGTGTGTGTGTGTGTGTGTGTGTGTGTGTGTGTGTGTGTGTGTGTGTGTGTGTATGTGGGTCGGTGCTGTCTCTATGAGGGTGTTTGTGTGTGTGGGGGGGGGGGAGAGGGAGACCAGATTCCCTCACTACTGTATTATGAGTGGGGGGGGGGGTGGTGGTTTGTGTGGTGGTGGTTGGAGGGGGGGGGGGGTATACCTCCCTAGCAGACAAAGGCCCGTGCTACCATAGGCTGCTGCCACCCCATCTGTCCTGTCCACCCCCTCCCCATATATCCCCCCACAACCCTTATACACACACAGACCCCCTCCCATAGCAGTACCACTGGACTCATCCACCCCCCCCCCCACAACCCTTATACTACCCCCACCCACACACACAGACCCCCTCCCATAGCAGTACCACTGGACTCATCATTAGGACGAGGTCAGCCCTGTGTGTGTGTGGGGGGGGGGGGGCAGCTGTCAGGTTCCAGGTTGTAACATAATGGACTGGGTGCCTGGGTGCTGGGGTGGAATCCTCCCCAGAGAGTAGATGATAATCCTACATAATAATTCAGTGTAAACCCTAATTAATATTCACACAGCCCAGATGGAGGACAGTGGCTCTCATAGTCACCAAGGTTTTAAAGTAATCAATCACCATCCTTTAATGTACCGTAAATTCCCGCATATAAGCCGTGAGAAAAACACAGGTGCAGTATGTAGCACAAAGCTGCGGCTTATATGTGGCTTTTAGCACTGTGAGGAAGTACTCAACCATCAATCTTTAGGCACCGGGTACATCTTGATATCAGTCTATCACCAAACTCAGGCTGCGGCTTATATGTGGCTTTTAGCACTGTGAGGAAGTACTAAACCATCAATCTTTAGGCACTGGGTACATCTTGATATCAGTCTATCACCAAACTCAGGCTACAGCTTATATGTGGCTTTTAGCACTGTGAGGAAGTACTCAACCATCAATCTTTAGGCACTGGGTACATCTTGATATCAGTCTATTACCAAACTCAGGCTACAGCTTATATGTGGCTTTTAGCACTGTGAGGAAGTACTCAACCATCAATCTTTAGGCACCGGGTACATCTTGATATCAGTCTATTACCAAACTGAGGCTGCGGCTTATATGTGGCTTTTAGCACTGTGAGGCAGTACTAAACCATCAATCTTTAGGCACCGGGTACATCTTGATATCAGTCTATTACCAAACTCAGGCTGCGGCTTATATGTGGCTTTTAGCACTGTGAGGCAGTACTAAACCATCAATCTTTAGGCACCGGGTACATCTTGATATCAGTCTATTACCAAACTCAGGCTGCGGCTTATATGTGGCTTTTAGCACTGTGAGGAAGTACTCAACCATCAATCTTTAGGCACTGGGTACATCTTGATATCAGTCTATTACCAAACTCAGGCTACAGCTTATATGTGGCTTTTAGCACTGTGAGGAAGTACTCAACCATCAATCTTTAGGCACCGGGTACATCTTGATATCAGTCTATTACCAAACTGAGGCTGCGGCTTATATGTGGCTTTTAGCACTGTGAGGCAGTACTAAACCATCAATCTTTAGGCACCGGGTACATCTTGATATCAGTCTATTACCAAACTCAGGCTGCGGCTTATATGTGGCTTTTAGCACTGTGAGGCAGTACTAAACCATCAATCTTTAGGCACTGGGTACATCTTGATATCAGTCTATTACCAAACTCAGGCTACAGCTTATATGGAAGAAATAAAGCACCATGGCGATAAATCAAAAATCTTTTAGTAACATCATGCTCGCAATACGCAGGTGACAGGTTATTTATTTTACGCGGTGGTTAATCTATTTACATTTATATAAAAGTGTTGAGGTGAAGAGACATCATGACAGAGAAATAATGAAATGGTCAAATAGCCTCGTGCCAGAGCTCCCCTGGGGTGTCAGAACCTGAGTGCTGGGGGAGGGGAGGGTGCTGGTGTAGGCTGTGTGCACTGGTGTGTGGTACATGGAAGACATGTTGTATTATATACCCCCATAGTGGGACACATTATTCACTAATGAGATAATTCCCTTTATTCAGTGTAGGCTTTTTTTTTTTTATCTCTCCGGATACAAGATTAAGCAATGTTGCCCCCTACTAAGGGTTCCGCTACCCAGGTACAGGGTGTGTTGTTTTTTGGTGCGTATACATGTACCCAGTATTATAATTCGGACTTACAATGAATCCCTCAATATTAAGTTACTTAGAAATATGGGACATCCCCACTCCAGTATTTTTTAGTGATTCCAATTTAACTGAACACTAATACCCCTTAATATTATCATGATGAACCAGCAGGTTTGGAATCAGCACCAGCTTTGTGTATAAAGCTGTGTGTCCCACTTCCACCATATCACAGTCACTGACTCAGTGTGTACCACTAACTCCCCATGTATAAGGCAAACCTCCTAACTAAGGGTTAGTCGGGGGGGGTTGTATTAGGGGTATGTGTATCGTGGGGTATGTGTATCGTGGGGTGTGTGTATTGTGGGGTGTGTGTATTGTGGGGTATGTGTATTGTGGGGTGTGTGTATCATGGGGTATGTGTATTGTGGGGTGTGTATTGTGGGGTGTGTGTATTGTGGGGTATGTGTATCGTGGGGTGTGTGTATTGTGGGGTATGTTTGTTTGTTTGTTTGTTTAGTTTTACGTCCGGGGGCCATCGAGGAACTCAGACATTCAAGAATTTTAAACTATTCAATAGTAATGGTAGGCTGCGGGCCTACCTCGGGTTTGCGCATATGAGTGGGTGTGTGTGTGTGTGCGCGCGTGCATATATTTATGAGTCTGCTTGTAGCAGTGGGACACGGCTCGTAGTGGTGAAATACCACTCGTGGCTCAAGGCCCCTCTTTATCGTGCTGCCTCACGCAGGTAACATGTCGCAAACTGTAGACACATCACCCAGTCGGTCACATTATCCTGACACCGACGGACCAGCCATTTTTTTTTTTTTTTTTTTTTTTTTTTAAATTATATGTATGTATGATCTATATGTACTTATATAAGTTTGATCCTTTGAGGAAGTTCAGGAGTTCTTTTGTTTCTATTGTGTTGAAGACAGCTTTCAGTGTTGTTGCATTTTTAAGATATTTTCTTCTGTTGCTTGCAGTCCTTCGACAGTTGAGCAAGATATGCTTAACTGTGAGTTCAGTCTTGCATTGTTGGCACATTGGTTGGGCTTCACGTTTCAGATGGTGTTCGTGTGTAAGCCTTGTGTGGCCAATTCGTAGACGTGTTAGTTTCACTTGTGGTGTGTGTATTGTGGGGTGTGTGTATCGTGGGGTATGTGTATTGTGGGGTGTGTGTATCGTGGGGTATGTGTATTGTGGGGTGTGTGTATTGTGGGGTGTGTGTATTGTGGGGTGTGTGTATTGTGGGGTGTGTGTATTGTGGGGTATATGTATCATGGGGGGTGTGTATTGTGGGGTGTGTGTATCGTGGGGTATGTGTATTATGGGGTATGTGTATCGTGGGGGTGTGTATCATGGGGTGTGTGTATTGTGGGGTATGTGTATTGTGGGTATGTGTATTGTGGGGTATGTGTATTGTGGGGTGTGTATTGTGGGGTTGTGTGTATTGTGGGGTATGTGTATTGTGGGTATGTGTATTGTGGGGTATGTGTATTGTGGGGTTGTGTGTATTGTGGGGTATGTGTATTGTGGGTATGTGTATTGTGGGGTATGTGTATTGTGGGGTTGTGTGTATTGTGGGGTATGTGTATTGTGGGTATGTGTATTGTGGGGTATGTGTATTGTGGGGTTGTGTGTATTGTGGGGTTGTGTGTATTGTGGGGTATGTGTATTGTGGGGTATGTGTATTGTGGGGTGTGTGTATTGTGGGGTATGTGTATTGTGGGGTGTGTGTATTGCGGGGTTGTGTGTATTGAGGGGGTGTGTGTATCGTGGGGTTGTGTGTATTGTGGGGTATGTGTATTGTGGGGTATGTGTATTGTGGGGTGTGTGTATTGTGGGGTATGTGTATTGTGGGGTGTGTGTATTGCGGGGTTGTGTGTATTGAGGGGGTGTGTGTATCGTGGGGTGTGTGTATTGTGGGGTGTGTGTATCGTGGGGTGTGTGTATTGTGGGGTGTGTGTATTGTGGGGTTGTGTGTATTGTGAGGTTGTGTGTATTGTGGGGTATGTGTATTGTGGGGTATGTGTATTGGCTATGTTTGGGTGTGTGTATTGGGGACTTCGTGACTTATCCTACTCCCTGTGTTCTACTGTTAAACGTATTAATTTTCACGCAGTACAAATTTTCGCTATTTTTGCGCACTACATACGAAAATAAGATGTGCGTGAAAATCACCCACAAACTCTCATTAGACCACCCAACCTGTATTTGCGTGACAATATGATTGGGAGAAAAGGCATTTCTGTGCCCTCTACGCGAAAATTTAGCTGCGCAAAAATATCTATGTTTACAGTAGTTAGTGTAAGGATCTGTTGATGATGTTATTGTGTTGGTGAATAGCTTAGTGTATTAGTAGTAGTAGTATTAGTAGTAGAATTATAAAAAGTGGGGACAGGTTAGAAGCTACTACACTAGAACTTGTACAACTACCGTAAGTCCCGGGACTTAAGAACTACCATAAAACCTGCCATATAAGGCACAACCGCGTATAAGCAGCACCCTGACTTCAAGATAATGCTATAAGCCACACCTGAGGCATGAAATGGTTACCATTACTTAGTATTGCCCTATCTATAGAAAACCCCACATATAAGCCACACCCTCACTTCGGGAGGAATCTATAAAGCCGTGATGGGCTTCTGAAATGGTCTATGAGCAGCGGCTTATTCATGGGGATTCACAGTAAACCTACAATCAGGACATGGCTGATCTCACTGTGCACTGTATAATATTCAGGTATTTCACATTAAACAATGGCATTAACTTTGTAACATGTAAGTTTTAATCTGGCTCATAGCTGATGTCAATCACAATGTGGGGCTAATAATATACAGCGTAGTGCATACACTGGGATTTCTCCAACATGTAGTACCGTAAATTCTCTCGTATAAGCCTGACCCTGGTATAAGCCGCACCCTGAGTTTGAGAGAAAGCTATAAGCCTCAGCTAGGGCTTGGAAATTGGCAGTTCAGTACTATTTTGTAGTGTAAAAATACTAAAATACCCTCGTATAAGCCGCACCCAGACTTTGGGCTGATTCTATAAGCCTCATTTTCATTTGGATTCTGGTACTAGCCACGGCTAATAGGAGAGAATTTACGGTACCACAAAAACCTATGTATAAGCCACATATTTATAGACAGTTTCAGAGGCCTGCTGCGACTTTGATTACTTGTCCTGAAGTCAAGAGCTGCTTCTATAAACTCTATACGGGTGTGGTATATACCGTAGTGACTTGTATAAGATAAAGAGAGACGGGATTTCTAATTAACACTGGTCTCAAATTAGAGTGAGGGGAACAGGGTTAGCAAAATTGATTTTAAGCACTGAAAACAGTATTCAATTAAACATCTGTCTTGTATAAGCGCCGGGGTACAGTCGGCTTGAAAACAATGAGCGTGCGGGCACTTATACAGGGCACTATGTTACACAGGGTAGAACGATACATGTCATGGTGCTTGTTAGTCTATATGATGCTGAAGGACTGAGTACACAGGCAGGCTTCTACTATTGGGTATGGGGACTGGGTACTAGATAGCTAGTACTAGAAAAATAAAAGGGTGGGCTAAGACTAAGGGTGTTACAGCAGGCTTCTACAGCCTAGTACAGCAGCAGCAGTAGAAGAGGCAGTAGGGTGGGTGGGGGGGGGGGGGGGTTGTAGCAGCCATACATCTCTACAATAGCCCAGGTAGCAGGCAGCCCTAGTAAGGCAGCAGGTGCAGTATGGTGGGGTAGGATGAGAAGCTAACAAAGGAACCTGTACAAACCCTACCACCATAGCACAATCCCCCATACATGATATACTCCAGTAATATTATAAAGTAGTACCTAATGTAGAAACCTGCCTGGCTGACTGCAGGCCGCCCTCCGCCTTCAAGGCTTCAGCCACACCAGCAGCAGCAGCAACAGCAGCGGCCGATCCTCTCTCACTACTTAATGCCTCTCTGTAGTAGCCTGAGTCTGTGCCACCAAGATCTGCGCCACCAGCGACACAGACTTGAATATTCAAATGTAGCCTTCTGCTACTGCCGCTGTCCCGGGCTGTGGTCGTACCGCGCCCGCCGCGCTACGGACGGACGGGTGGAGGCCTACAACAACACGACAACATCACTACATCACACACAACATCAATATATGATAGAAATCTAGGCCTGCCTCCTGCCCGCCCCGTGCTGTCGGTGGCTTTAGTTAAACAGAGTGCCAGGGTTTTGTTAATGGCGGCGGCCGAGGCTGCAGCAGCAGCAGCAGCGGCCTGCCCCGCGGCCGCCATTCCCGTCACCCCGAACTCACCAACCAACGCCGCCATGGCTCAAACATCGCCAAATAAAACACGCCATTATCCCTAAAATGCACGATCAGGGCCCAGCCCGACCCCTGTAGGACACGATGAGGCCGTGTGAGGGAGGAGGGAGCCCGGGGAGGCAGGAGGGAGGACAGAAAGAAGGGCAGACATGACGGAAAGTGGCTTCACTCCGGCATACAATGGGGCCTCATGTCGGCCTTACGGCGCCTACATCTCTCTCCGTCAAATCTCCAAACCTACCTTGGCACTGTACGCCGGCTTCGTGAGATACACCTGACAAACGATGGTGCCTTGGGGGTCCTGGGGTCGAGTAGTCCTGTTTGTTTGGTTCTGGGGTCGGCCTGAATCTGTATTTTGGGTGTAAACTGGTGTAAATAGTGTTTGTAAATTGGTCTAGGTCTTGTCTGTCAGCACGCCGACCCCGCTACTCGTCCTACTTACACTGACTGCCGCCAGACGCCGCCACCACGCGCCGCCTGCAGCGCCGCCACGCGCCGGGCCTGGCAACCAGCGGCTATTGACCCATTGAGGTAATCCCTATGTAATTGGGGCATGAGGTAGCTAGACAATGAACCCCCCCCCACCTACAGTCACAGGGCCACACAATTAGATTATATAACATGCCATACCTCACATGCACACTTTAGTACATACGGACTATTGTAGCAGGCTGACAGCAGACCAAAGTCTAAAACTATTAGGGGCCTAAAGGGACTGGTCAATTTTCTAAAGTGGGGGGGGGGGGAGTTGAAAGGTGGGTAGACAATTTTTTCAACATCTTCTGGGGGAACAAAATAATTTTACCAGTTTTTACCTAAATAAAAAAAACCTGCAAATTACTAAAGGTTAAGGCGCGCATCTGATTTTTATTTTGGGGGGGGGCGTCATTTTGCAAAATCAGTTCTTAGTGGCGGGGTCACGATCATTTTGGTCATAGTGTTGGGGGGTCCGAAAAAAATCTGCTGATCCTACAAAAGTCCATCAATCCCCCCCCCCAGCTAGCAATAAATAATTCGGCCCCCATGCTCGGCCCTAAAAGTTATCATGACTCCTCCCCCAACTAAAAAAAGAATACCCTCCCGCACCAAGGATCTATTTTTTCAAAACGACCTCCCCGTCCCCCTTGACCCTGCCCTTTACCTATATCTAACAACCCCCCCCCCTCCCCAGCCTGGCAATAAATGTACATAAATGATAGCCAACTGCAATCCCCTGGGCTAAATCTATAACAAAATTTTGTGATAAAAAAAAGTTTGTTGTTAAACTACCATATATAAAATACCTTGGCCCTCGAATGCTGGCCACTGGAACTGTCAAAACGGAAGTAGTATTGATGGCGTGATTAGTAAAAGCTTAAAGATAATAAAGATAATTACCCATAATTTCGATTATTCCTTTAGTTCTTCTTCTGTTCTTAGGGAGTGATAATTTTTTAACAACAGGGGGGGCTGGTGGGTTTGTGCGTGGGCGTGCCTATAGTAATGCGCGGGGTTTACCACTGAAAACAGGTGAAATTATTTTGACCCCCCCATCATAGGTGTTGAAAAAGATTCTGACCCCCCCAGTCAAGGGGTTGACAAAATTCTTAGCAAGGCTTTCCCCACAACTTACGCCTATTCAATGTACATGTAGGTTGGCTTTTACAAAGGTTGGGGAGGCTATGTCTTACAGCATATGTCAAAGGTTGGGTGTTAGCACTTGCCGAGCAGTATGCCTATTTGTTATGGAGTGTGGATTAATAGAAATAAGGTGGTCATTCTAGACCTTATTTTTCCCGTATTATGTGATTTTCTACCCTTACTGCACCCAGAAAGAACAGAGGTGCATGTGCATGTTTATTCCATATGCATCAAAATTTGATCTTTCTTTTACCTTTATCAGATTCAGTTTGAAAAACTACCAAAAGGTTATTTTTGATCTCAAAAATGTCATTTTTGTTTTTGTTTTTGATGGTTTTGCCCTTGAAATCCACGTGAGAAGGCTGGGAATTTGTAAAATAATGATAGATCTTGTATCTACCACACTGTAAATAGTAAATGCTGTACATCTACAGCAAAAGTTGCTGGCAACAATGGTTCCAGTAGATTTTGCTGTAGGTCTACAGCAACTGACTTGCTGTAAAGGTACAGCAACATCTCCCATTGAACTACAGTAACTTCTACTGTTGTTCAACAGCAAAAGTTGCTGGCAGCAATTGTTCCAGTAGAATTTGCTGTAAATACACAGTAGATTGTATTTTGCTGTAAATGTACAGAAGATTGTAATGTTTTGGTCATTGCATATTGGTTGGCTTGACCAAGTAGAGATATGTAGTTGGGCCATCATGATAGCCAGCTATGTAGCATCATTTATAACTAAATGGGTGTAAAACTAGCCATTGAGTATCACACCCAAGTCACAACAGGCAAGTGTGGTGTATTACACCATCTTTGCAACAGGCACTTGAGCTGATACACTAGGAAGCTTGGTGTCCATACTCATATTTACTTCCAAGCCACAGGAAAGGTGTGTGTGACAGAATGTAGAAGTTTCTGCTTTAGTTTACATAGTTTAATGAAGAGTTCCACATGTTATCATACTAGAATACAATATGTTCACTCTTGCACATTATTCAATTATGTGACACATTTGACTTCCTTTTCATAGATGAAAATAGATTCAGCTTTGAGTAAAAATTATCTGCCAAAGAGATACTAAGGCCACCTGGTGCCAAAGCACAGAACCACAATGTCTACAGCAGTACTTGCTGTAATCCTGCATCTACAGCAAAACACTTAGTAACTGAACAGTGGGTGTTGCTGTATTTGGGGCTACAGCAAATATAGGAGAGTATATCTACAGCAACACTTGCTGTAATGTTGTATTTACAGCAACAAAGTTGATACTTGTACAGCAAAACTTTCTGTATTTTAGATTACAGCAACTTCTACTGTATGATCACAGCAAAATTTGCTGTATGTATACATTAATTTTTACAGTGCACCATCTAAGAAATTATCTATCCATAAGTAAAAGTGATGTGTCTATGGGGAGGGTACGTGTCACAGAGCGAACCCTGAATAAATTATGCCTCTAACTCAAATATAACCAGAGTAAAATAACATGGTAACATAAGTTTATATCAGAGATTTTTGGTTTTTTCCAACCCCCAGATTTTGCTGGTGTTGGGAAAACCCAATGTCCCGGTTTTCACTGGTGTTGGGAAAATCCAACAACCGGGCTGATAGTGATATTCACAGCAACTACTGATCAGAACCTCCAGTTTCTAACCCTTAGTTTCACTTTTGAAATCAATGCTGTTGCGATTGATATCGATCACACCTACTAAATTTATGTTAAAAAATGAGATCAGAATGAAATTGAAACACTAGAAAAATCTCAAAAAGTTTGTCTTTGTATGCGCAAATTTTGAAAAAGACAGCTGCAAGTGCGTCAATCACTACAGTTAGTCAGGAATAGGTCGCATGATATAGCTGGCTAAGACATCCTGTATTTCCCTGTGTATAAGGCCGTACGGGCTTGTAAACACACTTAAGTGGCAAATTGACCAGGATTATAAACAGGGCAAGCTTATATATATATATATTTCTCTACATGAAATAATGAGGGAGTGGCAAACAGTTTGCTCAAGACTTATCTATGCTTTGTACATCATTCTTTAGACATTTTCTATGATCCTTTATCTTTCTTTGCAACAAATATAGGGGTAGCGGAAATTGATATAGCTGAAAAAATATATGAATACCATATGTTGAAGTATGGTAATGCTCCAAAATGCTTTATCATTGAGCACAGAGGCCATACACAGGGAAATATAGTACCCACTTAAACTGCATCAGTAGTGGCCCATGCTAGCGCCCCCTATGGAGGAGCCTTAAAAATAGGTAATATTACAGATGTCAATCAATCAATGGCAGGGTATTCACATTTCAATTTATCAAAAGATTGGAACCATTTCGAAATAGGCTTTGCATTTATGCGAAATGAAAGCTGGCCAATGGCTGATAGTTTTTACGACATTCTACAACGGCCACCCCATTTTTAACACATAATTGGAATGGTTTAAATTCAGGTAGAATACACTTTAGCTGGCGTACATCTTACTGCACATTAGGATTAGCATAGGGTTAGCATTAGGGTAGCTAAAGGGTTCACTTCAGCACCTGCTAAAGTGCATTAGTCCCTCAATTTCTCCTAATATGACAGGAATGATGAGACCTGATGTACACAGACTTTGTTGAACATGGTTAAATGTATAAGGTAATGTGAAGGGAATCATTTTCTTTCAATCAGTTCTCAGGGAGGGGGGGGGGTCATTTTTTTTTCAACCCATTCCTAAGGGGGGGGTCACTTTTTTTCAACCTATTCCCGAGGGGGGGTCATTTTTTTTTGACGTATTCGTTCTGCCAGATTGGCACCCCCCCCTGCCATAAATAATGAACGCTCCCTTAGGTCTAAAAATACCATTATTCTTTGCAAGAGGGTTAGTAGTATATACATGCAAAGTCAGCGCAATGCTTCAGCTACTAACTAGGTCATGACCTACTGGTAGACCGGAAGTGACCTAGTTTCAGCCAATCAGAGGGCTGGATTTGACAGGAAGTGACGTCATAAGGTCATGACCTAGTTTTTTCGACCAATCAGAGAGCTGGATTCCATTTGACCTAGTGACCTGACCTAGTTGCATAAATTAAAAGAATTGCGCAATACCTAGGGTTGACCTACTTGCAAACCGGAAGTGACCTACTAACCTACTTGCAAAAACGTATGACCTACGTATGAGGGTGCATTCGCAATGCTTGTAAGAATTTACACAATGTTCTGATGCAATACTTTTATGGATTTACGCAATACTTATGACTCATTTTGTTATGTCTCTTCATTTCATGCATTAAAATAAAACACAACTCATCCATTTCACATAACATATTATATTTTTATTAGACACAATATTTACAGATGAAGACAGATTTTCCATTTCCGGGGCGTGCACATATACTACAGAAACATTTGTTGTGTGTGAATTTACTTGCTTGATACCAGCTTTGACCAGTGAGACTAGTTTTCCATGTGTTGTGGAAACAATAACTGTTAAGTTTGGCTATGTTAGATATAGCATGCTCGAACAAAGCCTGGGCCAGGAAGTAAGTTTGACTGTTTTTGGGTCCAGGTAAAAGACCAGATAAAAAACCATCCTTAAAGTTTACCTCGAAGGAGAAATGATTTCTCACTCCAGGTATACTTAAGGCCTGAAGTTCCAGTGAGACCTGCAGACATGTGAAACAAATAGTTTTAGCAATAGCAGATACTTCCAGTTTACAATTACACTGACAAAACACTCCTACTATGGGATTACATTCTAACTCTTGGAGAGTAAGAGCAAACTTTCTTACACTTCCTAAAGTGTACCTTGTGTAGTGTCTTGGGCAGCCAGGTTCAGTGTGCAATTGATATACTCCTATACACCAATCATGCAATATCAAGTTAACTTTTTTCACTCGACAATAGTACATGCAGTTTCTGTAGGCGTCCCAAAAAGCTGAAGAGAAATATTTGTACATTTTAACACTAGTTATACAGTGGTCAACAGTGTCTGGTTCAGCTCCTCTAAAATAACCAATGTTTTCTGCAGGTATTATTTCCCAAAAGAAATTCTCTGAACATCCACATGCTACAGAACTTATATCATTGTCAGGTGTTATAGAAGAAGCTTGATTATATGAAGCAACACTTTGTAAAACTGGACGCATGTAATAGTCATAAGGTGGAGTTTCTGTGGTTTGCTCCACAAGCATAGCTTCTAAACTTTCCATGTTAAAATGGTTGCTTAAATCTAACCAGATACTAATAATCTGGTGAACGTGACGCTATGAGTCAAGAAATCTGGTACCACTTTTTTCTGTTCCAACTTAATTTCTTCAGCGCCGGATTTTTTTATTTTTGTGGTGAACATGTACAGCGTTCACTTTTGTGAAAAGTTTTTTATTTTTTGGGTGATACAGTTCACTTTTTTTTACTTTTTTGTCAGTTTTTTTTCATGATACAGTACACATTTTTTACCTTTGTTGTTTATTTGAAAAATGTTCATTTGAACAAAAAATATTTTCCAGTTTAACACTGTTTTCTATGGAAAAAAATGTTCATTTGAACAAATGTTCGTTTGAACAATTGTTCAAATGAACATTTTCCATTTTAACACTGTTTTCTATGGGAAAAAATGTTCATTTGAACAAATGTTCGTTTGAACAATTGTTCAAATGAACATTTTCCATTTTAACACTGTTTTCTATGGTGAAAAATGACCATTTGAAAGCGGATCAGTGTCGGTGGTACTTGCCTTCAGACCTCTTCAAGGATAGGAGTATATTACCATGCTTCACTACTATGGAACACCTCCATACCTGGCCCCTAGGGGTCAGTACGCTGAATACTACAGAAAATCACAGTTTGGGAACGGTGCTTTACCAGCGTACGGTGGCAGGGGCAGACAAAGAGGGCACGGACTTGGCTCGTTAATAGGTGGTTTACTGAGAGGAGCTGTTCCCCTCTTAAGTAAAATAGGACGCTCAGCTGCCAAATCTGCAGGCAAAGCCTTGCTTACTACAGGAGCTGGAGTCTTGTCCGACGTGGTATCAGGAAAAGGCTTCAAGAAAAGTGTAGTTAGGAGAAGTAAAGCAACAGGGAAGAACTTACTCAAAAGGGCTGCTTCTTCTGCTCAAGGATACATAAGAGGTACATCTGGACCTCCTCCAGTCAAACGACGAGCAACCGGCAAGCGCGGAGGACGTAAGGGGCAACACGGCAGAGGTAGAGGACAAGCTAGAGGAAGGACCTTGTTCTAGTCATGAGTCTCCTTCATCCCAAGGGTCAGGTATGTGCAGTAGGTGAACTAGACCTACACGCCTTGCCTGTCACTGAAAAGGACATATTAAAGTGTCAAAAAATAACCAAAACTACCAACAATGTCCTGACTCCACACACTGAATCATTTGACTTCACCTTCGAACCAAGCAACCTGTACACAGACCTCTCAGAAACTGAGTTGTACATGGAACTGGAAGCCGTGGCGGCAGACGGAACAACTCACCTTGCCGTCGGCATAGAAGCTGCTCCAGTCAACAACTTGGCACACGCTCTCTTTGCTTCCTGTCAGTTGCTGATAAATGGGGAGAAAGTCACCGGCAACAATGAAGACTATGGTCTCAAGGCCTACATTTTGGACACAATTTGTTGCAACAAAGAAGACAAAGAGACTCGGTTGAAAGGGTGTCAAAAGTACATGAAAGACACCTGTGGTCACATGGAAGCCAGAGCGGGCGAAAATGCTGGATGGACGGCACGGAGAGCAGAGTTCAGTGCCCGCAACAAACATGCCTTAGTAATGAAGCCGCACCTGGATTTAATTAAACAGTGCAAGGTGCTGCCTCCGAACTGTGAAATCAAGTTCATATTCGAAAAAAATCAGCCCAATTACTACATGATGCAAGCAGCCGATCAAAACTACTGGGTCAAAATCACCAAAGCTGAAATGACACTTCTCCAAAAATGTGTCGACGACGAGGTGGTGAAAACTCACGTCAGCAGTGTCAGGAATCCACATTGGGGCCCTTTCAACTATCACATAGCCAGGTTTAAAGTAACTAAACACACTTTGGACGGCGGCTCACAAGACTACAGTTGGACTCAACCTGACACTACTCAGATCCCCACCAGGATAGTCTTGTGTATGATAAAGGAAACAGCAGCTGCTGGGACTAAGACAGAAAATCCTTTCAACTGCAGACATTTCAACGTGAAGGAAATATGCGTGAGATATGACGATCAAAAGTTTGAGTTGAAGACCGACTTCGAAACAGGCAACTGCATCAGAGCCTACAGTCAAATGTTCATAGACAGTGGGCTGTCGGCTTTGGGGCAAGACTGTGGCATAACTTTGGAAGATTTCAAAGATGGATATTCCTTCTTTGTTTTCGACCTCACCCCAGACAGAGCACCTGAAGACAGTCGTATAAATCTCATCAAGCAAGGAAAGCTGGGCATTTCCCTTAGGTTTGCCGCCCCGACTACTCATGCCATATCTGCCGTCTTGTGTTCCTTCTACGACAACAACATCCAACTGACGGCTGACTGTCTTCCTGTCACAGACTACCACATGAACTGAGAAAAAAATGAGAACTTCAGACATAACAGGTGCACTGGGAAACCATCCACACACAAGGCGTTTCTACCTGGGAACTTTTGCCAGTAATCAATGTCCTAAAAAACCAATTCCCTCTACATGTTTCGTCAGTAACACAGATCCAAGCTCTAAACCTGGTCAGCACTGGGTGGCATTTTACGTTTCTCATGACGGGAATGTATTCTACTTTGATCCCTATGGCTTACCTCCATTTACTATATATCACCAGAGGTTCATGCAAAAGTCATCAGATGGTCACGGGTCGTTCAGCAGAAAACAAGTGCAAAACTTTTACGCTAAAACGTGTGGAGCCCACTGCATTAACTTCCTCATAGAAACATGTCGGACCAAGGACCCACACCACACTGTGAAAAGGTTTTCTCAGGTCCCCTTCAACTTAATGGACAAAATAGTCAGGCCCTTGCTGAGGAAAAGAGAGAAGAAGAGGCAATGAATTTCGAGATGAGTCCAGAAGAAGTAGCAGTCAAAGCAGACGTGAGCAATCTTTTGGTGAAAGGGAAAGTTAAACGTGAATTGGACGTGATAGACGGGCTTCATGATCATGGCCGAGTTAATGGACAAAGTGGTAGCCCTGGAGGAGAACGACATAGGAAGAAAGGCCTTGAAGGATTTAATGGAGAGAATGCGGGCCTTAGAGGACCGTAGTCAAAGTCCTACTCCAGCTAAGACCGGGTGCAGTTGGTACTGCAACAAGAATTCATTTTCCATATAATATCCATGTACTCTGCTTGCAAGCATATCTGATTATAATGATTCATACCTAGCATGTACTCTGATAGGAAGAAATAATAAAAAGATTGAATTAAAAAACCGAGTTGTGTCTTTGTTGCATTTAATCTCATATCAAAATAATGAGTAATAAGTATTGCGTAAATCCATAGGAACATTGCATCAGAACATGAGTCATGGTTATTGTGTAATTTCTTTCAAGGATTGCACAATACACCCTCATACGTAGGTCATACGTTTTTGCAAGTAGGTTAGTAGGTCACTTCCGGTTTGCAAGTAGGTCAACCCTAGGTATTGCACAATTCTTTTAATTTATGCAACTAGGTCAGGTCACTAGGTCAAATGGAATCCAGCTCTCTGATTGGTCGAAAAAACTAGGTCATGACCTTATGACGTCACTTCCTGTCAAATCCAGCCCTCTGATTGGCTGAAACTAGGTCACTTCCGGTCTACCAGTAGGTCATGACCTAGTTAGTAGCTAATCCATTGCGCTGACTTTGCATGTATATACTACTAGGGTTTCAATGGTTTTGTTAACTTTTTATCCATTATCACAGCGCCGTAGGCGCTGGTTATATCAAATATACCGTAACAATAATCTAACATATCTTTTTTTTAAACAAATACCGGTATTGCATCATAGGTCTACACAGAATCACTGTGCCCTGCGTTCTGGAGCCTTTCTGGGGGTCGACGGCCTACTTGAACGCTACCACTAGTACCAGTCGAAGGCGGGAACATCATCAATCTCCAAGCACAATTTGCTCTCCATTTGTATTGGTCTCGCGTCAACATTTAATCCAATATTGACCAAGGGATATGTGTGTACAATATAAGTGTACATTTAGCCGAGTGCTTGAAGATATAGTGGGTCAGTAAAAAATGTATATATAGTCTTACAGACGATTAGCTTAGTTGGAATTTTAAATGAGGTAGATATTTCAGATGATAAAAATTTAAGATATTGCCACATGAATAGACACGCATGCGCATGCGCACATGTCCCGGACGCAGTCGTCATGACGGACAGAGTCTTTCTGTCGTGATTTGTCCAAAACCCTAAAACCGAAACAATACAAGAAAATTAGAGGCATTTTACAACGAAACCAGTTCTACAACACAACAAGTACAGCTTTGGTTCCCGACAATGTCGTCTGAATGCTAAATGTCGCTTTTGCCGCATGGGAATCGTGCAGAATCGCCGACGTGCGAAACAGAAATGACGTGCAACAAAGTCGACGCAATAGACGCGAATGTCGAAATCATCATGGATCAAAATACAGCCACAAGTCAAAGAGTCGCCAGGAAACCACTTATTGACCCCACTTCTATCAGCTATGAGATCTGGGAAAATATCGTCCTTTTGTCCGTGGTTTTGGTGCTGTGTTTTGTTGTATATTTTGCAGCTTTCGATTCAACAAATTCAGCACTCTGGATACTCAGCTTCGTCTTAGATGCCATTTATTTGATTGACATAATCACCAAGTTCGTCACTCCATACATGAACAAAGAAGGAGTTCTGGTCAAGGATAGGGGGGAGATAGTGAGACATTATCTGCGCTGTGAATTTCCATTCGATCTCCTGTCTATTTTGCCCTTTGAAGTTCTTGCTTATGCAATAGACCCGGATAGCTTTGAACAAAACCTAAACCTTCTTAGACTGAACAGGCTTCTCCGCTTCCACAAGATTAACCAATATTTTGGTGAGTATTAAGGGAGCATTCATTATTTATGGCGGGGGTGGGGGTGAGCATTTGGCGAAAGAGAATAGGTCAAAAATAAAAGGCCCCCCCCTAAAGAATACGTCCAAAATTTTTGGCCCCCTCCTCAAGAATAGGTTGAAAATTAATGGCCCCCCCCTCAAGAATAGGTTGAAAATAAAGCGCCCCCCCCAATGACGATCATCCATGAATATTCTTTTATTTAAGATAAATGCCAAAACCATATGCCTATACATTGTGTGATGCATATAATTATACCTCTCTTAGGAGTAGTACTTTAACATTTTAATGATTAGCATTGCCTATAGTCAACACCGTCGCGGGTAGAGCATCGACTATAGTCGACACCATGTAGGCCTCCTTATATAGGAATAGTGCGGGGACTGTAAATACCATATTCATTCTAATAACCGCACCGGTGCTGAAAATTAATCATTAGATGGTCGAAACCTTAATACAAAAATCACTTCCAAAAGGCACACCCCTAAAGTCTAAAAACCATTTGCTCTAAAAAACTTTACTTTTATAGCAGTATGATTTGACACAAGAGGTGTGTGCTTACAACCCAAATGGCGAGGGGTGCGCTTATTAGTGCAGGTGCATTTAATAGAAGGTAGGCCCTGACTCCTAGGAAATTTAAAGGCTGTCCCCATGGCCAGATAACTCATGTGCCTTCTGCCCTTAATGGGTTAATAGACTCCAAGGGATAGGTGATAGAATTGGTCTCAACTCAGATACACCTTATAGACAAGGTATTTTTTTGTGTAGAATAGTCTTGTTGTTCATAAGAGAGACTCATATTCTTTGGAACATAGTGCATACTATGTATCATCTCTATTAGAATATGCTACTTCTAGATGAAATAGGTTAAAAATCAGCTGTAGCTGCATGTACTGGTAGTCATCGACAAGAAATGCACATTGGTATTGATCAATTGAAAAAGATCTCTGAATATAGTTCCATCCAATTAGATTTCACTGAACTGGATCAATTTGATTACCTTTAGTCTTTCAAAAGGATTCTCTGATACATTAAAAGACATTTTATGGTGACGAAATTTGCGTCATTTTGGATAAATACCCTAAAAATAAATGGCCCCCCCTCTAAGAATAGGTAAAAAACAAACGGCCCCCCCTCTAAGAATACCCTGAAAATATTTGGCCCCCCCCTAAGAATACCCTGAAAATAAATGGCCCCCCCCTCAATTTGCTCACCCCCACCCCTGCCATAAATAATGAATGCTCCCTAAACCAAACCAAATGAATAGGGTATCAGAGGCTGTATATAGGGATGGGCACCCGAAAATTAGATTTTGCACCATCCAATCGAAAATTATACCAAAAGGAAAGAAGAAATCTTTGCCAACATAATGTTTTTTGAATGAGTGTAATAGAGTGATTACAAGAGAAGCAGTACATTTTTGTATTAAAAAAGTTTATTTTCTGTCACCTTTTTCTGGTCATTATCAGCTCTGTGAGGGAAAATTAGGTCAAGTCCTGCCTCACTGACCACGCTCACTGAGTGGTGCACTTTTTAGCGCCTCCGCGAAGCGGTACGGGAGTGCGCTATGATGATTGCATTTGCCCCATGTGATGAGGTCTCACAATACAAAATTACTGAATAGAGAAATTGATAATTGTGAAATCTTCTTTATGTCTGCTTTTATGAGACATGTTATCAAACACTGGTATACCATCATTAACGGCTGGAGGCGTTTTTTTTACGCGGTCACAACCGCATTTCTTGTTGACATCCTATTTAAACTTTCTAACAGTCAAGGTTACAGAGAAACCAGTCACACCAGAAGACAGAAAACAGTTTGGTGGTTCTAGGGGTATAAATTATTTTGTGATTTGACATGGAAAAATGTATCATATTTTGATGGAAACTCAAAATTCTGTGTGATGGAGTAAATTCACTCAGGTCAGATTTGTGCAATTTTGAGCAAAATATGCTGTTACTCTTTTTCTTCTAGCACTTTTCAGCACACAGCTATTTAGGAACTAGTTTTAGATCCTTGTAGAAAACAAAATTGCGGACATTTTGGTTGTGGTTCTAAAAGGTGCCCCAAAACTTTGTAATTTCAAAAAAATGGTTAAAAATTCGAAATATTTTTATTAAATTTTAGATTTTGTAAACTTCTTTTTTTCTTCATTAGACAGGAAGCTTGATATTTTAAGTTTAAATTGCTCTTCAAAGTGTGTTATTTGACAAAGAATTGTAGGAATTACAACAAATTTAGTAACTGATGGCAGGTTGAGACTCACCCCAGTTACAGCAAACATGACCATGTATATACTTGATGTTTTAATAAACTAGACATCCCACAAGAAAATGCCTATGATATTCTTATTCTATAGGTCTTTCTACATAACATACCAAAATATGATGTTTTTCCATGGAACAGAAGTACCAAAATTCAGGTCTTGAATTTGCCCAATTTACTATAGTGACAGAATATGCAGTGCTTCTCACCGGCTCCCGGCGCCCATCCCTACTGTATACCCATGAGTGGGATGGCCCTATAGCCTATAGGATTCAGTATGGAGGCCTAGTGGAGCCACCATCTTGAATTTCGCTGGTTGAGGTAAAACCCACTGATAAGACATACCATGATGGGTACCTTGTCGCTGGTTAACACCCACTTCCAGGGACATGCTGGTCCCATCTTACCAGTTATCAGTGTGTGTCGCCAGAACCAGCTCCAAACCAGCTAGTGGCCAATAGCGAGGTTTTAATGTTCATTCTGTGTGAAAGGCCATGATCAGGCATGGGATTCTTCAGGATATATCCAAATCTCAGATATTTGAAGGTGAAATGGGTCATTCTTGTGATTTGCAAAGATCCAATGAGAAAACATTTTAACATTGGGGGGGGGGGTTATTATAGAATTTTGAAGGGACCCATCCCATATATTTCATCTAAAATACCAGCTGGAGGAGAGATTTAGGAGCAATCTTGGATATTTCCTCAAAATCCAATCCCATGCCTGCATGATAGTTGTAGGGCCCTAGACAGGGGTCCTGTGTCCCTTGTCAATTTTAAGAAATGGGTCTTGTCCCTAGTCCAGTGCTACTTCTAACGACACTGTAGACGTCCCCAACGGGGAGGTCACAGTCTGTTGCCCCCCGCCCTACCCCGTGCCCCACCTTCACTTCAGGTGGGTGTAGTGGGGCTCTATACCTTTAGTAAGGTGGGTCCGTTTTTTGTTGTATTTCTTTCCATTTTTTTTTTCATTTTGCCACTCAATACCAGAGTCAATGTATAACTATACTCCAACCATATTGTCTTCGGTTCTGTATTATTGTTTTCTCACTCCATATTAGAGAGAATTAATGTCACTTGCCCAAAGCATTGTGTGGATTGCGATTTCTTTTGCATAGAACAAATCGGAACATACAAAAGGTGTAAGCCAAAAAAGGTTGTGTTTCGAGTTACTCAGATACTGGTGCCAAGACAGTGGGCAAATCTGCGTAATATTCTTAACAGCATTGATGTTTGACGACCTGTGGATGGTAGTTTTATGGAGTGAAGGTTGTGGATCTCACGGGGTTTGGATGTACAGGCATTCACAGGTTCAAATAGATAGGGAATTTCAGTCAGATGGAGATGAGGGGTCACCAAAGGGGGAGTGATAGACAGGGGTCCACATAGAGAGTGATATTGTGACATACCCTCTGTGTAGTACATGAATACATTGTACAAAACCTGTGTCTATTAAGTAAGTTGTATAGAGGGGTTTCACAAATCTTGTATGGCAGCCATGTTGAGGCAGAACTTTTGCCATAGACTTATCATTACAAGTTTCACCTGTTAGCAGGGCTTTTGACAGGATTTTTTGCAATGCGCCAATTGCACACTTTTTAGCAAATACAATGCGCCATTCTGTAAATGAATGGCCATTCTAGCCATTTAAATGCGACATTTAAGCATTAAATGCGTGTATTACGCACTGCGCAGCCCTGTCAAAAGCCCTGTGTTAGTGTGCTGAAACAACTAGCCAATTTCTCAATCTCAATCTACGGGCTTCCCTAGCCCACTTAAAAGGGTCTATATCTCCTCTTTCCTATCCCCTCAGGACGTGTGTGGTGCACATATGCGCGGGCACTGACACATTCTTCTGTTAGATTATCAACCTGTGAAGCACGGGATAGCCACTTAGTGCCGCTAAAGTGCTGTAAAACACAAATCAATCAATCTCAATCTAGGATCAGTAATCACACATTGTGCTCCAACATGGCCACTGTACATCATTTTGACATAGCAGACTCGCAGTAAATGTATATATCATGTATATATCATGTTTCACATACCAATGATACACGTACAAACTTTGCACCATTTAAATATGTTATGGAATATTATCCTAATAGATTCTACATATAAGCTTATCAATTCTGAAGATAAATAGGTTTATTACACATGCATTGTTTATTCTACATATGTCCTATTTTTTCGTATATTTTCCTAGTTTTGTCCTACTTTAGTCCTACTTTTTGAAAATTTTCAGTCCTACTTTTGTCCTACTTTTTCAAAGGGGTCTGCTGGACACCCTGACTGCCCTAGTATATTTCAAATGTCGGAAATATTTTTATGGCCTTTGATTCTATAATATAAAAACCTGCATATAAATTGTTCCTTGAGTTCAGGGTAATGCTATGAGCTGTGGCTTAGGTCACGAGGCTTGCCCATTAAAATACATCCTATTTAAGATAAATCCATACTGGGTAACCCAGTGGCCACTAGTAGGGAGCCCCAATGCAGGTATAAAGAGGCTCTTATCTTTTCTTATCTCAGATGCGGGTGCTGGGTCGACCGGCAACCCTATCACAGCTCTGCATTAGACTACATACTGAGTCACCCAACCCCATGTCCCTTGTCGATTTTAAGAAGTGACCTTGTTCCCTTGTCGATTTTGCCCATCTTGGGCCCTAGTCCTGACCTTGGAATTTCCCACGAGATTAAGCAGGTACTTTCAAATTGCCTGACATGCTAAGGACAGATGTAGTTGCGAGATCGGGTCCGGAAGTCACTGATGTCAGCCTGCACATGCTGCTCCCAGGAACCTGTACAGTCCGGGAAGGTCACTATAGTACTGGTTAGGGTGTCCGGAGGGCATCATGGGCATCCCACTCATAGCCTAGGCATACACATACCTATATATGGGTAAAAAGTGTGGTGATGCTTGTGACGGAGGGGTTTTAAAAAGTGACGGTCATGACTCATTTTTTTTTTAGAAAATGCTGCAAGGCGACAATTTCAAAGGTTCCCAATTATACATTAGCATATACATAAAAAGTGACGGAGTAACGCTCCATCCTTCATAAAAGGTGACGGTGTGACATCCTGAAAATTTTGAGCACCCATGTATAGGCACATACACTGATAGGCTTACGCCCTCTGTTTGCCCCACAAGTTGTGTTTTTGTTTTATTCCAGATCTACCTACAAAAACAACAGAAACCATTTTCACCAACCAAATGTTATGATCAGAAAGCCAAGAAAATAAGTGATCAAGTTTAGAGTATACAACTTTCTGGAGGTTGAGTGGGGAAGCATATGCCAATACATGGGTTAAAGTCTGACATGTGTGACACAGCGACACAGGGGGTTTAGAATTCGTTTCAAACAGGTGATACAGCACTTTTGAAATTGATGGACACAGTTGGAGAGAGCAGGAAGCAATAGAATAGAAAACGACATGGCGACACAGACCCTGCAGTATGTAAAGTCTGACACAGCAACACAGGCAATACAGGCCTAGGTCAGTCGTTTCTGTAATTCCCCAGTGGGGACGGTGATGTGGGCAGAGGCAGTGGGGCTCTAAACCTCTGGGTAATAGAAAATGAGTCAGAGTGAGAAATTTCTCAAAGTCACTGTGACATTGATAAGATAGAAGATAAATTCACAGGAAATCTAAAACAATTAAGAAATTTTTAAACTTGAGGAAATGTAGAAAAAAATTCAGCCTATTTAGTAATAGGAATAAATAAGCAAATGTCCACGACCCGTATAACGGCTGAGTTGAATGCGGACAGCCTCACCGAAGTGAATACGATGCAAAATTATTCACGGGAGTAGACATTTGCATTTATTATATGGCCCACGAGTTTAAATTGCTTTTAAATAAAGGATTTCAACAATATTTACTGGTTTTGAAGGCATAGACTTGTCCCGGTTTATTTTGATCTGCCATGACACCTTGCTCGACGAAATTGGTCACGTGATACGGAGCTAGCCGCTACTTTTAGTTTCGATATAAATGTTCCTTGCGCAGGGCAATATCTTCTTTTTTAACAGGGCGCTAACACTTAGATATACCTTAAACCATTCATAACATTATTTAACTAGTTCAATCATTCTTTTTTTTGCGTAAAACTTCTAATAACCATACCTAAATACGAAACTAGCTCTGTATAAATTTCAAAATGGCGCTGCCAAATATGCGAGGATCGTATTCCACCCCCCCATTGAATATGGAGTAAGTAGTACTATTCTATAGTGTCGTCAATATTAGCCATATAATAAAATAAAGAGATTTGTAAACCAGGAGTCAGGAGTAGAAGGCCTCAATTGGACCCTTATCTTATCTTATCTCCGATGTTCGCAAAACTACTCATGACTGACCACCACCGGATATTCTTGGTTCTCATGGAGGGGCACATGCACATCATCCTGATCACTTGGTTATCTGAAACACAGTTTATTGGCTCAGGGACCACCCTGAGTCTATACCCCCGGGTAGGTGGTGGCATTGGAAAAAAGTCAATTATACAATTTTCAATCTCAATTTTCTACAAGAAACAAAGCATGTAAACAAATAAAAGTACCATACATGAGTAGTCCATATATCAGTCTTTAGTTACAGTAAAGAAAAAAATTCAAAAATCCATCCATGAGTTCATACAAAATTAAATAAAGAAAAAAGTCATTTCATAAAAATATCTTCTCCAATCCAGTCCTCCATAGGTTTACCTCCGGGCTGGACTTTTCTTTCGTTGTTTATATTTGGTTCGAAAACAGCATCTAAAAGTGAGACGCTTTGGAAGCCTTTCAAAAAACGCGGGAAAAGTCGCCCTGAGCCCTCCGTGCCCATGCACGTCTTTCAATTTTTCTTCTCTGAACACTGATGACCCTCATGTCATATTTAACTCGAAAAGCGAGTTATAAGGAGACACCCTGGGGCCCTGCACTTTCAGTCATTTTGGTGGTGCGAATAAGTTTAAAAAAAGATGGAAATTTTGTATATAAGAAGCAGAATTACTTAATGAATTTGTAGTATCATTAAAGGAGGAGATGTAGGGGTCTTGCAGGAAAAGGTATTTCATTAGAAAGTGTCAAATTGTCAATATTGTACAGACTCAGTTGGTTGGCAGCCATAAGACGCTTTTTGCCTCCAATGGTGAAGGTATATGATGTTGATCCATGTATCAACTTTCCCGCCTTTTTTGGCAATGTGATGCGGATAGTGCAGTTTTGGCGGGAGTTATGCGAATAGTGGCTTGGTGGTGAGGGAGTGCTGATACAACAGGATGAGGCAAAAGGGTGTATGTTTGGAGAATCTACCTGGCCCTTCGGGAGACGAATGTTGACGCCGTCGCGGTTCCCGGGGTGCCTGCCAAACGGGGGTTTGGGGGGCAGAGCCCCCGATCAAGGATATAACAAGAAATGCGGTTGTGACCGCGTAAAAAAACGCCTCCCTGCGTTTTTTTAAGCGGTCTCAACGTCATTTCTTGCATACGAGGGAATTTAGTTTGTGGATTCTGTATTGTGACACCTCATCACATGGGGGAAATGCAATCATCATAGCGCCTCCCGTCCCGCTTCGCGGGACCGCCGCTACGCGGCGTGGGGAGGCGCTAAAAAAACGCCTCCCGCTGTTATTTTGTATTGTGAGACCTCATCACATGGGGCAAATGGAATCATCATAGTGCACTCCCGTACCGCTTCGCGGTACCGCCGCTACGCGGCGTGGGAGGCGCTAAAAAAGGATATATGCCAGATCTCATCTGAATTTGAATTAGATTCAGATGAGATCATCTGAAACTTATGGAAACTTAAATGGAAGATTATTATTCAGATGAGATCTCATATGAAAACAGTCGAAAGTGTGTGACAGCATGGTCCCACCACGTCCCTGAGGAACAGAGGCGACGTGAATGTTTGTCTCCAGTGTGATGTCATTCTACTTCTGGCCAGGTAGAAATCCCCAGAAGTCACCCAGATGCTAGGATGAGAGCCAATCACAGGCTTTTCACTTTTCGAGTTATCAGCAATTTACATTGCTGCATTATATTTCATAATTACAGGTAGGCGGGAGGATGACTTGGACCGGAGTACGTCGAAGAACCGCAGTTTGAAGTACATTATTCTCTGTGCACTGACAACCCACCTGACAAGCTGTGCCTGGTATGGACTCGCTTGTGATGCCAAAAATAAAGACAAACACCCGGTCTGTAAACCAGACAGCTGGGCAGCTACCTTTGACCTGGGTGCGTTTACAAATCTTAATAGGAATGCCATGAAACTGATAATAAACAGGGGTCAGAGTATAAGGGAGTTTCATTAGATGATTATTGGGGCATTTTTTTAAAGTGTTTTTACAAAAAACTATGAAAATAAATCCCCAGTCTCAATATGAGTAAACTTTGACAAGGTTTTTAAGCAAACAGATGATAGAATGACTCATGTTCACGGGTCATAATAATCAAAATATATACTTATAACTTGCCGAAAGTCTGATATTGCCTTTGGTAGGTATAGTAGTGCATGTTTACTTCAAGGTTCCACACAAGCCCTTCATGCTGTTTTCTGTCTGTTATAGTGTGATTTGAGGCTCTGAACTTTCATTGCAGGATTTAATCTGACAGTTGGAGATACATCAAACAATTATTTTGCATCACTTTACTGGGCTGTGGCCACTGTAACTTCTACAGGGTAATGTATATCTCTACTATTCTAATCACTGTACAAGTATAACTCATACAGATGGCTATAAGTAGTATACAAATGTGGGTTTGTACTTATAGTATACAAATGTGGGTTTGTTTGTGGTACAAATAGCCTTAAGGAGTTTGTAAATATTGAAAAGTTTCTAATGAAGGTGGGTAACATACTTAGTTAATTCTAAATAGCGAAGTGGAGTTATGTTTTATTTAAAGTTTAAGGTGGGTCGCTACCATTGATTTTGAGCCTACTGCACAGGTCCCTGCACAAATGGGCGTGGAAAGCAGGGGGGGGGGACAGGGGGGAAATGCCCCCCCCCCCCACACTTTTGGCCAACTCCTCAAAAGGTCAAAACTAAAAGGTCAAGCAAAGGGAGGTCAAAAATTGCAGAAAAGCCCCCTGGTCCCACCCACTCTGAAACTGCTTCCCACGCCCCTGAATGCTGTAGAAGTGGTATGCTTTTCACAATGACCAAGGGCTTATAACCAATCAATTTCATGCCAAGGATTTGTCCGTTTTACCCATCATCCTGTGCTTCGAATATGGATTTTTGTCAGTTTTACGGATACTTTTTTTTTTTAAATTTCAAATGACCCAAACTCCAAAATTATGCATAGGACCCCACATCAAAATTACTTTCATATAAAGGCAAATTATCTGGACAATATTTCTCACAAGTTTAAGAAAAATCTAGTGGTTGAAAATAGGATTTCTTATCGTTTTTTGTTGTGAAATATAGGAAATTTAACCCACTCATTACCGAAATGTGATAAATTTATCCATGATGCAATGTAATTGCGGTACAATCAAAAATTCATTGTAAATACTAATATTAGTCCATTCATATCTCTGTGATTGATAATTATTTCAGACAAATTCTGAAACTGACATTTTTCTTTTTCAAATCTTTAGGTAAAAATAAAAAAACAAACTTGTTTTTGAAAATTCAATATTAAAACAAATAGCATGGGACCCCCTCCTTTTCTTTTCAAAATCGTACTCTAGATGATTTAATGTACATCTGACAAAGGAATGGAGAATTTCTAGGGATATTCATTCAATGGTAGCGACCCACCTTAACTTGTCAAGAAGTTAGCCTATCTGATACCACGATTTCTGGGTTACACAGTGCTTTTTGGTGTCTATTCCCATCCACATATCTATCGATATTGCACACCCTGTATGCTTTAACATCAATCTTCTAAGGCGTGCGGTTATCCAGGATAACCGCACGCCTCTCATGTCCTTACATGTCATATGTTACATGAAGGAGGAGACGCGGTGGTCTAGTGGTTAGCGCGTTGCGCTCAGCCGTCAGAGGTACATGGATCGAGCCCCGGTCCGGGCGCATCTTTTTTCGCCGTGTGCGCTGTCGCTGTCCGCTGCCGGGCGACGAGGTGTATTTTATACACAAACATAACAGCGAGACGCTGCCTGTCCGAGCCGAGACCGCCGCTGTCGCTGTCCGCTGCCAGGGAAGGAGGTGTATGTACCTGTGTACACACACTATGGCTGGCTTCGATTGAGTCCCGGGGAGGGGGAATAATTTTTGTTTTCAACTTGAATTTATTGGTATAATATTGATTATTTATTGGTTTCGTGGTGTAGAGGTCGGCGGAAAATGTCCTGGAGAAACCGGGAGTCGAACCCGGGACCCTCCAACCTGCAGGCGGAAGCTCTACCGCTGAGCTACTTCCCCGTCTGACATTCTCTACCTTCCACCTACATCTGGATCGGTATAATACACAAGGGGGGCAGCTTATACCGGCTGACCAGCCCCTGAGGGCTGGTGCAACCGGAACGGGGCAGATGGCCTACCGCCATGGACTTACAGCCAGAGCTGGCCCCTACAGTGGTATAAAATAAGTAGTCAATGGATAACTCATGACTCGTGTGGGTTAGCAAAGGCTAATGACACTCTGCCTACGGCCTCGTGTCATTATCCTTCACTAACCCACACTCGTCATGAGTTATCCATTGGTTACTTGTTCAATATATCTCTTGTGGGTTAGCTTCAGACAGCAGTCTCTTGCCAGGTTTCACGAAAGGTTAAGTTTAATGCGTCCCCCTCCCCAGGTATGGGGACATCTATGCACAGACCATACTGAACATAAAAGGTGTAACGTAATGTGTCCCCCCCAGGTATGGAGATATCTATGCACAGACCATCCCTGAGAAGTGGTTCTCAGTGTTTGCCATGTTGGCCGGTATTGGAGTGTTCTTTGGTATGCTGCTGGGTGGTATGACATCTCTACTTACTAACTTGGACGCCAACCGTGCCAGCTTTGTACATCGCTTCAAGTCCATCAAACGCTACATGGTATGTACACAAATCATACATAAACGCTACATGGTATGTATGCACAAATCATACACAGCATATATTAATATCATCTTACTTGATCAAAGTATTACTACTTTCTCAGATAACCATGCATCTTCTTTACACTCTTTGAGGTATCACTGCATCTCCATTATCTATTGTCAACAGAAAGACCTGGGAGTTGATCCAGCCATGCAGGGACGTGTTATCAGCTACTACGAGTACCTATGGCAACAAAAGAATGGTGTCGTGTCCGAGGGAATCTACAGCAAACTGCCAATAACCTTCCAGGTGGAAATCTCCCAAACCACCAACAGTGACATCATCCATAAGGTCATTCTAGGTTTTACCATTACATGTAGATCAGCTCTGTCAAGACAAGCTCACAAACCCTGCTCCTCATTATATATCAGGCCATATTTCACTTATTTCACAAATATGAGGGAGGTTTTAAAAAAGATTATACCACAATAGCTCTTGCTTATCAAGATGTGTGACTAACTGATCACTCCTGTGTGTGGAGGGGTTGTGCCTGGGGATCACTGGCCAAGGCCCGTAGTGATCCCAGGCCCAACCCCGACACACAGGGAGTGGTCAGTGTTCTACCATAGCCTTGAATGTCTGAGTTCCTCGATGGCCCCCGGACGTAAAAGTAAACAAACAAACAAAATCCAAGACCTCCCCTCCATTGTTAAAAGAAATCTAATGCCAGTCCTGTAAAACCATACAAGTTCACAAGGGTCAGGTAGTATGACAAACTAGTACTTAGTCCAGTATAAGGCTGGCCTGGTATGGGGTCGTTTACCTGCACTCCTGCATGTAGTAGTACTACTACTAGTAGTACTATACTAGGCCTAGGCTATTATGTTTCATTCCCTGTTAATAGGAAGGAATTAGTACTATATGATCATTCTTTACAGTGGGCCCTTTTAGAATTAGATAAAAGATAACTTTCATTTATATACTAAACAGGGAGCCTAGACTTTGAGATTAGGCCTAGAACTGGGCGGTGATCCAGCAGATCACCTGCCCAGTGCCTCATTCTGGTTAACATAAGGTTCACTGGGATCAACAGCTATGGTAGAACCATGTATCTATGTTGATACAGATGTTGATTTGTCTTTGTTTCAGGCTCCCATCTTTAAGAACATTGACCCAGGGTTTCTGCGCATGTTGTCTTTGTCCATCAAACACGTCATGTACCTCCCGACTCAGATTGTGCTCAAACGCGGCGACATCAGTAAAACCATGTTCTTCATTCTGCATGGAGAAGTGGAGGTAAGAAATGGATGCTACAGTCAACCCCCTCCTTACCACCCTCCTCCAGTGTCTATATGTACAGTCAACTCCCTCCTTGCCGCCCTCACCCAGTGTATGTACAGTCAACCCCCTCCTTACCTTCCTCCTCCAGTGTTATATACAGTCAACTCCCTCCTTGCCACCCTCCCCGAGTGTCTATATGTACAGTCAACTCCCTCCTTACCACCCTCCTCCAGTGTTATATATAGTCAACCCCCTCCTTGCCACCCTCACCCAGTGTCTATATGTACAGTCAACCCCCTCCTTACCATCCTCCTCCAGTGTTATATATAGTCAACTCCCTCCTTGCCACCCTCACCCAGTGTCTATATGTACAGTCAACCCCCTCCTTACCACCCTCCTCCAGTGTTATATATAGTCAACCCCCTCCTTGCCACCCTCACCCAGTGTCTATATGTACAGTCAACCCCCTCCTTACCACCCTCCTCCAGTGTTATATACAGTGAACTCCCTCCTTGCCACCCTTACCCAGTGTCTATATGTACAGTCAACCCCCTCCTTACCACCCTCCTCCAGTGTTATATACAGTCAACCCCCTCCTTACCACCCTCCTCCAGTGTTATATATAGTGAACTCCCTCCTTGCCACCCGCACCCAGTGTCTATATGTACAGTCAACCCCCTCCTTACCACCCTCCTCCAGTGTTATATATAGTCAACTCCCTCCTTGCCACCCTCACCCACCCCCTCCTCACCATCCTCCTCCAGTGTTATATATAGTCAACTCCCTCCTTGCCACCCTCACCCAGTGTCTATATGTACAGTCAACCCCCTCCTTACCACCCTCCTCCAGTGTTATATATAGTCAACCCCCTCCTTGCCACCCTCACCCAGTGTTATATATAGTCAACTCCCTCCTTGCCACCCTCACCCAGTGTCTATATGTACAGTCAACCCCCTCCTTGCCACCCTCCTCCAGTGTTATATATAGTCAACTCCCTCCTTGCCACCCTCACCCAGTGTCTATATGTACAGTCAACTCCCTCCTTTCCCCCTGTGGAGTGGGGACCTTCATGTGAGGGCATGAAGGAGCAGAATAACTTCATTGGGAGTCCACAAGGAGAAATCTCCTTCCATACTAACAGTGGGCATACCAGATTCGTAAAAGGCGACAAACTTGGGGTTTCTTGTGTCTTGGGGTGAGCATGTGGGCAGCTGGTGTCCATATGCGCGGGCCTGGGCTTACATGCTTGTCTTTTTTTTTTTTTTTTTTTTCGTTTCAATGAAGTCAGGCGACTTCTTTTATTCAATGTAATCTCACGTGGAAGATGGTCGTAAGGTAATTCTTACATTGAATCGAATCGAAATTGGTGGATTGCAATCCATTGACTTTAGTCATATGGTATTAACTACTTTTCATCAATGATAACATGTGTATCACTCTCTGAAGGGTCCTTTACAGTTCAGTTTTGTCCAGGCATTCTATGCCGTGTCTATTGGTTTGGCACATTGTGTGTGCATGAGAGTCACTTATTGATATGTATTTCATATAAATGTGAGATACAGCTTAAAACTAGGAAAGTAGCTCATTAGCCATGTGGCAACAATCATTACAATCAATAGAGCTATAACATATAGTAATACATATGTACCATTACCAATATCATTTTATTTTGTGCAGTTGTGGAACCCCTCCCCGGCTTGCCTCGGTTTTACCTATCAAGGAAATGCTTATGGCTGCAGAACATTGGGACATATAGGTGTGGGCATAGTAAAGAAGAGTTTTTTTTTTTTTTTTTTTTTTGTGGCCGGTTTGACTTAGATTTGACTTTGATTCCATCCACCAGCAACAATTCCCTCCACTCGCACATATTTACATATAATAATGAGCAGTGTAATGAAGAATGAATATAAATAGTATTCGCTTGATAACATCTATACCAAGATATAACTGCAGAGGAATATGTAGTAAACGGCATCAAGTATTAAAGTGACAAAAGGTATAACAGTTGTATGACTACATACCAGTAAATAGCACACCCATTTACTATTTATTCCTGCCCCCCCTCTCCTTCAGAGTCAAAGTCAGAGTCCGTCTCTGGCTCCAATTGTGTTTTCCTGAGGTGCCTCTGGAATATGTTTTTGGACTCAGCAAGTTGTACCCGTGCTGGGATCCTGTCCCATAGCTTTTTACCTCGATACAGCGGGCTTCTCTTGTATTTTTCCAA
Organism: Acholoe squamosa; assembly: GCA_949317995.1. NCBI lineage: Eukaryota > Metazoa > Annelida > Polychaeta > Phyllodocida > Polynoidae > Acholoe > Acholoe squamosa. The sequence goes on along the minus strand of OX439044.1, from coordinate 79,872,086 downwards.
CCTGGGCCGTCGCAGCCTGATCTGTATCTTATGATCAGCCCTAGTTCTAGGGTTTTCCGCTGGTCTTAACCCTAATTTATTGACATATTTATACATTACTAATAATAATTGCTCATCCCTCCTATCCTGGAGCAGTGGCACCTTTGCATCCTTATGTAAAGTAATGGTTTCAATCTTGGAATAATCCCCTTTACAGATTTTAAGCCCCCTATTTTGCAGTCTCTGCAGCTTTTGTATAGAGGCAAGGTTTGCACTATTTGTGAGAAAACTACAATAATCAAAGAATGGCAACACGGTTTGTTTATAAATCTGCAGTGCTGTATGCTTGTCAACTAGGTATCTTATTCTACCTAAGGTATACAACTTGTGACTGACCGTTTTAATGGTGTTCTTAACATGTGGTTCCATGCTTAACTTGCTATCGACTATCACTCCTAGGTATTTGTAATTGTCGGGGTTACCCAATGCTGTATTATTGACTATAATTTCATGCTCCTGGCATTTCTGTATCTGGGACTTGTTGCCATGCCACACTACTTTTGTTTTACTAGCATTAATGGTTAACCCGTTTACCTTACACCAGTTAACAACTTTAGACACATCGGATTGCAGCTTTAAAGCTGTTCTCCTGGGGTCTTCATCTTTTGCAACCAGTGCAATATCATCAGCGTACAGTTGAATAGAGCATTCATCTATACATTCCTTAATGTCATTTATAAACATTATAAAAAGTAGGGGCCCCAGGATTGATCCTTGGGGCACCCCAAATTTGACTGTTTTGGCTTTTGACTTATGATTGTTAAGCAGTGTGACCTGGCATCGGCCCTGGAGATAACCACCTAGCCATCTGGCAAAGCCAGTGCCAAAACCGTATGAGTGAATTTTACGAACCAATAACGTCTGGTGGATGGAATCAAACGCCTTGCTGAAATCGACATAGCACACACCTGCTACTTTCCCTTCGTCACGTGTAGTGTATAATTCTTCAGTGAGATTAAGAACCGCCTCTGCGGTGCCCCTCCCTTTTCTGAAACCATATTGCCTGTCAGATAGCAAGCCTCTATTATCAAGGCTGTTTGTAACGAAGCTATGGACCAGTTTTTCTAACAGCTTGCCCGGTATAGGCAGCAGGCTGACTGGGCGCCAATTAGAGACCTCCGAGAGGGAGCCAGATTTGGGTATCGGGATGACCATGGCTTTTGACCATTCGTCTGGGAAAATTCCCGTACTTATACTACAATTGAATAGATTTCTCAGTTGAGGGGTGATAACAGTGAAAGCATCTTTACAGACCCTGGCTGATATGAACTCCAGTCCTGATGATTTATCAATGCAGATGTTATTAACAACTTTGGCCACCTCTTCATGAGAGAAGACTGGCTTACCCTGGGGCCAGCCATTCTCCCCCCTGTCTAGTGCGGCCTTTTCAAGTTGCTCTAGTAGCTTATCTAGGTTCAGCTCTTCATCTGCCGGTCTGGTATAGCTAGACTCATTAGCTTCAAACAGCTTTTGACCAATTCCAGCGAAGTAGCTGTTGCAGTAACTGGATGCATCAGCTTCTACATGCCTTTTGCCCTGTTGGTCAACAAAGGTGGCCATTGTACACTTCTCTTTTGGGTTTAGGAACCCATTTATTACCCTCCAGAAGGCTTTAGGGTCATGTCTGTGCTCCCTGAGATCACCCTTAACTTGAGAACCCTTAGCTTTTTTACAATTCTTGGCAACGGTACGTCTTTGTCGCTTGGCTTCTTCAAAATTGACCTTATTTTTATTTGCTAAATAAAACCTAACAGCTTCATCCCTATCCCTCATTAGCTCTCTAATCTCATTGGTCATCCAGTCGTTGGCGTGGTCTTTGCATGTGATGTCCTTTATGGGGCAGTATACATCCAGATATTCTAACATGTTTGACCTAATAATATTCCATTTGACATTCGGGTTATTACTGATATAAAGGTCCTCCCATGAACAGTATGACAAATGGTCCTTAAAATCATCTGCATTATAAGATTTGTAACTGCGCCCCTTAAATGACATATCCCTGACAAATGATTTGGCCTTCTTCCTAGCAGCTATCACAGGAAAATGGTCGCTAACAAGTTCTATCATAATATGGCTTTGCTCAACACAGTGACAGTTCGAAAAAATTAAGTCAATGCATGTGCCTTTATCATCTTTGGGTCTTGTGATACCTTTGATGTATTGCTTTAAACCTTTGGATTTGGCTAGACCATCTAACGCAATACTGCTGGGTTCATTCTCCTTTAACACATTTATATTAAAGTCCCCAAGAACCCATATCTCAGCTCTACCATTGATTATTTTATCCAAGATTTTTCCCAATTCTTTTATGAAATTGGCCATAGATGTATTAGTCGGTGGCCTGTATACATTAACTATGTATTTAGTCTTTACCTGGGGTTTGGCTATTTTGACAGTTAAAACCTCTATATCATCATCCATGATACAACATTCCTCGATTCTGTCCGAAAACAAGGCGATATCATTTCTGAGATATGTCAGTAATCCACCAGCCAAGCTATTTCTATCTAAGCGGTAAAACTGTCTGCCCAGCCAGAAAAGCTCAGCATTGCCCCTTGTATCATCCAGCCATGTCTCTGTTAAACAGCATACATCAAGGCCATTTAATGTATTATGAACCACCAGCTGTGTTTCCGTATTATAACTTCTACAATTCACAGAGCCCACCTTAAAGCCCCTTGCAGCCTCTAGACTATGTCTATCTATGGTTATAGATCAGAGGGGGTGGGGAGGGGGGAGTCAAACCACACTGCACAACCAATATCATTCCCATGTACTTAATTCTAGAAACATACAAACCATATGTGGAGATCCAAATCATTTGCCATGGGATTCCCCCTCAGTGAACCACGTCTGAGTGATCAAAGGCCGTGGTCTGTCTGGCCCTGCCTATGGGACCAGGCAAATAAAAGAACACTTGCTATCCTTCGAAAAGAGTAGGGGAATGAAGCCCCGGTAGCGGTTTTCCCCCTCGACCCTCCTCATAGATTCGGTCATTCATCTCATAGATTCGGTCATTCATAGATTCGGTCACTGCTGTGTCGGGCAAGCAGCATATAAATACCTGTCCAAAAAGAAAAAGAAAGGACTTAATGTCCGAGAAACCTTGAATGTCTGAGTTCCTCGATGGCCCCCGGACGTAAAACTAAACAAACAAACAAACAAACTCCCTCCTTACCACCCTCCTCCAGTGTTATATATAGTCAACCCCCTCCTTGCCATCCTCACCCAGTGTCTATATATACAGTCAACCCCCTCCTTACCACCCTCCTCCAGTGTTATATATAGTCAACCCCCTCCTTGCCACCCTCACCCAGTGTCTATATGTACAGTCAACCCCCTCCTTACCATCCTCCTCCAGTGTTATATATAGTCAACCCCCTCCTTGCCACCCTCCCCGAGTGTCTATATGTACAGTCAACTCCCTCCTTGCCACCCTCCTCCAGTGTTATATATAGTCAACTCCCTCCTTGCCACCCTCACCCAGTGTCTATATGTACAGTCAACTCCCTCCTTACCACCCTCCTCCAGTGTTATATACAGTCAACCCCCTCCTTGCCACCCTCACCCAGTGTCTATATGTACAGTCAACCCCCTCCTTACCATCCTCCTCCAGTGTTATATATAGTCAACTCCCTCCTTGCCACCCTCCTCCAGTGTTATATATAGTCAACTCCCTCCTCACCACCCTCCTCCAGTGTTATATACAGTCAACCCCCTCCTTGCCACCCTCACCCAGTGTCTATATGTACAGTCAACCCCCTCCTCACCATCCTCCTCCAGTGTTATATATAGTCAACTCCCTCCTTGCCGCCCTCACCCAGTGTCTATATGTACAGTCAACTCCCTCCTCACCACCCTCCTCCAGTGTTATATATAGTCAACTCCCTCCTTGCCACCCTCACCCAGTGTCTATATGTACAGTCAACCCCCTCCTTACCACCCTCCTCCAGTGTTATATACAGTCAACCCCCTCCTTGCCACCCTCACCCAGTGTCTATATGTACAGTCAACTCCCTCCTCACCATCCTCCTCCAGTGTTATATATAGTCAACTCCCTCCTTGCCACCCTCACCCAGTGTCTATATGTACAGTCAACCTCCTCCTTACCATCCTCCTCCAGTATTATATATAGTCAACTCCCACCTTGCCACCCTCACCCAGTGTCTATATGTACAGTCAACCCCCTCCTCACCATCCTCCTCCAGTGTTATATATAGTCAACACCCTCCTTGCCACCCTCACCCAGTGTCTATATGTACAGTCAACCCCCTCCTTACCACCCTCCTCCAGTGTTATATATAGTCAACTCCCTCCTTGCCACCCTCACCCAGTGTTATATATAGTCAACTCCCTCCTTACCACCCTCCTCCAGTGTCTATATGTACAGTCAACTCCCTCCTTGCCACCCTCCTCCAGCGTTATATATAGTCAACCCCCTCCTTGCCACCCTCACCCAGTGTCTATATGTACAGTCAACTCCCTCCTTACCACCCTCCTCCAGTGTTATATATAGTCAACTCCCTCCTTGCCACCCTCACCCAGTGTCTATATGTACAGTCAACTCCCTCCTTACCACCCTCCTCCAGTGTTATATATAGTCAACTCCCTCCTTGCCACCCTCACCCAGTGTCTATATGTACAGTCAACTCCCTCCTCACCACCCTCCTCCAGTGTTATATATAGTCAACCCCCTCCTTGCCACCCTCCTCCAGTGTTATATATAGTCAACCCCCTCCTTGCCACCCTCACCCAGTGTCTATATGTACAGTCAACCCCCTCCTCACCATCCGCCTCCAGTGTTATATATAGTCAACTCCCTCCTTGCCACCCTCACCCAGTGTCTATATGTACAGTCAACCCCCTCCTTACCACCCTCCTCCAGTGTTATATATAGTCAACCCCCTCCTTGCCACCCTCACCCAGTGTCTATATTATATGTACGGTCAACCCCCTCCTTACCACCCTCCTCCAGTGTTATATATAGTCAACTCCCACCTTGCCACCCTCACCCAGTGTCTATATGTACAGTCAACCCCCTCCTCACCACCCTCCTCCAGTGTTATATATAGTCAACTCCCTCCTTGCCGCCCTCACCCAGTGTCTATATGTACAGTCAACCCCCTCCTCACCACCCTCCTCCAGTGTTATATATAGTCAACTCCCTCCTTGCCACCCTCACCCAGTGTCTATATTATATGTACGGTCAACCCCCTCCTCACCATCCTCCTCCAGTGTTATATATAGTCAACCCCCTCCTTGCCACCCTCACCCAGTGTCTATATGTACAGTCAACTCCCTCCTTACCACCCTCCTCCAGTGTTATATATAGTCAACTCCCACCTTGCCACCCTCACCCAGTGTCTATATGTACAGTCAACCCCCTCCTCACCATCCTCCTCCAGTGTTATATATAGTCAACCCCCTCCTTGCCACCCTCCCCGAGTGTCTATATGTACAGTCAACCCCCTCCTTACCATCCTCCTCCAGTGTTATATATAGTCAACCCCCTCCTTGCCACCCTCACCCAGTGTCTATATGTACAGTCAACTCCCTCCTTACCATCCTCCTCCAGTGTTATATATAGTCAACCCCCTCCTTGCCACCCTCCCCGAGTGTCTATATGTACAGTCAACCCCCTCCTTGCCACCCTCACCCAGTGTCTATATTTACAGTCAACTCCCTCCTCACCATCCTCCTCCAGTGTTATATATAGTCAACCCCCTCCTTGCCACCCTCACCCAGTGTCTATATGTACAGTCAACTCCCTCCTTGCCACCCTCCTCCAGTGTTATATATAGTCAACCCCCTCCTTGCCACCCTCACCCAGTGTCTATATGTACAGTCAACTCCCTCCTTACCATCCTCCTCCAGTGTTATATATAGTCAACCCCCTCCTTGCCACCCTCCCCGAGTGTCTATATGTACAGTCAACCCCCTCCTTGCCACCCTCCTCCAGTGTTATATATAGTCAACCCCCTCCTTGCCACCCTCACCCAGTGTCTATATGTACAGTCAACCCCCTCCTTGCCACCCTCACCCAGTGTCTATGTGTACAGTCAACTCCCTCCTCACCATCCTCCTCCAGTGTTATATACAGTCAACCCCCACCTTGCCACCCTCACCCAGTGTCTATGTGTACAGTCAACTCCCTCCTTACCACTCTCCTCCAGTGTTATATACAGTCAACCCCCACCTTGCCACCCTCACCCAGTGTCTATATGTACAGTCAACTCCCTCCTCACCATCCTCCTCCAGTGTTATATATAGTCAACTCCCTCCTTGCCGCCCTCACCCAGTGTCTATATGTACAGTCAACCCCCTCCTCACCACCCTCCTCCAGTGTTATATATAGTCAACCCCCTCCTTGCCACCCTCCTCCAGTGTTATATATAGTCAACTCCCTCCTTACCACCCTCCTCCAGTGTTATATATAGTCAACTCCCTCCTTACCACCCTCCTCCAGTGTTATATATAGTCAACTCCCTCCTTGCCACCCTCCTCCAGTGTTATATATAGTCAACCCCCTCCTTGCCACCCTCACCCAGTGTCTATATGTACAGTCAACTCCCTCCTTACCACCCTCCTCCAGTGTTATATATAGTCAACCCCCTCCTTGCCACCCTCACCCAGTGTCTATATGTACAGTCAACTCCCTCCTTACCACCCTCCTCCAGTGTTATATATAGTCAACTCCCTCCTTACCACCCTCCTCCAGTGTTATATATAGTCAACTCCCTCCTTACCACCCTCCTCCAGTGTTATATATAGTCAACCCCCTCCTTGCCACCCTCACCCAGTGTTATATATAGTCAACTCCCTCCTTACCACCCTCACCCAGTGTCTATATGTACAGTCAACCCCCTCCTTACCACCCTCCTCCAGTGTTATATATAGTCAACTCCCTCCTTACCACCCTCCTCCAGTGTTATATATAGTCAACTCCCTCCTTGCCACCCTCCTCCAGTGTTATATATAGTCAACCCCCTCCTTGCCACCCTCACCCAGTGTCTATATGTACAGTCAACTCCCTCCTTACCACCCTCCTCCAGTGTTATATATAGTCAACCCCCTCCTTGCCACCCTCACCCAGTGTCTATATGTACAGTCAACTCCCTCCTTACCACCCTCCTCCAGTGTTATATATAGTCAACCCCCTCCTTGCCACCATCACCCAGTGTCTATATGTATAGTCAACTCCCTCCTTACCACCCTCCTCCAGTGTTATATATAGTCAACTCCCTCCTTACCACCCTCCTCCAGTGTTATATACAGTCAACCCCCTCCTTGCCACCCTCACCCAGTGTCTATATGTACAGTCAACCCCCTCCTGACCACCCTCCTCCAGTGTTATATATAGTCAACTCCCTCCTTGCCACCCTCACCCAGTGTCTATATGTATAGTCAACTCCCTCCTTACCACCCTCCTCCAGTGTTATATATAGTCAACTCCCACCTTGCCACCCTCACCCAGTGTCTATATGTACAGTCAACCCCCTCCTCACCACCCTCCTCCAGTGTTATATATAGTCAACTCCCTCCTTGCCACCCTTACCCAGTGTCTATATGTACAGTCAACCCCCTCCTCACCACCCTCCTCCAGTGTTATATATAGTCAACTCCCTCCTTGCCACCCTTACCCAGTGTCTATATGTACAGTCAACTCCCTCCTTACCACCCTCCTCCAATGTTATATATAGTCAACTCCCTCCTTGCCACCCTCACCCAGTGTCTATATGTACAGTCAACTCCCTCCTTACCACCCTCCTCCAGTGTTATATATAGTCAACCCCCTCCTCACCATCCTCCTCCAGTGTTATATATAGTCAACTCTCACCTTGCCACCCTCACCCAGTGTCTATATGTACAGTCAACTCCCTCCTTACCACCCTCCTCCAGTGTTATATATAGTCAACTCCCTCCTTGCCACTCTCACCCAGTGTCTATATGTACAGTCAACTCCCTCCTTACCACCCTCCTCCAGTGTTATATACAGTCAACCCCCTCCTTGCCACCCTCACCCAGTGTCTATATGTACAGTCAACTCCCTCCTTGCCACCCTCCTCCAATGTTAGTGTGAAACATGATATTATATGTATCTGGATACATATATGTGCATGTATGGGTGGGTCGTCAGACAGGTAGGTTGATTTTGACTAGCTTAATACTAATCTTATGTAATTTTACCCTGCCCATAAGGCGCACCCCATCCTTTGTTATATTCTATAAGATGCAGTAGGCCTCAGCTTCATTTTATGTTAATTAAGCGCAATGTGCAGAAGAATACACAGACCGTGGTGCGTCCATTTTGAGTGACGTCAAACTGTTTATGTTCAGGTGATGAGTGAGACGAATGATGAGGTCCCAGTTGCAACATTGCAGAGTGGAACTATATTTGGGGAGGTAAGTAAAGGTGAAATTTGTTACAATAAAGCGCATAGGATATGTCATGTCACAACCAATTTTTAACCAAATAAAATGTTTTATGTTAAAAAAACTTTACCTGAGAATAATAATGTTTCATAGAATGTTAAAAAAAGTTTATGTGTACATGTTTTGATGATTCTTTTACGTTAAAAAAAGTTTGCCAAACTTAGGAACCAAATAAAAACGTTAATTTAACGTTAAAAAACGTTTTCATGCCAATTGGGATGGTTTCCTGGGTGCTTACAAAATTATCTGTCAATGTTTTTTGATAACCTCCAAATTCTGAAAATTTTACTGTGGCACTGTCCAATAGTCTTAGGTCTAGCCAGAAAAGTGAGTAGATGATAAAGTCCATTGCTATCATATTCCAGTCCTGTACTTGGACACTTTAGACCATGCTGTTATACATATATGGTGAAAACCTGTACAAAAATGGTAAGTTAGTTCCTTTTGCTGTGTCTAGATGAACCTGGTTATCACAGTGCCACGTACAGCGTCAGTGCGTGCCAAGACGCACTGTGACATGTTACTGATAGACCGACAAGACCTCCACGACATCCTCTGTCACTTCCCTGAAGGTAAGATACTGTAATATCCTTGTAGTTGTTACTGTGACATGTTAATGATAGACAAGACCTTCACGACATCCTCTGTCACTTCCCTGAAGGTAAGATACTGTTATATCCTTGTACAAGACATCCATGACATCCTCTGTCACTTCCCTGTAGGTAAGATACTGTTATATCCTTGTACAAGACCTCCATGACATCCTCTGTCACTTCCCTGAAGGTACGATACTGTTATATCCTTGTACAAGACCTCCATGACATCCTCTGTCACTTCCCTGAAGGTAAGATACTGTTATATCCTTGTACAAGACCTCCATGACATCCTCTGTCACTTCCCTGAAGGTACGATACTGTTATATCCTTGTACAAGACCTCCATGACATCCTCTGTCACTTCCCTGAAGGTACGATACTGTTATATCCTTGTACAAGACCTCCACGACATCCTCTGTCACTTCCCTGAAGGTAAGATACTGTTATATCCTTGAACAAGACCTCCACGACATCCTCTGTCACTTCCCTGTAGGTAAGATACTGTTATATCCTTGTACAAGACCTCCACGACATCCTCTGTCACTTCCCTGAAGGTACAATACTGTTATATCCTTGTACAAGACCTCCACGACATCCTCTGTCACTTCCCTGAAGGTAAGATACTGTTATATCCTTGTACAAGACATCCACGACATCCTCTGTCACTTCCCTGAAGGTACGATACTGTTATATCCTTGTACAAGACCTCCACGACATCCTCTGTCACTTCCCTGAAGGTAAGATACTGTTATATCCTTGAACAAGACCTCCATGACATCCTCTTTCACTTCCCTGAAGGTAAGGTAATGTAATATCCTTGTACAAGACCTCCACGACATCCTCTGTCACTTCCCTGAAGGTATGATACTGTTATATCCTTGTACAAGACCTCCACGACATCCTCTGTCACTTCCCTGAAGGTAAGATACTGTTATATCCTTGAACAAGACCTCCACGACATCCTCTTTCACTTCCCTGAAGGTAAGGTAATGTAATATCCTTGTACAAGACCTCCACGACATCCTCTGTCACTTCCCTGAAGGTAAGGTAATGTAATATCCTTGTACAAGACCTCCACGACATCCTGTCACTTCCCTGAAGGTATGATACTGTTATATCCTTGTACAAGACCTCCACGACATCCTCTGTCACTATTCCCTGAAGGTAAGATACTGTTATATCCTTGTACAAGACCTGCACGACATCCTCTGTCACTTCCCTGAAGGTATGATACTGTTATATCCTTGTACAAGACCTCCACGACATCCTCTGTCACTTCACTGAAGGTAAGACTAATGCTTTAATGTCCTTGTACTCCCCCTGTGGAGTGGGGACCTTCATGTGAGGGCATGGAGGAGCAAAATAACTTCATTGGGAGTCCACGAAGGAGGAATTCTCCTTCCATTCTACCAGTGGGCATACCAGATTCGTAAAAGGCGACAAACTTGGGGTTTCACATGAAGGTCCCCACTCCACAGAGGGAGTCCTTGTACTTGTTGCTGTTATGTCCACATAAGGCCACACTTTAAAAAAAAAAGTAGGTTTCTGGATGAAAGGACGGGTCAGTGTTAGAGATGGAAAACTATTTTAGCCCCTGGAATTTTTCTTTTTAATTTCAAGCTATGGTAATCCCCCCGACTTGCCTTATATCAGAATATAAGGCCTCCTGAACCTTATAGCATCATTTGGTATGTCTAATGGGCGGGGTACATAGAACAGTACTAAAACAACAGAAACCAAACCCCAGATGTGCCTTATAGGTTTTCCTTTAACTCAGGGTGAGTCTTTTATGTTGGATGCATCTTATATGCGGGAGAATATGTATAAAATAGCCATCAGTAGGCGCCCAATGCTATCATAGACAGTCATTTGATTTACTGAACCCCCTGACAGTGGAGCACATCCTCATCGATTGCCAACAGTGTCCCTACAGGGCACAATACCATGCTTGTACAAGCTTGAAAGAACTATTCGAGAAACACAAACCAGAAGAAATATTGGGATATATAAAAGCCCTTGGGCTCTACAATAACATCTAGTTGAAACCTGATGATTACTTCCCCCACATAGACAAATCATACCACCATTTCCGCTGATAGTGCCTATCAACCTGTGAAGCACAGGATAGCCACTTAGTGCCGCTAAAGTGCTGTAAAACACAAATCAATCAATCAATCAACTATACTTACCTACTGACTTGTGAAATAATCGCCCTATCTTGGTGTTTTTGTAGTGGCAGATCAGCTGCAGGCGGAGGTAAAGAAGCGCTTTGAAGGCATTCAGCATTTGCTCAAAGACCGTAAGAAGGCCACCGCAGCACAGCAACCCACGGTAACTGTATTGATATCACTTGTATATAGTTCTGAATATGTAAGGCATGTACATGTATTAGCATCATGATTTTGTTGAGATACCGAGGAGCTCCACCAATTTTTGTTCCATCCAACTTATTATACACATTGCAATTTACATCACATTTACATAAAGGTCATATAAAAATTAAAAGTGATGTAAATTGCATGGAGTGTGCTACCTGGGATGGTATCTTCAACTTATCATATGCATGGTTTAGTTTATGCAAAACTGCAACATTTTGCACAAAGTCAATGGCCATTTCAGTCATGTTCCCCATAGTGCTGGTTGTAGATGGGTTGAACAGTTGTACTGATCGTGTATAACCAGGTAAAAATAAAAGCATTTAAAAAATAAATAAATAGCGAGTAGAGGTACATGACGAGTGAGGATAAATACCATTGTTTTACAGAAGACACTGGACCCACCCAAGTGGCTGCGTAAGGCATCATTCCTCGTCACTAAGGATGACCTCAGCTCCTTCAGCGACCCTGGCCTCAAGAAATCTGGTACCAAGTCAGCGACACAGATGGACCTGGACCTGGAGAATCTCCGCAAGAGCCACCAGGTAATACCCAGTTCAACATATATAGGAACATGGGGGCAGACAATGTTTTTATTGCTGCACTGCACTTAACATTTTTGTCCATCAATTACCTGTGTGTTCTTTTTCATCCTGTGGAGAAGTCTGATAACATGGAAATAGGATACAAATTAATGTCAGGCAAAGTTGTCTGGTGTTGTGGTTGTCTGCTGATTGAGCTTACCATATATCAGCATTCATGTACACACTTGTTTTCACTCCATAATCTGTCAGTCTCAGATCCAATCAAAATAGACAAGGATTTTGGCCTGGCAGGGAATCAAGATCTCAGTCATGGTATATCACCACCTGTATTTCTCCTCATACAATCATGTACAAACAATATAACATACCCTAATACCTGTATTTCCCCTCAGACGGGGCGCTCGTGGAGTACCTTGTGTTCACTGATCTGGTGTGGCACCATCAAAGACTCGTCCAGCTTTGTTAATGGTTGGAACCTCTTCATGTTGGTGGTCAGCGTCATACAGAGCATCATCGTGCCCTATATGGCTGCCTTCACCTCCTACGATGCACGCAAAGGTACATGCAGCTCTATCATTATACAGCAGTAGCCGGCGCGAGGGGAGGATCAGAAATTTCTTTTACTATTAAGAAGTACATTTGGCAGTATATATCTAGCTATACCAGTGGGTGTTCACAGACGTAGGGTTGTGTGAGGCCTCCACACCTAGACAAGAAATGCTATATGAGGTGCTTCGAGTGGTGATTTGTACAAAAAATTAGTGTTACAAATGGCAGTAAGGAGTTATATTGGTCCTCAAAATTATGAAAATTCTCACTCGAGAAAGGGGAGAAGGGCGTTCATTAACAGGTGGTTATTATGTGGCATATGGTGCATCCTTTCTGTATACCACATACTGTTCTGGTACTGTTTATAACATGTTCAGGGATGTAAGTCTTCAGGATTTATCAGGATTTCCTGATTTCTGAAAATTTTGAATGCCATTTACTTTCCTTATACGAGTGGTAAGGAGGGATGTTTGGAAAAATAGAAGACTTTTATATCAAGTAAATGTCCGGCTTCCTGATTTTTGTCCATGCCTGACTTACATCCCTGCATGTTACTTGGACAGCATGGGTGGACAGATCATCCTGGGTGTCTCTTACCTTCTGGTACTGTTTATAACAGGTTACTTTGACAGCATGGGTGGACAGATCATCCTGGGTGTCTCTTACCTTCTCGACATCTTGCTGATACTCGATATCTGGATCAGCTTCCGTACTGAGATTCCCGGCCAGTACTGTGAGTACCGCATATATCATCTTCAAATTTACACAGCATTCATGTCACTTCTACTCAGCACTACCGTAATGTCCCGCGTATAAGGTGCAGCCCGCGTATAAGGCGCACCTAGAGTTTTGGAAAATTCTCAAAAAAATGAAAAATTTATAACTTTGGTTCTACTGAATGAATTTTCAAAATTCAAAGACATGTTTAAGTTGGGTCCCATGGCCCCCCCCCTGGGCCCCCATATATACTATTATGGCTAAGGGGGCATGTAACATATCAAAAGAAAGGGCTTGCAGTCCCCCTTGTGGATGCAATGAGAACTAAAACCCCCGTATAAGACGCGCCTTATACGCGGGAGATTACATTAGGTCTCATTTTTTCCTTGAGTATAAATGTATATGCATCAATACATCCTCTAGTCGAACATCTTGTTTAGCATCTATTCCCCATTCCTCTCTGTATTGTGTAAGTCACATGGCTGTCATAAGACATGGATGTATCTAACAATCTACAAACAAAAATACACCATATATTGCAGCGTCTATATCAGACAAGAAGATCATTGCTAAGATGTACGTGACCAGCAGGAAGTTCTGGGTGGACCTATGTACCGTCTTACCACTCGAGCTATTCTGTCTCTGTGTCACGGGAACAAATAACCAGTACAGGCTCTTTGGTTTCCTCCGCCTTAACCGACTCATCAAGATTGCTAAGGTAGGTTAACAGAGCCATTTACATTAGACCCAATATGGTGATGTGTTGTCAGTTCTATTTAACAGCTACTATGAAAAGATGACCTCTGGCGTTTTTTCTTAGGCGCCTCATAGTCATATTTTGCTAGATTTTCACTGGTCATTGTAAAAAAAGGATTGTTTCCTGTGTAGAGGTCGGTGAAAATGTTCTTGGAGAAAGCGGGACTCCAACCCGGGGCCCTCCAACTTCGAAGCGGCTGCTCTTCCTCTGAGCTACTTCCCCTTGGCCTGACATTTCCACCTTCTATCCACACCTGGATCGGTATGATACACACTAGGAGGGGGGGCAGTGATTACACAGAGACCCGCCCCTGGGGGTCTGCCACCGAGTACAGGGAAATACTGCCCCTACACTCCTCCCCATCAGCTTCAACCAACCCTGCTCCTCCAACCTAACCGCCAGCAGGTGACTAGTTTACCCCTAGCAGGCTGAAGCGTTATCTGTATCATACCGGCCCAGTTCCTGAGTCCTCAATCGGTCGCGATCATGTTAAGACATGAGCAGGCACACATATCTTTGATCTCATGATTGCGTTAGGATGCTCGGTTTCTCCACTGTAAAGGTCGGTGAAAATGTTCTTGGTTAAACCGGGACTCAAACCCGGGGCCCTCCAACTTCAAAGCGGCTGCTCTTCCTCTGAGCTACTTCCCCTTGGCCTGACATTTCCACCTTCCATCCACACCTGGATCGGTATGATACACACTAGGGGGGGCAGTGATTACCCGGAGACCCGCCCCTGGGGGTCTGCCACCGAGTACAGGGAAATACTGCCCCTACACCTGTATAAAAAAAAAAGAAAATGATGTGAAAATGCATGTATATATCCGATTACAAGTTTTGATATGAAAATTTTAAAAAAAATTGAAAATTGTTGAAAAAATATTCAAAGAATTTGGAAAAATTTGAAAAAATTTCCAAAATATTCTGAGGTCAGCCCCCTTTAGCTGGTGACCAAAACCTTTTTTTTGCCTTAGTGTAACCCTCACATAGCTTTTTCTTCATTTTGTCAAAAAATATTTTCTTGTCAACTGGGTGTTCAGTCACGTTAAAATCCAGACATAAACAAAGCATCCTTCATTTTTCTCAGACCGTGCTACCAGTGCCTGCATAATCGGTACATTTCATGATCCAGGTTCAGCATTTGTTCAGCCACATGGAGGGGATACTACATGTGTCTATCAGTGAACTACCTGTGGTCGTATTGTATTGTGTCTATCAGTGCACTACTTGAGGCCATGTTGTATTGTGTCTATCAGTGCACTAATTGTGGTCTTGCTGTATTGTCTATCAGTGCACTACCTGTGGTCTTGTTGTATTGTGTACATAAGTACTTTCTGTGTTGTAGGTTCAGCGCCTGTTCAGCCACATGGAGGGGATCCTACACGTGTCTATCAGCGTTCTGCGCTCAGTGAAGCTGACCATGTACATCTGTCTGCTTTCTCACTGGGCGGCCTGCACCATGTTCCTCATGGTCTGTTCAGGCTCTAGGTTGGTATAGAATAAAATCTGTACATGTTTTGCCACATCACAAGGTACATCAAATTTTATACGTGAATTATTATGCACTTGAGGTAAAAAAATCAAAGCAGTGTTTGTTTGCAAATCAAAGACTTTTTTTCATGTCATTGTGGAATAACTGGAAGCTACACTTTGGCATACAGTTTGAAGTCATTTTTATTACCCTATATATGAAAAGGGGTTGCTTCGTTGCTGGTGCCCACCCCATTGAAATAAGCTTGACTGCTTGCCAGGAACAGATAAACCAAAAGAGGCTAGATAGAAATATGTACTTTCTTCAAAGTTAACTCGATTTTTCATGAAAATGTCAAGGTCTTTTGTAATGAAGCAATCATAAATTAAATAAAACTCCAACCTCTAAAACAAAATCTATTAATTCAAAGATACCTGAGAAGAAATCTGTGAAAAAGAAAGACATTCTCTCCCGAGAGTAGGCCTACCTGGCAACAGGGCAACAGAAAATGCTGATACTTCCGCCATTAGTTACCCCTAAAATTATGCACCAATTGATAGATCTATGACAACATACAACTGAAAACTACTGCCGGATATATCATGTATATATCACCTAATAACACTGAAATATAGCATCAATAACCTTGGTGATAATGGAGATAAATCAGTCTAAACTTTTGAGTCAGTATATCTGAGAGAATCTGCTTGGAGATGTTACTATGCTGCACCGCACTGATAAGATCTGGGTCAGATGGACGCTGTACGAGGGGGACGTAAGTCGAGGGGATGAGTAGAATGGACCAAAATTTCCAGGGGTCTTTGCCCCCCCCCTAGTGCCGAAGGCACTAGTTACTGTGTAAAGATTGGCATCTGAGTGGGTTTAATGGTAGGTAACATTGTTGCAGCTGCAAACTGATCAGATCCTGTGTTTACCTGTTGCAGCTGCAAAGTGCCGAGCTGGCTGAGTGAACGTAACCAGACAGTGTTCGTGGACTCTGCACAGTCAGAGTACATCACCTCTCTCTACTGGTCAGCTGCTACCATGACAAGTACTGGCTATGGAGACATCAGTGCTGCCACCACTACCGGCAGAGTCATCTCACTCAGTATCATGATCATTGGCCTCCTGTTGTATGGCTATAGTCTTGCACTCATGGCTGCAACCCTTGCGAATGCTGATTCCGCAAGGTTGGTCAGTTTCTTTATATAATCCTTATTTGTGTCATTTCAGACTATTTGTTAACCCCAAGCAGCTCAGTTATGGATGAATTCATGATAATGAGTTCATGATGCAGGGTTCTGTACATTAGTTATAGATGAGTTCATGATGCAGGGTTCTGTACATTAGTTATAGATGAGTTCATGATGCAGGGTTCTGTACATTAGTTATAAATGAGTTCATGATGCAGGGTTCTGTACATTAGTTATAGATGAGTTCATGATGCAGGGTTCTGTACATTAGTTATAGATGAGTTCATAATAATGAGTTCATGATGCAGGGTTCTGTACATTAGTTATAGATGAGTTCATGATGCAGGGTTCTGTACATTAGTTATAGATGAGTTCATGATGCAGGGTTCTGTACATTAGTTATAGATGAGTTTATGATGCAGGGTTCTGTACATTAGTTATAGATGAGTTCATGATGCAGGGTTCTGTACATTAGTTATAGATGAGTTCATGATGCAGGGTTCTGTACATTAGTTTTAGATGAGTTCATGATGCAGGGTTCTGTACATTAGTTATAAATGAGTTCATGATGCAGGGTTCTGTACATTAGTTATAGATGAGTTCATGATGCAGGGTTCTGTACATTAGTTATAAATGAGTTCATGATACAGGGTTCTGTACATTAGTTATAAATGAGTTCATGATGCAGGGTTCTGTACATTAGTTTTAGATGAGTTCATGATGCAGGGTTCTGTACATTAGTTATAGATGAGTTCATGATGCAGGGTTCTGTACATTAGTTATAGATGAGTTCATGATGCAGGGTTCTGTACATTAGTTATAGATGAGTTCATGATACAGGGTTCTGTACATTAGTTATAGATGAGTTCATGATGCAGGGTTCTGTACATTAGTTATAGATGAGTTCATGGTGCAGGGTTCTGTACATTAGTTATAGATGAGTTCATGATGCAGGGTTCTGTACATTAGTTATAGATGAGTTCATAATAATGAGTTCATGATGCAGGGTTCTGTACATTAGTTATAGATGAGTTCATAATAATGAGTTCATGATGCAGGGTTCTGTACATTAGTTATAGATGAGTTCATGGTGCAGGGTTCTGTACATTAGTTATAGATGAGTTCATAATAATGAGTTCATGATGCAGGGTTCTGTACATTAGTTATAGATGAGTTCATAATAATGAGTTCATGATGCAGGGTTCTGTACATTAGTTATAGATGAGTTCATGGTGCAGGGTTCTGTACATTAGTTATAGATGAGTTCATGGTGCAGGGTTCTGTTCATTAGTTATAAATGAGTTCATGATGCAGGGTTCTGTACATTAGTTATAGATGAGTTCATAATAATGAGTTCATGATGCAGGGTTCTGTACATTAGTTATAGATGAGTTCATGGTGCAGGGTTCTGTACATTAGTTATAGATGAGTTCATGATGCAGGGTTCTGTTCATTAGTTGTAAATGAGTTCATAATGCAGGGTTCTGTACATTAGTTATAGATGAGTTCATGATGCAGGGTTCTGTATATTAGTTATAGATGAGTTCATAATAATGAGTTCATGATGCAGGGTTCTGTACATTAGTTATAGATGAGTTCATGATGGCATGTTCATCATGTAGACAGGATGAGGTTCTAAGAGAAGCTGTTTGTTGTACAGACGTACATTGTACACAGGGTGAGGTTAGAAGCTGTTTGCTGTACAGAAGTTGTACATTGTACACAGGGTGAGGTTAGAAGCTGTTTGCTGTACAGATGTTGTACATTGTACACTGGGTGAGGTTAGAAGCTGTTTGCTGTACAGATGTTGTACATTGTACACTGGGTGAGGTTAGAAGCTGTTTGCTGTACAGAAGATGTACATTGTACACAGGGTGAGGTTAGAAGCTGTTTGCTGTACAGATGTTGTACATTGTACACTGGGTGAGGTTAGAAGCTGTTTGCTGTACAGATGTTGTACATTGTACACTGGGTGAGGTTAGAAGCTGTTTGCTGTACAGATGTTGTACATTGTACACTGGGTGAGGTTAGAAGCTGTTTGCTGTACAGATGTTGTACATTGTACACTGGGTGAGGTTAGAAGCTGTTTGCTGTACAGATGTTGTACATTGTACACAGGGTGAGGTTAGAAGCTGTTTGCTGTACAGATGTTGTACATTGTACACTGGGTGAGGTTAGAAGCTGTTTGCTGTACAGATGTTGTACATTGTACACTGGGTGAGGTTAGAAGCTGTTTGCTGTACAGATGTTGTACATTGTACACTGGGGGAGGTTAGAAGCTGTTTGCTGTACAGACATACATTGTACACAGGGTGAGGTTAGAAGCTGTTTGCTGTACAGAAGTTGTACATTGTACACAGGGTGAGGTTAGAAGCTGTTTGCTGTACAGAAGTTGTACATTGTACACAAGGGGAGGTTAGAAGCTGTTTGCTGTACAGAAGTTGTACATTGTACACAGTGTGAGGTTAGAAGCTGTTTGCTGTACAGAAGTTGTACATTGTACACAGGGGGAGGTTAGAAGCTGTTTGCTGTACAGAAGTTGTACATTGTACACAGGGGGAGGTTAGAAGCTGTTTGCTGTACAGACATACATTGTACACAGTGTGAGGTTAGAAACTGTTTGCTGTACAGAAGATGTACATTGTACACAGGGGGAGGTTAGAAGCTGTTTGCTGTACAGACATACATTGTACACAGGGTGAGGTTAGAAGCTGTTTGCTGTAAAGATGTACATTGTACACAGGGGGAGGTTAGAAGCTGTTTGCTGTACAGACATACATTGTACACAGGGTGAGGTTAGAAGCTGTTTGCTGTACAGATGATGTACATTGTACACTGGGCGAGGTTAGAAGCTGTTTGCTGTACAGAAGATGTACATTGTACACAGGGTGAGGTTAGAAGCTGTTTGCTGTACAGAAGTTGTACATTGTACACAGGGTGAGGTTAGAAGCTGTTTGCTGTACAGAAGTTGTACATTGTACACAGGGGGAGGTTAGAAGCTGTTTGCTGTACAGAAGTTGTACATTGTACACAGGGGGAGGTTAGAAGCTGTTTGCTGTACAGACGTACATTGTACACAGTGTGAGGTTAGAAGCTGTTTGCTGTACAGAAGTTGTACATTGTACACAAGGGGAGGTTAGAAGCTGTTTGCTGTACAGAAGTTGTACATTGTACACAAGGGGAGGTTAGAAGCTGTTTGCTGTACAGAAGTTGTACATTGTACACAGGGTGAGGTTAGAAGCTGTTTGCTGTACAGACGTACATTGTACACAGTGTGAGGTTAGAAGCTGTTTGCTGTACAGAAGTTGTACATTGTACACAAGGGGAGGTTAGAAGCTGTTTGCTGTACAGAAGTTGTACATTGTACACAGGGTGAGGTTAGAAGCTGTTTGCTGTACAGAAGTTGTACATTGTACACAGGGTGAGGTTAGAAGCTGTTTGCTGTACAAAAGTTGTACATTGTACACAAGGGGAGGTTAGAAGCTGTTTGCTGTACAGACGTACATTGTACACAGTGTGAGGTTAGAAGCTGTTTGCTGTACAGAAGTTGTACATTGTACACAAGGGGAGGTTAGAAGCTGTTTGCTGTACAGAAGTTGTACATTGTACACAAGGGGAGGTTAGAAGCTGTTTGCTGTACAGAAGTTGTACATTGTACACAGGGTGAGGTTAGAAGCTGTTTGCTGTACAGACGTACATTGTACACAGTGTGAGGTTAGAAGCTGTTTGCTGTACAGAAGTTGTACATTGTACACAAGGGGAGGTTAGAAGCTGTTTGCTGTACAGAAGTTGTACATTGTACACAAGGGGAGGTTAGAAGCTGTTTGCTGTACAGAAGTTGTACATTGTACACAGGGTGAGGTTAGAAGCTGTTTGCTGTACAGAAGTTGTACATTGTACACAGGGTGAGGTTAGAAGCTGTTTGCTGTAAAGATGTACATTGTACACAGGGTGAGGTTAGAAGCTGTTTGCTGTACAGATGATGTACATTGTACACAGGGTGAGGTTAGAAGCTGTTTGCTGTACAGAAGTTGTACATTGTACACAGGGTGAGGTTAGAAGCTGTTTGCTGTAAAGATGTACATTGTACACAGGGTGAGGTTAGAAGCTGTTTGCTGTACAGATGTTGTACATTGTACACAGGGTGATGTTAGAAGCTGTTTGCTGTACAGACGCTGTACATTGTACACAGGGGGGGGTTAGAAGCTGTTTGCTGTACAGAAGATGTACATTGTACACAGGGTGAGGTTAGAAGCTGTTTGCTGTACAGAAGTTGTACATTGTACACAGGGGGAGGTTAGAAGCTGTTTGCTGTACAGACATACATTGTACACAGGGGGAGGTTAGAAGCTGTTTGCTGTACAGACGTACATTGTACACAGGGTGAGGTTAGAAGCTGTTTGCTGTACAGATGTTGTACATTGTACACAGGGTGAGGTTAGAAGCTGTTTGCTGTACAGAAGTTGTACATTGTACACAGGGTGAGGTTAGAAGCTGTTTGCTGTACAGACGTACATTGTACACAGGGGGAGGTTAGAAGCTGTTTGCTGTACAGACGTACATTGTACACAGGGTGAGGTTAGAAGCTGTTTGCTGTACAGACATACATTGTACACAGGGGGAGGTTAGAAGCTGTTTGCTGTACAGAAGTACATTGTACACAGGGTGAGGTTAGAAGCTGTTTGCTGTACAGACATACATTGTACACAGGGGGAGGTTAGAAGCTGTTTGCTGTACAGAAGTTGTACATTGTACACAGGGTGAGGTTCCAGGAGAAGCTGTTTGCTGTACAGAAGTTGTACATTGTACACAGGGGGAGGTTAGAAGCTGTTTGCTGTACAGATGTTGTACATTGTACACAGGGTGAGGTTAGAAGCTGTTTGCTGTACAGAAGTTGTACATTGTACACAGGGTGAGGTTAGAAGCTGTTTGCTGTACAGAAGTTGTACATTGTACACAGGGTTGTTTGTTGTACAGAAGTTGTACATTGTACACAGGGGGAGGTTAGAAGCTGTTTGCTGTACAGAAGTTGTACATTGTACACAGTGTGAGGTTAGAAGCTGTTTGCTGTACAGAAGTTGTACATTGTACACAGGGGGAGGTTAGAAGCTGTTTTCTGTACAGAAGTTGTATATTGTACACAGGGGGAGGTTAGAAGCTGTTTGCTGTACAGATGTTGTACATTGTACACAGGGGGAGGTTAGAAGCTGTTTGCTGTACAGAAGTTGTACATTGTACACAGGGTGAGGTTCCAGGAGAAGCTGTTTGCTGTACAGAAGTTTATGAAGGAGAACAACCTGGACCTGGAGCTGCAGCACAAAGTGGGCACCTACATGAGTCTGCTGTGGGAGAAGTTCAGGTAAGACAATCTCAGCCTAACCTACACCCTAGTGCTCATAGAAACGAACATAACAGAGGCTCCTGGCTTCCGGTGAGTGTAAAATGCAGAGCCTTATTAAAAAAAAAAAAAAAGACAGTGAAAACACTAAGCAGTAAAAACGTTTACGTTTAGCGTGCAGCTCATTCGAGAGCTTTCTTACTAAGAGTAGGGAAAGTTTCTTCTTTATGTGGAATCTGTAGAAGGTCCTTGGGTTTATAATATGAGACCATTTGTCACATAGTAAAACATCCCTGGAAATATAGTGCTATGGTATTGTATGGTATTGTACATGTTTACAGTGGACAGTGGATGCCGGGAGAGAAGTCTCTGATACACGATGCGCCCATGGTGCTGCAGATGGACATTCAGTACGAGGATGCCTGTAACACCATAGCCAAGGTAACTTATAGCAATCATGTAATGATGATAGCAGAGATCAGTGTTTGATAACCGATTTATCATTGTACAACTTCAGAGAAAGAGATAACCATGAAGTTGTACATTATAAATGCATGTGTTTTCAAAAGTAGCGCAAAAATTAAAAGACTGTAAATTCCTTCTTATATGCAAACCAGGTAATGCTTATAGAACAAGCTAAAGGAAGGGGTGTGGCTTATTAGCCAGTATTTCAACCTATAGAACAGTCCTACAGCATCAATTTCCAGCCCTTAGGTGGGGCTTATAGCTTCTTCTCCTTCTCCAACTCAGGGTGCTGCTTATATATATGTGGGTGCCACTTATACGCAGGAATTTAGTGAACTTTGATGCTGTTCCGGTACATGTGAAGGTTTTTACCACATCTCTATTATAGTATAGGTTTTACAGGCTTAAGGATTACGGAAATTTTGAGAAAAGTGAGAATGACAGAATGCATGTTATGCTGTAGGTGCCATTGTTCCTGGACACAGACGAGCACTTCCTGCGTGAGTTGGCGCTGAAGATGCAGACCTACTTGTACAGTCCTGGCGATGTGGTCATTTACCACAAGGAGGTGGGGCGCGAGATGTACTGTATCCGCCGCGGCTGGTGTCAGGTAGATCAATTTTTTTTACATTTGAATTTACTTTATTTCATCCTTGATATGATTTTTCAATACTTAGGGCATATTTTGCTACACATCCAGGTCAGGGTTCTCAAACATTATACATGTCGTTGTACATTATATATGTATATGAAGTACAATATATATGCTGTAGTCAAAAGACAATATGTTGGTGTCAGGAGAGTGGTATCATTAGGCCACACCAAAAAAATGAGTTGATCTATGGATTTTTGTTTTGAAAAAATGGTGCGAGCGAGAGAATTTTTTTTTTTAAGAATTATTTGGCGTCCAATGGATTCCTTGCTGGAAAAGTAAGGTGAGCGAAAAAATTTTATTTAAAAAAAAATTTGCCAAACATCACAAAGAGAAAACTTGTAGAAAGTGAAGTGAGCGAAATCCGTACACAAGTTTTTTTTCAAAGAAAAAACAATTTGTATTTCCGAAAATATGAAGAGGGAAATCCGTAGACCAAACTTATTTTTTTGGTGTGGCCTTACCAAAAAGTACATATTAAACACAAGGTGGGATTGTATCCCAGATACTCTATATAGATACCAGCTTTTTCTAATAAGCACACTGGCACAGAAAAGAATTTTTTAGATGCTCAAATCCTAAAAAACAAATCTATTCTAATAACCCCCCTATTTAAACCACCTTTTTTCATCTATTTGGTTTTTCTGTACACTCAAAAATCTGAACTTTTTAGCACTCATGGAGATGAGTGGAATTTTTTAGGATCCTAATCCTTGAAAAAATTTAGTTAGCCTTAAAAATTTCTTTAGAATAAAGAACTCTACCTACCTACTCTGACCTTTCCCAACATTGTTATCTGAACAAAAAACTTTGTTTTCGCCTGATCTAACAGGTAGAGACAGACGATGGCACCAAACTGTCAGAGATAGGACCTGGTACCTACATACTAACACTGTACATGATCTAACAGGTAGAGACAGACGATGGCACCAAGCTGTCAGGGATAGGACCTGGTACCTACATACTAACACTGTACATGATCTAACAGGTAGAGACAGACGATGGCACCAAGCTGTCAGGGATAGGACCTGGTACCTACATACTAACACTGTACATGATCTAACAGGTAGAGACAGACGATGGCACCAAGCTGTCAGGGATAGGACCTGGTACCTACATACTAACACTGTACATGATCTAACAGGTAGAGACAGACGATGGCACCAAGCTGTCAGGGATAGGACCTGGTACCTACATACTAACACTGTACATGATCTAACAGGTAGAGACAGACGATGGCACCAAGCTGTCAGAGATAGGACCTGGTACCTACATACTAACACTGTACATGATCTAACAGGTAGAGACAGACGATGGCACCAAGCTGTCAGAGATAGGACCTGGTACCTACATACTAACACTGTACATGATCTAACAGGTAGAGACAGACGATGGCACCAAGCTGTCAGAGATAGGACCTGAGTAGTATATACATGCAAAGTCAGCGCAATGCTTCAGCTACTAACTAGGTCATGACCTACTGGTAGACCGGAAGTGACCTAGTTTCAGCCAATCAGAGGGCTGGATTTGACAGGAAGTGACGTCATAAGGTCATGACCTAGTTTTTTCGACCAATCAGAGAGCTGGATTCCATTTGACCTAGTGACCTGACCTAGTTGCATAAATTAAAAGAATTGCGCAATACCTAGGGTTGACCTACTTGCAAACCGGAAGTGACCTACTAACCTACTTGCAAAAACGTATGACCTACGTATGAGGGTGCATTGCGCAATGCTTGTAAGAATTTACACAATGTTCTGATGCAATACTTTTATGGATTTACGCAATACTTATGACTCATTTTGTTATGTCTCTTCATTTCATGCATTAAAATAAAACACAACTCATCCATTTCACATAACAGATTATATTTTTATTAGACACAATATTTACAGATGAACACAGATTTTCCATTTCCGGGGCGTGCACATATACTACAGAAACATTTGTTGTGTGTGAATTTACTTGCTTGATACCAGCTTTGACCAGTGAGACTAGTTTTCCATGTGTTGTGGAAACAATAACTGTTAAGTTTGGCTATGTTAGATATAGCATGCTCGAACAAAGCCTGGGCCAGGAAGTAAGTTTGACTGTTTTTGGGTCCAGGTAAAAGACCAGATAAAAAACCATCCTTAAAGTTTACCTCGAAGGAGAAATGATTTCTCACTCCAGGTATACTTAAGGCGTGAAGTTCCAGTGAGACCTGCAGACATGTAAAACAAATAGTTTTAGCAATAGCAGATACTTCCAGTTTACAATTACACTGACAAAACACTCCTACTATGGGATTACATTCTAACTCTTGGAGAGTAAGAGCAAACTTTCTTACACTTCCTAAAGTGTACCTTGTGTAGTGTCTTGGGCAGCCAGGTTCAGTGTGCAATTGATATACTCCTATACACCAATCATGCAATATCAAGTTAACTTTTTTCACTCGACAATAGTACATGCAGTTTCTGTAGGCGTCCCAAAAAGCTGAAGAGAAATATTTGTACATTTTAACACTAGTTATACAGTGGTCAACAGTGTCTGGTTCAGCTCCTCTAAAATAACCAATGTTTTCTGCAGGTATTATTTCCCAAAAGAAATTCTCTGAACATCCACATGCTACAGAACTTATATCATTGTCAGGTGTTATAGAAGAAGCTTGATTATATGAAGCAACACTTTGTAAAACTGGACGCATGTAATAGTCATAAGGTGGAGTTTCTGTGGTTTGCTCCACAAGCATAGCTTCTAAACTTTCCATGTTAAAATGGTTGCTTAAATCTAACCAGATACTAATAACCTGGTGAACATGACGCTATGAGTCAAGAAATCTGGTACCACTTTTTTCTGTTCCAACTTAATTTCTTCAGCGCCGGATTTTTTTTTTTATTTTTGTGGTGAACATGTACAGCGTTCACTTTTGTGAAAAGTTTTTTATTTTTTGGGTGATACAGTTCACTTTTTTTTACTTTTTTTGTCAGTTTTTTTTCATGATACAGTACACATTTTTTACCTTTGTTGTTTATTTGAAAAATGTTCATTTGAACAAAAAATATTTTCCAGTTTAACACTGTTTTCTATGGAAAAAAATGTTCATTTGAACAAATGTTCGTTTGAACAATTGTTCAAATGAACATTTTCCATTTTAACACTGTTTTCTATGGGGAAAAATGTTCATTTGAACAAATGTTCGTTTGAACAATTGTTCAAATGAACATTTTCCAGTTTAACACTGTTTTCTATGGGGAAAAATGTTCATTTGAACAATTGTTCGTTTGAACAATTGTTCAAATGAACATTTTTCATTTTAACACTGTTTTCTATGGGGAAAAATGTTCATTTAAACAAATGTTCGTTTGAACAATTGTTTAAATGAACATTTTTTCATTTTAACACTGTTTTCTATGAAGAAAAATGTTCATTTGAACAATTTGTTTAAAATTTTTTCTTTCAACAAAATGTACAACTGGAAGTGAAACTAGAAAAAGAAACCATTTTTTTATATAGAAAGGGGTAGGGTGCTTACACCGTCTTCACATACTTGTCTCTTTATGTACTGATAGGTTAGACCTTGTTTCCTTTGAGAGTAAGTCGTAACGCTGTGGTTAACTACTTTAAATCCTTTGTTGACTACCGTGACAACATTTTCACTGTCCAGTACTTCTTTGTACTTGTCAGTGGTCAGGGGGTTTTGTTTTTGAATTACACCTTTGCAACTCATTTTAACGGGCACATTCACTCCTGTGCCTATGTAACATTTGGAGTTTAAGGCAGTCATTTCATCACCTTCCCACTCCACTTTGAATAACCCGGGGGTTCTCTTGTCAAACGCCAGACGGCTCTTACAGCATGGTTGAGGCAGCCACAGCTCACCCAAAACTTTGGTCTGAACATAGGTCTCTCTGTGGTGACTGTTGTCACATGATTCAGAGGGCAACCATTTGTGACGTTCTCTGAAGAAAGCTTCACGTTTTTCAGGAATAATTACGTCTTCTATGTTCTCTGCACTTAAAGCAAAGTAAAAACTGTCAGTGTCCATTTCACACATTTCAAAATCTTTCTCGTCTATGTATTCAAGGAGAAAGTCGTAATAGAAAGCCAACATTTTAAGTTTGGCATATTGGTATACCATGAACCCTATTTGAACTGGGAGGTCGTAGGTAATGGAGGTGGGCAAACAGGACAGTTCTACCCTGTTGTCACTTATGTCTTGCACATCTTGCACTGACCAGTGCATGGCCAAACGTCTTGCCTTAGAGGGGTGAAGATACTTTGTTTGAACAAAGTTTTGTTAGTTGCATATGGTTTTTCCGTATGAACCATTTCCCAAAAGTTTGTACAGATCTGACAGAATCTTACAGTCTATGTTTTCATCTCACTTCCTCCTAGCTTTGGTCACTTCGTCCATGAAGGGTAAAAAAGTCTGTTCTGGTGTGTATTCTATGAGAAGGTGTACTGTCGTAACTACCAAACCTTTCTCCAGGTACCACTTCAAGAGAGGAGTTCCCAACAAAATTCCCTCTGCGTGGTAGCTGCCTATAAGTTGGCGTTGCGGTTGTTTCAGCTTACCTGCTGCTTCCAGGTAACGTTTCATATGTTCACCTACGTCATTTTTTCCTACTAAACAGTTTTTGAAAATAGGTGTCATTTCACTGAATTTTTCTTTCAAAGATTCAGGTGTTTCTATGTCTACCTGGATAAGTCCAAAAGTTGTTCCTCTAGAAACCCCTCTCAGTATTTCATCCTGACTTTTTCTGCCTTGGCACAATGGTCTTTTAATTTCCCATTCACTTTTTGTTTTTCTGCACGAGTTTTCAGTTTTTTCTTTCAGCCACATACACTCATACTTTTCCTCTACTTGGTAACCTAACGACTGAAGATATAGGGTAGTCAAAATGGTATTTTGGTTTTTTTCTTCTAACCATGCCTTTCCATTGGGGTCTCTCAAAACTGATTTAGTGAGGTGACATATGTGACCATGCCAGTAGCACCCGTGAAACTGGTATACTTTTTTTGAAGCTGGATCATAGCCGTCCACTTTTATTTTCCTTGAACCCAATACTACTTCCCCGTAGTTGTATTGGTGTAATATCTTCACTTTGTCTGTCACAGTTTTGTATCGCAACCATTCTGTGGCTGAGTAGCTAATCTGTTGACTGCAGACAGCTTGAAAATCGTTTTCTTTCCTGCGCACCACATAATAACCTGTGCAGTGTTCTTCACCCATGCACTTGAGGTACAAGCTGTTAGCATCTACCCCTACTATGTGTCTGCATACTTTGCTTTGTGGCCCGTATTTTTTTTGTCTTATTCTTGTTTCTCCACTTTTGTGATGTCTGTGAAAAATAATAGAGGGACCCCCTACTAAGTTGCGTCTGAGCAAGGAGTGAACATCCTTTTCTTTCTCACCAAAAAGAATGTAAGGTGTGGCATTAGGTGCAGTGTTGTTGAAAAGAAACTTCAAGGTTAAACCTGGCAAAGTTAAACCGTCTTTGAACATGTCTACCCCACGATCTATAAAAAATTTTGTGTGCTCGTTTATGGCTAAAACAAAGGGTTTAACGTCCAGGTTGTTGTAATATATCAAGTAGTCCTTCATAGTTTTCATTTTGTTTTCTGTCCAGACCTTTTTACATTCAAGATAATCTTCTTTGCTTATTCCACCACCCGACAAAGAACTGTAGAAGCAGTGGCGTGGAGGAAGAGCTTTGTTGTTCAGTTTTCTTATGTTGTCCATCCACTCGTAGGGAAAAAACCTTTTTCAGCTTTCCCTTTTAGAAAGGCTTTCAGGTAGTTTGCGTAGGAATAACCTGGTGCCAAATAGTTGAACATGTCAAGGAAAAGAAGATGGTCTGTGTACACTGCTATGTACTTGTTGCATTTTTTTATGGTTTTCATTTCTGTCTTGTCTGTGTCTATAAAAAAAGAATGAAATTCCTTTTTTATCAAATTAATGTCATACTTTCCAGAGTTGAAACCTAGAACAGGGACTCTTTCTATGTAGGTAAGAAGTTTTTCCTTCACTTCAAGAACATGGGAGATTTTCTTTTTTGGATTTTTTTTTGTTCTTTGCTGGAAAAACTTTGCTAGCTTTATGTTCTAGTTCCTTTTGTTTTTCTTCTACAGAGTCTAGTTCGTCTAAAACATCTCTAAAATTCTCTTTCACCTGTTCTCCTATCAACTGCCCCAAGTTGTTTATGTGTTCCAACACATTTTTAACCAAAGGATCGTCGTCCCTGTTGGAATTTCTGACAAAACACACTGGTTCTGTATGCCCAGGAAAATCAGAAGCTACACTGGCAGAAAGGGGTATGTGAGTTTTTTCTATCACAGTGTTAGCATTTTCTGGGGACGAATTTTCAGGTTGGACGAAATAGCTTTCAAAGTCAAAAACAATTTTATAGGGGTATATTTTTTTCTCAGGTGAACAAACTATTCCCAGTTCCTCTAAAACTTGAAAAACTGTTTTGGATGGATTGTAAGCTCCACCTTTGTACCTGAAGCTGACTTTGGTGCAATCTTTTTTCACCCCATTGTGTTGTTTCAAAAGGAAACTACGAGTGAAAACTTTATGACACTTTTCACAGGGGTACATTTTACCATACAGTCCCATGTTAGTTATTAAACTTACATGGTTTCTGTGTAAGTTCAAGTTCATGATTTTTTTGGATGAACACATGTTTGACCTTATAATTTTAGGTCGCCCCTTTCTTTTACCAAAAGAGGGAAGGTAAAAAATTCTTATGTTAACTTCAAACATCTTTTCTAACCTGTCTAAATCTTTTATGTCAACACCATCAAAAGTCTCCTTGTTCACCCCTGGATAGGCTTCAAGGAAAAGCTCTTCAGTTTTTTCTAAAGATTCATACAGGAAGAAAGACAGACATCTAAAGAAACACAAGTTGTCCTTGTATGCCCTTTTGGTTTTAGGGTCTCTGTGAAAGTGTTGCATTCCTCTTTGTCTTAAACCTGGTGGAACAGTTTTCATTTTACCTAAAAGATATTCTCCTCCCGTAGCCCTTATGAGGGTGATGTTGGCGTTCACGTTGCCTATTACACTCCATTTAGTAGAGGGTCTTTGAGTGTCTTCTTTAATGTTGTTTTCTATTAAATCTAAACACTCTGCAAAGTCTTTGTCGTCCCTTATAAAAATGTAAGGGTCTCTATGACTTTCACTGTCATAGAACAAAGACGAGTTGTTGGCAGAAGCATGAAAGTACATGACTTTCTCTTCTTCTTCCTCCTTAGAGGAAGACAACAACCTTCCAAAAGAGACAGCCACTTTGTAAGCCATAACTTGATTTCTATGAATAGAGGTAAGCGCCTCTATTACCTGTTTGGCTCCCAAGTCGTTGTTAAAACTTGTCATTCTGACGTTGAAAATGGACTGAAGCTTTCCAAGCACAGCCAAACCTGAAGCTATGGACTTGAAGTTGTCACGGTAACTGCTTTTATGCAAAGAATTTATTTCTATTTCTTTTGGAAGTTCTAAGCTGTCGGAAAAAGTTTCTCTTCTACAAGAATCTGAGTTACATAGAGTTTTTCCACTGTTTTCTACAGTAACCAAACGTGGAGGTCTAGGGGTGTTACACATTGGACAGTTGACGGTGTAAAGTTGTTTTACCTTTTTGGGCGGCATTTTTTTTTTTAAGGTTTCTTTTTCTTGTTTCACTTTATATTCAATATACAAACTTATAACTAAAACCTAACCTAAGTATACATGGAGTACATTTAGAACTTAAACCTACGCTGGGCTATGTTGACTAAAGATGGAGTACATTTAAATCTAACTACGAATTAGCTGATATACATGATAATGTAAAAGCACTAAACAAGGAGCTGTTGACCAGACACTATACAAAGTTGACCACTTACCCAGAGTAGAAATCGGTCGTCTCGTCTAGGAAGGGACCAACTCGTGATTTTATGTCCTCCAGAATGAAGGGGGACACAGTGTGTCCGCAGTGTGTGGCTGAGGGGGGCATCCTGTAGCTGGAAGACACCGAGGCTTTCATCTCCTCCACGTAGCTGGTTGTTCCTATGTGAACTTTAGGAGTTCCCTTGTACAAGTTTACCAGGATCATAGCCCGGCCTCCACTGGGGTCGATGCAGTCTTGGTTCAAGGACAACAAAAGATTATCCACCTTCCTCTCTCCAAGGGCAGCTAGGCGGTGTAACTCCTTGTACTTTCCAAGGATGCACTCTATCTGGTCCACTAAGTTCCTGAACTCACGCGCCTCTAGGTTTAAGCACCGCTCGTAAGGTTTGTCCAGGTAGGTCCTCAAGCATACTCCCCTGATGCTAGGTTCCCTGTATATTTCTATGCAGGTGTTGTTATCCCCTTCCGGATAAAAAACTTGGTCGGGGGCAGGTGACTTTTCTTGGAAACCAAATCGAGCAGGCCATTTTTTTGCCACCAAAGGCACTGACCTGAAGCCCACAAGCTTGCTGGAAGAACTGGGGGCAGTGCCCTCCCCAAACTTTTGTCTGTGTGACTTGTCTTTAGAAGAAGCAACACCTGGGACAGAACCAATTGGCTCGGCACCATAGGATGAAGTCGCTGAGGAAACTGAAGCAGGGGTAGAGACAGGGGTTTTCTTGTGGTAGGCGCGCTTCTGTCTTTTTTTCTTAGGCTCCCCTTCTCTCTCACCGGAACAGTTTCTTTTTTCCGGCGGGCTTTTAAGAAGCAGCTCCTCTACCGGAACCGGGAGAGAGTACAGAGGAGAAGGGCCGGTCAGATCTATAACCTCTACCTGTGAATACCCCCCGCGGTGAGCAGGTGAAGGTGTCCCTTGTGTTAAGTCCACCACTTCTATGGGGTTGACTGCCGGTGATGAGGTTGTGAGGTCTATGACCTCTGTTGGACTGACCTAGGGAGAAGGTTCCTCCGGAGTCACGGGCGAGTAAGAGGCGGACGTAGGTGCTTCAGTGGGGGGTTGGTAGTTCAAAGGTGCCGGGGGATTGATGTATTCCCTGATGTCAAAATTGCCGTCGCCAGCTTCCTGAGGAGTGCGATCCCGGACGCGATCCTGGAAATCAGTGATTTCGCCATGAAGAGCTGCAAGAGCGGCTTCCTGTTCTCCTGCATCAGGCACTTCAGTTGGAAGCCGAGCAGGAGTTGCAGGTGGTTTATCAGCTGAGGCTGGAGAGGTAGGAGGAGGGGCGATGCCCGACGTCTTTTCCACTGTCTGTTTAGAAGTAGTAAAAGTCAGTGGAGCCAGTTTTTTAGCTCCTCCTCTCCTGACACTAAGTCCCATCTTCATGCGACCAGGCATTGTTCTCCTTGAAGATGAAAGGGTGGCAGGGCTGGAAGGTGCAGGAGCAGGACAGCAAACAGCAGACAAACGTCAGAAAAGGTTTGATGAAGATCGAGCAGCTCAAGCCTTCTTTATAGTAACTATCCTGATACGATCCTGGGACGTTCCCTTGTCGTTCAGATAACGTACAACCACGTCCATGAGTCGTAGATAACCGTGCTTTTCCATTCATAGTATGTTTTACACTTAGACAGTGTTGATTTGGAAAAAAGTAAAAAACTTAACTCAAATAAAAAAAACGTGATAACGCTCAGTCAACGTTCAGGGGGAGGCTTGTAAAACGAATCTTGTTGTTACCATTCTGTGATTAACGCAGACCATTCGTCATTTATCAGAACTAGCTTCTCTCAAGCAGACATGGCTAACTTTTGTCCTTTGCCTTTGTCTTTGACCGTAGGTCACAAAAGGCGTCAGGAGGTGTTTATTTCAGACATCAGGAGGGGCGTAGAAGAAGGTAAGGTGTGGGCTGTGTGGAAATTCTGTCCTGAAAATTTGAACAGGGATCTTTACATCCCTCCTAACTGTAACTTCAAACAATGCTTCTTGCACAACCAAACCACTGCATTGGTTCCTAGTGGGCCATCTGTGAAAAAACTTATCTCAGAAAATGGGGAAAGTTTTTTTTCAGGTGTTCTTTTGGGACATGGTGCCATGGTACACTTGATGTCGAGACATTCCATTTCCTCTGGAAGTTCAAAAAAATTCATCTCAGACAGACAAAAACCCTTTTTTCTAAGGGATCAACCTTTGGGGGGAGGGCCTGGTAATTCAGTTTTCATCGATTCTACTATGGTGAAGGCTTTAATTAAAGCCACTTTACTTCACCCAGACAAAATTACACACTCTCTAGGTTCCAAAATTTTCTATGAAAGAGGATTCAGGACAGAGATTGGACACAATTACCATGGGTGCTGTCATGTTGTGAGAGTTATAACTGAAATAACTACCTCCCATGAAAAAGGTCAGCTGAAGGTGGTAACAGCCTACCCCGTATCTAATTTTTGGTCCTCCTAATGAAACTGAACAAAAATAAACGATGATCCTCCGGGTAAGGCCCCTGGGCTAAACCCACCCTTCCACATGTTTTCCCCTCTTTTCAAAACGCTCAGGCACTGACCCTGACGTTTGTTTCGTCCTTGAGCAATAAATCATTTCAGGAAAGTGCGATAAGGAAAGACTGACAGGTTTCCTATAAAGGTTAAACGGGGACTAAACCATCATTATTTGACACAACAACCTTCGCCCTACCATGTCGCGTTACTCCCTGCAGCGTGTATTAGAACAACGTCACCCCGACGACACTCAAGTTCTGACGTACGTGAGGGAAAGAAATGAAATTATATGTTGCTCTTCAATTTGTTTCAGGTACGTGTGCAAATACTTGAAAGAATGTGTTCTTCACCGGAAAAAATTATACTTAGTTTTTTCTTCAGTAGAATCAAGTTTTACATCCAAAGACAGAAAAACCTTGAGGAAAATGGTTTTGAGTCATAACTTGTCGAAATTTTCAGCGGTGGAAACCTTGGGTTATGCCCTGAAGCATGGAAGAAAGGGAAAGGGCCCACTGAAAAACCCCTTCCATTTGGAAGCATTGAAAGCGGCAGAAGAGCATAACGCCAAAGAAAATCCCCGCCAACTTAACCAGCATCTTCATTTCTTCATGTCTATTTTGGAACTTCTAGCTGAGTGCTTAGAAACCAAAACTTTGTTTTCCTCCTGCCCCATATTTCACATCCCATCATCGTCCCTGGATCGTTTCAGTGTAGAGGAGAAAGAAAAAGTTTGGTTTTATCTGGCTATTTGGTGCACCCAGCTTATCTCCCTTACTCACTGTTTTCACCACAATCAGCTCGCTTTACACTCAACATCATAACAAATTTAAACGAACGAAGAACGATGTAACAGGCTTACCTAAACAGGGGGAAGGGAATGGAAGAGATATATAGAATAGGGTAGAATAGGGTAGGATAATATAGGGTAGGGTAGGGTAGGGTAGGGTAGGAATGGGTTGGGGTGGGTTTAAAAAACTATGGGGTGGGGGGGTGGGGGCACCCCTCAAGTATGGGGGGTTTGGGGCTTGTTGGCCCGGGCTGGCTGCCCAAATAACCCACCTAACCCACCCACCCACCCACCTAAACTACCCACCCACCTACCCTACCCTACCCTACCCTACCCTACCCTACCCTACCCTACCCTACCCTATATAAGTTAACTGTATGCTTTCTAGCCTGTCATAACCTACCTGCCTACCTACCTGCCTACCTACCTGCCTACCTTACTTGCTGAACACCTTTTTTTTTGTTTGCTATGGAGTTTCACCTTTCGGACGAGTTGTTATTCAAGATCAGTGAAAAATATCGGAAAAAGACTACCCTCGATTAGGGGTTTACTTAGGACTTAGACTAAGTTTAATGGATTACATGGAAAAAACACAGTCTCTTCGTTCTATGGGGAGAGAAATGCTTATTTCATGGAGCAGAAAGAACGTGCGTTGCAAGTGGATGGTATTAAGACATGCATTAAGTGACATAGGTCGTTACGATCTGACTGATTATTGTAGATGGTACATGGGATATTACAACGTAGTGGACCATTGTGAAATACCTCCAGAACAGTGGAAAGTTGATACTTTGTTCGTCAACCTGGCAGACAAGTTAAAAATGCTTGACTGGAGGAAACTGGGAACTCAACTTGGATTGACCGACCATGAACTTGACGTCATATCCACCCCTGTTCCAGGGAAAAAAGGTGTCACAAATCCTGTTTTCGAAGTCCTAATGGTTTGGAAACATAGAGAAATATCTCATCCAAGCTGCCTTATAGCCAGTCTAAACAACATGGGACTTTTTGACGTAGCTCTTTACGTGGAAGGTTTGAACGAGGGTTTTACTGATTTAAAAGAGGACGAGGTTGCTCCTTTGGTCACTTTGGTTTAAGATATCGTCCAACATGGATCACAAGGAAAAGGAGATCATTTTTGACCCACGTCTACAAAGCCCCTTCACAATGATCATAGCTGGACCTACTTCTTGTGGAAAAAGTCAACTTGTTTTCAAGTTGATTAAAGGTGTAGACGAGCTTGTAACTCCAAAAATACACGACATATACTACTGCTACAGTCAATGGCAAGATGGATTCGACGAAATGGTAAAGTTGGGGGTTAAGTTCAACAAAGGTCTTCTTTCAGAAGACTTTTTGTTCGAGGATAAAAGAGACGTGACTAAACATGGACTGGTCGTAATAGACGATCTCATGGATCCCGAGTACGTTCCCACCATAATGAAACTTTTCACTGTGGGCTCTCACCATCGCAGTTTAAGTGTAATTTTTATTACTCAAAACTTGTTTTCCAACAATCCTGCCTTCAGAACCTTGAGCTTAAATGCACACTACCTAGTTGTTTTTAAAAACCCTAGAGACATGAGTCAAATAGGGCACATCAGCAAACAGGCCTTTCCAGGACAGAAATCCTTTTTGACGGAGGTATATAACTCAGAAACCAAAGAGAAACATTCATACATCCTATTGGACTTTAAGCAGAGCACACCTAACGAGCTTAGGGTAAGGAACAGCATAACAACTCCTTGGAACACCTTGGTTTTCATTCCTCAAGCTTCAGCTTCGAAAAGAAAAAGATAGAATGGTGACCAAAAGATCTGCTTCTGGAGGAAAATTTAAAACAATAAGGAAACATTACCACTTGTTGAAACACATATCCAAGTGTTCCTCGGCAGAGTGTTCCCACATTATCAAAGGCCTCAGCGATGAGGTCATTAGGTTGATGAGTCAAATTTGCGTAAACGTAATGAACAAAAACCTGTTGCGTAACGAGTCAGACTCAGTCAAACGTTTATCACCCTACAAGAAAGAACTCAAGTCAGTCACAAGGCACAAGGCTACCGTTAAGCAGAAGAGGAAAACCTTTGAGCAAAAGGGTGGATTTTTGGGAACCATTTTGGGTCTGGCCTTACCCCTGATAACAGGTCTCATAGGAGCACGTCGATAAAAAGTCATGTCTTATTCAAGGATGGCCCTCGTAAGGGCGGATCTCGTTCCCCGAGAAAAAAGCCCTTCTTTTGTTAGTCCTTCCTCTCCTCCCAAGCCTGGACCTAGTGTTCAAGACCAGTACTACAGTACTCAACTTTTAAGAGAAGGTTTAACTCCTGATTCCACCCTGGTTCAAGTCCTGAACCACCTTCAAAGTAAAGCACACGAGGTGCTTAACTCTCCTAACCTCAAACTGAAGGAAAAGTTAAGACAGTACAATCAACTTATGATAAAGTCGGGAATTTTAACTAAAAAAGCCAAGGCCTTAGGACAACGTAGGGAAGGTCCCTATCCTGGTCGAGCAGTAGGACAAGGCCCTGCAGGAGCAGCAGCAGCTAGGGGTGTGAACAATTCTTTAGAAGACACCGACGACGGCGACGACGATGACATGACGACACTTTCACAGAGACTAGAGACGATCCACCACTTCCTGACGATTCAGACGGAGAGAGTGTAGACGAATTCAAAGGGGAGGAAGGGTTTAAACCTCGTGCAAGAGACAACACAGAGGGTATGGACGCCGACATAAAAGAAAGAATACCCGCAACTTACAGAACGACTGCTAAAAATCTCTACAGAGAATTATCTCGTTACGGAAGTCAAATTTTGAATTGGAACAGAGATGGAGAAATATATGTTAACGGGGAACGTGTGCCTGGAACTGACATAACAGATTTGTTAGCTTTTGCTGCCCGACCAAAGTCTTTGAAAAAGGACCAACCTAAAGGAAGTCAGGTTTTCATGAGAGCAGTTAAAAGGCTGAACCCCACCTTAAAATTTGTCAAAAACAAGTCGGCTTTTGCAGGGCACAGTCCTTCCTTTGCTGCCAGTCCCTTAAAAAGAGCTTCCCCTATTAAGAAGAGGAAAGTAAGTCAAAAAGGAACTGGACGTAAGTTTATATGGCGCACAAGGCTTTGAAAAAAGATGTCCTCAGGTTTTACACAGATCCTGAACAACCTGGAAGTTTCACCAGTGTATCTAAACTTCAACGTCATCACTTCAAGAAAACAAAGAAAAAAAACATAGAACAAGCTTTGGAAGATGTAGACGCTTACACCAGACACAAACCTTACAAGAGAAGATTTCCAAGAAGAAAAACACAAACATGGGGCATAGACAAACAGTGGCAACTTGATCTCATAGACATGCGAGAATTTTCAAAGGAAAACAAAGGATACCAGTACATTCTAGCGGGAATAGATGTTTTTTCAAGGTATGGTTTCGGACAACCTGTGAAAAGTAAGAGAGCTGATGACGTGACAGAGGATTTCAAAAAAATGAGCAAAGAAAGAAAACCTCAACAAATTCAAACTGACAAGGGCAAAGAGTTTGTCAACAAAATTTTCAAAAAAACACTGTGAAGATCAAAACATAAATTTTTTCACAGGAGAGAACGACGACGTGAAGTGTGCCTTAGCCGAAAGGTTCAACTCTACTTTACAAGGAAAAATGTGGAGATGTTTCTCTCATTTCAATAACTACAAATGGGTTGACTTGCTGCCCGACTTGGTTAAGTCCTACAATTTGACTTACCACAAAACCTTAGGAGCTGCCCCTTCAGACATAAATAAAGACAACTCTGAAGTCTTGTTCTACAGGTTGTACGATCAACCTCAAAAGAAAAAAGTTCCTGTCCTTCAGTTGAAGAGAAAAAATCAAGTGCGAATGTTGAAAACAAAGAAAACATTTAACAGAGGGTACGAACCTAACTGGACTGAGGAAATATACACAGTCGACGATATTTCGCCCAAAGGGTACCACCTGGAAGATCTCCTTGGAGAAGAGATAAAAGGAAGCTTCTACGAACCTGAAGTTCAGAAGGTGCAAGTCCGTCACGGAAGACGCTACAACATAGAAAAAATAGTAAAATACAGAGGAAAAGGCAAGAAAAGAGAAGCCTTGATCAAGTGGAAGGGTTATGGAGACAAGTTTAACTCTTGGGAACCTGTCAAGAACATAAACAAATGGCGTTTACCTTAACTTTACCTAGTAACTCATCTATGAACGTTTTTCCTGACAACACTTTAACTAGTTACAATACAATTTTGGCAGAATACATTAACTCTCCTACTCAGTTAGAGTGTGCTCTTCAAGAAATAACCTGTCCTACCACGTGGTACGTCAAAGAAGAACCCATTCTCTTGGCACAGGGAGAAAACGACCTGACAAACAACCTCCGCTCTGTAGTAGCTTTATTAAACAAACGCAGAAGAGAATTTTTTCCTGTGGAAAAACCAGGAGCCCATAGTGTCTTCAGTAGAGCTTCAAGCTCTACATCAAATCTATCAGCCCAATCTGCTTTGAAGAGAGGAGTAAAAATAACAAAAAACCTACGTCATGTCAACCCTGTGGGATCGACTGAAACCATTCCTCCTGCTGGTCCTGAAAGTGAAAGTCCACCAACTCCTGCTGCTGCGACTGAGACGCCATCTGGAGGATTCACTTTTAACCAACCCACGCCAGAGAAGGAGGAGAAGGAAGAGGAGGAGGATGAGGGGGAGCGTGACACGGCAGGCAGAGAGAAAAGGGAAATATCGTCGGCTGTGGCTGAAGTGATGTCTATGGATGACAGGGAAAAAAGGTCTCTTTCTCTTTTTGAAGAAAAGGCCGTCTTCACAGACTCTGCTAATGTTTCTCCTCTCTCTCCCAGTCAGTTACAGGCTGTGAAAATATGTACATGCTTCAAGGAAATTAGCAGATACCTGTCTAAGTATTACTTCAAGGAAGGTAGTACCTACAATATGTTTGCCTTAGAAGGTGTGAACCTGGAAAGCAACTCAGAGTTGATAGGATACTTGAACAGGACCATAAATAAACTACAGAGCATGTTGGTGAGAAAACTAAGAAACTACAGGAAAAACAACAAAGCCACCGTGTTTCACTACACCAAATACACAATGAAAAGTGTAGTTTCCTTGCCTCCTGGTGTGGTCATGCAACTCCCAGAAAACTTAGGGAAACAATTAGGTTTCGACGGAAGTGTTTTCCTAAGTGGAAAAACACAAAGCCCCTACGTGGTAGACCTTCAGTACAAAAGTCGATGTGCTTTCGTGTACTCTGACATAGTCAAGCACAGTCTCGTGGGTGACTCTAAAGCACCCCTTCTGAGGCAAATCAACATAAATCGCTACAACGGTGACATGCAAACCATAAGTTTCCAAAACTTGATATATCTGCCAGTCACTAAAACCACCTTCAGACAGATAGGGATATACTTAAGAGACAAGACTGGGGAACCGATACCATTTGAAAGCGGATCAGTGTCGGTGGTACTTGCCTTCAGACCTCTTCAAGGATAGGAGTATATTACCATGCTTCACTACTATGGAACACCTCCATACCTGGCCCCTAGGGGTCAGTACGCTGAATACTACAGAAAATCACAGTTTGGGAACGGTGCTTTACCAGCGTACGGTGGCAGGGGCAGACAAAGAGGGCACGGACTTGGCTCGTTAATAGGTGGTTTACTGAGAGGAGCTGTTCCCCTCTTAAGTAAAATAGGACGATCAGCTGCCAAATCTGCAGGCAAAGCCTTGCTTACAACAGGAGCTGGAGTCTTGTCCGACGTGGTATCAGGAAAAGGCTTCAAGAAAAGTGTAGTTAGGAGAAGTAAAGCAACAGGGAAGAACTTACTCAAAAGGGCTGCTTCTTCTGCTCAAGGATACATAAGAGGTACATCTGGACCTCCTCCAGTCAAACGACGAGCAACCGGCAAGCGCGGAGGACGTAAGGGGCAACGCGGCAGAGGTAGAGGACAAGCTAGAGGAAGGACCTTGTTCTAGTCATGAGTCTCCTTCATCCCAAGGGTCAGGTATGTGCAGTAGGTGAACTAGACCTACACGCCTTGCCTCCCCCTGTGGAGTGGGGACCTTCATGTGAGGGCATGAAGGAGCAGAATAACTTCATTGGGAGTCCACAAGGAGAAATCTCCTTCCATACTAACAGTGGGCATACCAGATTCGTAAAAGGCGACAAACTTGGGGTTTCTTGTGTCTTGGGGTGAGCATGTGGGCAGCTGGTGTCCATATGCGCGGGCCTGGGCTTACATGCTTGTTTTTTGCCATGGGATTCCCCCTCAGTGAACCACGTCTGAGTGATCAAAGGCCGTGGTTTGTCTGGCCCTGCCTATGGGACCAGGCAAATAAAAGAACACTTGCTATCCTTCGAAAAGAGTAGGGGAATGAAGCCCCGGTAGCGGTTTTCCCCCTCGACCCTCCTTATAGATTCGGTCATTCATCTCATAGATTCGGTCATTCATAGATTCGGTCACTGCTGTGTCGGGCAAGCAGCATATAAATACCTGTCCAAAAAGAAAAGAAAGGACTTAATGTCCGAGAAACCTTGAATGTCTGAGTTCCTTGATGGCCCCCGGACGTAAAACTAAACAAACAAACAAACAAACACGCCTTGCCTGTCACTCAGAAGGACATATTAAAGTGTCAAAAAATAACCAAAACTACCAACAATGCCCTGACTCCACACACTGAATCATTTGACTTCACCTTCGAACCAAGCAACCTGTACACAGACCTCTCAGAAACTGAGTTGTACATGGAACTGGAAGCCGTGGCGGCAGACAGAACAACTCACCTTGCCGTCGGCATAGAAGCTGCTCCAGTCAACAACTTGGCACACGCTCTCTTTGCTTCCTGTCAGTTGCTGATAAATGGGGAGAAAGTCACCGGCAACAATGAAGACTATGGTCTCAAGGCCTACATTTTGGACACAATTTGTTGCAACAAAGAAGACAAAGAGACTCGGTTGAAAGGGTGTCAAAAGTACATGAAAGACACCTGTGGTCACATGGAAGCCAGAGCCGGCGAAAATGCTGGATGGACGGCACGGAGAGCAGAGTTCAGTGCCCGCAACAAACATGCCTTAGTAATGAAGCCGCACCTGGATTTAATTAAACAGTGCAAGGTGCTGCCTCCGAACTGTGAAATCAAGTTCATATTCGAAAAAAATCAGCCCAATTACTACATGATGCAAGCAGCCGATCAAAACTACTGGGTCAAAATCACCAAAGCTGAAATGACACTTCTCCAAAAATGTGTCGACGACGAGGTGGTGAAAACTCACATCAGCAGTGTCAGGAATCCACATTGGGGCCCTTTCAACTATCACATAGCCAGGTGTAAAGTAACTAAACACACTTTGGACGGCGGCTCACAAGACTACAGTTGGACTCAACCTGACACTACTCAGATCCCCACCAGGATAGTCTTGTGTATGATAAAGGAAACAGCAGCTGCTGGGACTAAGACAGAAAATCCTTTCAACTGCAGACATTTCAACGTGAAGGAAATATGCGTGAGATATGACGATCAAAAGTTTGAGTTGAAGACCGACTTCGAAACAGGCAACTGCATCAGAGCCTACAGTCAAATGTTCATAGACAGTGGGCTGTCGGCTTTGGGGCAAGACTGTGGCATAACTTTGGAAGATTTCAAAGATGGGTATTCCTTCTTTGTTTTCGACCTCACCCCAGACAGAGCACCTGAAGACAGTCGTATAAATCTCATCAAGCAAGGAAAGCTGGGCATTTCCCTTAGGTTTGCCGCCCCGACTACTCATGCCATATCTGCCGTCTTGTGTTCCTTCTACGACAACAACATCCAACTGACGGCTGACTGTCTTCCTGTCACAGACTACCACATGAACTGAGAAAAAAATGAGAACTTCAGACATAACAGGTGCACTGGGAAACCATCCACACACAAGGCGTTTCTACCTGGGAACTTTTGCCAGTAATCAATGTCCTAAAAAACCAATTCCCTCTACATGTTTCGTCAGTAACACAGATCCAAGCTCTAAACCTGGTCAGCACTGGGTGGCATTTTACGTTTCTCATGACGGGAAGGTATTCTACTTTGATCCCTATGGCTTACCTCCATTTACTATATATCACCAGAGGTTCATGCAAAAGTCGTCAGATGGTCACGGGCCGTTCAGCAGAAAACAAGTGCAAAACTTTTACGCTAAAACGTGTGGAGCCCACTGCATTAACTTCCTCATAGAAACATGTCGGACCAAGGACCCACACCACACTGTGAAAAGGTTTTCTCAGGTCCCCTTCAACTTAATGGACAAAATAGTCAGGCCCTTGCTGAGGAAAAGAGAGAAGAAGAGGCAATGAATTTCGAGATGAGTCCAGAAGAAGTAGCAGTCAAAGCAGACGTGAGCAATCTTTTGGTGAAAGGAAAAGTTAAACGTGAATTGGACGTGATAGACGGGCTTCAGAGCACGGCGGAAGTAATAGACAAGATTCTCATGATCATGGCCGAGTTAATG
Source organism: Acholoe squamosa (assembly GCA_949317995.1). Classification (NCBI taxonomy): domain Eukaryota; kingdom Metazoa; phylum Annelida; class Polychaeta; order Phyllodocida; family Polynoidae; genus Acholoe; species Acholoe squamosa. Next base: position 79,829,311 of record OX439044.1, on the reverse strand, counting down.
GACAAAGTGGTAGCCCTGGAGGAGAACGACATAGGAAGAAAGGCCTTGAAGGATTTAATGGAGAGAATGCGGGCCTTAGAGGACCGTAGTCAAAGTCCTACTCCAGCTAAGACCGGGTGCAGTTGGTACTGCAACACGAATTCATTTTCCATATAATATCCATGTACTCTGCTTGCAAGCATATCTGATTATAATGTTTCATACCTAGCATGTACTCTGATAGGAAGAAATAATAAAAAGATTGAATTGAAAAAACCGAGTTGTGTCTTTGTTGCATTTAATCTAATATCAAAATAATGAGTCATAAGTATTGCGTAAATCCATAGGAACATTGCATCAGAACATGAGTCATGGTTATTGTGTAATTTCTTTCAAGGATTGCACAATACACCCTCATACGTAGGTCATACGTTTTTGCAAGTAGGTTAGTAGGTCACTTCCGGTTTGCAAGTAGGTCAACCCTAGGTATTGCACAATTCTTTTAATTTATGCAACTAGGTCAGGTCACTAGGTCAAATGGAATCCAGCTCTCTGATTGGTCGAAAAAACTAGGTCATGACCTTATGACGTCACTTCCTGTCAAATCCAGCCCTCTGATTGGTTAAAACTAGGTCACTTCCGGTCTACCAGTAGGTCATGACCTAGTTAGTAGCTAATCCATTGCGCTCAGTTTGCATGTATATACTACTGACCTGGTACCTACATACTAACACTGTACATGATCTAACAGGTAGAGACAGACGATGGCACCAAGCTGTCAGAGATAGGACCTGGTACCTACATACTAACACTGTACATGATCTAACAGGTAGAGACAGACGATGGCACCAAGCTGTCAGGGATAGGACCTGGTACCTACATACTAACACTGTACATGATCTAACAGGTAGAGACAGACGATGGCACCAAGCTGTCAGAGATAGGACCTGGTACCTACATACTGACACTGTACATGATCTAACAGGTAGAGACAGACGATGGCACCAAGCTGTCAGAGATAGGACCTGGTACCTACATACTGACACTGTACATGATCTAACAGGTAGAGACAGACGATGGCACCAAGCTGTCAGAGATAGGACCTGGTACCTACATAGGGGAGGTGGGCCTGCTGTTTGGAGACACACGGACGGCCACAGTCAAGGCAATCACTCACTGTGAGCTGGTCATGCTTACCATGGACGACCTTCACAAGGTGCTCAAGACGTTCCCCGTCATCAAGGAGTAAGTGAGGATTTTCTATGTTTATATACTATCTGTGATACTAGTACGTGTTTGAGAGAAAGACATTAAGGAGCCCTTGTACTTGAAGTTACTGGCATCATAATTAAGGCATCTCTACAAAAATCATTGTTGGTATTGTTTCATTTTTATTTAGCTGGTTGTCATCTGAATCTATTTGTCATTGAAATCTATTTGAAATACAGAATTGTAAATACCTGACATCAGATAATTGTAAAGTATTTCCTCCATAGGCAATTTGAGCAGGCCGAGGACCGCAAAGAGGAGTTGTTGCGTTTCAAGCAGCACTATGCAGGTTTGATGATTAAGGAGCTTGATCTACAGCGGAGTCAAGGGAAAGGTGAGCTAAAAAATGTTAAAAAACTAGGTTCACCTTGGTCAAGTACAAATATGTTTTACATGGAATTACCAAACTATGACTGGTTTCAGGACAATGAGAGATGTGGATGTTTTTTACTAACAAAGCTCATCCCTGATGCTTTTTGGCTCATCCCTGATAATTTTGCTGTGCCATCGCCACTGAAAATTTTGTTCTTTTGCTTTGGCAGTTTTACAAACATCAGAATCAGATCCAACAACCAAGAAGAAAAAGCGAACATCATCGACCAAAGCATTCGATAAGACCAACAGCTCAGCTAACTCAGAATACCTCGGACCCTTCCAGCAGTTGAACCCAGTCGCACGGCTCTTCTCCAACCTCCTAATGAGGTAGGGACGTCCCAATTAACTTGTCACATTATACAAGCTCAGCTGTTTGAATGTTGTTATCAATACTCAATCACTGTTGAAACCTGCTCACACATACGGAAATTATGCCCCACCAGGTGGCTTAACGCCTATGGTGTTTAAGTCTCTTTACTGATATTAGGAGTACTTATATTTCACATTTACAGACGGACCTTGATAAACTCGGGTCCTGCCCTGAAGGTGTTTATGTGTCTTTACTGGTATCAAGAGTACTTATATTTTACCATTCTAGGCGGGCCTTGATGACTTCGGGTCCTGCCCTGAAGGTGTTTATGTGTCTTTACTGGTATCAAGAGTACTTATATTTTACCATTCTAGGCGGGCCTTGATGACTTCGGGTCCTGCCCTGAAGGTGTTTATGTGTCTTTACTGGTATCAAGAGTACTTATATTTTACCATTCTAGGCGGGCCTTGATGACTTCGGGTCCTGCCCTGAAGGTGTTTATGTGTCTTTACTGGTATCAAGAGTACTTATATTTTACTGTTCTAGGCGGGCCTTGATGACTTCGGGTCCTGCCCTGAAGGTGTTTATGTGTCTTTTCTGGTATCAAGAGTACTTATATTTTACCATTCTAGGCGGGCCTTGATGACTTCGGGTCCTGCCCTGAAGGTGTTTATGTGTCTTTTCTGGTATCAAGAGTACTTATATTTTACCATTCTAGGCGGGCCTTGATGACTTCGGGTCCTGCCCTGAAGGTGTTTATGTGTCTTTACTGGTATCAAGAGTACTTATATTTTACTGTTCCAGGCGGACGCTGATGAACTCGGGTCCTGCCCTGAGGGTGTGGACCATGTTGATGACGGGGGTGGCTGTAGTATCTGCCTTCACCATCCCCCTACAGAGTTCCTTCTTCCACCAACACGCTGCCATGTGGGCCATCAATTACATCCTAGACCTCTTCCTCTGGGTCAACATGTGAGTAAAGTGTTTTTGAAAGCCTCAAATAAAATCATATGTACCGTGAATCCCCAGACATAAGCCGGATTTTTATCCCTTTTCTTGGCCAAAACGGGCTTCTAAATTTGCCTCAAAATCCACCCACGGCTTATAACCAGGGTTTTATCACTATAGATTAAAGAGAAAATGATTAAAATTAGGCCCCAAAACTGGCTTATAGTTTTCTGCAAACTCTAATTCCGGCTCATGACCGGGGTCGACATATGACTGGGGCTTTACGGTAATGCCTGAAACTGCATCATTTTCATATGCATAGAATTGTTTGTGGTACGAATCCATCAGGAATGTTTTACAACAATATCAAATTCTGCATCATATTCTACATTTACTGACTCTTGTTCTTGATATATCATCTGCACATTCTAGGTACCTGTTGTTCCACATCACGTTCTACAACAATATCTCTAGTTGTACATCACATTCTACATTCAACAACTATGTTCTTGACGTGTTGTCTATATACTGCAAATTGAGACATCCTGATGAAAGAACCTGGCCAAAAATACATGTAGTTCAACTGTTCGCCACTGGCGGCGCCCCATGTCTCTCTCTATCAGAGATGGCAGAGTTTCAGACTTTCTCTGATTTCAGAGGTTCAATGATGACATTTTACTACAGAAATAATAAGAAAATAAATTTAAAATAAATATTTTATAGTTCTGACATTTCTTAAAGATACACCCAACCCTAATTGATTAATTTTGAAGGTATTTTTTCACTCTGATTAGGGTATAACCCCCCTTTTGAAGTGCCCCAAAATAATTTTCAGAGTTTCGCCAAATATCGAACTGACATCTCTGCTCTATAGATCTAGCTGCCAGTTGCAGACTAATATTTCAAGTTGTGCAATTGAATATATTTTTCCAAAGAAGAGAAATCAAGGAAGAAAACGCGGGTTCGGGGGCAGAGCCCCCCGATCAAGGATTCATGTCAGATCTCATCTGAATTTAAACAGAAGATTTTGGTCATATCAAATAATAGAATCAGACGAGATCTCATCTGAAACCAAGAATTCATGTGGTCCACAATATAGAGCATCGGACTTTAGATGGGGCCATGACGTCATGGGACCTACTTATGGGGCCTGGGGCCAGGTGCTGCCCTCAGGAGATACAGACATGCCAATACACTAGGTACCTGTCATTCCACATCACATTTTACAACAATATCTCTAGTTCTACACGACAATCTACATTCACTAACTCTTGTTCTTGATATGTCGTCCCTTATCTATACATAACAGGTACCTGTCGTTCCACATCACGTTCTACAACAAGGAGAACATCCTCGTTACACATCCACTCTACACAGCCAAAAACTACCTCTGCACTAATTTCCTGTTGGACCTTGTCTCCAGCTTCCCTATAGAGGTGATCGTCTATGCAGCTTACCCGCATCTTAACTGTGAGTTATTACTGAAACATTTAAACAGTAGTTACTTCTGTTTGCTTTAGTTAGTTGGTGTTTGAATATGCCGCTTCCCACTTGGCAAAAAACGTTTTTAAACGTTTTTTTAACCAATTTTCAACCAAATAACCAATAGGGAAACCAATAAAAACGTTTTTTTAACGTAAAAAAAAACGTTTTTATGCCAAGTGGGTTACCCACACCTAAACTGTGAGTAATTACTAAAACATTTAAACAGTAGTTAGCCCAGTTAATTGGTCCTTGTCTATGCCGCTTACCCACATCTCAACTGTGAGTAATTCCTGAAACATGAAACACAGCACCTAGTTCAGTTAGTCAGGAAAGTGTCCATCAATTCATCTTTTCCATGAAACGCGGTGCAGTGCTACCACTTGTATCATAAATAAGGTAAGCTGTGCTGCCTTGTTATAAAGCAGCTTCTCATCTTCATGTGTTATGTCTCTCCCCCCCCCCCCATGGTACAGATGACGGTCTCTACATGCTGTCACTGTTCTACTCCATGTGTTATCTCTCTCCCCCATGGTACAGATGACGGTCTCTACATGTTGTCACTGTTCTACTCCATGTGTTATCTCTCTCCCCCCATGGTACAGATGACGGTCTCTACATGTTGTCACTGTTCTACTTCATGTGTTATGTCTATCCCCCCATGGTACAGATGACAGTCTCTACATGCTGTCACTGTTCTACTTCATGTGTTATGTCTATCCCCCCATGGTACAGATGACAGTCTCTACATGCTGTCACTGTTCTACTTCATGTGTTATGTCTCTCCCCCCCCATGGTACAGATGACGGTCTCTACATGCTGTCACTGTTCTACTTCATGTGTTATGTCTCTCTCCCCCCATGGTACAGATGACGGTCTCTACATGCTGTCACTGTTCTACTTCATGTGTTATGTCTCCCCCCATGGTACAGATGACGGTCTCTACATGCTGTCACTGTTCTACTTCATGTGTTATGTCTATCCCCCCATGGTACAGATGACGGTCTCTACATGTTGTCACTGTTCTACTTCATGTGTTATGTCTCCCCCCATGGTACAGATGACGGTCTCTACATGCTGTCACTGTTCTACTTCATGTGTTATGTCTCTCCCCCATGGTACAGATGACGGTCTCTACATGTTGTCACTGTTCTACTTCATGTGTTATGTCTCTCCCCCCATGGTACAGATGACGGTCTCTGCATGTTGTCACTGTTCTACTTCATGTGTTATGTCTCCCCCCATGGTACAGATGACGGTCTCTACATGCTGTCACTGTTCTACTTCATGTGTTATGTCTATCCCCCCATGGTACAGATGACGGTCTCTACATGTTGTCACTGTTCTACTTCATGTGTTATGTCTATCCCCCCATGGTACAGATGACGGTCTCTACATGTTGTCACTGTTCTACTTCATGTGTTATGTCTCCCCCCATGGTACAGATGACGGTCTCTACATGCTGTCACTGTTCTACTTCATGTGTTATCTCTCTCCCCCCATGGTACAGATGACGGTCTATACATGTTGTAACTGTTCTACTTCATGTGTTATGTCTATCCCCCCATGGTACAGATGACGGTCTCTACATGTTGTCACTGTTCTACTTCATGTGTTATGTCTCCCCCCCATGGTACAGATGACGGTCTCTACATGCTGTCACTGTTCTACTTCATGTGTTATGTCTCTCCCCCCATGGTACAGATGACGGTCTCTACATGCTGTCACTGTTCAGGCTTAACAGACTCCTCCAGGTTTACCGATTGCCTATGTTCTTCACATACCTTGAGTCCAGTGTCGAGAGGGAAACTGGAACTCTCAGGTAAATATCTCATTTTCAAATTCTAAAGATCAAATCCTTATATAAGGGAGGGCTAAAAAGTTGTGGATATATAGACAAAGGTTCAGGAGTGCTGGATCTGTCTGAGGGTTATCTCACAAGGCGAAGCCGAGTGAGATATTACCCTCAGTCAGACCCAACACAAGTGAACCTTTTTAATTCTTTCATGTTATCTTAGTCAGATATGTTTGAAAATCATCTAAGATGGAATAAAAAGATAATAATCTATCTGATTCCTGCCCATTTGGGTTGCTTTTACTGGCCTTGAGATATGGGCAAGGGTTATCTCACAGGGGTGTGAAATACGGAGCTCCAATGTAAAGTCTAAGGGGCGTCCCTATTCCACTACCTCCAACATGAAATAAATAGGTGGTTTTGTGTGAAGAGGGTCAGGTTATGAGAAATGGTTCATGGTTTCAGGCACTTTGGATTTTGGTTGGTCTGCAAAAAATCTGGACTTACCTTAATTTTCTCACTCTCCTTAATAAAAACATTGATAATGTTATTTGTGCCTTCACCTTTCTGATCAAGTTTATAAATGTGTTTAATTTTGTATTTGTTGTAATCTTGTCATACAGGGAGATAAAGTTTGCGTTCTACAGTGTCATCTTCTTGAACTGGTTAACGTGTGTGGTGTTTATCCTGGCCTGTCCCAGTAAGTTATTGAGTAACTACACGGGGTACGTCACGCTGCCTGGCTGTGGTCACCACTGTCTGCAGAACTCATGGCTCCTCAACTCTAACGTTAATGTCGGTAAGTTAAAAGTAACATTCAATTTTTTTATTTATTTTTTTTTTGGAGAGTGTACCAACATCTACTCTAGACAGACAAATAATTTCTCAAATTATTACATGTATGTTAGGTCTCTTATTTATTCTTTTATTTTCATTTGGTTTCCATTTGAAAATATTTCCAATGCAATTTCATTATATGGGGACAATTGTAACAATGTTTTCATGCCATGATTTACCTCAATTACACCTGAAGAGATCAAAACCTTGATCATCACCCAAATCAAACAAAGCTTTGATATTCCCCAAGAAACAGCTTGGAGTTTTAGGTTCAATGACTGGAGAGTGTCACTCTCCAGCCCCTTGAGGCACGAGGAACCAGCTCTAACAATCCTGCAACAACACTCCTCAAAACACCCGCATATCAGGAGAATATGACCGCAAGAGAAAGTGGTTCCTTGCTCCATTTGGAGTGAGAGTCACAAAATCACTGGAAGAAGCAGGCATTGATCTGAACAAAGTCATGGAGCTGACCATTGCAGAGAGACCACCATGGACACTGTACCAACCAGAAATCATCCTCAACTTAGTCCCACACAGAAAAGGAAACACATCACTGATGGATCTCATATGGCAAACAAGACAGCCTCATCAGCTGTAAAAGGCCTAGACTCTTACAAAGAACGCCTTCCAGATGAAGCATCTATCTACTCGGCAGAGTTGCATGCCCTCTACCTTGCACAAGACCATGTAGAAACCTCAGAGGCAAAAGACCATCTGATCCTCTCAGACTCCCAGTCATCACTTAAAGCCATGCAAACAGGCGTATGGAACCACCCTCTAGTAAACAAAGTGCTGGAAAGACACCACCAGTTAACAGAGGAGGGAAAGAACATCAAATATGGTTGGGTCCCTGGCCATGTAGGGATTCAAGGAAATGAACAAGCAGACTCAGCTGCCAAGGATGCCCTGGGCCAGGCAGTAGTACAAATGCCACTTCCATCAAGCGACCTAAAGCGCAAGATCAACGTACATATATAACAAATGGCAAACATCATGGGACGCAGAGGTGGGAAACCAACTCCAAAAGATCCAAACAAAGGTCAACAATACCAAACCCTACAAGTGCAAGTCTAGAAATGAAGAGAAAACTATGAGCCGCCTCAGAATAGGTCACACAAGACTGACCCATGGTTACAGAATAGGGAGAGAAAACCCTCCCAAGTGTGCCCGCTGTCAGAACCCCCTGACAGTGGAGCACATCCTCATCGATTGCCAACAGTGTCCCTACAGTGCACAATACCACGCTTGTACAAGCTTGAAAGAACTATTCGAGAAACACAAACCAGAGGAAATATTGGGATATATAAAAGCCCTTGGGCTCTACAATAACATCTAGTTGAAACCTGATGATTGCTTCCCCCACATAGACAAATCATACCACCATTTCCGCTGATAGTGCCTATCAACCTGTGAAGCACAGGATAGCCACTTAGTGCCGCTAAAGTGCTGTAAAACACAAATCAATCAATCAATCAGCTCTGATGTGATGGTGACAATGCAAAATTGTTTACTATCAACAATTATTGCCCTGGAGACCCCCCTGCCAATGGAAGTTGTTGAGGGGAGGCGAGCATGGCAACCACGCCAGTAGCATCAAGGTAGTGTTGGGGTGCAGAGGTGCTCACATTCGTCCTCGGAGTTAAAAGTAACATTCAGTGCAGATGGATGGATAAATCAGCTAGAAGGTCACCAAGGACCCAACATTTTTAAAATTGAAGAGAAACTCTAGGGTGGGAATATTTTTCTAAGTAGGGTATGGGTTTCATGAAACATACAATTTAGTTTTTAGCTTCAGGAACCCCAGTACTGGGGCCCTTGATGGGGGCCCCCAATGTCATGTCGATTTTAAGAAATGCCCATGTCACTAAGCAAAAACCCATGTCACTAGTCTCACTAACTTGACTAAGATAGCTAATCAAATTATGGTACCATAAATCCCACATATAAGTTGCACCCTGTGTTTAAGGCAAAAGAACAAATTTGTCATTGGAATAAGGCAAATACAGGGGGGTCTGGGGCCTCCTCAGAAAAACTTTGAACATTACAAGACCAAAAGGTGAATTCTGAGGCTTTTTAGGAGAGCTAAGATCTTTTCCAGGCCCTATTTTTAAAGTCACTAAGGCCCCATGTCACATGTTGATTTTAAGAAATGGCCCTCAGGGATATTGCCAGGATTTTCTTATCTGAGCCAATGGCGCACATCTGGGGATATCAATGCGCCAATCAGGGAGATAATGAGCCAGAAATTATGTATAAAGCATCCTGTTTTCAACTGAAAGCATGGTGTTTTATCTACCACTTATGCATTACAACAAGTTGTCATTGAGGGTCGTTTGCATTCTAATATAATTATACACAGTGCAGAAGGTACTAGGGTAACTGGCAGTTACCCCATCCAACATGAAGGGTCATATGCAAAACAAGTGTGAAACCTTTCCTCATTCTATGCTGTTAATACACTAGTATTACAGAATCTTTAGCTGGGGCATGAATACTTATACCTAAAATTACTACATCATCTGGATTACTTAGAAATCAGCCCAAACTGAAGTTTTGTTCGCACATGGAAACTATAGAAAATATAGGGAGTGGCCCTGCTGGGCTTTTAGGATTTCATTGATAATCAATTTATTTCAATTCGCCATTTTTTTCTAGAAATTTCAATCATATCAATTATTCTGATATAGGCCAAAATGACCTTGAACTGGGTCATATAAGGGTGAAAGAATTTTTCAAATAATCTAATAGGAAGGGCCACTTATTCTTTCCCTCTCTCATTTATTTATCTTACTGAACAATTTAACACTTGGCTAGATAATATTATCACCCTTTTAATGGTCTTTAAGACAAAACTTTAAGGGATACCCCAGCTGATAATCATTGTCGAAATAAGAATGAATTTAATTCAGTAGGTAGATCTAAATTATATCTATCGGATAATGACAATAGATTTTGCTTTTTGTACAATAACTCTGGTTCTACTAGGAATTTCTCCAAAATTCTTTCAGTTTTTGAAGGCCATTTATTTGCACTTTCAAGATGCGCCAATGGGCGCCAAATATGGTCAATTTAATGCGCCATTTATGATTTAAAAACCCCCATGGGGCAGGGCGCGGCCCTGGCAATATCCCTGGGCCCTGTCATATGTCACTAACATAGCCATTTCCCATGTAGATTTTAAGAAATGGCCATGTCATCATGTCGATTTTAAGAAATGTCTATGTCACTGCGTCGAATTTAGGGGTCTAGGGCCATAGTACTGATTAATATCAAAAGTAGACAGTAGACATCATTACTTCAAGATGTAAATATGTTTCTGCTTACAGAAAATGCGAGTTTGTCCAAGGCCATCGTGAAGTGCCTGTACTGGGTGGCGGCTACTACTGTGTCTGTTGGTTATGGAGATATCAGTGCCTACAGGACGGAAGAGGTGGGCTTTTGTTAACTGTAGTACACATATATATGTAGTCCTTCTTTAGCTACATACTACCCACTTAACGTTAGAAAAACGTTTTTATTTGGTTCCTAAGTTTGCCAAACTTTTTTTATTAGCTTAAAAACCCCATCAAAACATGTACTCAAAAATTTTGTTTCTTTGACGTTCTTATATAAACGTTTTTATTTCAGGTTTAAAAAGTTTTAAAAAACTTTTTTTAACCAAACCAAATAACACCGTTTGCAAACGTTGGAAAAAACCGTTTTTTGCCAAGTGGGTAACATAAGGTGACAAGACAGCAATTGGGGGCACTTGCCTGTTGTCAAAAGATGAAGTCATTGCTGTGCAGTTAACTTTGTATTAAAACTAATTTCCATAGTCCTGAAGTACAATACACAATATTCTGCAATGTGTAGAATGTATAAAAGTTAACTTGTCCTTTTTTCTTATTTTACTGTACAGATGATAATCAGCCTGGTGGCCATGGTGGCGGGAGTCATCTTCTTTGGCTACATCATTGCTAGTGTTGCTGCCAGTCTCGCTAACGCTGATGCACAGAGAGCCAGGTTCCAGGAGAAGCTCAGCTCCATCCAGCAGTACATAACGGTACGTTCAATTCTCTAAACTTCTGTTAAAAACCTCCTTCAGAGGCCAACCAAATTTTGGGATTTGGAGCCTAATTCAGCTTCTAACATTTCCTCAAGTTAGGGGGTCAACTTATGAAGGAGGATTTTGAATCAAGTTTTAAATATATTCAAATGATGAAACTTGGCGTGTGTTACCTCTTCTAACCACTACCGCATGAACCATATTCAAATGATGCCAAATTCAGCTTCTAAATAAGCCTCAAGTTAGGGGATCGGCTTTTAATGGAGGTCGGCTTCTGAGGGAGGTTTTACGGTATATCACACTCACCAATTGTACTTTGACCACTTCATTGTAATTCTAGACTCTCTTAGATATAAGTGCATTAACCCTTGTGTCATTTTACAGGAGGAGAAGTTAGAGGCATCATTACAGAAGCGCATCCTGAAGTACTATGACTACTTGTGGCTGAGGACACGTGGTGTGGATCCCGAGTCTCTGTTTAACGTGCTACCACTCAGTCTGTGGGGGGACGTGACGCTGGACCTGTACAGGGGCACACTTGAGGGGGTGAGTTATTGGTACATTTACAGCCATTGCCATTTTCGCATTTAGATCTATAAATGATTCAACTTTTAGATTAATATTTCTGATCATGTTTGCAATTGTCCACAAGAGCTCATTGTGGGCTTTGCTGATTGCGTAGGAAATTATAAAGGTAATATCTTGTAGGTGTACAGATTATGTTGTCAGTAAATGGCAATTGTTTCACATATTCTGTGTGTGTGTTTACAGATTGAGCTGTTTAAAGACACAGAGACGTCTTTCTTGAAGCTGTTGTCACGGTGCATAAAGCCCATACTGTTCCTGAAGGGGGAGTACGTGGTGAGAAAGTTTGACATGGGTGACCAGGTGAGTGCTTCCCTCCTGTAGACTCAGCTATTAGGCCTCTCCAAAAAATTAAGTTGTTTCTCATCACCAAGCGATGGAAAAAGTGATGAGGGAGGATTTTATTTAATTTTTTTTTTCTTAAAAGAAGTTGATAATAATGCGTCACAATTTTTCGCAGGTAAGAAAAAAGCCCTTTAGAAATAAAGATTTCATTGATATTTGAAAAGTGTGAAAATGGTTGTTATTCATAGCTAGCTGCATTGCTGCGGCCCTAAGCTTTTATTTTATACCAAACTTGACTACCTTTGTCTATTTTAAATGCATTTTTACCAGACAATTCTGACCAAAAAAAAAAAAAAGAAGCTCAAATGACGATTTTTCTGATGATGGCGGTGACGAGAAACAAGTTTGTTTTTTTTGAGTGGCCTTATCAACATTTTTTTTTTTTTTTTTTTTTAAATTTTATTCTACAACAGGAACTCACTTATATGCCAAATGTTCTTGTCATGTACTTTTCCATTGAGGTTTTAATATACTAGAATATAGAGAAAATGAATCTTTGTAAAACAGAGTTAATTTTCTTTCCTCATCCACACATTAGGTTTGTAGCTGCAGTTTATAGTATATTTCCTGTGTTTGTTGTAGATGTTTTTCATACAGCGCGGGAATGTCGAGGTGGTCAGTGAGGATGGTAATATCATATTTGCTGTAATGCGGGAAGGTAACAGCTTTGGAGAGGTGGCCTTGCTGTTCAGTGTACCACGCACAGCTTCTATCAGGTATGTATAATGTCTATAATTTCTGTTGCCTCACCTCAAAATCATTTTTTAAAATGTGTCAAGAAGAAAAGAATTTGTTCCTTTTGCTATTGATGTTTGGACTTGATGCGAAGTGTCAAATAGATCTAGTGCACTCTATACTGAGGCTGCAGCTTCCTTAGTAGGGGGCATCATTGCTTGATCTGGCACCTCGGGCTTCCCTAGCCCACTTAAAAGGGTCTATATCTCCTCTTTCCTATCCCCTCAGGATGTGTGTGGTGCACATATGCGCGGGCACTGACACATTCCTCTGTTAAATTATCAACCTGTGAAGCACGGGATAGCCACTTAGTGCTGCTAAAGTGCTGTAAAACACAAATCAATCAATCAATCAATTGATCTGGCACCTGGAGAGATAATCACTGATAACAGCAATGGGTACCAGCTGTAATGTAATGCACCCTAAAAAGTCTGCACTGCACTGAGGGAATTATCTCATTTGTCAATAATGTATCCCGCTAGGTCAGTAAAGGTGATTGAATTTAATAGATGATGGCAAATAGCTGTGGTGGTATCATGTTGTGTTGTAGGGCAGGTGTGAATGCTGACATGTTCACATTGTCCAAGTATGATAGCTGTGGTGGTATCATGTTGTGTTGTAGGGCAGGTGTGAATGCTGACATGTTCACATTGTCCAAGTATGATAGCTGTGGTGGTATCATGTTGTGTTGTAGGGCAGGTGTGAATGCTGACATGTTCACATTGTCCAAGTATGATAGCTGTGGTGGTATCATGTTGTGTTGTAGGGCAGGTGTGAATGCTGACATGTTCACATTGTCCAAGTATGATTTAGACAATGTTCTGAGCCTCTACCCACTCATCAAGGAGAAGGTTCTCACAATTGCTGCAGAGCGCCAAGAACAGGCCCGCAAGCGAAGTGTGGCCAAGGCTAATGAGGCAAAGCAAAAGGTATGTTAAACTGAGTATTTTTGTGTCTAAGTAACCTATTTTTGCTACATATGGCAAAGTGACACAGGAGTTCAACTGTTGGTTAAATTATGTATAGCATGAAAATCTTGATATCCTCTTGTGGTAAGCTCTAGCTGGTGCTTTCAGTCCAAGGCGAGCCTACTTAAAGCTAGCTCTAAGCGGCTGGCCACCAAGTCATCTGGTGCGTTGGGTTCCAAGGCTGCCTCCACAGCCCCATCTCTAGCTGTACCTTCTGCTGTTACCATGGAGGAAGAACTAGAGGACGACAAAGAAGACGACACAAAGCCACAGCTTTCCACCTCTGACATCATCAAGGTGCTCGACACTGACTTTGCTGATGTTCTACCTGATGAAGAGGAGGATAGTGTAGAGGAGGAAGAGAACAAGAACAACAACGCCTCCAATTTGAACCAAAACAACAACGCCACACCGCAGGACCCTGATTACGGTAGATTGGTTCTACAGCAAGTCAGCATATTAGTAGTGTCCCCTTTTCAGTAAACATGCATACCCAGTCAAAAAAAAACCTTGCAAAACGTTTCAGAAGTTTCCCTATGGCTCCTTATCATGGCAAAATGTTTTAAAACGTTAAAAACGGTGTTTTGACGTTTAATAACGTTTTTTTTTGTTGAGTGGGTATGCTGTGCAAGTTTACTGTTTGATAGTTATTATCATGTACATGGTTGAAAAAAGCAGACGGGAAGCCAATTGCATATATTTTTTTGAGACTCATGAATTTGCAATTTTACATTTTATATTACCTAAAACAATAAAACACTTCATCTTGTCCAATTCTATAGGAGAGTTTACAAGTTTGGAAGACTGGGAAATGATAGAGCTGGGAAACCAAATTCTGGCTGAAGAGCAAAACAACCAAAACCAAAACAACGCCGCAGGAAATATGAATCAAAATAATGCTGGAAACAAGAATCAAAACAATGATAAGAAAGATGAGGCAGCTAAGGGTAAGTCTCACTTCACCAGGCATCTTAAGCACCTTAAGTTGGTATTCGGTACTACCGTAATCTCCTGCGTACAAGACGCAGTGTGCATATAAGACACACCCCCAACTCAGACAGGTCTGGTTCGCATAGACCTATCCACTGCCTCTGAATAGGTTTTTGAAAAAACCCTCGTACAAGACGCACCCCCAACTAGGGGAGGATGGCTCGTGTATAAGCATGACCCACAGGGTTGGGTTTAACAACATCAGTGGTAAACCCAACGCCCCCACTGGTCATGTCTTTTCTTCAACCAAAGAAAAAGTGTGGTTGACACCATGGTGCTGTATGTACGCATAAATAAATAAAACATACCATTCTTCTAAACATAAAAGTGTTAGGAAATATATGTACACCCCACTTGCCAACAGCTTTATTAATTACATTAATAACATTCTATTATCAAGAGGATGAAAATGTAGCATTATGGAAAAACAAACTCATCCCATAGAAAAGTGCTGCCAACTGGTGTATGACAAATGATTCCTAGAATTGACACCAGCTGCCACCACTATACACTTGCAATATGCTTGATGTTATAGAGGGGCTTAGATAACTCAAAGAAAAGATATTCAAATTATGTTTAGAATATGTGATGATTTATGGTCATTGCCTAACATGCCAGAACATTGATGGAATGCTCAAATAGAGAAAAGAAACTGATGATACAGTGTTAAAAGTTAAGTTCTAAGATCACACCTCATATGTGGCCTTCAAAAAATTATATGACCAATGCCAGTACAATTTCCCAATTGGTATTTCTCTTAACCCTGCGTATAAGATGCACCCCCTTCTTGGGATAAACCTATAAGACGCACCTGGCTTTTGTTTGGCGTAGGGGACGTGTCTTATATGCAGGACCGGTATTTATCTTAAGGTTTTACTTGGTTATATTGCTCCAAACCATATTTTCATCAAAATTCTTTGTTCCCATCATTCACAGTCCATGATATTTGCAGTGTGAATTTTGATGAAGAAAACATTGATGCAAAAAAAAAGAAATTTCTTTAAATTCTTTAGAAGGAGAGCCAAAACCCAAGTGTGGCATGTTCCGGCGTCTGGCAGAGTTGAACAGGTTCACAATCCGGCCGTCTTCTAAGAAGCTGAAGTACTTTGATGCCTTCATGTGTTTTATCTCCTTTATCTCCATCTGGATGATGACCTACCAGGTAGGTGTCTTGTAGGGATTTGGGGTTTACTACAAAAATTTAGGGTTTTCAGCTACATAAAATTAATTTTTGACTTTGTGGACACTGCCTGCCACATTTTGACCTTTTACCTTTATTTTGATAAAGTAAAAAGAAAAGTGCCACATCCAAAGAAAAAAAAGACTTTGGCACTGACCACCTTTTTTGTCAAAAAGGTATCATCCTTATGGTAACATCTTGTGGCATATCCTGAGTTAATTCTAGTACTGTTCTATAGTATGAAATCCCACCTATTGGTTACTATATTGTGGCATATCCTGAGTTCATTCTAGTACTGTTCTATAGTATGAAATCCCCACCTATCGGGTACTATCTTGTGTACAAGGCATATCCTGAGTTTATTCTAGTACTGTTCTATAGTATGAAATCCCACCTATTGGTTACTATCTTGTGGCATATCCTGAGTTCATTCTAGTACTGTTCTTTAGTATGAAATCCCACCTATTTGGTACTATATTGTGGCATATCCTGAGTTCATTCTAGTACTGTTCTTTAGTATGAAATCCCCACCTATTTGGTACTATATTGTGGCATATCCTGAGTTCATTCTAGTACTGTTCTTTAGTATGAAATCCCCACCTATTGGGTACTATCTTGTGGCATATCCTGAGTTCATTCTAGTACTGTTCTTTAGTATGAAATCCCACCTATTTGGTACTATATTGTGGCATATCCTGAGTTCATTCTAGTACTGTTCTTTAGTATGAAATCCCCACCTATTGGGTACTATCTTGTGTACAAGGCATATCCTGAGTTTATTCTAGTACTGTTCTATAGTATGAAATCCCACCTATTTGGTACTATATTGTGGCATATCCTGAGTTCATTCTAGTACTGTTCTATAGTATGAAATCCCACCTATTTGGTACTATCTTGTGGCATATCCTGAGTTCATTCTAGTACTGTTCTATAGTATGAAATCACACCTATTTGGTACTATCTTGTGTACAAGGCATATCCTGAGTTTATTCTAGTACTGTTCTATAGTATGAAATCCCACCTATTTGGTACTATATTGTGGCATATCCTGAGTTCATTCTAGTACTGTTCTATAGTATGAAATCCCACCTATTTGGTACTATCTTGTGGCATATCCTGAGTTCATTCTAGTACTGTTCTATAGTATGAAATCCCACCTATTGGGTACCATCTTGTGTACAAGGCATATCCTGAGTTCATTCTAGTACTTTTCTATAGTATGAAATCCCACCTATTGGGTACTATCTTGTGTACAAGGCATATCCTGAGTTCATTCTAGTACTGTTCTATAGTATGAAATCCCCACCTATTGGGCAGATTCTTTAAGGCACAGTGAGCATTATATCCTCTGGTAAAAGGTGTGGCTTATGTGTGAGTATACCATTGGGTGGGTGTGAATGCTGACACATACATGTTCATGTGTTGTACTTCTACATTGACAAATGACATACCAGGTATGGATGATGTATGTCAGACCTTTAATATGTGTCCTGCATCTACATGTTTATAAGTGCTACCATAAATTAAAACCTCACCTAGAAAAGCTTACCTCACGTATGAGCCAAATCTGAATTTGAGGTAGAAAATTTTGCTCACAGGAAAATTCAAAACTAATTTCCTCTTTATTCTATTGTTTCAAACCCTCACTTCATCAAATTTGAATTCCATGTAAAAGATTCGGCTGGGAGATAAATAACCCAACAGAATTTGGCTTATAGGAGAGATCTTACAGTACGATTCCTAGTAAGTCACACCACAAAGAATAGATCAGATTATCGGACCATGCATGGGATAATTCCTAAGCTGCTATTGTACATTACAGGCTACCTTCCAAGACCACCACATCGCGCTTGTTGCTGTCAACTACGTCATAGATGTCTTCTTCTTCTTCAAGGTAATTCAGACTTGCTATATCAATAAGATGATACACAATTTTGTTTACAGTTCTTATCTGGCCACAAAACAAACTGATTACTTACTTTCTTTTTTTTGGCATATTTCAGATCTACCTGTGCTTTCACACCAGTTTCTATGACGAATATGGAGACCTCATGGATAACTTTGATGTAGTCTACAAGAACTACCTCAAACAGGTAAGATGCTGTACACAAACATTAATAGTAGCTTTGATGTTGTCTACATGAACTACCTCAAACAGGTAAGATGTTGTACAGAGACATTAATGGTAACTTTGATGTTGTCTACATGAACTACCTCAAACAGGTAAGATGTTGTACAGAGACATTAATGGTAACTTTGATGTTGTCTACATGAACTACCTCAAACAGGTAAGATGTTGTACAGAGACATTAATGATAACTTTGATGTTGTCTACAAGAACTACCTCAAACAGGTATGATGTTGTACAGAGACATTAATGATAACTTTGATGTTGTCTACATGAACTACCTCAAACAGGTAAGATGTTGTACAGAGACATTAATGGTAACTTTGATGTTGTCTACATGAACTACCTCAAACAGGTATGATGTTGTACAGAGACATTAATGATAACTTTGATGTTGTCTACAAGAACTACCTCAAACAGGTAAGATGTTGTACAGAGACATTAATGGTAACTTTGATGTTGTCTACATGAACTACCTCAAACAGGTATGATGTTGTACAGAGACATTAATGGTAACTTTGATGTTGTCTACATGAACTACCTCAAACAGGTATGATGTTGTACAGAGACATTAATAATAACTTTGATGTTGTCTACAAGAACTACCTCAAACAGGTAAGATGTTGTAGAGACATTAATAATAACTTTGATGTTGTCTACAAGAACTACCTCAAACAGGTAAGATGTTGTAGAGACATTAATAATAACTTTGATGTTGTCTACAAGAACTACCTCAAACAGGTAAGATGTTGTACAGAGACATTAATGGTAACTTTGATGTTGTCTACATGAACTACCTCAAACAGGTATGATGTTGTACACAAACATTAATAGTAGCTTTGATGTTGTCTACATGAACTACCTCAAACAGGTAAGATGTTGTACAGAGACATTAATGGTAACTTTGATGTTGTCTACATGAACTACCTCAAACAGGTATGATGTTGTACAGAGACATTAATAATAACTTTGATGTTGTCTACAAGAACTACCTCAAACAGGTAAGATGTTGTAGAGACATTAATAATAACTTTGATGTTGTCTACAAGAACTACCTCAAACAGGTAAGATGTTGTAGAGACATTAATAATAACTTTGATGTTGTCTACAAGAACTACCTCAAACAGGTAAGATGTTGTACACAGACATTAAGGATAACTTTGATGTTGTCTACAAGAACTACCTCAAACAGGTAAGATGTTGTAGAGACATTAATAATAACTTTGATGTTGTCTACATGAACTACCTCAAACAGGTATGATGTTGTACAGAGACATTAATGATAACTTTGATGTTGTCTACAAGAACTACCTCAAACAGGTAAGATGTTGTACAGAGACATTAATGATAACTTTGATGTAGTCTACAAGAACTACCTCAAACAGGTATGATGTTGTACAGAGACATTAATGATAACTTTGATGTTGTCTACATGAACTACCCCAAAAAATGTAAGCAGGTATAGACCAGGTATGTAGGTTTTCTTTGTCTGGTCTAAGAATTTTCTAAATTTGACATCACTGTAGACTTTCCAAAATTTCCCTTCTTTGACTATATGTCTTTTAGTACTTTACAACGTTAAAATAACATTTTTACTTGATTCCAAAGTTTGCCAAATTTTTTTTTTCATGTCAAAACAAGTACTCAAAGAATGTTTTTTTTTAACGTTCAAAAAAATATTTTGTTTTAGGATGAAAAAACTTTTGATAAAAATAATCTTTTTTTAATTTAGAAAACCGAAGCGTTAAAAAAACGTTGAAAACTGGTTTAAATATGTTTTCCAACATGTTTTAACATTTTCAATGTGTTTTTTTTTCTAAATGTTTTTACCCAAACCTAATAAAGACTGTCTTGTAACATGCTGTAGTTGCTGGGTCTTACTGTGACCTTGATATTACCGTATTCATTCTAATATGCGCACATGTGCCAAAAATAAATTGTTAGATGCTCAAAACGCAATGCAAAAATTAATACTAATAAGGGCACCCCATATACACCCTTTCCACCGATTTCTTTTCCATATTTGCATTTAAGTTGAAAATATTCTCTCAGGGGCTTCTGATGGAGGTTTATGGTAATAATAGTACCATAAATCTTATAATTTGCATCACTTTTCACCAGGAGGAGGCGTGCTTATTCTCCCAAAAATACTTACTAGAGCAGGTGCGCTTATTAGAATGAATACGGTAGCTTGTAAAAGTATCACCCAGCACCTAAAGCAGAAAGCTAGATGACAACAAAGCGTAAAAACCACTGTCTATGATAACTCTGTGTTAAAACTGACAATATTGTGCTGTAACTACAGCCCAGTGGGTTCACACTGGACCTGGTGACAGCGTTGCCGTTGGAGATCTTTGCACTGGCTGCTCCTGATGGTAAGAAGATGATGATCTTATCGTACCTCCGCCTGCTGCATTGTCTGCGCTACATACGCGTGTCTGAATACTTCACAAAGTGGGAGAAGGGCCTCAACATCAAGTAAGTCACCCTGACCTCGCCATACAAGTGTCAATTCATTAGACATAATATTCATAATACATTAAGAGGTTACTTCAGACCAGCCTTCCATTCCTCTGTAGATGAACTAATAAAAAAACTTGCTCTGTGCAAAAATAATACCTTACTAACAGTATGCTGGCTGCACGTCTGTCCAAGTTGTTAATACCTAACTACATCTGACAGCATGCTGGCTGCACGTCTGTCCAAGTTGTTAATACCTTACTACATCTGACAGCATGCTGGCTGCACGTCTGTTCAAGTTGTTAATACCTTACTAACAGTATGCTGGCAGCACGTCTGTCCAAGTTGTTAATACCTTACTACATCTGACAGCATGCTGGCTGCACGTCTGTCCAAGTTGTTAATACCTTACTAACAGTATGCTGGCAGCACGTCTGTCCAAGTTGTTAATACCTTACTACATCTGACAGTATACTGGCTGCACGTCTGTCCCGGGCTTCCCTAGCCCACTTAAAAGGGTCTATTTCTCCTCTTTCCTATCCCCTCGGGATGTGTGTGGTGCACATATGCGCGGGCACTGACACATTCCCCTGTGAAATTGTGTAATGTAGTTCTCGCCATGAATATGACCTTAGCTGTCGAAATGGCGTTAAACATCTATTACTCACTCTGCACGTCTGTCCAAGTTGTTAATACCTTACTACATCTGACAGTATACTGGCTGCACGTCTGTCCCGGGCTTCCCTAGCCCACTTAAAAGGGTCTATTTCTCCTCTTTCCTATCCCCTCGGGATGTGTGTGGTGCACATATGCGCGGGCACTGACACATTCCCCTGTGAAATTGTGTAATGTAGTTCTCGCCATGAATATGACCTTAGCTGTCGAAATGGCGTTAAACATCTATTACTCACTCTGCATGTCTGTCCAAGTTGTTAATACCTTACTACATCTGACAGTATACTGGCTGCACGTCTGTCCAAGTTGTTAATACCTAACTACATCTGACAGGATGCTGGCTACATGTCTGTCCAAGTTGTTAATACCTTACTACATCTGACAGTATACTGGCTGCACGTCTGTCCAAGTTGTTAATACCTAACTACATCTGACAGCATGCTGGCTGCACGTCTGTCCAAGTTGTTAATACCTTACTAACAGCATGCTGGCAGCACGTCTGTCCAAGTTGTTAATACCTTACTACATCTGACAGCACGCTGGCTGCACGTCTGTCCAAGTTGTTAATACCTAACTACATCTGACAGCATGCTGGCAGCACGTCTGTCCAAGTTGATAATACCTTACTACATCTGACAGCATGCTGGCTGCATGTCTGTCCAAGTTGTTAATACCTTACTACATCTGACAGCATGCTGGCTGCATGTCTGTCCAAGTTGTTAATACCTAACTACATCTGACAGCATGCTGGCTGCACGTCTGTCCAAGTTGTTAATACCTTACTACATCTGACAGCACGCTGGCAGCACGTCTGTCCAAGTTGTTAATACCTTACTAACAGCATGCTGGCTGCACGTCTGTCCAAGTTGTTAATACCTTACTACATCTGACAGTATGCTGGCTGCACGTCTGTCCAAGTTGTTAATACCTAACTACATCTGACAGCACGCTGGCTGCACGTCTGTCCAAGTTGTTAATACCTAACTACATCTGACAGCATGCTGGCTGCACGTCTGTCCAAGTTGTTAATACCTTACTACATCTGACAGCACGCTGGCTGCACGTCTGTCCAAGTTGTTAATACCTAACTACATCTGACAGCATGCTGGCAGCACGTCTGTCCAAGTTGTTAATACCTAACTACATCTGACAGCATGCTGGCAGCATGTCTGTCCAAGTTGTTAATACCTTACTACATCTGACAGCACGCTGGCTGCACGTCTGTCCAAGTTCTTAATACCTTACTACATCTGACAGCACGCTGGCTGCACGTCTGTCCAAGTTGTTAATACCTAACTACATCTGACAGCATGCTGGCAGCACGTCTGTCCAAGTTGTTAATACCTTACTACATCTGACAGCATGCTGGCAGCACGTCTGTCCAAGTTGTTAATACCTAACTAACAGCATGCTGGCTGCACGTCTGTCCAAGTTGTTAATACCTAACTACATCTGACAGGATGCTGGCTACATGTCTGTCCAAGTTGTTAATACCTTACTACATCTGACAGTATACTGGCTGCACGTCTGTCCCAAGTTGTTAATACCTAACTACATCTGACAGCATGCTGGCTGCACGTCTGTCCAAGTTGTTAATACCTTACTAACAGTATGCTGGCTGCACGTCTGTCCAAGTTGTTAATACCTTACTACATCTGACAGCATGCTGGCTGCACGTCTGTCCAAGTTGTTAATACCTAACTACATCTGACAGCATGCTGGCTGCACGTCTGTCCAAGTTGTTAATACCTTACTACATCTGACAGCACGCTGGCAGCACGTCTGTCCAAGTTGTTAATACCTTACTAACAGCATGCTGGCAGCACGTCTGTCCAAGTTGTTAATACCTTACTACATCTGACAGCACGCTGGCTGCACGTCTGTCCAAGTTGTTAATACCTAACTACATCTGACAGCATGCTGGCAGCACGTCTGTCCAAGTTGATAATACCTTACTACATCTGACAGCATGCTGGCTGCATGTCTGTCCAAGTTGTTAATACCTTACTACATCTGACAGCATGCTGGCTGCATGTCTGTCCAAGTTGTTAATACCTAACTACATCTGACAGCATGCTGGCTGCACGTCTGTCCAAGTTGTTAATACCTTACTACATCTGACAGCACGCTGGCAGCACGTCTGTCCAAGTTGTTAATACCTTACTAACAGCATGCTGGCTGCACGTCTGTCCAAGTTGTTAATACCTTACTACATCTGACAGTATGCTGGCTGCACGTCTGTCCAAGTTGTTAATACCTAACTACATCTGACAGCACGCTGGCTGCACGTCTGTCCAAGTTGTTAATACCTAACTACATCTGACAGCATGCTGGCTGCACGTCTGTCCAAGTTGTTAATACCTTACTACATCTGACAGCACGCTGGCTGCACGTCTGTCCAAGTTGTTAATACCTAACTACATCTGACAGCATGCTGGCAGCACGTCTGTCCAAGTTGTTAATACCTAACTACATCTGACAGCATGCTGGGAGCATGTCTGTCCAAGTTGTTAATACCTTACTACATCTGACAGCACGCTGGCTGCACGTCTGTCCAAGTTCTTAATACCTTACTACATCTGACAGCACGCTGGCTGCACGTCTGTCCAAGTTGTTAATACCTAACTACATCTGACAGCATGCTGGCAGCACGTCTGTCCAAGTTGTTAATACCTTACTACATCTGACAGCATGCTGGCAGCACGTCTGTCCAAGTTGTTAATACCTAACTAACAGCATGCTGGCTGCACGTCTGTCCAAGTTGTTAATACCTTACTACATCTGACAGCATGCTGGCTGCACGTCTGTCCAAGTTGTTAATACCTAACTACATCTGACAGCATGCTGGCAGCACGTCTGTCCAAGTTGTTAATACCTTACTACATCTGACAGCACGCTGGCTGCACGTCTGTCCAAGTTGTTAATACCTAACTACATCTGACAGCATGCTGGCAGCACGTCTGTCCAAGTTGTTAATACCTTACTACATCTGACAGCATGCTGGCAGCACGTCTGTCCAAGTTGTTAATACCTAACTAACAGCATGCTGGCTGCACGTCTGTCCAAGTTGTTAATACCTTACTACATCTGACAGCATGCTGGCTGCACGTCTGTCCAAGTTGTTAATACCTAACTACATCTGACAGCATGCTGGCAGCACGTCTGTCCAAGTTGTTAATACCTTACTACATCTGACAGCATGCTGGCTGCACGTCTGTCCAAGTTGTTAATACCTAACTACATCTGACAGCATGCTGGCAGCACGTCTGTCCAAGTTGTTAATACCTTACTACATCTGACAGCATGCTGGCTGCACGTCTGTCCAAGTTGATAATACCTTACTACATCTGACAGCATGCTGGCTGCACGTCTGTCCAAGTTGTTAATACCTTACTACATCTGACAGCATGCTGGCTGCACGTCTGTCCAAGTTGTTAATACCTTACTTCATCTGACAGCATGCTGGCTGCACGTCTGTCCAAGTTGTTAATACCTTACTACATCTGACAGCATGCTGGCTGCACGTCTGTCCAAGTTGTTAATACCTTACTTCATCTGACAGCATGCTGGCAGCACGTCTGTCCAAGTTGTTAATACCTTACTACATCTGACAGCATGCTGGCTGCACGTCTGTCCAAGTTGTTAATACCTAACTACATCTGACAGCATGCTGGCAGCACGTCTGTCCAAGTTGTTAATACCTTACTACATCTGACAGCATGCTGGCTGCACGTCTGTCCAAGTTGATAATACCTAACTACATCTGACAGCATGCTGGCTGCACGTCTGTCCAAGTTGTTAATACCTTACTACATCTGACAGCATGCTGGCTGCACGTCTGTCCAAGTTGTTAATACGTAACTACATCTGACAGCATGCTGGCTGCACGTCTGTCCAAGTTGATAATACCTTACTACATCTGACAGTATACTGGCTGCATGTCTGTCCTAGTTCTTACATGTAATGATTCCTTAATACATCTAATAGCATGCTGGTTGCACGTCTGTCCAAGTTCTTCGTGGTGCTCGTCCTGTTGATACACTTACTGAGCTGTATCTGGTACCTGCTTGCATGTCCAAATGCAGAGTGCAAGGACACATCTTGGCGAGATAACCAAGGTAAGATGGTTATATGAATTAACATTGTCCATATTCAATTCATAGCTAATGCTAAATCTGAGATATTTGAAAGTATCCTAAACCCCCACTCATAAGTCAACCTCAGACTCAACCCGGGAGTGGAGTTTGAAAAAATAATATAGGCCGATTTAAAAGGTAAATTTGTAATGTTTCTGTTGGAATCTATTGTAATAAAACCCTGGTAATCAGGCCTGCATGTCTGTCCTAGTTCTTACATGTTGTGTCTAATGGACACAGCTCCCAGGCCAGTGTTATACATTCACCCAAGGGCTGAGACACAATATTATTCTGCTGGACATAACTCTGATTTGCCTTTGTGCCCAGTGGACACACTGGTTTGAAACTGATTTGTTGAGCCCTGGTAATAAGCTGGGTAGAGTTCAGCAAATATGATTGTTATAAGCCGATTTGATTCAAAGTGCTTATGACCGAGTTTTATGGTATGAATCAGTTCTGAAGAATCATGAAAGATCAGCTGCTGTTTAGTGTTGAGGTAGTTACTGAGACTTGGATCTTTTCTTACACAACCTGTTTATCATTGCCCAGCTTCCAGCATGGACTCGGCCATGAACTCGTACTGTGTGTGTATGTACTGGGCTGTTGCCACCATGACCTCTACTGGCTATGGAGATGTCTATGCCACCAATGTTATAGAAATGTGTAAGTTACTCTCCCTATGTACCATAAAACCATGTGAATAAAACAATATCCTGTAGTTTGTCGGTTGTAACAATAAACCATGCTGCAGTATTTTCAAGGAATTGACACCTCTCTATATGTAGGTGTGAATGCCTCATGCTGCAAGGTTTTCACGCTGCCTTTACACCTGTACATGTGTACATGAAGGTGTGAATGCATCATGCTGACTTCACACCTGTATATGTAGGTGTGGATGCATCATGCTGACTTCACAGCTGTATATGTTGGTGTGGATGCATCATGCTGCCTTCACACCTGTATATGTTGGTGTGGATGCATCATGCTGCCTTCACAGCTGTACATGTGTACATGAAGGTGTGAATGCATCATGCTGCCTTCACAGCTGTATATGTTGGTGTGGATGCATCATGCTGCCTTCACACCTGTATAAGTGGGTGTGAATGCATCATGTTTCACACAGGTATATGTAGGTGTGGATGCATCATGTTGCCTTCACACCTGTATATGTGGGTGTGAATGCATCATGCTGCCTTCACACCTGTATATGTGGGTGTGAATGCATCATGCTGCCTTCACACCTGTATATGTGGGTGTGGATGCATCATGCTGCCTTCACACCTGTATATGTAGGTGTGGATGCATCATGCTGCCTTCACACCTGTATAAGTGGGTGTGAATGCACCATGCTGCCTTCACACCTGTATATGTTGGTGTAGATGCATCATGTTGCATTCACAGCTGTATATGTTGGTGTGGATGCATCATGCTGCCTTCACATCTGTATTTGTTTGTGTGGATGCATCATGCTGCCTTCACACCTGTATATGTTGGTGTGGATGCATCATGTTGCCTTCACAGCTGTATATGTTGGTGTGGATGCATCATGCTGCCTTCACACCTGTATATGTGGGTGTGAATGCATCATGCTGCCTTCACACCTGTATAAGTAGGTGTGGATGCATCATGTTGCATTCACACCTGTATTTGTTGGTGTGAATGCATCATGCTGCCTTCACAGCTGTATATGTTGGTGTGAATGCATCATGCTGACTTCACAGCTGTATAAGTAGGTGTGAATGCATCATGTTGCATTCACACCTGTATATGTAGGTGTGGATGCATCATGCTGACTTCACAGCTGTATATGTTGATGTGAATGCATCATGCTGCATTCACACCTGTATATGTTGGTGTGAATGCATCATGCTGACTTCACAGCTGTATATGTTGGTGTGAATGCATCATGCTGACTTCACAGCTGTATAAGTAGGTGTGAATGCATCATGTTGCATTCACACCTGTATATGTAGGTGTCAATGCATCATGCTGACTTCACAGCTGTATATGTTGATGTGAATGCATCATGCTGCCTTCACAGCTGTATAAGTAGGTGTGAATGCATCATGCTGCCTTCACAGCTGTATAAGTAGGTGTGAATGCATCATGCTGACTTCACACCTGTATATGTAGGTGTGGATGCATCATGCTGCCTTCACAGCTGTATATGTTGGTGTGGATGCATCATGCTGCCTTCACACCTGTATATGTGGGTGTGAATGCATCATGCTGCCTTCACACCTGTATAAGTAGGTGTGGATGCATCATGTTGCATTCACACCTGTATATGTTGGTGTGAATGCATCATGTTGCATTCACACCTGTATATGTAGGTGTGGATGCATCATGCTGACTTCACATCTGTGTATGTAGGTGTGAATGCATCATGTTGCATTCACACCTGTATATGTAGGTGTGGATGCATCATGCTGACTTCACAGCTGTATATGTTGATGTGAATGCATCATGCTGCATTCACACCTGTATATGTTGGTGTGAATGCATCATGCTGACTTCACAGCTGTATATGTTGATGTGAATGCATCATGCTGCCTTCACAGCTGTATAAGTAGGTGTGAATGCATCATGCTGCCTTCACAGCTGTATATGTTGATGTGAATGCATCATGCTGACTTCACAGCTGTATATGTTGATGTGAATGCATCATGCTGCCTTCACACCTGTATATGTTGGCGTGAATGCATCATGCTGCCTTCACACCTGTATATGTTGGCGTGAATGCATCATGCTGCCTTTACAGCTGTATATGTTGATGTGAATGCATCATGCTGCCTTCATAGCTGTATATGTTGTTTTGAATGCATCATGGTGCCTTCACAGCTGTATATGTTGGTGTGAATGCTTCTTGCTGCCTTCACACCTGTATACATAGGTCTGGATGCATCATGCTGCCTTCACACCTGTATACGTAGGCTGGATGCATCATGCTGCCTTCACAGCTGTACATCTGTACATGAAGGCGTGAATGCATCACGCTGCCTTTACAGCTGTATATGTGGGTGTGAATGCATCACGCTGCCTTCACACCTGTATACGTAGGTCTGGATGCATCATGCTGCCTTCACAGCTGTACATGTGTACATGAAGGCGTGAATGCATCATGTTGCCTTCACAGCTGTATATGTGGGTGTAGATGCATTATGCTGCCTTCACAGCTGTACATGTGTACATGAAGGCGTGAATGCATCACGCTGCCTTCACACCCGTATATGTTGGTGTGAATGCATTCACACCAACATATATACAGCATGATGCAGGTGTGAAGACATCATGCTGACTTACCACCTGTACTTGAACTGTAGATGTGAATGCATCATGCTTCACACCTGTATATGTGGTTGTGGATGCATCATGCTGGCTTTACACCTGTATATGTAGGTGTGGATGCATCATGCTGCCTTCACAGCTGTATAAGTAGGTGTGAATGCATCATGCTGACTTCACACCTGTGTATGTAGGTGTGGATGCATCATGCTGACTTCACAGCTGTATATGTGGGTGTGAATGCATCATGCTGACTTCACAGCTGTATATGTTGTTTTGAATGCATCATGCTGACTTCACACCTGTATATGTTGTTTTGAATGCATCATGCTGCCTTCACACCTGTATATGTTGGTGTGAATGCATTCACACCTACATATATACAGCATGATGCAGGTGTGAAGACATCATGCTGACTTACCACCTGTACTTGAACTGTAGATGTGAATGCATCATGCTTCACACCTGTATATGTGGGTGTGGATGCATCATGCTGATTTCACACCTGTATATGTAGGTGTGGATGCATCATGCTGCCTTCACAGCTGTATATGTACGTGGGAATGCATCATGCTTCACACCTGTATATGTAGGTGTGGATGCATCATGTTTTACACCTGTATATGTGGGTGTGTATGTATCATGCTGACTTCACACCTGTATATGTGGGTGTGAATGCATCATGCTGATTTCACACCTGTATATGTAGGTGTGGATGCATTATGCTGACTTCACACCTGTATATGTAGGTGTGGATGCATCATGCTTCACACCTGTATATGTGGGGGTGTATGCATCATGCTGCAAGGACTTGACACCTGTATCTATAGGTGTGTATCTATGCATCATCTTGACATTGCTGCTAAGAGCTGCAGGGATTACAGGGAGGTCCATGTGAGGAAAGTATCCCTTATGAGGAGACAATGTTTACTTTGCAGTATATGCCTCCATTGTGATGGTGACGGGGAAACTCATCTTTGGGTTCATCCTGGGAAACATCGCCTCCACATTGTCTAACGAGGAGATCCAGAAAGTGGAGTATCAGGAGAAACTCGAGGTCATGAAGGTACAGAAATTTCTTTTTTGAATATACTCAACACCTGTTGGAACCAAAAGCCAGAGTATTTCCTTTACAATCCAAAAGTGCAACAGATAATCTCAACCACATTTGATTTCAGGCTGAAATGAAATTATTTGACTTCATATCACACAGAATGCCATGTACTGTTCTTATCACACAGAATGCCATGATCAGTGAAGGAGTGCCAGCAGACCTAGAACACATGGTGGTAAACTACATGATCCATCTGTGGTACCGCAACAAAGGTGTTGACCCACTCCTGCTGTTTAAGGACGCCCCAGACTGTCTCCAGTCTGAGCTCTTCAGAAAAGTCGCCTCCGAGATGTTCAATGTGGTATGATTCAGCAGTACTCGTGATTCTATTTTAGATTGTCACATTTCTCATGTCATATACCTGGTAAAATCATATTTATACTCTGATTTGAATTGATATTTATTTCTTTTTTCAAAATTGGTATGGTATTATAGAAACACTGTTACTGTTGTCAGATCCCGTTGTTCAGTAGTTGTGAGGAGCCGTTCCTGCGTGCCCTGGCACTACGTGTACAGCACCACATGTATATACCCGGTAACTACATCATGAGGAAGGGCGACGTTGGCAAGGAGGTCTACTTTGTACATAAAGGGAAGGTATGTCAATTCCAGGTGTTGTAAATAAACTATAGACAACTTTAACAGGCCAGAAGAAAAATGTTTTAATAGAACAAACTGTTACTGAGGAATTTGCAGGAAATTTGTTACATTGGTATGATTCACTTTTCTGTATGTTGATTTATAAGATGGTGCTACATGTGTGTGTTGTAGTTGTAGGTGTATGATGAGGGCTTGGTGCAGTAACTCACTGTGTTACTGTGTGTGTGTGTTGTAGGTGTTTGATGACGAGGGCTTGGTGCAGTACCTCACTGTGTTACTGTATGTGTGTGTTGTAGGTTTATGATGACGAGGGCTTGGTGCAGTACCTTACTGTGTGTGTGTGTTGTAAGTGTATGATGAGGAGGGCTTGGTGCAGTACCTCACTGTGTTACTCTATGTGTGTGTTGTAGGTGTATGATGAGGAGAGCTTGGTGCAGTACCTCACTGTGTTACTCTGTGTGTGTGTTGTAGGTGTACGATGAGGAGGGCTTGGTGCAGTACCTCACTGTGTTACTGTGTGTGTGTTGTAGGTGTATGATGACGAGGGCTTGGTGCAGTACCTCACAGTGTTACTGTGTGTGTTGTAGTTGTAGGTGTATGATGAGGAGGGCTTGGTGCAGTACCTCCCTGTGTTACTGTGTGTGTGTTGTAGGTGTATGATGAGGAGGGCTTGGTGCAGTACCTCACTGTGTTACTGTGTGTTGTAGTTGTAGGTGTATGATGAGGAGGGCTTGGTGCAGTACCTCACTGTGTTACTGTGTGTGTGTGTTGTAGGTGTATGATGAAGAGGGCTTGGTGCAGTACCTCCCTGTGTTACTGTGTGTGTGTTGTAGGTGTATGATGAGGAGGGCTTGGTGCAGTACCTCACTGTGTTACTGTGTGTGTGTGTTGTAGGTGTATGATGAGGAGGGCTTGGTGCAGTACCTCACTGTGTTACTGTGTGTGTGTGTTGTAGGTGTATGATGAGGAGGGCTTGGTGCAGTACCTCACTGTGTTACTGTGTGTGTGTGTTGTAGGTGTTTGATGACGAGGGCTTGGTGCAGTACCTCACTGTGTTACTCTGTGTGTGTGTTGTAGGTGTACGATGAGGAGGGCTTGGTGCAGTACCTCACTGTGTTACTGTATGTGTGTTGTAGGTGTATGATGAGGAGGGCTTGGTGCAGTACCTCACTGTGTTACTGTGTGTGTGTTGTAGGTGTATGATGAGGAGGGCTTGGTGCAGTACCTCACTGTGTTACTGTATGTGTGTGTTGTAGGTGTATGATGAAGAGGGCTTGGTGCAGTACCTTACTGTGTTACTGTGTGTGTGTGTTGTAGGTGTATGATGAGGAGGGCTTGGTGCAGTACCTCCCTGTGTTACTGTATGTGTGTGTTGTAGGTTTATGATGACGAGGGCTTGGTGCAGTACCTCACTGTGTTACTGTGTGTGTGTGTTGTAGGTTTATGATGACGAGGGCTTGGTGCAGTACCTTACTGTGTGTGTGTGTTGTAGGTGTATGATGAGGAGGGCTTGGTGCAGTACCTCCCTGTGTTACTGTATGTGTGTGTTGTAGGTTTATGATGACGAGGGCTTGGTGCAGTACCTCACTGTGTTACTGTGTGTGTGTGTTGTAGGTTTATGATGACGAGGGCTTGGTGCAGTACCTTACTGTGTGTGTGTGTTGTAGGTGTATGATGAGGAGGGCTTGGTGCAGTACCTCCCTGTGTTACTGTATGTGTGTGTTGTAGGTGTATGATGAGGAGGGCTTGGTGCAGTACCTCACTGTGTTACTGTGTGTGTGTGTTGTAGGTGTATGATGACGAGGGCTTCGTGCAGTACCTCACTGTGTTACTGTGTGTGTGTGTTGTAGGTGTATGATGAGGAAGGCTTGGTGCAGTACCTCACTGTGTTACTGTGTGTGTTGTAGTTGGAGGTGTATGATGATGAGGGCTGTGTGCAGTACCTCACTGTGTTACTGTGTGTGTGTTGTAGGTGTATGATGAGGGGGGCTTGGTGCAGTACCTCCCTGTGTTACTGTGTGTGTGTGTTGTGGAGTGGGGACCTTCATGTGAGGGCATGAAGGAGCAGAATAACTTCATTGGGAGTCCACAAGGAGAAATCTCCTTCCATACTAACAGTGGGCATACCAGATTCGTAAAAGGCGACAAACTTGGGGT
Source organism: Acholoe squamosa (assembly GCA_949317995.1). Lineage (NCBI taxonomy): Eukaryota > Metazoa > Annelida > Polychaeta > Phyllodocida > Polynoidae > Acholoe > Acholoe squamosa. The sequence goes on along the minus strand of OX439044.1, from coordinate 79,796,910 downwards.
TTCTTGTGTCTTGGGGTGAGCATGTGGGCAGCTGGTGTCCATATGCGCGGGCCTGGGCTTACATGCTTGTCTTTTGCCATGGGATTCCCCCTCAGTGAACCACGTCTGAGTGATCAAAGGCCGTGGTTTGTCTGGCCCTGCCTATGGGACCAGGCAAATAAAAGAACACTTGCTATCCTTCGAAAAGAGTAGGGGAATGAAGCCCCGGTAGCGGTTTTCCCCCTCGACCCTCCTCATAGATTCGGTCATTCATCTCATAGATTCGGTCATTCATAGATTCGGTCACTGCTGTGTCGGGCAAGCAGCATATAAATACCTGTCCAAAAAGAAAAGAAAGGACTTAATGTCCGAGAAACCTTGAATGTCTGAGTTCCTCGATGGCCCCCGGACGTAAAACTAAACAAACAAACAAACAAACAAACAAACAAACAAACAGTATGATGAGGAGGGCTTGGTGCAGTACCTCACTGTGTTACTGTGTGTGTGTGTGTGTTGTAGGTGTATGATGAGGGCTTGGTGCAGTACCTCACTGTTACTGTGTGTGTGTTGTAGGTGTATGATGAGGAGAGCTTGGTGCAGTACCTCACTGTGTTACTGTATGTGTGTGTTGTAGGTGTATGATGAGGAGGGCTTGGTGCAGTACCTCACTGTGTTACTGTGTGTGTGTTGTAGGTGTATGATGAGGAGAGCTTGGTGCAGTACCTCACTGTGTTACTGTATGTGTGTGTTGTAGGTGTATGATGAGGAGGGCTTGGTGCAGTACCTCACTGTGTTACTGTGTGTGTGTGTTGTAGGTGTATGATGAGGAGGGCTTGGTGCAGTACCTCACTGTGTTACTGTGTGTGTTGTAGGTGTATGATGAGGAGGGCTTGGTGCAGTACCTCACTGTGTTACTGTATGTGTGTTGTAGGTGTATGATGAGGAGGGCTTGGTGCAGTACCTCACTGTGTTACTGTGTGTGTGTTGTAGGTGTATGATGACGAGGGCTGTGTGCAGTACCTCACTGTGTTACTGTGTGTGTGTGTTGTAGGTGTATGATGAAGAGGGCTTGGTGCAGTACCTCACTGTGTTACTGTGTGTGTGTGTTGTAGGTGTATGATGAGGAGGGCTGTGTGCAGTACCTCACTGTGTTACTGTGTGTGTGTGTTGTAGGTGTATGATGAGGAGGGCTTGGTGCAGTAACTCACTGTGTTACTGTGTGTGTGTGTTGTAGGTGTATGATGAGGAGGGCTGTGTGCAGTACCTCACTGTGTTACTGTGTGTGTGTGTTGTAGGTGTATGATGACGAGGGCTTGGTGCAGTACCTCACTGTGTTACTGTATGTGTGTGTTGTAGGTGTATGATGAGGAGGGCTGTGTGCAGTACCTCACTGTGTTACTGTGTGTGTGTGTTGTAGGTGTATGATGAGGGCTTGGTGCAGTACCTCACTGTGTTACTGTGTGTGTGTGTTGTAGGTGTTTGATGACGAGGGCTTGGTGCAGTATCTCACTGTGTTGCTGTGTGTGTGTGTGTGTGTGTTGTAGGTGTATGATGAGGAGGGCTTGGTGCAGTACCTCACTGTGTTACTGTGTGTGTGTGTGTGTTGTAGGTGTATGATGAGGAGAGCTTGGTGCAGTACCTCACTGTGTTACTGTATGTGTGTGCTGTAGGTGTATGATGAGGAGGGCTTGGTGCAGTACCTCACTGTGTTACTGTGTGTGTTGTAGGTGTATGATGAGGAGGGCTTGGTGCAGTACCTCACTGTGTTACTATGTGTGTTGTAGGTGTATGATGACGAGGGCTGTGTGCAGTACCTCACTGTGTTACTGTGTGTGTGTGTTGTAGGTGTATGATGAGGGCTTGGTGCAGTACCTCCCTGTGTTGCTGTGTGTGTGTGTGTGTGTGTTGTAGGTGTATGATGAGGAGGGCTTGGTGCAGTACCTCACTGTGTTACTGTGTGTGTGTGTTGTAGGTGTATGATGAGGAGAGCTTGGTGCAGTACCTCACTGTGTTACTGTGTGTGTGTGTTGTAGGTGTATGATGAGGAGGGCTTGGTGCAGTACCTCACTGTGTTACTGTGTGTGTGTGTTGTAGGTGTATGATGAGGAGGGCTGTGTGCAGTACCTCACTGTGTTACTGTGTGTGTGTGTGTTGTAGGTGTATGATGAGGAGGGCTTGGTGCAGTACCTCCCTGTGTTACTGTGTGTGTGTTGTAGGTGTATGATGAGGAAGGCTTGGTGCAGTACCTCACTGTGTTACTGTGTGTGTTGTAGGTGTATGATGAGGAGGGCTTGGTGCAGTACCTCCCTGTGTTACTGTGTGTGTGTTGTAGGTGTATGATGAGGAGGGCTTGGTGCAGTACCTCACTGTGTTACTGTGTGTGTTGTAGGTGTATGATGAGGAGGGCTTGGTGCAGTACCTCACTGTGTTACTGTGTGTGTTGTAGGTGTATGATGACGAGGGCTGTGTGCAGTACCTCACTGTGTTACTGTGTGTGTGTGTTGTAGGTGTATGATGACGAGGGCTGTGTGCAGTACCTCACTGTGTTACTGTGTGTGTGTGTGTGTTGTAGGTGTATGATGAGGAGGGCTGTGTGCAGTACCTCACTGTGTTACTGTGTGTGTGTGTGTGTTGTAGGTGTATGATGAGGAGGGCTTGGTGCAGTACCTCCCTGTGTTACTGTGTGTGTGTGTGTGTGTGTTGTAGGTGTATGATGAGGAGGGCTTGGTGCAGTACCTCACTGTGTTACTCTGTGTGTTGTACGTGTATGATGACGAGGGCTTGGTGCAGTACCTCACTGTGTTACTGTGTGTGTGTGTGTGTGTGTGTGTGTTGTAGGTGTATGATGAGGAGGGCTTGGTGCAGTACCTCACTGTGTTACTGTGTGTGTGTGTTGTAGGTGTATGATGACGAGGGCTTGGTGCAGTACCTCACTGTGTTACTGTGTGTGTGTTGTAGGTGTATGATGAGGAGGGCTTGGTGCAGTACCTCACTGTGTTACTGTGTGTGTGTGTTGTAGGTGTATGATGAGGAGGGCTTGATGCAGTACCTCACTGTGTTACTGTGTGTGTGTGTGTTGTAGGTGTTTGATGACGAGGGCTTGGTGCAGTACCTCCCTGTGTTACTGTGTGTGTGTGTTGTAGGTGTATGATGAGGAGGGCTTGGTGCAGTACCTCACTGTGTTACTGTGTGTGTGTGTGTTGGTGTTGTAGGTGTATGATGAGGAGGGCTTGGTGCAGTACCTCACTGTGTTACTCTATGTGTGTGTTGTAGGTGTATGATGAAGAGGGCTTGGTGCAGTACCTCACTGTGTTACTGTGTGTGTGTGTTGTAGGTGTATGATGAGGAGGGCTTGGTGCAGTACCTCACTGTGTTACTGTGTGTGTGTGTTGTAGGTGTATGATGAGGAGGGCTTGGTGCAGTACCTCACTGTGTTACTGTGTGTGTGTGTGTTGGTGTTGTAGGTGTATGATGACGAGGGCTTGGTGCAGTACCCCACTGTGTTACTGTGTGTGTGTGTTGTAGGTGTATGATGAGGAGGGCTTGGTGCAGTACCTCACTGTGTTACTGTGTGTGTGTGTGTTGGTGTTGTAGGTGTATGATGAGGAGGGCTTGGTGCAGTACCTCACTGTGTTGCTGTGTGTGTGTGTTGTAGGTGTATGATGAGGAGGGCTTGGTGCAGTACCTCACTGTGTTACTCTGTGTGTGTGTTGTAGGTGTATGATGAGGAGGGCTTGGTGCAGTACCTCACTGTGTTATTGTGTGTGTTGTAGTTGTAGGTGTATGATGAGGAGGGCTTGGTGCAGTACCTCACTGTGTTACTGTGTGTGTGTGTTGTAGGTGTATGATGAGGAGGGCTTGGTGCAGTACCTCACTGTGTTACTCTGTGTGTGTTGTAGGTGTATGATGAGGAGGGCTTGGTGCAGTACCTCACTGTGTTACTGTGTGTGTGTGTTGTAGGTGTATGATGAGGAGGGCTTGGTGCAGTACCTCACTGTGTTATTGTGTGTGTTGTAGTTGTAGGTGTATGATGAGGAGGGCTTGGTGCAGTACCTCACTGTGTTACTGTATGTGTGTGTTGTAGGTGTATGATGAGGAGGGCTTGGTGCAGTACCTCACTGTGTTACTGTGTGTGTGTTGTAGGTGTATGATGACGAGGGCTTGGTGCAGTACCCCACTGTGTTACTGTGTGTGTGTGTTGTAGGTGTATGATGAGGAGGGCTTGGTGCAGTACCTCACTGTGTTACTGTGTGTGTGTGTTGTAGGTGTATGATGATGAGGGCTTGGTGCAGTACCCCACTGTGTTACTGTGTGTGTGTGTTGTAGGTGTATGATGAAGAGGGCTTGGTGCAGTACCTCACTGTGTTACTGTGTGTGTGTGTTGTAGGTGTATGATGACGAGGGCTTGGTGCAGTACCCCACTGTGTTACTGTGTGTGTGTGTTGTAGGTGTATGATGAGGAGGGCTTGGTGCAGTACCTCACTGTGTTACTGTGTGTGTGTGTTGTAGGTGTATGATGATGAGGGCTTGGTGCAGTACCCCACTGTGTTACTGTGTGTGTGTGTTGTAGGTGTATGATGAGGAGGGCTTGGTGCAGTACCCCACTGTGTTACTGTGTGTGTGTGTTGTAGGTGTATGATGACGAGGGCTTGGTGCAGTACCCCACTGTGTTACTGTGTGTGTGTTGTAGGTGTATGATGAGGAGGGCTTGGTGCAGTACCCCACTGTGTTACTGTGTGTGTGTGTGTTGTAGGTGTATGATGACGAGGGCTTGGTGCAGTACCCCACTGTGTTACTGTGTGTGTGTTGTAGGTGTATGATGAGGAGGGCTTGGTGCAGTACCTCACTGTGTTACTGTGTGTGTGTGTTGTAGGTGTATGATGAGGAGGGCTTGGTGCAGTACCTCACTGTGTTACTGTGTGTGTGTGTTGTAGGTGTATGATGAGGAGGGCTTGGTGCAGTACCTCCCTGTGTTGCTGTGTGTGTGTTGTCGGTGGAGGTGTATGACGAGGGCTTGGTGCAGTACCTCACTGTGTTGCTGTGTGTGTGTGTTGTAGGTGTATGATGAGGAGGGCTTGGTGCAGTACCTCCCTGTGTTACTGTGTGTGTGTTGTAGGTGTATGATGAGGAGGGCTTGGTGCAGTACCTCCCTGTGTTACTGTGTGTGTGTTGTAGGTGTATGATGAGGAGGGCTTGGTGCAGTACCTCCCTGTGTTGCTGTGTGTGTGTTGTCGGTGGAGGTGTATGACGAGGGCTTGGTGCAGTACCTCACTGTGTTACTTTGTGTGTGTGTGTTGTAGGTGGAGGTGTATGATGACGAGGGCTTCGTGCAGTACCTCACTAAGGGCGAGGTTTTTGGGGAGGTGAGTCTGCTGAGCACTATGACGCGGCAGGTGGACGTGAAGGCTAAGACACACGTAGACCTGTTGGTGCTCACCATGGACGACTTAGACCAGGTGTTAGAGAGCTACCCCACAGTCGGTGCACACATTCACCATATCGGTTATGAACGCTTTAAAGACATCCTTGGCCCTGACTATCTACAAAGAAAATCCATCATGACTACAGCATGATGACCTGGAGGGCTAGATGATGGCGATTTCCTGTGTCCCTAGCTCCTCACACCTCACACAAAGTACAGGCCAAACTTTCATGAAGGAAAAAAACTACTTGTCAGGTTTTTTTTTTGTCTTTTTTACTAGATAAGGCTTGATGGGAAAGTGACTATGGTGTGTTATGCAGCAGTTAATCTGCCTACACTTGTGTAGTATATGGAATATGTATACTCATATACAGGATAAGTTGTATAAAGTGATATCGTATATTACTTTTGTATAAATACATAAGGAAACAATGATGAAATAAGTGAACTATTACTTTTCAGTTATCAACATTTAGAATGGGAACATGCTACAGAGCATTGTAGTTCTGTTTCAATAAGATACTGTGTGTAGTAGGCTGATTTAATTAAAACAGAGAAGATTGTCACATGATGTATATAGTACTGCTTTAGGTAAAATGGGGGTATTTGAGGAATTCAATGGTGAGCAGCATCCTGTACATATGAAGAATAGCAGTGGTGTATCTATAAATACATGTTGTTTATCACTGCAACTACTAAATTCATTTCTGTTCATAGAATGCTTATTATCTGAAATAATGTGGTATTGGATTTAATAATTGTGAGGTTTAAGCCGTGTCTAATAAAACAATTTAACTGTGCCGAAGAGATGTGGGTCTGTGTTATGATTAGACTAGAACTGAAGGATGTATCCTCATGTTCGCCATGGATTGGGGGCCCTCCATAAATGACATCATGCAAAATTTGACTGTTTTTGACCCTGCCTCGTCATGTTTTTTTGCCAATATTGCAATGCTGAAGGTATATGGAAAATTAATTCCGTCATGCCGGGCCTGACCCCCCTCTAGCATGATATCATTTGTTGATGGCCCCCTGGTTTACACATTAGACCCCCTCCAGATCTTGAACTGCGAAAAAAAACTCCCCCGTGAAGTGGGATCCCTCATTGTATGGAACTTGAGGGAGTGGAATAATTTCACCGGGGGCCTTTTGAGAAACTACATAGGTATTCTGGATTGTAAGAGGCGATCAAATCGAGAAGGCTGCAGGACCCTTGAGTTGGGTGTCATTAAAGATGAAGCCTGTGTGACTAGGGAGCCAGATTATTTGAACCAGTATAACAATGAGGCAATTCTTTTTTTTGTAATCTGTAAGTAAAGATCATTCTTTGAATTCAGGTGTGGTACCAACATAACCTATGTATGTGTGACTATCACAATACCCAGTCCACAACACTTTGTTCAAAATTATGGGAGATGTGTTCTGTAAAGTTTCTTTTTGTAATCTGTAAGTATAGAATTTTGTAATCTGTGAATAAGTAGAAAGGCCACATTTTTCAAAAGTAGCTCAACTAAACTGATGCAAAAGTGACCTACATATGCTACCAAAATCTAATGGGTTCTATACTACCAAAATGACGCCTTATCCTAGATGACTTATCTAAAGGGGGTATATGCTACCAATATGACGCCTTATCCTAGATGACTTATCTAAAGGGGGTATATGCTACCAATATGACGCCTTATCCTAGATGTCTTATCTAAAGGGGGTATATGCTACCAATCAGGTTCTGTAAAACCCCAAAAATGATCATGTGTGAAAAATGACCCAGGGTGAAAAATGACCCTGCTCTGTCTGCTATGGAAAAAGCAATTTTAATTTGTTTTTTTGGGCAATTTTTCTTTATCTATCCATCATAAAACCATCATATATGAAAAGAGGAGGATTGATAATGGTAGTCTAGAATACCAAACTACTTTTTAGCCATCTTATTTTGCATTCTGTTTTAATTATTGCAGTGGCTATGAGGGAAAATAGCTCTCTGGGCTCACAAAAATGCAAATGATAAGTTTGTATCACATTTGAGATTGATCAATCATACATCACTAGAAAGACCAATATGTATCATAGTTAAATCTAAAATAACTTTTGGATATGAACTATAGCAGTTGAGAAAACACAATTTGAAACTTAATCTGTTGCCCATTCATAACTGAAAGTCAGTATAGGGGAGAGGCCACTTATCTAGGTCAACTGATAAGGCAGAGAGAGGGGGAAGGGAAGGGGTGGGGGACAGGGTCATAAATGACTCTGGGTCAAAAATGACCCAGGGTCAAAATTGACTCTGGGGTGAAAATTTTTCAAGTAGGGTAAGTGGGAGGATGGTGGGGGGCAGGGTCAAAAATGACTCCGGGTCAAAAATCACCCAGGGTCATTTCTATACTTTAGCTTAGACCTGCCAATATGACGCCTTATCCTAGATGACTTATCTAAAGGGGGTATATGCTACCAATATGACGCTTTATCCTAGATGACTTATCTAAAGGGTGTTTATGCTACCAATATGACGCTTTATCCTAGATGACTTATCTAAAGGGTGTTTATGCTACCAATATGACGCTTTATCCTAGATGACTTATCTAAAGGGTGTAAATGCTACCAATATGACGCCTTATCCTAGATGTCTTATCTAAAGGGTGTTTATGCTACCAATATGACGCCTTATCCTAGATGACTTATCTAAAGGGGGTATATGCTACCAATATGACGCCTTATCCTAGATGACTTATCTAAAGGGGGTATATGCTACCAGTATGACGCCTTATCCTAGATGTCTTATCTAAAGGGTGTGTATGCTACCAATATGACGCCTTATCCTAGATGTCTTATCTAAAGGGGGTATATGCTACCAATATGACGCCTTATCCTAGATGACTTATCTAAAGGGTGTAAATGCTACCAATATGACGCCTTATCCTAGATGTCTTATCTAAAGGGTGTTTATGCTACCAATATGACGCCTTATCCTAGATGACTTATCTAAAGGGGGTATATGCTACCAATATGACGCCTTATCCTAGATGACTTATCTAAAGGGTGTTTATGCTACCAATATGACACCTTATCCTAGATGACTTATCTAAAGGGTGTATATGCTACCAATATGACGCCTTATCCTAGATGACTTATCTAAAGGGGGTATATGCTACCAATATGACGCCTTATCCTAGATGACTTATCTAAAGGGTGTAAATGCTACCAATATGACGTCTTATCCTAGATGACTCATCTAAAGGGTGTTTATGCTACCAATATGACGCCTTATCCTAGATGACTCATCTAAAGAGGGTATATGCTACCAATATAACGCCTTATCCTAGATGACTCATCTAAAGGGTGTATATACTACCAATATGACGCCTTATCCTAGATGACTTATCTAATGGGTTCTATACTACCAATATGACGCCTTATCCTAGATGACTCATCTAAAGGGGGTATATGCTACCAATATGACGCCTTATCCTAGATGACTCATCTAAAGGGGGTAAATGCTACCAATATGACGCCTTATCCTAGATGACTTATCTAAAGGGTGTATATGCTACCAATATGACGCCTTATCCTAGATGACTTATCTAAAGGGGGTATATGCTACCAATATGACGCCTTATCCTAGATGACTCATCTAAAGGGTGTAAATGCTACCAATATGACGCCTTATCCTAGATGTCTTATCTAAAGGGGGTATATGCTACCAATATGACGCCTTATCCTAGATGACTCATCTAAAGGGGGTATATGCTACCAATATGAAGCCTTATCCTAGATGACTTATTTAAAGGGGGTATATGCTACCAATATGACGCCTTATCCTAGATGACTCATCTAAAGGGTGTTTATGCTACCAATATGACGCCTTATCCTAGATGACTTATCTAAAGGGTGTGTATGCTACCAATATGACGCCTTATCCTAGATGACTCATCTAAAGAGGGTATATGCTACCAATATGACGCCTTATCCTAGATGACTTATCTAAAGGGTGTATATGCTACCAATATGACGCCTTATCCTAGATAACTTATCTAAAGGGGGTATATGCTACCAATATGATGACTTATCTAAAGGGTGTATATGCAGTACTTCTACGACAAGGTTAGGGGATTCAAGAAAGGTCGGCCCCTAATGCTACATACACACTAAGGTGACTAACATGTTATACAAAAATGATAATTTTATGTCAGGCTGGTTTAGGCCTATCACTTTTTAAAACGGAAAATAAATTGAACACTGTATTATAAATGCATGCAGACAAAATATAAAATAGAATGAAATGAGAAATCAATAAGAAGGTAAAAGGGGGTGCGGGGGCAGAGCCCCCGATTTCCGTGCAGACCATCATGAAACATAAATAAAATGAAGACACTTAAACAAAATAAAGGGGGTGTGGGGGCAGACCCCTGAATTCTTTAGAGACCCCTACTGAAACATCTTAAACTTGTAAATACAGAAGACCGAGTAAAATGCTACTTGTAATTTGTAGGTTTGAGAGACCTTAATGGCTATATAAACACAGACCGACCATGCCTAATTTTAATCCCAATTAATGCAATGTATATGCAAGACTTGGTCGTCGAAGTGATCCCGAACTGTATATGCTACCCAGATCTTACACGTCTAATGAGTGTATATGCTACCAAATATGGTGCCCAGGTGTCACATACATACCTGCAAACTCCTCAGCTTTCTTCCCCCCTGTGGAGTTGGGGACTTCATGAGAGGACATGAAGGTGGAGAATAACTTAAGGTGGGTCGCTACTATTGGATTTGAGCCTACTGTGCAGGTCCCTGCGCATATAGGTTAACTTTATCAGAATGAGATCATTTTTTGTAGGCACATACCTGTATATACCCTTAATGTCTACAAAAGATTTTGGGGGATTCTGACCAAAATTGTTCATTTTATGATCATTTTAAATTTTGGCATATTTACATCCAGATTTTTCTCATCGTTCTCTCGAATTCTTTGCCACCTTAGCATTATAGCACTTACAATACCAATACAATGCTATCGAAGTGGTAGGCTATTCACAGTGAGCGAGGGCATATAATGGAGTAATTTTATGCCAAGTATGTGTATACTTTACCCATTATGCAGTGCTTTGAACAGGGATTTTTGTCAGTTTTTCCAATACTTTTTTATTTCAAATGGCCAAAACTCCAAAATTATGCACAGAACCCAATATCAAAAGTACTTTTATCTAAAGGCAAATTATCTGAACAATATTTAAAAAAAGTTTAAGAAAAATCTAGAGGATGAAAATATGAATTTTATTTGTTTTTGTCATGAAATAATAGAAAATTTACCCTTCTCTTTTCCGAAAAATGAAAAATTTTACCTCGGGAATACTTCAGGTATTCCCGTAACCGATGAGATCCGAACGAGACTGGTCACGTGACAATAGTTTGGATCGAACGTCCGTGCTTGGCAGACGGTTGCAAACTTCTAGGTGAGTTTTTCCTAAATTTCTCCTCTTTTCTTCCCCATCTTAGGGGGTTTTTACCCATATTTCTTAGGATTATGTTCTTGTTTTACTTCTGGCCAAGGCTATGCCGCTGGGGTACCTTTTTAGTGCCAGAATATTAAAATTGTTTCTCTCAAGACAGTCATGTCGGTGGGCTGTGAGAGATTCTACATATTCACAATCTCTGGAGGAATTCCGCTGAAATTCTCTCATTACAGGGATCTTACAGGGGTTTTTGTGGATTCCCTGATGTTATTGCAAATATTGGCTTCAATTTTATCCTTTTTCTGGCAGTTTTTGTTGATATTGATCGAGAAATTGTCTGTTGGGAATTGCCGGGCACCAGCGTCGTTGTACCTGTGTACCTAAAGTAGGACACGCAATGGCTACCTAGAGTACACCTGGTGCGTTTATCCTTTGATTTTATGGCAAATTGGAGTTATATTGTAGTTTGTCGACTGAATTTTTGTTAAAAGGTCTTATTTTGCGTGTTTACTTAGATTGGGGCTGTAATTTGGTTATGTTTGGCGAGTTTTCGATGTAACGGTCGAAGTTGGCATGTCCGTGGACCTAGAGTTAACAGCGAGGGGCGGTACTTAGAGTATACGGAGGTTAAACATCCTGTTGTTATGGTAGGATATCTCTAAGCTGGTATACTCCAGGTACATCATCATGTGTCCTACTTTAGGTACATACCTCGACCATATCGCTAGTGCCTAATTCTTTATTTCTGGTCTGTTTCCAGGATGGCAAGTACATCACAGTCTAGTCCCACTTCTGTGGAGAAGGGAAATAAGTCACACAAGAACTCTAGTTCAGGGAGTTCCAGCTCTGCTAGATCTTTATCTAGGTATTCTAAAGAGAATAAGGATTCTGAGAAAGAGACTGTGAGTCCTGTTAACCTTGAGAAGGAACCTGAAGTTCAATCTACTGAGACTTCCAGTGCACCAGTGGTGTTGATCCAGCAGCCACCCCAAAGGTGGGTTCCTTCTATGCCCTACTACCAACAGGGTTATGAATATTATCAGGAACCTTATCAGCCAATGGATTATGCCTATGGTATGGATCACATGGCCTACCAGAGTGAACCAGTAGAGGAGGAAGGTCAGGGATATGTGGTGCTAGGCCCACATGGACAGGCACATGCTATGTCAGTGGTTGATGATGAGGAGGAAGTGGCCTCTGTGCCGGGTGACTTTGAGGCATAGTCTTCAAAGGCTAAGCCACCTCCAATTGACCATCTCAAGGGGCTAACTGGAAGCCTAGCTGAGAGTATTCAGTTCTACAGACGGGAAAAAGCAGAACTAACCAAGGAAGGCCCCACCGTACATGAAGCCCTCTCGGATGCCATCAATTCCTATTTTGAAGAGACTTACATTGCCCAGGACTTAGAGAAAGTGACTAAAGAATTTCCTAGACCCTCGAATGTGCAGAGACTGGTAGCGCCTAAACTGGAGGAAACAATATCCAACTCTGAGGCGCTTTCCAAGAATGTGGCAGTGCATATGCTGGACATATCTCCTCAGACCCTGCAGAAGGGGGTGGTCTTGGCCATTGCAGCCATGGCACCGTTAGGCTCGATGATGTTGGAGAAAGAGCCCGAGGACCAACAACTGGATGCCTTTGAAAAGGATTTCAATAAAGCAACCAGATTACTGGTCAATGTGTGCAATGGGCTCTCGGTAAAGAGGAGGGACTTGCTAAAACCTTTCCTTGCTAAGCCTTATGCTAAGGCGCTCATCAAGACCAACATCGACGGAGACCCACAATGGCTTTTTGGGGGCAACGTGGAGGCTTGTATTAAGCAAGCTGAAGAGGACAAGAAGAACTCGGACAAGGTCTTAGCGTCTAAACGCCCAGGGTCTCAGGATTCTCATTCCCAGTCTAAGAGGCAGAAGGTCATGGCCACAGCACCTGCTCAGGCCTGGGGCCCTAGGCACCCTTATGGACAAAACCACTACTATGTCCAGGGCCCTAGGGGCCGCTACCCCGCTCCGCGCCATCTATACGCTCAGCCAAGATTTCAAGTTGCTCATGGCTACCGGCAGACTTACTCTCAGAATTACCAGACACAAGGCCAGGGCGACCGCTTCAAAGTACCTCGTCCTCAAGGTCAAGGTCAGCAGCAGCAAACCCAGCAGGGTTTTTCCAAGAAGGGGCCCGAGTAGGGCAGGTGAGTCCCTTTCCACTACATAACACTGTCCAATCCTTTCAAGGGGGTAATATTCTGAAGTGTACTAATGCTTGGTTTAAACTCACCAAGGACCCTTGGATCTTAGCCATGTCTCAGGGTGTCACCATTGACTTTAATGCCTTACCATCTCAGGACTGGGTGCCTCCTCCCTATAAACTTGATCGGGTAGAGGTGGCCTTCATGGATCAGGAAGTAGAGAAAATGGTAGCTAAGGGTATTATTGAGTATTCTGTACATGAACAGGGCGAGTTCATCTCCAATATTTTCCTGCGCCCCAAGCCCAATGGGGATTATATTGGATTTGACAGATGTGAATAAGCAGGTTATGTATGTGCACTTTAAGATGACCTCCCTACAAACTGCTGTGGACCTTTTCACCCCTAATTGTTTTATGGGGAGTGTAGATTTAAAGGATGCCTATTATTCCATCCCTGTACGAGAAGATTATCGTAAATTTCTGAAGTTCAGGTGGAATGGGGTCCTTTATCAGTTTGTAGGTATGCCAAACGGTCTTTCATGTGCACCAAGAGTATTCATTAAGTTGCTCACTCCCCCCTTCTCTAAGCTAAGGGAGGAGGGACACATCTGCTTCCCTTACATTGACGATTCTTTTATTATGCATGAGTCCAAAGAAGGTTGTGAGCAATCTATCAGAAGAGTGTGTGAAACCCTGGACGGGTTAGGCTTTGTTATTCATCCGGAGAAGTCAGCCTTTGTAGCCTCACAAAGGGTGATTTTCTTGGGTTTTTGGATTGACTCTTTGGATATGTCTATATATCCAACTAAGGAGAAGATAGATAAATTCATGTCAGATTCCTACTTGCTGCTGGGGAAAGTCAAGCCAAAAATCAGGGAGGTTGCATCTCTTATAGGTCTTATGATAGCTTACTCTGCAGGAATTCAATATGGGCCTGCACATATAAAAAGACTTGAGAAATGCAAGAATGAATGGTTAGCCTACCGAAAAGGGAATTTTTATGCTAAAATGGTACTTCCCAAGGATGCTATACAGGACATACTATGGTGGCAAGTCAACATACCAACTGCTAAGAAGGCAGTGGATGTAGGCCCACCAGAGTTTGAATTGTATACGGATGCCTGGGATGACGGCTGGGGTGCACACAGAGGGAACGTCAGAACTAATGGCAGATGGCTTCCCTCTGAGGTGGATTTCCACACCAACATCCACGAGACCATGGCAATAGAATATGGGCTAAAATCGTTGTGTAAAGTGAGAGGGGCTCATATTAGGGTCATGACGGACAACACCATGGCCCTTGCATATGAGACATATGGGAGGGCTGCAGTCCCCAATGTGTAATCTGGTATCAAGAAACATCTGGAACTGGTGTGAGTCTAGAGGGATCTGGTTGACAGCGGCTCATGTGCCTGGAGTAGATAATGTCATCGCTGATCATGAGTCACACAATTTCCAAGATGAGACTGAGTGGGAGATAAATGATTCAATTTTTGAAATCATTTATGAAAGGTTTGGGAGGCCCCAGTTGGACATGTTCGCCTCAAGAACAAATTGTAAAGTTCAGTGTTTTGTGTCACGTAGGCCAGAACCAGAAGCATGGAGGTTGACTCTTTCTCATTCACATGGCCTAATAAGCTCTTATATTGTTTCCCTCCATTCAGCATTGTAGGACAAGTGCTTCAGTGCATACTGAGGGCAGGAGCAAGAGCGATCCTGGTGATGCCGGACTGGGAGTCAACCCTGGAAGGCAAAAGCCCACAAGTATGCGGTGGACTACGTACGGTTCTGCAAGAGAAAAAACAACCTACTACCTCATGGGGCCCCTACAAGCCTACAGTTCATAGGAAGTCTACCAATTATAGCTTTCCTTTTCTGAGGCGACGCCTCCAAAAGGAAGGGTATGACAATGCTTCCATTGACCTTATGATAAAAGCTTGGAGACCATCTACAAGAAAACTTTATACGACTTACATAAACAAATGGATCGTTTTCTGTGTTGAACGGGATTATAACTGGATGAAGAGCACTATACCACAAGTGTGTATAATTATAAGAACCTTGTATGACTCGGGAGTAGTTCACAGAGTTATGAATGTAGCACGCTGTGCTTTGGGAACCCTGCTACCACAGGTAGATGGGGCGCCTATTAGGCAACATCCAAACATATGCCATATGGTGAAGGGCACATACGAAGATAGACCTAGTGGACCAAGGGATGACACGTTTTGGGATGTTACAAAGGTATTCACATTCACAAAGTTGGGGGGATAACAGTTCCTTGTCATTGTTATCGTTGAAACTAGCTGTCTTAATTCTACTTGTCACATCTCAAAGATGACAAACAATCTTAGTGTTAAGGACAGATGAACTGTCTTGGGAGGACAGAAATGCTGTCTTCAGACTCAATACTCTAACAGAGTGGGTGACCCTTTAAACACTGTGGTCGTGCGACCCTACATCCTGAATGAAAAGCTCTGTGTGGTTAGCACCCTCAAGGCATATCTCACTAGGAGGCAAAAGGTCAGTGAAAAGTCTGAACGACTTAGGAGGAAGCTGAACCTTCCACCTCTAGAAAATCCACTGCAGCTCCTTATGAGGTACATTTCGCCTCATGACGGAATCAGTAGGGATACCCTGACCAGGTGGACCATTGCCACTCTAGACATGGCTGAGATTGACACTTCACTTTGGAAGGCCCACTCTACTCGTGGGGCTTCAGCTTCAGCTTCCACCAAGGTAGGATCCTGCTTAAATGCCATAATGCACCTGGCAGGGTGGAAGTCAGCTGACTCATATCGGAAATTCTACAAGCCCATCGAGATTGATACAGAGCATGTAGCTACAAACTTGCTGAGACTAGCAGACTAAGTTTGTTGAACGTTCAAATGTATGGGTTATCTGGTGAATTAATTGCATTAGTTGATTGTTTGACTACTCCAGATTACAAGTGTACTGTGCTTTAACCAAGTTGGTAATGATAAAGTTCAGAAAATTAAAGGTGTTGAATTGATTCTGTATTGGTCTTTGTCAATTATAAAATTGATAATAATTGAGATTTATTGATAATAGCCAAAAATCTTTATGACTAGAAAAACACCTTCGCTTTCAACATCTCATCGGTTACGGAAATACCCTAAGTATTCCCGAGGTAAAATTTTGGAATTTTGGGAAACTTACCGTAGGGAAGTTGAAGTAAAACTTCTTATTTTACCGAGGGAATATGGGGTATTGGAGGAACAGATGCCCTCCCACCCTACCCGTATTCCTTCGAGGGTTATTATTAAAACTGAAATGTCTAATCTGGTTTGGTTCCAGAAACTTGTGTTTTTTCGACTCATAAGATTTTAGGTTTTCAAGTCTGTTCTGATCTCATCTGTTCCGCCAATACTCCTTATTCCCTCGGTAAAAATAAGAAGTTTAATGTCAGTTTTACTTAAACTTCCCTATGGTAAGGTTCCCAAAATTCCAAAATTTACCCAGAAAGCCATGTTATGGAGTTAAAGTCAAAAATTCTTTATAAATAAGGAAATCAGACCATTTACCATGCGAGGTTTCATATCTCTGTATTAAATAGTTTTGACAGAAAAAAAAATTTCAAATCTGATACACATTTTCTCTAATTTCTAGGTGACGATTAAAATACTTTTAGTTTTCAAAAATCTGTAGAAAAAAAAGTAGCATGGGACCCCCTACTTTTCTTTTCATATTCTTATTCTAGATGATTTTTTGTACCTCTGGGAGAAAAATGGAGAAAATCTAGGATCTTTGATTCAATGGTAGCGAATCACCTTAACTGGGTGTCCACGAAGCAGAAACTCTTCCATTCTACCAGTGGGCATACCAGATTTGTAAGAGGTGACAAACGCGGGGTTTCTTGTGGCTTGAGGTGAGCATGTGGGCAGCGGGTGTCCATATGCGCGGGCCCGGGCCTTCATGCTTGTCTTTTATCATGGGATTCACCCTCAGTGAACCATGTATGAATAATTAAAGGCTGTGGTTTGTCTGGGCCTGCCAATGGGACCAGGCAAATAAAAGAACAAATGCTATCCCTCAAGAAGGGGACGGGAATGTAGACTCAGTAGCGGGTTTCTCCCTGACCCCTCCTCATAGATTCGATCATTCATCTGAGAGATCAGGTCATCCATAGATGCAGTTACTGCTGTCAGGGAAGCAGTATATAAATACCTATCTAGCTGTTTGCACAAGCAGCATTTAAATACCTGTCGAAACAGAAAAGAAAGGACTTATGTCCGCGAACCAAAGTAACTCTGCTAACTTTTAAATGCTGTTAGTGGAGGTAAAATAAAGCAAACCTCAGCTTTCTAAGTTTTTTCCCTGGAAGTTCCATCTTTTGATTTGTCAAGATCCAATGAGATCTCATTTATCATTTTTATAAGGGGAGTTTGACTTAGTTTTTTTCTCTGCCGGAGTTTGCAGGTATGCACATATCTAATGATTGTATATGCTACCAAAACGATTCCCAGATGTTACTTATCTAATCGGTGTATATATGCTACAAAAATAATGCTTTGAATTTACTTATCTAATGGGTAATTATGTTCAAAAAGAGACGAGGCATGAATGACTGTACATAAATATATTTCTGTACTGGACACGTGGAGGCTGGTGCAGCAGCGTTATAAGCTGACGGAGTGCTGGTGTGGAACACCCGCTAACAGGATGTCACTGCTGCCCTCTGGTGGCAAACGCATCAATTATTACTTTACGCACCTTGATACACAATAAATCACCTACTTTGTACACAGTTCATCAATGCCTGTACACAAAACTTGATAAGGACATTCTAATGGAGAGAATGATTGCTTGGACGTCTTCAGCATCTCGCTACATTTGTTAAACCTCTACCGTCTTTCACACATGATGCGCTATTGTCTTCCACAGAAGTTGGAATAAGGATTCATGTCTACAAATGTACAAAAGGCTTCAAAAGTTTACATTCTGAGAACGTATGATGGCTGATACTTTTCCTGGGATTCAATAAACCTATACAAATTTCTGTCCGGATTAAGATTATTCTGAAGACGGCATTGCAAAGATTTGGACAGGTCACTCCAGCACTCCATGCTTCTTTCATTATCGCAACACACTGAGGACCAAGCCAGTGATTGTACATAGATAAAGGTCAATGCATTCCTCTAGGTAGGCAATAATAATATCTGTACAGAAATTCAC
This sequence comes from Acholoe squamosa, assembly GCA_949317995.1. NCBI lineage: Eukaryota > Metazoa > Annelida > Polychaeta > Phyllodocida > Polynoidae > Acholoe > Acholoe squamosa. Next base: position 79,778,674 of record OX439044.1, on the reverse strand, counting down.
AGGATAATCAGAATAATAATTCATTATTGTTACACAGATTGCCTACCTGGTGTGTGAGTTGACATTCCATTATAAGCTTTATATAATAACTCTGTACGGTTGGTTACTGCAGTGTCTCACAATGTACCACAACTACTTGTCTTACACAAAAAAATATATATTGATGTAAAAAAACATCAAAATAGACAGAAACAAGGCCTGCAGACACCTGACATTGTCCTGCAGGTTCCAGAAGAGTTGGTGGCAGTCTGCTCACCCTGCAGCATTGGGAGACATTGCATGCATCTCCTCCTTCCATGACGCTAACTGCGTAACTTTGTGTGAATCAAAACACAAGCTGGAGTTTGCTATGGTAATGTGACATAAATCAAGATGAGTGGTGTAACCTGACATAGACATAGACGCCCGTATACATGAGTGGTGTAACCTGACATAGACATAGATGCCCATATCCATGAGTGGTGTAACCTGACATAGACATAGATGCCCATATACATGAGTGGTATAACCTGACATAGACATAGATGCACATATCCATGAGTGGTGTAACCTGACATAGACATAGATGCACATATACATGAGTGGTGTAACCTGACATAGACATAGATGCCCATATCCATGAGTGGTGTAACCTGACATAGACATAGATGCACATATACATGAGTGGTGTAACCTGACATAGACATAGATGGCCATATCCATGAGTGGTGTAACCTGACATAGACATAGATGCCCATATCCATGAGTGGTGTAACCTGACATAGACATAGACGCCCATATACATGAGTGGTGTAACCTGACATAGACATAGATGCCCATATCCATGAGTGGTGTAACCTGACATAGACATAGATGCCCATATCCATGAGTGGTGTAACCTGACATAGACATAGATGCCCATATCCATGAGTGGTGTAACCTGACATAGACATAGATGCCCATATCCATGAGTGGTGTAACCTGACATAGACATAGACGCCCATATACATGAGTGGTGTAACCTGACATAGACATAGATGCCCATATCCATGAGTGGTGTAACCTGACATAGACATAGATGCCCATATCCTTGAGTGGTGTAACCTGACATAGACATAGATGCCCATATACATGAGTGGTGTAACCTGACATAGACATAGATGCACATATCCATGAGTGGTGTAACCTGACATAGACATAGACGCCCATATCCATGAGTGGTGTAACCTGACATAGATGCCCATATACATGAGTGGTGTAACCTGACATAGACATAGATGCCCATATCCATGAGTGGTATAACCTGACATAGACATAGATGCCCATATACATGAGTGGGTTAACCTGTGACCTAGAGATATAGAGACTCATGTACAAGTGGAACTCCTATACAAACTTCACAAATCACCTGGGGCCTCCTCACAGACGCTCCAATGTATTGGTTTACATAAGGGCATCACATGAAGCCACCGCAGCGTCGTCAATTGGTGTACGGGTTTTTGCACCAGGAACGAGATTAAAGAAATACCATTGCTGTTTGCTGTTGACAACCGTGTATAAAAATTACGGGTAATGTAAACACAACACTGAGATGTGATGGGAAATGTGAACGGTTTAAGGAGGGTACATTGTCATGATGTTACCAGATACTGCACTAACACTAGTAATATAACTGGCTGCTGGTGCAGCGAGACTTTGACATAGGGGAAACATCAGATACTGCGCTAACACTAGTAATATAACTGTGGCTGCTGGTACAGCGCGACTTCGACATAGGGGAAACATTCGTCTGGATGCAGCTACAGCCAAATTCACACTGAGGCCGCTCCATGTCTAAAGTTGATCCTTAACAGAATTACACTGCTGCTATTCTCAATTTGGATTATATATAAAGTTCATTGGAAACATTTTAGGTAGAATTAATCATTTATTTCAGTGGACACTAGTTGAGGGCATCTGTTGCCATGTTTGTATTTCAGCGTTAGCAAGGCTCCAGTAGTGGAATGCATCTATTAATGCTGACTACAAGGAATGGTTTGGGAAATTTGATACAAGATGGCAAAATCTTCCAACAAGTTCTGTCTAAAGGTGCTTCCCTTGGAAACTCTGTGATGATGGTAGTTGTATTTGAGTAATTGAGCTCTAGGATTGGTGATAATAAAGCTGGATGACACTTCTAATGAAGTACTGGCTATCAAGCATTGGCGATACTACACTGAAATTACACTTATCGATATAATATTGACGATTGGCGACACTGACATGACAAGGTGTAGTATTAGAGATTGGTCACACTACATCAACATGACAAGACATGGAGACCCAGCTAACACTCAATACACACAAACAAACACTGATTCAACAGCATCAATCATAAAGCTATTGTCTGACAACATACAGCACACGCACCTACCTAAACCTACTCTATCAGCCAACCGTCCCCTGAGATACTGTTGTCATTGTCTTAATGCTGAGCGAGATTTCTGACATTGGAGAAGATTTTGGCATCAAGTATAATCAATAAAAGAATTCAGACAGCTGTACACATGGCTGAAAGGTGCACTGACACCATGTACAATCAGTACAAGAATTCTGACAGCTGTACACATGGCTGAAAGGTGCACTGACACCATGTACAATCAGTACAAGAATTCTGACAGCTGTACACATGGCTGAAAGTCTGATTATTACTCCTTTATAACAGCTATCTCTGAGAACAGAAGGCTTGTCATTATAGGTAGTGGTATGCGTTTGCAGCTGTCGGCATATTCAGCGTTTGTTACAGGAGTATCCAAAGCACCCTACACACTCAGTCATTCATCTGAGGTTTGCACACATGCTTTAAAGGAGCAAATAATGACGGTATACCAGGGCCGTCTTTAGTACTGACGGTATACCAGGGCCGTCTTTAGTGTTAGCAGTGCATGTCTAAAGGTGACTGGGTCGTCTGTAATATCCGCTGGACATGGCTGATGGTGACAGGTACACAGAGTGGTACAATACAAGTAAAGTGAATTACTGGTTTTACATTTATTATGTGACTGAGATAATAAACATTGTGTACAGAGGTGACCAAGCAGAGGGAGGAGTTCTATTCAGCTTACACCAGCAGCAAAGTACAGGTTTCCTCATTTCATGACAACAAATCAAACTCTGTTTTTGTTCTGTTCCATGGGGGCCCAGATAAGAACTGCACACATATAAAAGTAATAGAACTTATAAAACAGATGCGGCTTTTGCACGTCCCTCTTGGACGCTCATTATGACTATGTACACATATTACGATATACAACACGGGCACGTGACTGCCGCTGTTACAGTTAACAGGTCAGTGTGAGCACAGGGGTCAGGTTTAACATTCTTACTATGTTATCGAATTGGAAAGGCGCAAATAGACGACTAGCATAGGACGGCTACATAGTACATATTCTTGTTGCGTTCCCTAATAAAACATTTAGAAAAAAGTATTTGCCAGATATATTTACAGAATTCCATGAGATTACATGTTCATTATTCAATCATTCTAATTCAGATTCCCTGATAGCACAAATCAAACATGACTGACATTGCTCGTCAGTGTTTCTGCATACTGCACATAGAATTATCTAAGATGCGGGTTAGCGACTAGGGTTGTCATAGAGGTACAGGGAGACGAGGGCAGTGGTACAAGTTCATTATGTACAAGGATCTAACAGCGGTGGGGCTAGCATCAGTTTGAGAACCTTTGGTTTTGAATGTTGCTTTTTAGGCAGTGTTTAAAGATGATATAATACAGGACATAGATACAACACACCAATGGGAGGTGGGCAGCGCTCACACCATGACTACACACGCTGACAATGTGAGCAACGAACAGATATACGACTGCAGGACACGGACACATCACTCTAGGTACCAACGGGTATAACAAGGGCAGCGGGTAGGCTAAACAGTACACTATACCACTGTATAGGGGTATAGCTAACAGTTAATACAGAGGTACTTGGCCATGGATATAGCTAAGACAGTTATTAGGGAGGTTTCCCCGGCCATGTAAGTAAAGGGTTAGAGCTAACACTGTACTTGGGCCATGTAAGGAAAGGGTTAGAGCTAACACGGTGTTGGGGCCACGTAAGGAAAGGGTTAGAGCTAACACGGTGTTGGGGCCATGTAAGGACAGGGTTAGAGCTACCACTGTACTTGGGCCATGTAAGGAAAGGGTTAGAGCTAACACGGTGTTGGGGCCATGTAACAGGGGTGTGAAATCTCCGCGGAAACGCGGAAATCCGCATTTTTGATGCTCAGAAGGACCATTCTTGAGATCCATGTAAATCCATTGAGAAAAGAATTTCACATTTGTAGGGGGGTCTGACTTAAAATTTCTGCCAATATCATTCCAGATGGAAAAAATGTTAGCATCCAGATGGTAGTCCCAAACATATCTGTACATCAGAGGGTGACATATTCTGCCCAAATAACATTTATCCTTCTAAAAACATTAACCAACGAGACGGTGTAATGCGCTTCAGAGGAAAAGGGTTTTGGGATTTCACACCCCTGATGTAAGGAAAGGGTTAGAGCTAACACAGTGTTGGGGCCATGTAAGGAAAGGGTTAGAGCTAACACGGTGTTGGGGCCATGTAAGGAAAGGGTTAGAGCTAACACAGTGTTGGGGCCATGTAAGGAAAGGGTTAGAGCTAACACAGTGTTGGGGCCATGTAAGTAAAGGGTTAGAGCTAACACGGTACTGGGGCCATGTAAGGAAAGGGTTAGAGCTAACACGGTACTTGGGCCATGTAAGGAAAGGGTTAGAGCTAACACGGTACTTGGGCCATGTAAGGAAAGGGTTAGAGCTAACACGGTGTTGGGGCCACGTAAGGAAAGGGTTAGAGCTAACACTGTACTTGGGCCATGTAAGGACAGGGTTAGAGCTAACACGGTGTTGGGGCCATGTAAGGAAAGGGTTAGAGCTAACACGGTACTGGGGCCATGTAAGGAAAGGGTTAGAGCTAACACGGTGTTGGGGCCACGTAAGGAAAGGGTTAGAGCTAACACGGTGTTGGGGCCATGTGAGGACACTATCAGGAGTAGCTGTAGATGAGGTACACTGACAGTAGGAGTGGTAAGGGATAACACTTAGAGGTAGGACTGGTATATGCACAGGGTGGTTACACTGAAAGCGACAGTATGTCAAGATACTGTGTAAGACGGGGGAAACGGAAACAGATTGTCAGCCTAGCATATCAACAACAAACACCCCCAAGTACAGCTCACACCCACTTCCCGAGATCAATAGATCCGGAACAATTAGATTTCAATCGACTAAAAAAAGGCAAATGATACAGTGCGGGAAATGTTGACGAAGCACCATTCTGACATGTTACAATAACTAATGTATGGACAATAAGTGGGTGCCGCAGACCTGAGCGTCACACAGCGCCCCATAATATAGACTGGTATACACACAGTTAAGTGTGGGTATACACAAACACTGACACTTAGTGTGTCAGACACACAGTACCACAATGTAGGTATAGGGAGACTCAGTGTGTGCCACCTACAGCTCCAACAGTCGGCAAGTCCACTTTGTCCTGTCAACACCTCATACAGAGCCTTTAGTGCAGACAGGGCGCTGGCCGTGCTACCGCTGAGTGATGGCATGAATGTCACATGTATAAGTCTACACCTATCTCCAGGAACATGGATAGGAAAGCACAGCCGTGTGACTGCCACTGTCTGTACTACTCAGACCGCTGTGTGCATAGACCACAGTGGGTTATCTTAGCGCAGTGTGGGCCTGCTGAGTGTGGGAGGAGGAGTACAACTCATGGTGAGACATTCCACATGTCCTACAAGAATACATGAACCACCACATAGAGTCGATAGAGAGTGGTGACTGCTGTTAGAGACTGAGCGCCACATCCTGCTCTACATACACACATACATACAGCAGTCACCTACAGTGTAACCACTCGTCTACGTACTTCTCCTATATAAGTAGTAAATCCACAAATGGATGTCCTGTACACGACCATACTGGGGTGGGTGAGGCCGTGCGTGGTGACGGCCTCCTCACCCACATCACGTGTGTAGAGAATAATGCTACTGGCTGCTACCAGTGTAGACGCTGCCCGCAGCCCTGGGAACATGTCTTCTAACAACTGGGGCGTCACAATGACGCCTGCATCACAAGCCGTATATACGCCCATGTTGGTATCGGTGGTGGTCGAGGCCAACAAGGGGCGCAGGAGTTACCCCTATAACTCCTTCTCCCCGCCATGGAAGAAGAAAGCTGAGTAGTCAATGACAACCTGGATGATTTCCTCCAGGTACTTGGACACCATCGTCATCTTCTCAAAGGACGTGAACTCAGGGCGCAGAAGGGTGGGCCACCAGCAGATGGCCAGGTTCTTACTGTCCATACTGTTCTCTGCCGCATGCTCCGTCACTCTATAAATACACACATACATTAACTCATTGTCACTCTGTGGGGGGAAATATTATACCTGATGAAGGCTCATTAATAGAGTCGAAACGTTGACAACATAAATGCAACATTGTATATACAACTGATTCAGCTTTGTAAAATATAGGACAGCATTTTGCAATGCAAGTAACTCGAAAGGGCACTTAATCTCTTCTTTTAGGCCCCTTCTGATACTAACCTCATGTTTTCTTCGAGCATTATCACTGTCAATGGTTAAGCCTATGGAGAATGCATCCATTATCGCTCGTATGTTTCATTGGCGAATAACTCCTCTCTTGGCGAGTTAAGCATTGCAAAACAGCAGCAGGTCTTGAATAAGGATCCATATTAACCATAAATGAAAGGCATGAGACAGTGTAATTCTCCTCCATTTTGTTATAATCCAACAGTATTGATAGCACCCTAAGTTGATCGTCTCGGTGTCCGCCATTTTGGATTTTGAATTTCTGTGCGCATGCGCGCCCCGCTCCTTGCCGGAAGTAGCATTTTCGACGGAGAAATGATAGATTCTATCGTTTTAACTTGAAATTAATGAGTTTTAACATGTAATCCATGCATTTTGGTATAATCCAGCAGTTATATCCCCACGAATCGATTGTCTCGCTGTCCGCCATTTCGGATTTTGGTATTCTGTGCGCATTTCCGACCCAATTTCCAACGACCCCTTTTACGACAATGGAGACGCACGCGCGGATCGAATGACGGCAAATTCATCAACATTCATCAACTATTTGCACCACTCCGTCCAAAAACGCCGGAATATTTAGTTTTTTGCACCATCTATGGGATTTAACATAGGGCTAAAAGTGTCTTAGTTTTTCTCACTGTTAGTAGGCGCAGAATCCTTCCGCTTTTACCCCGACTCTTATAACTCTTTAAAGTTGATTATGAAAATAGTTTCCAACATTAACTGTATTTGACTGTGTCTGGATTTATGTGTATTTTCCATCTCTGGTACCATATATTGACTTTGTACCAATAACATGTCTTATTGTCACTCTGTGGGTCCATCAACCTTCTAAAAATAACCGTATTGTCAAATATTGAGTATGAGCCTATATGTATACATCCATATATAGGGGTTCCTAGAGAAAAAGAAAAAGAAAACAACAGATATCCCTGGAAAAGTCTCTTCCTCATACTGTTTGCTCAGAATAGGCATTGCTATTAGTTTAGGGGCTTGCATCATTATATATATATATATTAGTGCTGATCATCCGCGAGATGTGTTTGTGTGTTGCTTGTTCCTTCTATGCCAACCAGGCGTCGCTTTGCGATACCCGTTTGGTACAAGAGGGGGCAGCACCATGCCTTGTGTCCAGCTCCTACTAACCAGCCGGGCGATCGGCAAGTGACTGGACCCTGTCCAGTCCAGACGCGCTACCCTACCTTCCATTCATAACTTAATAAAGGCCATCCGAGAGATGGAAGTTTGAGGGCTTTGCCCAACCCGAACTACTCATGTCGCGTTGGTTCCTATAGCTACTAAGCGAGCCCAAGAGCCACCCTTATACACATAAGAAAATGAGCCATTACATTAGATTCTAAATCTAATCAAGTTTAGTCAGAAAAATCAAATTATGAGTGCTTACTTATTTATATGATCGACGAGGTAGTTGAGCACCATCCAGTTGGCCTTAGGCAGTTTGCGCATGGCTTCCCGGATGGCCTCCACACGCGATGCTCGGTCTCTGATACTCGCTGCTTCTATCATGTCATTATGTAAGTAGGTCGGGACTAGCGGCTCCGCTAGGTCTGAGAAAAATCCTTTAAGAGCTGTGGCCACAGCGTTGACGGGGATATCGAGGGACTGGATGTCCACATAAGGGTCTGCAAACACAATACCATCAATCACCCTCTGAGACATTAAGTACCGAGTCTAGATAGACTTCAAATAGTCAAAGCAATAAGACACTAATATAGCCTGTTCATGTTACACAGACTAGAGCTTGTGACAATATTTGTAGTGTTCATTTTAAAGATAATTGCCTTAATAGTTCAACAAGATTTCCCCTGAGCCAACAATCTATGACAATCTGAACATCTTTCCATAACACAAGTAGAAAAGGAGCCTGACCTTCCTTAAAGCGTTCTAGTAATAGATCAACATACGGTTTCTTTGCAAGTAGAAAAAGGACTCTGACCTTCCTTAAAGCGTTCTAGTAATAGATCAACATGCGCTTTGTTGCCAGGGACGCGGTAGATTCCCTCCACAGTGAGTCCTTCCTCCTCTATGAAGGTGACACACTTCACTACAAACAGAGGCAGCAGGTTGTCTTCTGACTGCGCCATGTCCTCCAATGCACCCAGTGATGACGCTGACGATGTTGACAACTTCCCGTCCTTCTTCTTCATCTTACGCTGCAGCTTCTGCTGCTCCTTCTGACGCTTCTCCTGAGATAACAATGGAACACATGATGTAACATCACACATATTGTAACACTACTTATTGTACTTCTAATTGATTGTTTAATATCCAAAAGTGGGATCTCCACTATATGGGACTGCCTTATTAGTTTTACAGACATTTAGTCTTTTCTTTCTCAGTCTAGACTGGTATTTAAAAGCTGCCTGTCCAAACAGCTAGACATGTATTTATATATGCTGCTTGTCAATCACAGCAGTGACCGCATCAATGGATGACCAAATCTATGAGATGAATGATCGAATCTATGAGGAGTGAGTGGAAAACTGCTACTGGGGCTTCATTCCCCTTCTCTTCTGGAAGGATAGATTTACTGTACTTCTAATGCTAAATCATGTTTATCCAACCATGACAGTGCTCCTTCTGATGAAAAGCAACAGTAGTTCATTATAACACTATATTTCTGGACAATAAACCTATTTAGTGACGTGACTGATAAACCCACCTCTTCTTTAAGTCTCCTACGTTCGTCGTCTCGCATTCGTTTTTCTTCTTTTCGCCGTAATTTGTCTGGGTCCTTCTCTGACTTTAGTTTAAACTTCTTTAACCAGTAACTACCGTCTGCCTCTACGAGCTCCTCTGTATCGTCTCCATCCTGTACCAAGTTAACAACATCACAGGGTACTTTTCAATTCTCAAAAAACAATCCAGTTAACCTAATGTCCTAATCCTTTATCATAAAATCCATGTACATAAATAATCCTAGTGATAACTTCAGACATCAATTGTCAAAATAGTAAACCATGACTACCGTAATCTACCGCGTATAAGGCGCGTCTTATACGGGGGGGTTTAGTTCTCATTTGATCCACAAGGGGGACACCAAGACCTTTCTTTTGATATCTTACATGCCCCCTTGGTCATAACAGAACATAAGGGGGCCCAGGAGGGTCCGGGGTGGCCCAAGCTACACATAGGTTTTTGAATTTTGAAAATTCATTCAGTAGAACCAAAGTTATGAATTTTTCATTTTTTGTTGAGAATTTTCCAAAACTCTAGGTGCGCCTTATATGCGGGCTGCGCCTTATATTAAGATTATTTGAGACTTACCTGTAAGTTGAGGTATAATCAGGATTATACCGAGGGAACCTGGCGGTTCAGGGAATACACGAGAGAAGGTTCCGCGCATGCGCAGTCAGTCCTTAAGAGCCTGTGAAGGGGGGTCAACTAACTAATACCTAACCTTACTAGGGGTAAATTCCAAAACCACCCCCCTTATTAATTAATCTGAGACATCATGATTAACCGAGGGAGGGAGCGGTAGGGCGTGTATTCCCTGAACCGCCAGGTTCCCTCGGTATAATCCTGATTATACCTCAACTTACAGGTAAGTCTCAAATAATCTTAATATTATCCCTCGGGAACCTTCAGCGTTTCCGAGAATCCACGAGAGTTTCAGAGCAATTGACTACCCTGAACAGAAAACACAACAACGTATTTACATTCAACTTGTATTGTCTGTGACCATATTAAAGTGGTAATGTGGAAGAAAATATATATCCACATATGATAACAACTTGTCTATAATAAGTCTAACTTGACTTATACACCCAATATGTCATCTTAAGATGCCAATAACCATAACAGTTCTAAACTTACAAAGTTCAAATACTCGCAAGAGTAACTTTCCAGCCTTACAAAAGGTAACTTCATTTTACGCCAGAATGGCGTTACCCTCGACAATGTCTTCTATTGGTTTGTGATAAAACCGTGCAAATGAAACTGACTGGCGCCACCCAGCCCGTTTCATTAGCAGGTTTAAGTTGCCCCCCACCCTGAGGAGCCCCGACGCTGAGGCTCCTCGGGTTGAGTGCAGCTTGTACTGTTGCACGTCTATGCCTGATAACGCAAGTACGCCTAACACCCATCTTGATAGAGTGTCCCGACTTATCGGTAGATGTGGTTTTATATAACTAATAAGCAACTGCGATTCTTCAGATCGAATTGTCCTTGTTCTTTCCAGGTACTGTTCCAGGCACCGTACCACACACACCCTAGGGTTTTCGTCAAACTTCCGAAGTACCAGTGTGTTCAGCGGATCACCTTGCCGGTTGCTCTTCAGTAGTTTCGTCATGCGGAACACTGCTTTGTCCTTAACAGACATGTTTTTGATTGACAGATTTACTATGGTCTGTCCCCTCTGGGATGTCTCGAGAAGTAGTAATACGCTCAACTTCATCGAGAGTTTCTTAAGTGAGACTGTTTCATTGTCCCACTGCTGAATGACATCAAGTACCTTACGGACGTCCCAAAAGGTGTGGTAGCGGGGACCCGGCGGATTCATTTCATACGCTCCTTTGATCAACAGCTTGACTACCTGATGTTGTCCCACTGGTTTGCCATTGACATAATTGCAAACCGCAGAGAGAGCACATCTGGCTGCGTTCAGGGCCTGGTAACTTTTCCCCTCTCTTTGCAGTTTTGAAAGGAACTGACACACTTGCTGAATAGTAGGCTGGAGCACTGGAATGCCCCTTTCCACGCAGAAAACGCACCAGTCTTTAAGATAAGTCGTATATGACTTCCTAGTGGCAGGTCTCCTGGCATTAACTGCCAGCTGAATAGTATGACTGTCAAATCCCCTTTTCACCAATTTCTTCTTCAGAAGGAACGATAGACCACCAACGGGGTAGTTTGTAGCCTTAGCTTGTTCGCGGGCTCTCCTGGATGACACAAGTTTCCTCTGTCTCTCCTGAAGCGAAGTCTTCTCCAATTGGTGCGTTGGAGCCCGCCGTACCACGGTTGACCCGGCCAATCGGGGGTGACCAGAATCGCTTGTACCCTCTCCAGTCTGATCCTTTGAATTACGGGTCCCAACAGACTGAAAGGAGGAAAAATATACATGTATTTTCCCCTCCATGAGATGGACAAGGCATCTTTGTCCCAGGCGCCAGGTTGTGGCCCCCAAGACACAAAACATGGCAATTTAGCGTTAGCACGAGAGGCAAACAAATCCACTTCTGGTGTGCCAAAAATTTTGCAAACCTTCTTGAAAATTTTTGGACTCAGTTCCCATTCCAGATCTGGTGAAAAGTGTCTTGACAGGTAGTCTGCCAACACATTTTCCTTTCCTGGTATGTGGTTGATGGTCAACCACATATCCCTCTCGGCACACCAGTCCCAGATTTGCTTTGCCAACTCGTTGCATTCAACCGATTTGATTCCACCCATTTTTCTGACATAAGCCAAAGCAGTAGTGTTATCCGTACGAATTTTGACATTGACCCCATGTTCTGGTACCAATGCTTGTAATCCTAATTGGATTGCCATCAACTCATGGATGTTACTATGAAGGTTCACTTCCTCCTCCTTCCAAATACCCTTGGTGGTTGTCTCACCCCTGTGAGCCCCCCACCCAGTGCCTGAAGCGTCGGTGATGATTTCAAAATCAGCACCCTCATTTCTGATCTTTTTGGAAGCAGTCGGAAGGTTTTCTAACCACCAGTTGATGTCATCCATACCATGTGAACCCACAATCATTTCTGCATCAAAATTCCCTTTATTTTGTTCCAGCGCTAGGTTCTTTTCTCTCTCAAGACCCTTGATATGTGCCGGCCCATACTGCACTCCTGCAGAATAGGCCGTCATCAGACCAACAATACCAGCAATATCCCTTATTGTGTAAGGCTTGGGACCATTAGCCAAGTTCCACACCGCCATGTTGAACTTGTCTATCTTGTCCTGTGTGGGTCTCACGGTCATAGTCTGTGAGCTCAACAGGAACCCCAAAAACACAATTTCTTGTGTAGGCGTAAATACTGATTTATCAGGATGCACCACAAACCCTAGAGAATCTAACTCTTGTCCAAGCCTGTCAGTAGTAACCCTACACTGTTCTGCTGTATCTCCCAAGATAAAGGAGTCATCAATGTATTGAAAACACTCATGACCTCCCTCTCTCAGGTTGGAGAAGACTGGATTTAGAATTTTTGTAAAAATTCTAGGGGCACAGGCCAAACCATTGGGCATGCCCTGGAACTCATACAAGATTCCTTTCCAGTAGAATCTCAGGAACTTCCTATCCTCTTTTGACACCAAAACAGAATAGTAAGCATCCTTGAGGTCAATGGATGCCATAAAGCATCCAGGCCTCATCATTTCAACAGCCGTGTTTAAACTTGTCATTTTAAAATGTGTGTACTCTACACTCTCATTCATTTTTGACAGATTCAAAATTAATCTGTACTCGCCATTGGGCTTGGGCCTTACAAACACGTTAGAAATGAATTGACCTTGAGCTGGTTCCACAGGAACTATGACACCTTTTATGAGCAACTTGCCAATCTCATTGTCAACATGCTCCTCTTTCTCTGATCCCAGATCATAAGGGAAAGGCACCATTTGTTGAGTTGGTTCCAACTCCTCAAAAGGTATCTTCACCCCTTTAACCATGTCCAGGACCCATGGGTCACTAGTTATCATGGACCAGCGGTCTATATATCTAGCAATACTACCAGCGACAAAATTCTGAGCAGAATGATTGAACTGTAGGGGACTTACCTGCCCTGCTAAGGACCCTACTTCTGAAAACCCGAGGTTTGCTTCGCCTTCGCTGCACTACCCGCTGCTGCTGGCGCTGGTGCCCTGGGCCTCGGTCCATTCATCCTTGGTGCCACATTGTGACCAAACTGGGGAATCACGAATGGGAACCTCATACCAGCTAACGGGTTGAACCCCCTGGGCTGATGCTGATGCCTCTGCTGGGGAAACCCCCGCCGGCGCTGCTGTTGCTGGCCTTGTTTGAAGCTACTCTTAGCTTTCCCTGGCGCTGCATGTTGCTGTGCTGGTTTCTCAAGTTTTTCGGCCATCTTGTGTGCTGAGTCCACAGTTTTGATTGCCTCCTCGAGATTACCTCCGAATAAGAACTTCGGGTCATCTCCACCATCCTTGAGGAAATGCTCCCCGTATTTAGCAACTACCATGGGCTTGAGCGCCTCCGTTCTACGAGCAGTGATGGCCTTGATTGTACTGACAATCAACTTCATACAGTCCCCAAAAGCCTCACTCAGTTCATCCAACTGACTGTCCTTATCACCTCGAGATATCCACAGGTCCATGATCGGCACAAATGCCAGCATGGCCTTTACCAGGTGCACTTGCAACTTCTTCAATGCTTCCTCACGTTTGAGAAACTCAGAGTTCTTGCTTTTATTAATTAGAACCTTAAGCACTGGTTCTAACTCCGGCACAACCAATTGGCCAGCCTTCTCCGGCTGTGGGTACTTGCTGTGCAACGTTTCCAGGTCAGACCTGGTCCTCTTTTCCTTGAACATTGAGTTCAGAAAATCTGCCACAAAGGGTCTGATATCCTTTCCTTTCTTCCCTTTCTCTTGTTCCTGCTCCACACACTCTTTCATGAGGTTGTAAAGTTTACCGGAAGGTTTAGGTTCGTCCTTAACCTCCTCAACTTCCTCATCTTCTTCCTCTTCCGAGGGGTCAGTGGGTGTTTGCTTCACAGCTTGCATCAGTAGACTGCCCAAGAATTGGCCCATCATTGCCGATGTGTCCACATTCTGGAACAAGGATTGGAAGTCAAATCCTTGAGTACCAGAAGTCCCTGCAGTAGATTGGGTCGGAGTACCTGAAGTACCCTCCATAGGAGCCGTAGTCGTAGTACCTTCCGTACCAGCATGACCAGCCCCTGACGTGCCAATGGTCTCATTGGAGTCATGCATCTGAATGTCAGATCCATCCTCACTTATAGTATGTTTCCTCCTAGTATTTGGACCTTTCTTGCCCTTGTTTTCCTTCTGATCACTCATGGTGAATCTGTAAGAAACAGGACCCAGAGTCACTAAAATTTGAACACTACAGTGTTAAAATAGGAAGAATCACAATTCAAGTTAATAGTTAGAAGAACTAACCTCAACTGTAATCAACATCAATTGAACAGGCCCAGTAATGCCGATCGCTAAACCAAAACTTCCGGTAATGCCGATCGCTAAACCAGCAAACAACTGCTTCAGTTTGTCAGTTTATGGTCAATCGGTCAACGTACCGGGCGCGCGCTGGTCTCAGTCTTAACCGAGAGACACGCCGAACCCAGCGGCAAAGTTTTCCGCCGCTCGGTCAACGTACCGGGCGCGCGCTGGTCTCCGTCTAAACCGAGAGACACGCCGAACCCAGCGGCAAAGTTTTCCGCCCCTCGGTCAACGTACCGGGCGCGCGCTGGTTTCCGTCTTAACCGAGAGACACGCCGAACCCAGCGGCAAAGTTTTCCGCCGCTCGGTCAACGTACCGGGCGCGCGCTGGTCTCCGTCTAAACCGAGAGACACGCCGAACCCAGCGGCAAAGTTTTCCGCCGCTCGGTCAACGTACCGGGCGCGCGCTGGTTTCCGTCTTAACCGAGAGACACGCCGAACCCAGCGGCAAAGTTTTCCGCCGCTCGGTCAACGTACCGGGCGCGCGCTGGTCTCCGTCTTAACCGAGAGACACGCCGAACCCAGCGGCAAAGTTTTCCGCCGCTCGGTCAACGTACCGATCGGGAAAACTCGCATTTATTGGCGAAAACCAGACAAAATGCTCGCCAAATGCCCGCAATGACCACCTGGGGGTGGGCAAAGCTGTGATTTGCCCTTAAACGGGCAAAATTCCACTCTGTTGACACCGGGGGGTGTAGATTGAATGAAATGTTGACGACCGTGAAAAACAAGATGGCCGCCTCGGAGGAGGATCGGCCCGGTCGTTGAAAACTGCTCCAAACACAATTATACGAGCAGCAAGGGCAAACAAAGCATTGCCCAAACAATCTATACAGTAAAATTAGTCTGTAGGGCGAAAATCCGCCCCCAGAAACAACAAATTATATACTTACAGCTCGAAATGGCTAAGGGCTCTTGCAGACCAGAGAGACGCTGTCAACTCGGAAATCCAAACTGACTGCGCATGCGCGGAACCTTCTCTCGTGGATTCTCGGAAACGCTGAAGGTTCCCGAGGGATAATACGCGGGAGACCCGGTAATTTGGCATCAGAAGCCACTTACCCGTCCAGGACTGTTGTAGTCGCGGCCGACATATTCATATGACGGGTCGTCATCATGCACCCCTCGTAATGCAGGACTTGGCGTGTTACCAAGGTCAGAGTCAGACCAGGGCTGGCCTGCCACGGGCGATGAAGATTCACCATCAGGTGTCGCTTTCTTCTTTTTACTTCTAAAAGAACGTCTCTTCTTCTGCTTCTTTGTGTTGTGCAGCTCATCGCCTGTGCCCTCGCTGCCCTCAGAGGAGTTGCTCCTCACCACTAACGAGTCTACAAACACGACCATATGTTACTAACCTCCCATCATGTCATTATGTCACAGAAAGGTGTGGTAAATCATATATGGGACTTTTATTTTACTTTTAATGTCAAAAGTTTAATCTAACATTAGAACTTGGATTCTGTCTCATACCAGTATTTATAGTCACCTGCTATGTGTACATACTTAATCACTCTACCTAGAGCATCTCTTACTCTGTTCTACCTAGAGCATCTCTTACTCTGTTCTACCTAGAGCATCTCTTACTCTGTTCTACCTAGAGCATCTCTTACTCTGTTCTACCTAGAGCATCTCTTACTCTGTTTTACTTTGACTTAGCCTTACAACTAGCTCTGCATTACAAGTTAAAGGGAGGTACTTAAATGGAAACCTTATGATGCAGTATGTACAGGCAGGTTTTCCACCTTTTAACCTATTCAAACTGACATTCAAAATTATTTCCAGTTCATGGAAATTCAATAAGAGGCAAAATGCAGGTGCTACGAGTAATGACTGACAGGAATCTGTGAACAACAAATGTAACACCATAATATTGTTCTTGATGTGCATTCACAAAAAGAACCATATCGCTGTTTAAAAGTTTTACGAAAAAGGATCACAGTTTGCACTTGACAGTATGATCTGTGGACTATAAGTGGGATTGTGTTGCAGCATATTGCATAGCCTGTATTTAGGACATAGGTTATACATGGGTTGTTTCACACATCTGTGTCTGCTGTTTCAGACACATGTTGGCAAACACTGTAGTGTAGCTGACCTTGGCCATACAGCCGGCGCTCCTCTGAGAACGGTGGCAGGGGCGGTGGTGGCAGGCTACCATCTGAGTAGCGAGGTTTGTGCTTCTTTTTGAGCGGTGTTGTACGACGATTGACTCGTGAGTATATATCTTCCTTCCTAAGGTCACGCTCCAGTGAACTGAACTCTGAGTCGGAGTCACTGCCGGGGCGCCCTGCTGTACGGGAGGCAGGAAAGACGCAGTGCTACTCAGGTGATCTCTACTTAACATCCACAGCCGCATGATGGACAAACACCGCCACTTAGCAGAACAACTTACACAAACTAACACTTAAAGACGCTAACCATAATTCAGCGTAACACTTAGACATTACTGTCATACAGAGCACTACTTAGAGAAAGCTCTACCCAGCCTTAAGACATAGCGGTCCCCTTACATCTTAAGTTGAGTCATTCAGGTCTAACTACATAAGTACACACTAGGTGGCAGAGTGCACTACTTACAGCCTCCCCCTGGTGTCTGGTTCTTGCGGCACGTGAGGCGTACACGTGACATCTTACCAGCAGGCAGGGCATCATGTACCAGGGCGTAGTCGTTCTCTGGGGGCCGGACGGCATCCTGATAAAAAGAAATGTGTTAACGTGTGTAACCAACAAGGACTATAGAGTGCAAAACATGTCAGCAATATAAGCCGCAGTATACCCAGGGTACCCAGTGTAATCCTGCTAAAGATCACCAGCTACAGGCTCCATGATAACCATGCCAGGTCACTTTGTATAAAGAAGTCTCAGTGATAAAAGGTGCACTGAAACAAGGACCTAACTCCGCCGACTAGTGCACACAGATGACGTCATCGACTCAGAGCTCCTTTAATCTGTCTCTGAAAATTCATCTTAGGGTCCAACTTTTTTTTTCATTATCTCTAAATATTCCACATTCTTGTAATAAATCACAATCATCTGATTTACTGTGAGTGAGTGAGTAATAGATGTTTTACGCCATTTCGACAGCTAAGGTCATATTCATGGCGAGAACTACATTACACAATTTCACAGAGGAATGTGTCAGTGCCCACACATATGTGCACCACACACATCTGAGGGGATAGGAAAGATGAGATAAAGACCCTTTTAAGTGGGCTAGGGAAACCCGCTGATTTACTGTAAAACCTTGCATATATGGCAAACCTCAAACCTTTACTGATCCGATAAAGGCGCAGGAGGGGTCTGTCCTCGCCTGTAAGCTGCGCCTTATACACGAGGTACTAGTGTACACTTTTATTCCTTCTGAAGGATGCTCTATCTAATACTCTTAATACAACCTATATGGAAAATTACAACAAAAGGGAAGTTTATAACAACATATATCATGCAGAGAAAACCTGATAAAACAAATACTAATAAATAGTATTAACAGAATAATAGTTGTGATTTACCGCTAGGGGAGGAGGAGTGCTGATGATGACTGAAGTTAAAGACTTTCTAAGTAGGCCACATGGTGTAGTTGAAATCAGAGATAACATAAAACAAAGATGGTACAAATTAAACAGCAGTCTAGGAATTCCTAAGTACGACGTAAACCAAAGTGGAGAAGATGACCATGAAGGACGGACTGCTGAAACGGATACTCACTTTTCCCTGAGCAGATTGCAAAATAGGAAATTCTCAATAAGAGCAATGGTAACATTAAGATTTCTAAGGGGTCTTGTATTTAAAAACCTTTATTTACTACCTACATAACGTTGATAGCAGAGACTAAGGAAAGGCTGAATGTAGAGGAGTGTAGGAAGAGAAGGAATGTTTTCCTGTATTGTGACCATGTCTAGGAGTATATGGTTGGAGGCACTCAGCACTTTGTTGTTCAGAATGAATGTCCCCCTCTTTCTATGTGAGCTATATGCCCACTAAGATACCCATGTATGTTAACTTTATTAAGCTGACAATGCCCCCAATATGTCAGCTCTTATGACTACTATGTGTGTCTGACGCTGTCTTTGTATCACATGGAATAACCTAACACTCTACTACTAAACACTCACCCTGACTTGCGCGTAGTCGCCTATCTCTATGGCTTCAGGCGTCGCGAGAGGCGCCTTTACGAGCGGGTAGCGGGAAGAAGATGTCGTCGTTAGGTTACGGTTGAGAACGCGCTGCACATTATGGTACTTAGCTGGGTCCAGCGGCTGTGAGATAACGGGATTAGAAAAGTGGTATATCTGCTGTAAGGTGTACATGTCTCAGAGGTCAGTCACAGGCTGTCTGCAGTACAAGTTACTGTTGGTATATCTGCTGTAAGGTGTACATGTCTCAGAGGTCAGTCACAGGCTGTCTGCAGTACAAGTTTCTGCTGGTATATCTGCTGTAAGGTTTACATGTCTCAGAGGTCAGTCACAGGCAGTCTGCAGTACAAGTTATTGCTGTAAGGTGTACATGTCTCAGAGGTCAGTCACAGGCTGTCTGCAGTACAAGTTTCTGCTGGTATATCTGCTGTAAGGTGTACATGTCTCAGAGGTCAGTCACAGGCTGTCTGCAGTACAAGTTACTGTTGGTATATCTGCTGTAAGGTGTACATGTCTCAGAGGTCAGTCACAGGCTGTCTGCAGTACAAGTTACTGTTGGTATATCTGCTGTAAGGTGTACATGTCTCAGAGGTCAGTCACAGGCTGTCTGCAGTACAAGTTACTGCTGTAAGGTGTACATGTCTCAGAGGTCAGTCACAGGCCGTCTGCAGTACAAGTTACTGCTGTAAGGTGTACATGTCTCAGAGGTCAGTCACAGGCTGTCTGCAGTACAAGTTACTGTTGGTATATCTGCTGTAAGGTGTACATGTCTCAGAGGTCAGTCACAGGCTGTCTGCAGTACAAGTTTCTGCTGGTATATCTGCTGTAAGGTGTACATGTCTCAGAGGTCAGTCACAGGCTGTCTGCAGTACAAGTTACTGCTGGTATATCTGCTGTAAGGTGTACATGTCTCAGAGGTCAGTCACAGGCTGTCTGCAGTACAAGTTACTGCTGGTATATCTGCTGTAAGGTGTACATGTCTCAGAGGTCAGTCACAGGCTGTCTGCAGTACAAGTTACTGCTGTAAGGTGTACATGTCTCAGAGGTCAGTCACAGGCAGTCTGCAGTACAAGTTACTGCTGTAAGGTGTACATGTCTCAGAGGTCAGTCACAGGCAGTCTGCAGTACAAGTTACTGCTGTAAGGTGTACATGTCTCAGAGGTCAGTCACAGGCAGTCTGCAGTACAAGTTACTGCTGTAAGGTGTACATGTCTCAGAGGTCAGTCACAGGCTGTCTGCAGTACAAGTTACTGCTGTAAGGTGTACATGTCTCAGAGGTCAGTCACAGGCTGTCTGCAGTACAAGTTACTGCTGTAAGGTGTACATGTCTCAGAGGTCAGTCACAGGCTGTCTGCAGTACAAGTTACTGCTGGTATATCTGCTGTAAGGTCTACATGTCTCAGAGGTCAGTCACAGGCTGTCTGCAGTACAAGTTACTGCTGTAAGGTCTACATGTCTCAGAGGTCAGTCACAGGCTGTCTGCAGTACAAGTTACTGCTGGTATATCTGCTGTAAGGTCTACATGTCTCAGAGGTCAGTCACAGGCTGTCTGCAGTACAAGTTACTGCTGGTATATCTGCTGTAAGGTCTACATGTCTCAGAGGTCAGTCACAGGCAGTCTGCAGTACAAGTTACTGCTGTAAGGTGTACATGTCTCAGAGGTCAGTCACAGGCTGTCTGCAGTACAAGTTACTGCTGGTATATCTGCTGTAAGGTCTACATGTCTCAGAGGTCAGTCACAGGCTGTCTGCAGTACAAGTTACTGCTGTAAGGTGTACATGTCTCAGAGGTCAGTCACAGGCAGTCTGCAGTACAAGTTACTGCTGGTATATCTGCTGTAAGGTGTACATGTCTCAGAGGTCAGTCACAGGCTGTCTGCAGTACAAGTTACTGCTGGTATATCTGCTGTAAGGTGTACATGTCTCAGAGGTCAGTCACAGGCAGTCTGCAGTACAAGTTACTGCTGTAAGGTCTACATGTCTCAGAGGTCAGTCACAGGCTGTCTGCAGTACAAGTTACTGCTGGTATATCTGCTGTAAGGTCTACATGTCTCAGAGGTCAGTCACAGGCTGTCTGCAGTACAAGTTACTGCTGGTATATCTGCTGTAAGGTCTACATGTCTCAGAGGTCAGTCACAGGCTGTCTGCAGTACAAGTTACTGCTGGTATATCTGCTGTAAGGTGTACATGTCTCAGAGGTCAGTCACAGGCTGTCTGCAGTACAAGTTACTGCTGTAAGGTGTACATGTCTCAGAGGTCAGTCACAGGCTGTCTGCAGTACAAGTTACTGCTGGTATATCTGCTGTAAGGTCTACATGTCTCAGAGGTCAGTCACAGGCTGTCTGCAGTACAAGTTACTGCTGGTATATCTGCTGTAAGGTCTACATGTCTCAGAGGTCAGTCACAGGCAGTCTGCAGTACAAGTTACTGCTGTAAGGTCTACATGTCTCAGAGGTCAGTCACAGGCTGTCTGCAGTACAAGTTACTGCTGGTATATCTGCTGTAAGGTGTACATGTCTCAGAGGTCAGTCACAGGCCGTCTGCAGTACAAGTTACTGCTGTAAGGTCTACATGTCTCAGAGGTCAGTCACAGGCTGTCTGCAGTACAAGTTACTGCTGGTATATCTGCTGTAAGGTGTACATGTCTCAGAGGTCAGTCACAGGCTGTCTGCAGTACAAGTTACTGCTGGTATATCTGCTGTAAGGTCTACATGTCTCAGAGGTCAGTCACAGGCAGTCTGCAGTACAAGTTACTGTTGGTATATCTGCTGTAAGGTGTACATGTCTCAGAGGTCAGTCACAGGCCGTCTGCAGTACAAGTTACTGCTGGTATATCTGCTGTAAGGTGTACATGTCTCAGAGGTCAGTCACATGCTGTCTGCAGTACAAGTTACTGCTGTAAGGTGTACATGTCTCAGAGGTCAGTCACAGGCTGTCTGCAGTACAAGTTACTGCTGGTATATCTGCTGTAAGGTGTACATGTCTCAGAGGTCAGTTACAGGCTGTCTGCAGTACAAGGTACTGCTGTAAGGTGTACATGTCTCAGAGGTCAGTCACAGGCTGTCTGCAGTACAAGTTACTGCTGTAAGGTGTACATGTCTCAGAGGTCAGTCACAGGCTGTCTGCAGTACAAGTTACTGCTGTAAGGTGTACATGTCTCAGAGGTCAGTCACAGGCTGTCTGCAGTACAAGTTACTGCTGGTATATCTGCTGTAAGGTGTACATGTCTCAGAGGTCAGTCACAGGCTGTCTGCAGTACAAGTTACTGCTGTCAGGTGTACATGTCTCAGAGGTCAGTCACAGGCTGTCTGCAGTACAAGTTACTGCTGGTATATCTGCTGTAAGGTGTACATGTCTCAGAGGTCAGTTACAGGCTGTCTGCAGTACAAGTTACTGCTGTAAGGTGTACATGTCTCAGAGGTCAGTCACAGGCTGTCTGCAGTACAAGTTACTGCTGGTATATCTGCTGTAAGGTGTACATGTCTCAGAGGTCAGTCACAGGCTGTCTGCAGTACAAGTTACTGCTGGTATATCTGCTGTAAGGTCTACATGTCTCAGAGGTCAGCCACAGGCTGTCTGCAGTACAAGTTACTGCTGTAAGGTGTACATGTCCCAGAGGTCAGTCACAGGCTGTCTGCAGTACAAGTTACTGCTGGTATATCTGCTGTAAGGTGTACATGTCTCAGAGGTCAGCCACAGGCTGTCTGCAGTACAAGTTACTGCTGGTATATCTGCTGTAAGGTGTACATGTCTCAGAGGTCAGTCACAGGCTGTCTGCAGTACAAGTTACTGCTGGTATATCTGCTGTAAGGTGTACATGTCTCAGAGGTCAGTCACAGGCTGTCTGCAGTACAAGTTACTGCTGGTATATCTGCTGTAAGGTGTACATGTCTCAGAGGTCAGCCACAGGCTGTCTGCAGTACAAGTTACTGCTGTAAGGTGTACATGTCTCAGAGGTCAGTCACAGGCTGTCTGCAGTACAAGTTACTGCTGTAAGGTGTACATGTCTCAGAGGTCAGTCACAGGCTGTCTGCAGTACAAGTTACTGCTGTAAGGTGTACATGTCTCAGAGGTCAGTCACAGGCTGTCTGCAGTACAAGTTACTGCTGTAAGGTGTACATGTCTCAGAGGTCAGTCACAGGCTGTCTGCAGTACAAGTTACTGCTGTAAGGTCTACATGTCAAAGACACATCTGCATCCATATTGTTAAAGTTTTGTGGGTTATTGCTAGCCAGCATTATTATCATAATGGCCTTAGCCTGAGTATCATGAGTTATTGATACAAGATTATGTTTTTGACCTAGTTATCATGAGTCTAACAAGAATTGATGTCCTTGACCTACTTTTTTTCTTTTTTTTCATTGCTTTATTTAAACTGGAGGGATACGGGCTCAAGTGAGTTTGGTTCAAGACAGTTATCATGAGTAATGGACAGCTAATGGCCTTGACCTAGTTACTGTAAGTTATAACCAGCCATGAACTTGACCTGGTTTACAAGTGTCCTTACCTTGACCGGAGGCTTGGGTTTGGGGTGAACAATGGGAGGCTTGGAGCTGACCTCGTAGGCCGGATTCTCCATCTGACTAAGGAGTGGTACGTTAGCATCCGCCTCCGTCTCCTCATAGCCCCAACCTGCAACATACAGCACTCGTATTAACACATGACACACATGGACTATGGGGACCGGACAGACCCTTTACATATTTTGTTCATCTGGAGGAGAACTGAGTAAGCTCCTGAAAACAATGGACAGTTTACAATTATGCATATGCTCACCACGAGAACTATTTTGTTGCTTTATATGTTCTGGCTATGATTTATGTCAGGGATAATATTCAACCAAACCATGATGCTATGTACACTTTGTCAGGTACTATATACACCAAGACGGTCAGATATCGTAACGACTTACAAGAGGACAATGCACTCATTGTTACCTGGTACATCCTAACTACATTTTATCAATAACATGCGAACCTGAGGCAGTATTGTATCACCTTATACATGTCACTTGTAGCTACTCTGTTACCTCTGACTAGTTGTAACAGGATACCATATTGTATCAATCAATCAATCAAATAGTACAGAAACTGAAAACACATGTACAGAACATGCTCTACAGTCTACAGACTGTCTGCACACACTGGGAGCAGCCCTAATCATGCCAACAACTCTAGCTCAGGTCACTCAGTATCAATGGGAGAAAGAAATGGCAGTGTCTACCCACAATGAGCAAACTAGGTCTAATAATCACAACGAACATGTTTGGCCATGGTCAAACATTTATAAATTAGCCTGTATAGAGAGATTTTGGTGTCCAGTCATAATGAAGGCTTCTGGGTTTTCAATTGCGTAAGGCCTCTTAAAATTGTTTGTCAGCTTCGAGAACATTTTGAAAAAAAAAAAATGTAGCAAGTGAGAATTTTTTCTAAATTCTCTCTATTTTCCATTCAATAAGTGATTTAAAGGCGCACGAGGACCTACATCCGCCAACATTTGTACTGTGGCGACGCTGCTGATTCAGGCTCCTTTGAAATAATTCCTGCCAACTGCAGCAAATAAACTTTGGACATGGAAGAAGAATTTCCAGGTAATTTAAGGCTGTAACCGTTCTGAATATTAACCACATAGAACTTCAGTACGGTAGGGTTTCTGATAGGGGTAGAATTTTGAATATATTTTCCATCAATTACGTCATTTAGGGTCATTTGTAAAAACGTTTTATGCTACCCTTTTTGAAAGGTGTGGCCTGTGGCTGCAAAGCTGATAATCAATTATAAGTGGCCTGACAACATAAAATGAAATGCACTCAAAATAGAATGTGGGACACCACATTTACAATTTAACATGATTTCACAGAAACATCAATGTGTATTCTGCAGGAAATGCTGTTTACAGTTCTCTGCAACACGCCGTAGTTTAAAGGTTCATGCCATAAACTCAGTACGGGTAATGTCTTCTACATCATGGCGAATGTGGGTTTGTATCGCATCAGCTACGTGATAAATTAACAAATAACAGAAAACATCACAAGCAGCGGAATATTGATACTGCTATGATAAAATACAGCCAAGTGGCAAGTACGAAAAGGTGGCAGTACTTCTGTACTCTTCCAATTTGGGCACTTTCACACAAGCCTGGTTAACCTGGTGGATCGCTGGTACCCTTTGGGGGGGGAGGCACCTAGAATGTACCAGCTAAAGCCACACGGTTAACCAGGTTAGGTTGCACGAAAGTGGCCCAGGCGGCAGTAGTTCAGTACTCTACCACCAGGCAGCAGTAGTTCTGTACTCTACCACCAGGCAGCCATGGTTGTACTCTACCACCAGGCAGCAGTAGTTGCGTACTCTACCACCAGGCAGCAGTAGTTAGGTACTCTACCACCAGGCAGCAGTAGCTCCGTCCTCTACCACCAGGCAGCAGTAGTTCCGTACTCTACCACCAGGCAGCAGTAGTTAGGTACTCTACCACCAGGCAGCAGTAGTTGCGTACTCTACCACCAGGCGGCAGTAGTTGCGTACTCTACCACCAGGCAGCAGTAGTTGCGTACTCTTCCACCAGGCAGCAGTAGTTCCATACTCTACCACTGTTAGGCGCATTTCGCCAATCTGCGCCGATAGCAAATTTCGTTTTGCGCCATGCACAAATGGTCCAAGTTTTCAATAAAGTTTATAAAGATTTCCTTGAATTCATTTCTCTTGCATATTTGGGAGATGATTATTAATGGTTGCCAACAGATTGTATGAGCATACACATCTTTATCACTTTATATATATAAAATCTCAGACATGTCAGACCTGCTTGCCGATACACTGATATTGGTGCTTTGTGCAAAATTGGAGCTTTGCGCGGCACCGATCTTGCCCAATTTGCATATTACGCTGCGCTGTTTGCAAATTGTGCCGATTGGTGATTTGCGCGCGACACCACCAGGCAGCAGTAGTTCTGTACTCTACCACCAGGCAGCAGAGGCAGGCTCCTGTCAACATGTTTCATTATATTTTCAAATAGTAAAAGATGCGAAATATTACATCATCAATTAAAAAACAAATACTTTTCTTCTAAAACTACCAAACAAATAGATTTTAGAAAATCTTGGTTAACTTTATTTAAACCTCGCACTATTAGTGCCTGGCGCAAGACGAAATTGGCGATCGGCGCAGATTGGCGAAATGCACCTAACACCACCAGGCAGCAGTAGTTCTGTACTCTACCACCAGGCAGCAGTAGTTCCGTACTCTACCACCAGGCAGCAGTAGTTCTGTACTCTACCACCAGGCAGCAGTAGTTAGGTACTCTACCACCAGGCAGCAGTAGTTAGGTACTCTACCACCAGGCAGCAGTAGTTCTGTACTCTACCACCAGGCAGCAGTAGTTCAGTACTCTACCACCAGGCAGCAGTAGTTCTGTACTCTACCACCAGGCAGCAGTAGTTAGGTACTCTACCACCAGGCAGCAGTAGTTCCGTACTCTACCACCAGGCAGCAGTAGTTAGGTACTCTACCACCAGGCAGCAGTAGTTCCGTACTCTACCACCAGGCAGCAGTAGTTCTGTACTCTACCACCAGGCAGCAGTAGTTCTGTACTCTACCACCAGGCAGCAGTAGTTCCGTACTCTACCACCAGGCAGCAGTAGTTAGGTACTCTACCACCAGGCAGCAGTAGTTCCGTACTCTACCACCAGGCAGCAGTAGTTCCATACTCTACCACCAGGCAGCAGTAGCTCCGTACTCTACCACCAGGCAGCGGTAGTTCCGTACTTTACCACCAGGCAGCAGTAGTTCTGTACTCTACCACCAGGCAGCCATGGTTGTACTCTACCACCAGGCAGCAGTAGTTCCGTACTCTACCACCAGGCAGCAGTAGTTCTGTACTCTACCACCAGGAGTCCTACAACTAACTGGCCGCATGCAACATGACAGCAACAAGCCAAGCAACAACACACAAGGCACAGAAGGGGAGAGTCACCAGTTTCTTTCTCGGAGCTGCTGGGGGCAGTAGCTGTGGCAGGTAGAGTGGACGACTTGGTAAGTTTACGGCCGATGCGCTCAATGGTAGAATTGATGTGCCAGCCTAGAGGAAAGCAAGATGCAGAAAGCCATGACAGGAGGTAAGGCTGGCACGTATAGAGACCTCCATGACTATTGGGAGCATTTCAGGGATGTAAAGACCCTAAGATACAGGGATGACTCTGCTACCATGTGGTATCTGTCATATTTGTCACATCATCTTCAAAATTATCTCATTCTTATAAACTCTGTTTGGGTGAATATATATTAACTTTGACATACATACTTCCAGTTTCTGATTGCTGATTTCAACACAAAGATAAGTACTTATTGAAGAATCTTTACTCAATCCTGCAAAAATATCTGAGAGGAAAATTTGTGAAAAATTAAGTGGGCACAAAATTCTAAAATTGAAACAAAAACACAAAATAATGTGACAACAAAGCATTGTGTATTTTGTGTACAGGCGTTTTGCTGAATTACTGATAGGTAAACAGTGTATACCATTATGGTTAACCATTGGGCTCTGGTCCTGAATTACTGATAGGTAAACAGTGTATACCATTATGGTTAACCATTGGTCTCTGGTCCTGAATTACTGATAGGTAAACAGTGTATACCAGTATGGTTAACCATTGGTCTCTGGTCCTGAATTACTGATAGGTAAACAGTGTCTACCATTATGGTTAACCATTGGTCTCTGGTCCTGAATTACTGATAGGTAAACAGTGTATACCAGTATGGTTAACCATTGGTCTCTGGTCCTGAATTACTGATAGGTAAACAGTGTCTACCATTATGGTTAACCATTGGTCTCTGGTCCTGAATTACTGATAGGTAAACAGTGTATACCATTATGTCTCTGGTCCTGAATTACTGATAGGTAAACAGTGTCTACCATTATGGTTAACCATTGGTCTCTGGTCCTGAATTACTGATAGGTAAACAGTGTATACCATTATGTCTCTGGTCCTGAATTACTGATAGGTAAACAGTGTATACCATTATGGTTAACCATTGGTCTCTGGTCCTGAATTACTGATAGGTAAACAGTGTCTACCATTATGGTTAACCATTGGTCTCTGGTCCTAAGGCCAGCATCAAGGGGCCTAAACAATATAGTTTCAGGTAATATGGCGATTGAAATTTAGCACGGTCAGATTCAATTTTCTTTTTTTTTCTGCCAAAATGTCACCAGACTCAACATGTGGCAAAAGTTGACTAACTTGACTAAAATATCACTCAAAAAGGCCTTCATCTCTAAATTCATGGAAAAATGACTAGCGTCGGCCCTGTTTAGTTATCGGTAGGTAGGGGAGGGGTACCCGAAACACCTTTTTTTTTAATCTCTAGGACTTGGTGGCCACAGAACTTTGGATGCCAGAGTCTCTCTTTGCCAATGAAATAATTAAATGAAATGAAGATTCTACATTATGCATGTGACGTATTCATCGAGCAATATATATATATATATATATATATATATATATATATATATATATATAATTAAAATAAATGACTACCGGTACCTTGACGATGCTTCTACTGTGAATGATCGATTATGCACAACACTCTAAGGACAAAGTTTACAACATGGACAGGGCAGACAACATGAAACATCAACAAGTATTCACAATCCAATAAGTGCAAAAGTAAAATATGTATAAGAACACAGTAAAACCGTGGTCATAAGCCGACTTCAGTCATAAGACGGGGGTAGACTTTGAGGAGGAACTACTATAAGCCAATTTTGTGGCCAAATTTTCATTGTTTTCACTATAATCTATAATAAAAAAAAACTCAGTCATAAGCCGGGGGAGACTTGGGGAGATTTTTAGAAGCCAATTTTGGTCAAAAAAGAAAAAAAAGTCTTATTACCGGGGTTTTACGGTACTACAATGTTAGCACAGCCAAGGTCTAGTAGCCTGATGTTGACAAGATAAGATATAGAGTGTTTTGTAGGAATGAACCTGACAAAGGTCCAACACAACATAGGGACAACTATAGATATAGAGTGTCCAGTGGGAAAGGTCCAACACAACACCTAGGGGCAGGGAGTGATAGTGTATGGTGGGTCACCAACAACACATGACAATATCAATATACAACAACAATAAAAACATAAGCCTGTCGCCGCTCTACGTCACCTTCGTCACCCTCCCTCTCCTTGAGGGCAAGCTTCATGCTGCTAGATTTGCGGAACTGGTAATGTGGCTCGAGGCTGTCAAAGCCTGCCCCTCCCCGCTCCACGTGGAGGGACTTGGGAGTAGACAGGCTCGAGTCTGTGTCTGTAGAATCCTCGCGGAAAGAAGCAAAGGAGCTGGAAGCACTCGGGAAGGACTTCCTGTACCTCTCTGAGGAAGCAGCGATAGAGCGGATAAATGACAACCGGTTAGTGGGTACAGGACCATGTGTCAGTGTTAGTGGGTACAGGGCCATGTGTCAGTGTTAGTGGGTACAGGGCCATGTGTCAGTGTCAGTGGGTACAGGACCATGTGTCAGTGTTAGTGGGTACAGGGCCATGTGTCAGTGTTAGTAAGTACAGGGCCATGTGTCAGTGTTAGTGGGTACAGGGCCATGTGTCAGTGTTAGTGGGTACAGGACCATGTGTCAGTGTTAGTGGGTACAGGACCATGTGTCAGTGTTAGTAAGTACAGGGCCATGTGTCAGTGTTAGTGGGTACAGGGCCATGTGTCAGTGTTAGTGGGTACAGGGCCATGTGTCAGTGTCAGTGGGTACAGGACCATGTGTCAGTGTTAGTGGGTACAGGGCCATGTGTCAGTGTTAGTAAGTACAGGGCCATGTGTCAGTGTTATTGGGTACAGGACCATGTGTCAGTGTTAGTGGGTACTGGGCCATGTGTCAGTGTTAGTGGGTACAGGGCCATGTGTCAGTGGGTACAGGGCCATGTGTCAGTGTTAGTAAGTACAGGACCATGTGTCAGTGTTATTGGGTACAGGACCATGTGTCAGTGGGTACAGGGCCATGTGTCAGTGTTAGTAAGTACAGGGCCATGTGTCAGTGTTAGTGGGTACAGGGCCATGTGTCAGTGTTAGTGGGTACAGGACCATGTGTCAGTGTCAGTGTCAGTGGGTACAGGGCCATGTGTCAGTGGGTACAGGGCCATGTGTCAGTGGGTACAGGACCATGTGTCAGTGTCAGTGGGTACAGGGCCATGTGTCAGTGGGTACAGGGCCATGTGTCACTGTTAGTGGGTACAGGGCCATGTGTCAGTGTTAGTAAGTACAGGGCCATGTGTCAGTGTTAGTAAGTACAGGGCCTTGTGTCAGTGTTAGTAAGTACAGGGCCATGTGTCAGTGTTAGTGGGTACAGGGCAATGTGTCAGTGTTAGTAAGTACAGGGCCATGTGTCAGTGGGTACAGGGCCATGTGTCAGTGTTAGTGGGTACAGGGCCATGTGTTAGTAAGTACAGGGCCTTGTGTCAGTGTTAGTAAGTACAGGGCCATGTGTCAGTGTTAGTGGGTACAGGGCCATGTGTCAGTGTTAGTAAGTACAGGGCCATGTGTCAGTGTTAGTGGGTACAGGGCCATGTGTCAGTGTCAGTGGGTACAGGACCATGTGTCAGTGGGTACAGGGCCATGTGTCAGTGTTAGTAAGTACAGGGCCATGTGTCAGTGTTAGTGGGTACAGGGCCATGTGTCAGTGTTAGTGGGTACAGGGCCATGTGTCAGTGTTAGTGGGTACAGGGCCATGTGTCAGTGTTAGTAAGTACAGGGCCTTGTGTCAGTGTTAGTAAGTACAGGGCCATGTGTCAGTGTCAGTGGGTACAGGGCAATGTGTCAGTGTTAGTAAGTACAGGGCCATGTGTCAGTGGGTACAGGGCCATGTGTCAGTGTTAGTGGGTACAGGACCATGTGTCAGTGTTAGTAAGTACAGGACCATGTGTCAGTGTTAGTGGGCACAGGGCCATGTGTCAGTGTCAGTGGGTACAGGGCCATGTGTCAGTGTTAGTGGGTACAGGGCCATGTGTCAGTGTTAGTGGGTACAGGGCCATGTGTCAGTGTTAGTGGGTACAGGGCCATGTGTCAGTGTTAGTAAGTACAGGACCATGTGTCAGTGTTAGTGGGTACAGGGCCATGTGTCAGTGTCAGTGGGTACAGGGCCATGTGTCAGTGTCAGTGGGTACAGGGCCATGTGTCAGTGTTAGTGGGTACAGGGCCATGTTTCAGTGTTAGTGGGTACAGGGCCATGTGTCAGTGTCAGTGGGTACAGGGCCATGTGTCAGTGTTAGTGGGTACAGGGCCATGTGTCAGTGTTAGTAAGTACAGGGCCATGTGTCAGTGTTAGTAGGTACAGGGCCATGTGTCAGTGTTAGTGGGTACAGGGCCATGTGTCAGTGTTAGTAAGTACAGGACCATGTGTCAGTGTTAGTGGGTACAGGACCATGTGTCAGTGTTAGTGGGTACAGGGCCATGTGTCAGTGTTAGTAAGTCCAGGGCCATGTGTCAGTGTTAGTGGGTACAGGGCCATGTGTCAGTGTTAGTGGGTACAGGACCATGTGTCAGTGTTAGCGGGTACAGGGCCATGTGTCAGTGTTAGTAAGTACAGGGCCATGTGTCAGTGTTAGTGGGTACAGGGCCATGTGTCAGTGTTAGTAAGTACAGGGCCATGTGTCAGTGTTAGTGGGTACAGGGCCATGTGTCAGTGTTAGTGGGTACAGGGCCATGTGTCAGTGTTAGTGGGTACAGGGCCATGTGTCAGTGTTAGTAAGTACAGGGCCATGTGTCAGTGTTAGTGGGTACAGGGCCATGTGTCAGTGTTAGTAAGTACAGGGCCATGTGTCAGTGTTAGTGGGTACAGGACCATGTGTCAGTGTTAGTAAGTACAGGGCCATGTGTCAGTGTTAGTGGGTACAGGGCCATGTGTCAGTGTTAGTAAGTACAGGGCCATGTGTCAGTGTTAGTGGGTACAGGGCCATGTGTCAGTGTTAGTAAGTACAGGGCCATGTGTCAGTGTTAGTGGGTACAGGGCCATGTGTCAGTGTTAGTGGGTACAGGGCCATGTGTCAGTGTTAGTGGGTACAGGGCCATGTGTCAAAATATATGTTTTCAAGGTCAAAGAACTCAGTTTTATCAAAAACAAAGGGATATATATCAGCCACCTTGAGTTATTGTTTACCCCTATATTTTGCAACAACCTCCTGAGCTATTTCTCTATAGCTTCCAAACAAGTTCATTTTACTTACCAGTATATTTTGTGCTGCGTTTGATGTGATATTGGTTACTTACCAGCATACATGTTGCGCCTGTTCTTGACTAGGCTTGGTTTAATGAGTTGCTCCGTGTCGCGTGATGGGATCTCACTGTACAGATCGTCAGCGCCTGTATTATAGGGACTGGTATCACCTGGTGAGGTAGAGCTGTCAGCGTCGTCACTCTCTGACCCTGGGTCGATGTGCGGCGTGTCATACACTGGCTCGGACTCCTCCACTTTGACACTGACACACAAATCATACCACAGTCAACTAAGAAACTAGAGCTTCCAGTGCAAGAGTTATATGGGGGTGGTAATTTTAGCATTAGGTAAGTGTAGGTCAACTCTGCAGTTGATATCTAAATGTTAGAGGTAAATTAAAGCTTGATAGGTAAAATTGTCATCTACTTCATGCTAAGCCTTCACTCACTTGTTGCAGTTAGGACGTCGTATCCCACCAAATGTCTCAAACCGTAGTGGAGGGGGTCTGGGCAGTGTGGCCGGAGGCCGTCGGCTGACACGATCAAATATCTCCTGTTGTTGTCTGTCCAGCGTCATGGCCCCTGACATCTCGTCACCGGAGAACGTAAAAGCCGACTCTGTGTCTGACTTACGGTCCCATGATTCCTTGAAGAACGGTGTATAGGAGGCCGCTGTAGGAGTAAGGGGAGGAGGTTAACAAGAGGTGCATTCCCCAATGTGTGTCACTGTACATGTGGATAAGGTGTTCAGGTACACAATGTATGGGTAACAGTAATGTGTAACATCCTTCACAGTTCTATCTGACGAGATGACTTACATCTTTACCCAGCTCTAAAACCACACACTTGGAATATTCATGAAAATAATACTGAATTAACCCAGACCTAATGCGTTATTTTTAAAAGATAATGACTTCCCTTTATCAAATCTGTTTTAGATATTTCATAAACAAGCTTAGGGACTAGGATTTCTATCATATTTAGGAGTTTTATCTCAATGTTAAAAAGACAACATCCTAGGTAATAAATGGTTAGGCCTCTCTTCCTTAAACTTGTGTAATAGTTATATAAACATCAACTATTTAAAAGTGCCTTAAAAAGAGGAGTGTTCTCAATGATAAGATATGTATAAAATGTCAACTCTAGGTTAGGTTACTTAAACTAGAGTTAACGGCTTCAGGGCAGCCTGGTACACTGCATCATGGCGCGTTGATGCACTACCCCTCAACACGGTGCATGAATGCATCAGCAGCAACAAACTCGCTGGTGGTGCATTCATGCATCATGCCAACCCCTCAGGGCTGATACACTAAGAAAGAGTTGCTATGATGCCCCAACTCAGCAGTGGCGAGTTACTCGCCATGCTTGTACCGGGTTATCATCATGCCATGGTTGTACCGGGTTATCATCATGAGCAGAGTGAAGACAAAGCCTGGGTTAAATACAAATGAACACAACCTGCTTTTCACCAACACGGTGAAAATAACACGACCAAAACTAGTTAGCGCATAATGCAAGGTAGAATCTAAATTAAAGACAACATAATTGTTGCTGCTGTGAAATACACCAACCAGCAGTCTTGAAGGTCAAGTCCTTATTATGGGCAAAATCTGTAAAACCCAAAATAACATAAATATCTATATATAGAATAATAAATAAAGAAGTATGAGGGAAGATAAACTCTCTGCAATACACCAAGACACACACACACAATGTAAAGTCATACAGTAGAATGGCTGCGGGCCGCTTTAATCACACGTCAGTGTTTGGTATGACGGTATTCCACACAAGGTAAGGGTGACGCAAATTGATAGCAAATTCATCTGTGCATGGAATACAAACTTATACCAAACACAGTTTGAGATCTATATTCAATCTTATAGATTGACAGAATTTTGTAGAACGCCTGTAACAGCAGTGGTCTGAGACAGAAGTCGTGCTGCACAAACGTTAAGTGCGGTTTTTGAGCACGGTGTAAGGAGGGAGGGGGACGTGTAATGGGTCATGACACAGATAGCGGTCGGTAGTGGGAGGGTAAGTAGGCAGTATGTAAGGGGCAGCTACCCGGTACTTCACGCGGGTCCTTAGACAGTGCGGTCCACCCTGCACAGAAAGAACATAACTCCTCTCAACACTCATACAGTTTAAAAGAACCATCTGATAAGATTTTTAAAGAGTATTTCAAAAAGGAAACATTTATTGATTAACTTTTCAAATACTTCAGTCCCTAATGAAGGAAGAGTGATTTATTCCAAAATGTAGATCATCAAATCACATCAGTGATCATCAAATCACATGAGTGATTTATTCCAAAATGTAGATCATCAAACACATCAGTGATTTATTCCAAAATGTAGATAATCAAATCACATCAGTGATTTATTCCAAAATGTAGATCATCAAATCACATCAGTAACAAATTAATCCAACATCAACATGTGACACTATCCTGGCTACATTCAACCAAAGTTTACACAATACCAACGTTTACAAATGAAATATACCCCAATACCATACGTATGAGGAGCAGCCAAAACTAAGGGAAGACACAGATACATTAAATTAGTACTAAGGTTGTGCCAGGAGCTGCCTATAGGATTGCCTCAAGTTGGGGCTGCGGCTTACACATGAGGTAATATGGTGAATAATTGGATAATAATTCTGTAGACTCAATCTGCACCAACATGGGAGTTATAATACTTACTCTGCTGCTGGAAGTTGGGGCACGTTGTCATGAAGCTAGCGCTCAGTTTGTCGGCTAGTGCGTTACCCTCGGTGAGGAGTCCCTGGGAATACTCACTGGAGAAGAAGGCGTTGGCGCCCCCACTCTCTGTCACCGCCAGAAGCTTCACCGGCACCCGTGGCAATGTCTGCGCAAACTGCCTGTTAATGGGAAGTCAAACACAGAGTTAGGTCACGTCTACTTAGGACAGTAACTTGGACAAACTGTTAGGTCAAACACAGAGTTAGGTCATGTCTACTTAGGACAAACTTGGACAAACTGTTAGGTCAAACACAGAGTTAGGTCATGTCTACTTAGGACCGTAACTTGGACAAACTGTTAGGTCAAACACAGAGTTAGGTCACGTCTACTTAGGACAAACTTGGACAAACTGTTAGGTCAAACACAGAGTTAGGTCACGTCTACTTAGGACAGTAACTTGGACAAACTGTTAGGTCAAACACAGAGTTAGGTCATGTCTACTTAGGACAAACTTGGACAAACTGTTAGGTCAACACAGAGTTAGGTCACGTCTACTTAGGACAGTAACTTGGACAAACTGTTAGGTCAAACACAGAGTTAGGTCATGTCTACTTAGGACAAACTTGGACAAACTGTTAGGTCAAACACAGAGTTAGGTCATGTCTACTTAGGACAAACTTGGACAAACTGTTAGGTCAAACACAGAGTTAGGTCATGTCTACTTAGGACGGTAACTTGGACAAACTGTTAGGTCAAACACAGAGTTAGGTCATGTCTACTTAGGACAAACTTGGACAAACTGTTAGGTCAAGCACAGAGTTAGGTCATGTCTACTTAGGACAAACTTGGACAAACTGTTAGGTCAAACACAGAGTTAGGTCATGTCTACTTAGGACTGTAACTTGGACAAACTGTTAGGTCAAACACAGAGTTAGGTCATATCTACTTTGGACGGTAACTTGGACAAACTGTTAGGTCAAACACAGAGTTAGGTCATGTCTACTTAGGACGGTAACTTGGACAAACTGTTAGGTCAAACACAGAGTTAGGTCATGTCTACTTAGGACAAACTTGGACAAACTGTTAGGTCAAACAGAGTTAGGTCATGTCTACTTAGGACAAACTTGGACAAACTGTTAGGTCAAACACAGAGTTAGGTCATGTCTACTTAGGACGGTAACTTGGACAAACTGTTAGGTCAAACACAGAGTTAGGTCATGTCTACTTAGGACGGTAACTTGGACAAACTGTTAGGTCAAACACAGAGTTAGGTCACGTCTACTTAGGACAGTAACTTGGACAAACTGTTACGTCAAACACAGAGTTAGGTCATGTCTACTTAGGACGGTAACTTGGACAATGGAGGCTCTTACTATCAATGATGAAAGTGAAAAGAAATATGAAAGTGACTGAACACAAAAACTGCTGCAATGCTAAATTAGAACCCATTACATATAGGTTATGAATAGGAATGCATGGGTCCTTGTAACTTGATAATTCCCAGGGGTAGACACTAACATTTTGGGCATTTGGCCACCCTGGCCAGTAGTCTGGTATATGGCGATGTATTTTCAAATATTCTACTGGCCAAATGGCCAATTTCAAAGGAAATCTAGAAATAATCACTGGCCCGCAGCCAAAACTACTGGCCATAGGCCACCGGGCCAGTGTTAGTGTCTACACCCGATGCCTGAATCAGTGAACAACCTGGAGACTTCCATCCCTGCTCTGTGATGTAATCAAACTTAGTTAATTTTCTTTATTCTGAATCCCCTTTTTAGACAGTAATAGAACGTGCCATAAAGTGGAGTATTAAAGTGTCGTGTACCTGAGTGTCTGAAGTGAGGCTTTGCGTTTTGGAGAGTAGACGAGGATACAGCCATGGTAGAGTTCATCCCGCACCATACTAGCACCATGGTAAGACAGGATCGTCACCTCCACTTTCCGCTTAGACTCATCCAGGAATGTCTCTAGGGTGATAGTGGGGTGCTTATCTGACGTTACGTAGCAGCACTGGTGGTTTAATAATGGCGCCAGCGGTAGCTCCATGTTAAACCCATCCCCGCACATGAAGCACATTAATATCCTGTAACACATTAAAATACACTTTATGCAATCAGATGTAAACATGTTAAAATGATGACGCCATATTGACTACAGTGTGCAAGGTATTCTGTTATCCACAATGGGGCAGGGTCAACTTCTAGATTACATGAAAGCCTTCGATAATGTTTTAGACTGATAACTCGAAGAATTTTGACTAAAAATACAGCACCTGAAGGAGAGGCTTCTACTTATACTTTTCACAAGACATTTATGTGTGATTTAAGAGGCAGGATGAGCTGTTGGTGATTGGCAATAAATACTTGGAGTAGCTCAAGGGTCGGCTTTAGGGCCCCATAGCCTGTACATACCTAATATCTGGCTCTATAGACTCTGCTATCTGCCAGGGTTTCACGAATGATGACCGGTGCTTGATGCTCTTTACAAGTGCGTGCATGGCCAGCTCTATCTGGTCCTTGTGGAACTTGTTCTCTGTGTGTTCCATCATGGAGGACGGGATGTCGATAAACGGGCACTGCAACCTGTTAATTATATATAATAACGTCAAAAAACGGGCACTGCAACCTGTCAATTATATATAATAACGTCAAAAAACGGGCACTGCAACCTGTTAATTATATATAATAACGTCAAAAAACGGGCACTGCAACCTGTCAATTATATATAATAACGTCAAAAAACGGGCACTGCAACCTGTCAGTTATATATAATAACGTCAAAAAACGGGCACTGCAACCTGTCAATTACACATGAGCTAAATAATATACTTTCAACAGACATTCAAAAGAAACTGCATAAAAATTCATAATGTACAAGATTTCAGAACAATATTTCAGAACAATATTTGTAAGTATTTTGTTTATAATATTACAATTCAGTCAGCTAGCTATAATAAGGTAGTTCCCTTCTTATTCCATTTTTAAATCAATATCAAACAGTAAACCACCCCTACTTTACTTTAAAACCTCCCTACATTGCCGAGAAGCTCCCGACACTTCGCCGTGTTTGTTTTCGCTTTGGTACCGCTGGTTACGCAATAAGTTACGTAACCAGCGGCAAGTCCGTGAAGTGTGATGGACGTTGGGACTTACTTCACACTTCACGTAGTTAACTAATGCACCACCCACGGCAAACATGGAATAAAAAGCAGTGTGTACCTGTCTGCGAGGCTCTGACCCTCCTCCCGTAGCTCCATTAGCCCCTTGTCACTGAGCATTGTGTTGTGTGCGAGTACGATGGCTATAGGCAGCCCCTGGAAGGGCAGCCGGTCCTCCCGCTCCAAGTCGGACATCAACGTCTTCTCCAGACTCACCCGTAAGTAGTCCAATGTGGGCACGGAGTTATACATACAGAAACAACCTGCACAGATATGGCACATGGTGAGACATTTATACTCATGGAGTTATACATACAGAAACAACCTGCACAGATATGGCACATGGTGAGACATTTATACTCATGGAGTTATACATACAGAAACAACCTGCACAGATATGGCACATGGTGAGACATTTATACTCATGGAGTTATACAGAAACAACCTGCACAGATATGGCACATGGTGAGACATTTATACTCACGGAGTTATACATACAGAAACAACCTGCACAGATATGGCACATGGTGAGACATTTATACTCATGGAGTTATACATACAGAAACAACCTGCACAGATATGGCACATGGTGAGACATTTATACTCATGGAGTTATACATACAGAAACAACCTGCACAGATATGGCACATGGTGAGACATTTATAGATTGTTGTTATTGTTCATGGATATTACAGACTCTGGTCTCTCTCAAGTCAGAGGATTCATACCTTACATCTACTGAGTTGAGGAAAGTCTTGTTACTCACAGTCTATTACCAATTAGAGGAAACTTTTACAGTCAAGGGTTCTGGATAGGAAGTAGCTAGTGCAAAGTCATATTATCTCAGGGTTTCACAAAAATCATTTATGTACACATAATGATATATTTTTACCAATATGAAATAAAGCCTACTTGGCATTTACATGACTTACCATGTGGTACAAATTCTGCAGTTCGGAATGAGTGTTGTGGGAGACCCACATCGCCGTCAATCGGCCGGTAGTCCAGAGAATACAACTGGTTATCTAAGACATACTGATCATCATCTACGCAGTTCAACTGCAGGACAAGAAACATGACAAGATTAGTTACAGGACTGACATGGAGCAGTAAATGAGACTAGTAAGTAGAGGACTCATTTTCTTTTTAAGTCTCCTTTTGTCTTTGAGTCACATAGTGATCTGTAAAGGATTTGGACACTCACTAATCTGATCTAGCTTAGATGGCACATACAAGGCACAGCGCGCTTTTTCGTTGGAGTATTTTTTATTCGTTAATTTCTATACTCTGGTAACACCACTATTATTTAAGATTGGTTTCGCATTCAAAGACCAGGTACTAATACAGACTGCTATGGTAGGTTAAACATTGAAAATATCTGATATCTTGAGTAAAGATGTACAATACAACAACGGTAACCTGTGAACCCCTATACTGGGCCATTGTATACTAGGCCAGTACTTACCCTGATTTCATGAGCTAGCTGGAAGGCGAGGCCATCAGTCCCGAGTAAAACAAGATTTAAACGGTTGTCTCCCGAGTCCAGCAAAAAGTGACTATTATTACTCCACGACTGTGGCCTGTTGGTGAAAACAATGTTGCCATGTCACACATAAATTGTTAATAGATTATCTCCCCCCTCCCATGTCTGCCTAAATGGTGGATAACATTCAGACCATCCCTTGACTGTCCACCAAACACAACATCTGCTATTGTCTGACTGGGAGACTTCTAATACATTCGTATCAAAATATACTTTGACAGTCCATCATATTGTAGATGTGACCAGCATTTGACTGCAGCAGGAGAGGGTGAACTATCAAGGTTTGACTAAATATGATAATATAGTATAAAAGTACCATACCTATGTGCCTTTGTGGCGAGTAATCGTGTAACCTGCATTTCTACACACGTGTCCCGATACGGACACCGCTCCTTGGACGGACACTGGACAAACCCCAGGTGGTTAAGGATCATCACCTTCCTGTCTTCTTCTAACCGTGCTAACGCTTTATATCTGAAACATTAAATAATAACTGTTAAAATACTTGTAGATGAGGAATAAATATCTATGTCATGTACAATATCACAAAATGTCACAGGTGAAGGACTCAGTCCTAAGGAAGAGGCTTCAATGTCAAATTACAAATGGTCAGTGCATCATGTCAGCCAAGTCACGATGCACACATGACTTAATGTTCATTTCTCTGCTGTTTATCAACCAATTTCAAAGTGTAATACCGTAAACTCCCGCGTATAAGACGCGTCCTGTACACCAAACAAAATGCTGGGGAGTCTTATAGGATTTTTTCAAGTTTGGGGTGCGTCTTATACGAGGGGTACTTTTACTATAGAAATGTACTTATCTTACAAATATCAGCATTAAAATGTGCGTCTTATACGCAAAAATGCATGTGCTAAGTTTGGGGTGCGTCTTATACGCGCAGCGCGTCTTCTATGCGGTATATTACGGTATATTGATTTCAACTGTACCTATGTACTCAGGCTTGTAATCATCTCACATTCATGTGACAACTAGTCAGGGGTGGACAATGGTTTGGAATCATGTCATATTCATGTGACAATTAGTCAGGGATGGACTATAGTTTGTAGTCATGTCACATTCAGATGACAATTAGTCAGGGATGGACTATAGTTTCAAGTAGTCATGTCACTTTCAGATGCCAATTAGTAAGGGATGGACTATAGTTTGTCATGTCACATTCAGATGACAATTAGTCAGGGATGGACTCTAGTTTTAGTAATGTAACTTTCAGATGTCAATTAGTCAGGGATGGACTATAGTTTGCAGCCATTAATCATGACTGCATTGGTCAGTAAGACTAAGGCCACCTCTAC
The DNA here is from genome assembly GCA_949317995.1 of Acholoe squamosa. NCBI lineage: Eukaryota > Metazoa > Annelida > Polychaeta > Phyllodocida > Polynoidae > Acholoe > Acholoe squamosa. Next base: position 79,737,824 of record OX439044.1, on the reverse strand, counting down.
CAGTGTCAATACCATCAACAAGTCGTTGACATTCACCCTAATTATGGGTGCATTGGTGGCATTGAGTACATGAGGGCTATACTTGGTTATTGTTGGGGGCATTGCATGCAGGCAATACACAGCAGAGCCTGGGTAAACTGCCATAACTCGACCATCTACCACCAGTTATTCAGTGCCATTTAGGGCCATTTAGTGCTAGAATAGCAATGGTCAACTCAAGGGTAGTTGGACTGTCCGATTTTATGTGCAATCGACCTCCCATGTGAATGCAATGGAAGAGGCTAGAGCCTCTTCTAGTAAAGGAGTGTAAAACAATATCCACAAATACTAAAACTTGCAAGGATCCTCCACTTACCGTGGTTCTATTGCGAGCTTGTCGTTGATGTCTTTGAGATCCTCGTTGGTGATTTTGGTGCAAGACTCGTAGTGGAGGAAGATGTCGTAGCTCTCTAACAGCAGCTCGATGAAGTCATTCCGCGCCTTGTCCTTCAATCTGTCAAAATTAGATATAGTTACAGAGTATTTATATGAACGGTTAATGTAAGAAGTCATTCCGTGTCCTTCAATCTGTGTATGACATTAGAGATATAGTTACATAGTATGTAAATGAATTGTTAATATAAGAAGGCATTCCTTCAATCTGTCAACAACAATAGATAGTTATACAGTACATAAAATAAAAGACAGCAACTGTAACAGAATTAGGTTTATGGGAAAGCTTTTTGTATTCAGTCAGGTAAGTAAACATTTACTAGTCCCCTATACTGTATCATGATATGACATGATACATTAACCTATTTATACAGCCCCTATACTGTATCATCCTAGCAGTAGATATAATACATTAATCTATTTATACAGTCCCTATACTGTATCATCCTAGTAGTAGATAGGACATAATACATTAACCTATATATACAGCCCCTATACTGTATCATCCTAGTATAGATATGATACATTAACCTATATATACAGTCCCCTATACTGTATCATCCTAGTATAGATATGATACATTAACCTATATATACAGTCCCTATACTGTATCATCCTAGTAGTAGATATAATACATTAACCTATATATACAGTCCCTATACTGTATCATCCTAGCAGTAGATATAATACATTAACCTATATATACAGCCCCTATACTGTATCATCCTAGTAGTAGATATAATACATTAACCTATATATACAGTCCCTATACTGTATCATCCTAGTGGTAGATATAATACATTAACCTATATATACAGCCCCTATACTGTATCATCCTAGTAGTAGATATAATACATTAACCTATATATCCAGTCCCTATACTGTATCATCCTAGTAGTAGATATAATACATTAACCTATATATACAGTCCCTATATTGTATCATCCTAGTATAGATATAATACATTAACCTATATATACAGTCCCTATACTGTATCATCCTAGTATAGATATAATACATTAACCTATATATACAGTCCCCATACTGTATCATCCTAGTAGTAGATATAATACATTAACCTATATATACAGCCCCTATATTGTATCATCCTAGTATAGATATAATACATTAACCTATATATACAGTCCCTATACTGTATCATCCTAGTATAGATATAATACATTAACCTATATATACAGTCCCCATACTGTATCATCCTAGTAGTAGATATAATACATTAACCTATATATACAGCCCCTATATTGTATCATCCTAGTAGTAGACATAATACATTAACCTATATATACAGTCCCTATACTGTATCATCCTAGTAGTAGATATAATACATTAACCTATTTATACAGTCCCTATACTGTATCATCCTAGTAGTAGATATAATACATTAACCTATATATACAGCCCCTATACTGTATCATCCTAGTAGTAGATATAATACATTAACCTATATATACAGCCTCTATACTGTATCATCCTAGTAGTAGATATAATACATTAACCTATATATACAGCCCCTATACTGTATCATCCTAGTAGTAGATATAATACATTAACCTATTTATACAGCCCCTATACTGTATCATCCTAGTAGTAGATATAATACATTAACCTATATATACAGCCCCTATATGGTATCATCCTAGTAGTAGATATAATACATTAACCTATTTATACAGCCCCTATACTGTATCATCCTAGTAGTAGATATAATACATTAACCTATATATACAGCCCCTATACTGTATCATCCTAGTAGTAGATATAATACATTAACCTATATATACAGTCCCTATACTGTATCATCCTAGTAGATATAATACATTAACCTATTTATACAGTCCCTATACTGTATCATCCTAGTATAGATATAATACATTAACCTATTTATACAGCCCCTATACTGTATCATCCTAGTAGTAGATATAATACATTAACCTATATATACAGCCCCTATACTGTATCATCCTAGTAGTAGATATAATACATTAACCTATTTATACAGCCCCTATACTGTATCATCCTAGTAGTAGATATAATACATTAACCTATATATACAGCCCCTATACTGTATCATCCTAGTAGTAGATATAATACATTAACCTATTTATACAGTCCCTATACTGTATCATCCTAGTAGTAGATATAATACATTAACCTATATATACAGCCCCTATACTGTATCATCCTAGTATAGATATAATACATTAACCTATATATACAGCCCCTATACTGTATCATCCTAGTAGTAGATATAATACATTAACCTATATATACAGTCCCTATACTGTATCATCCTAGTAGTAGATATAATACATTAACCTATATATACAGTCCCTATACTGTATCATCCTAGTAGTAGATATAATACATTAACCTATATATACAGCCCCTATACTGTATCATCCTAGTAGTAGATATAATACATTAACCTATATATACAGCCCCTATATTGTATCATCCTAGTATAGATATAATACATTAACCTATATATACAGTCCCTATACTGTATCATCCTAGTATAGATATAATACATTAACCTATATATACAGTCCCCATACTGTATCATCCTAGTAGTAGATATAATACATTAACCTATATATACAGCCCCTATATTGTATCATCCTAGTATAGATATAATACATTAACCTATATATACAGTCCCTATACTGTATCATCCTAGTATAGATATAATACATTAACCTATATATACAGTCCCCATACTGTATCATCCTAGTAGTAGATATAATACATTAACCTATATATACAGCCCCTATATTGTATCATCCTAGTAGTAGACATAATACATTAACCTATATATACAGTCCCTATACTGTATCATCCTAGTAGTAGATATAATACATTAACCTATTTATACAGCCCCTATACTCTATCATCCTAGTATAGATATAATACATTAACCTATATATACAGCCCCTATACTGTATCATCCTAGTAGTAGATATAATACATTAACCTATATATACAGTCCCTATACTGTATCATCCTAGTAGTAGATATAATACATTAACCTATTTATACAGTCCCTATACTGTATCATCCTAGTAGTAGACAATACATTAACCTATATATACAGTCCCTATACTGTATCATCCTAGTAGTAGATATAATACATTAACCTATATATACAGTCCCCATACTGTATCATCCTAGTAGTAGATATAATACATTAACCTATATATACAGCCCCTATATTGTATCATCCTAGTAGTAGACATAATACATTAACCTATATATACAGCCCCTATACTGTATCATCCTAGTATAGATATAATACATTAACCTATATATACAGCCCCTATATTGTATCATCCTAGTATAGATATAATACATTAACCTATATATACAGTCCCTATACTGTATCATCCTAGTAGTAGATATAATACATTAACCTATTTATACAGTCCCTATACTGTATCATCCTAGTAGTAGATATAATACATTAACCTATATATACAGCCCCTATACTGTATCATCCTAGTAGTAGATATAATACATTAACCTATATATACAGTCCCTATACGGTATCATCCTAGTAGTAGATAGGACATAATACATTAACCTATTTATATAATTTTTCTACTCACTCTCGTTGGTGCTGCTCGTACACACTTTGTTTATCCTCTTCGGTCAGGTTGGTGAAACATTCGCGCCCAAGGAAGAAGATGGCGACCTCACTGAGAGATTTACCCGGCCCCACATTGTGGTTGTCTCGCAGCAGCTGTTTGAACTGCTTCCTCAACCTGTCACAAATTAAGTCAGAACATGTATATATCATTACATTATACCCAGCTCCACTTTGTGGTTGTAGGAACATGTATATTACATTATACCCAGCGCCACTTTGTGGTTGTAGGAACATGTATATTACATTATACCCAGCCCCATGTTGTGGTTGTAGGAACATGTATATTACATTATACCCACCCCTATGTTGTGGTTGTAAGAACATGTATATTACATTATACCCAGCCCCACTTTGTGGTTGTAGGAACATGTATATTACATTATACCCAGCCCCATGTTGTGGTTGTAAGAACATGTATATTACATTATACCCAGCCCCACTTTGTGGTTGTAGGAACATGTATATTACATTATACCCAGCCCACTTTGTGGTTGTAGGAACATGTATATTACATTATACCCAGCCCCATGTTGTGGTTGTAGTAACATGTATATTACATTTTATACCACGATTTCGGCACTTCCGGTGGGTTTATATGCAGTTTAGCCGTGCATTATTCTGCATATACCACCCTTGTGCATTTTTGAAATTTTTGGTACCGTAAACTCCCGCGTAGAAGACGCACTGCGCGTATAAGACGCACCCCAAACTTAGCAAATGCATTTTTGCGTATAAGACGCACATTTTGAGCCTCAATTTTGTAAATTCAGTACATTTCTATAGTAAAATTACCCCTCGTATAAGACGCACCCCAAACTTGAAAAAATCCTATAAGACCCCCCAGGCATTTGTTTGGCCTAGAGGACGCGTCTTATACGCGGGAGTTTACGGTATATACTTTTTCGAGGTCACAGTGGTGGTAGGCGAAGGCCTTAGCCATAGCGCCACACTGAACGGTGATGAAATCCAATGCGAAGGGAAATAAGTTCTAACCTGCTATGTTTCCAGTCAGTTTTCGTATGGAATCCAACCATAACATGTTATAATATTAAAATCCCAAGAAGTATTCGATCCATAGACGAGGAATGCGTGCTAATTGTCTCCATTTTCTTCAATATAAATAAGAATCCATTGATTTTCCAAACCGGTCCGCAGTTTTCGCCGTCTTCCTCGTACGGCGAGCGGATGACCTATATCCACATCCGGGCCCCTGACACACTTTCGCCGAACAAGGAGGCGGGTGGGAATGGCCGGACCGCGACTCGCGTACGTTGGGAAAATCAATGGATTCTTATTTATATTGAAGAAAATGGAGAAAATTAGCACGCATTCCTCGTCTATGGATCAAATACTTCTTGGGATTTTAATATTATAACATGTCATGGCTGGATTCCATACGAAAAGTGAGTGTAAACACGGCGGTACCTCTCCCGGCCAGAACAAAAACAATGGCTTCGCGCAGGGCAGCCACGGGCCGTGTCGCTAGCACTTACAAAATGTCTTCGCCTGGCTATATTCTTTGGATTTCAGGTAAGAAATTGATACAAAATGGAGGAAATGGTGGTATAAACCTATTAGGTGATGCATATCGGGGCCCCACGGGCTGTATATGCTGTATATACAGGTATATACAGCATATACAGCCCTAGGGCCCCGATATGCATCATCTATTAGCTTAATACCCACATTATTGTAGGAACATGTATATTACATTATACCCAGCCCCATGTTGTGGTTGTAGGAACATGTATATTACATTATACCCAGCCCCATGTTGTGCTTGTAGAAACATGTATAATACATTATACCCAGCCCCATGTTGTGCTTGTAGAAACATGTATATTACATTATACCCATATTATTGTAGGAACATGTATATTACATTATACCCTCATTGTGATTGTTAGAACATGTATTACATTATAGCCGGCCCATCCCTACTCAGAGTACTACTTACTCGCTGCCTTTGTGCTCAGGACGGAGCAGGTTGACATGGTTCTTGAAGCAGTTCTCTGCCTCGTTATATATATATATAGGCCTATGTACTTATATGATGTAGGTATATGATATGATGTAGGTATATGGGCAATACTTACTCGCTGCATTTGTGGTTCCTGAAGCAGTTCTCTGCCTCATTATATATGTGCATATATTCATATATATGTAGGTATATGGTATATGTATATATACAGTACTTACTCGCTGCGTTTGTGCTCTGCACGGAGCAGGTTCACATGGTTCCTGAAGCAGTTCTCTGCCTCGTTGGCCTCTAACAGATCAAACGGGATCTTGTTGTCCGTACTCTCAATGAAGTCAGAATCCTGCCATCGTCCTCCGTCGGGGATTGTCCCAAAGTAGTTGTCGAAGAAGTCCTGGCGCTTAATCCACCGCATGGTCGCTGGCCACGATCTAAATGCCAAGAAATACAAGTGTACAGAAAAATATATGGTTTGCAATTTGTACTACTGCATGTGAGTCAAATTTTCTACTGGTTGGGGTCATCTCAGACCCTCTTGAGGAAATTTTATAGTTTACATGTACATACTATAATAAAAGTGTAAAGTCTACTAAATACAGGTTGTTACACATCAAAAAGGACATGAAGACTTTCTAATCTTCTTATACTCCAGTAAAACTATCAGCAAAAATAGTAGCTAGGTTAAGCACTGTGAACCTACTGGTCCTGCACTGAAACTAGTTAAACTTACCTATCTGCTGTAGCGGCCAGGTCGGGCAATATTTCCTTGAGCACCTGGCGTAGTGTGTCCAGATACCGTTCCTGTGCGCGCTGCAGGTGTTCGTCCCGCAGCTGTCGTGTGTGTTCACGGAAGGCGCGCTTTGCCTTGTCTGTCCCAAAAAGGTCCACAAAGTGGTTGTAGTCCGCATTTTGTAATAGCTTCCTGTGTACCGGGATCCACAGCGCCTTGTAGTCCGCAACCTGCGCCCTGAGTAGGAGCTGGTACGCCTCTAGGGCTACATCCAGGACCTCTCTACGTGCCCGCGCTGCCTCTGCATACCCTGCTACCTACAATACATTATACGCAGTTATAGTATACCCGAACACATTATACACAGTTATACCCTGACACCTATACAAAGGTTCTATCAAGGATACACAGTAGATGGCGTTAGTGTCGACCAAGCCAAACTGCTCCTGCTACAGGGGCATGGTGAGTTCCTCTCTTACTCACTCCAGTGTACCTCAAAATTTGAAATACTACAGAAGGTGTTGGGTTTGATTTTTCAATCAAATATTGATGGGATACATAGATACACTCTTTCCTTCTGGATATCTCTGATTTCTAAGCGGTTGGAACCGTTTTTCAATTTCAAAACAGTATAATTGTGAGAGGTGTTTCTGCCCCCTCAATAGGCCTGTGGGGCGCAGGGGCTGGGTGGGTGAGTAGCCCCTGTAGCCTAGGGGTCGCACCTTCTTCTAGGAATTATCAATAGCTTACCACACACACTGGTTGTGTGAACTACTATGTACCCTAGGTCTACCCTTAGTGTTGTCTATATAATAAGGCGAATGTACATACCGTAGGTCTCCCCTTGGTGCGGTCTATGAGTGTATAATAGAACCATTACATACCTTAGGTCTCCCCTTGGTGCGGTTTATGAGTGTATAATAGAACCATTACATACCTTAGGTCTCCCCTTGGTGCGGTCTATGAGTGTATAATAGAACCATTACATACCTTAGGTCTCCCCTTGGTGCGGTCGATGAGTGTATAATAGAACCATTACATACCTTAGGTCTCCCCTTGGTGTGGTCTATGAGTGTATAATAGAACCATTACATACCTTAGGCCTCCCCTTGGTGCGGTCGATGAGTGTATAATAGAACCATTACATACCTTAGGCCTCCCCTTGGTGCGGTCTATGAGTGTATAATAGAACCATTACATACCTTAGGTCTCCCCTTGGTGCTGTCTATGAGTGTATAATAGAACCATTACATACCTTAGGTCTCCCCTTGGTGCGGTCTATGAGTGTATAATAGAACCATTACATACCTTAGGTCTCCCCTTGGTGCGGTCTGAGTGTATAATAGAACCATTACATACCTTAGGGCTCCGCTTGGTGCGGTCTATGAGTGTATAATAGAACCATTACATACCTTAGGTCTCCCCTTGGTGCGGTCGATGAGGTGGGCGAGTGCCAGGAAGGCTTGCTCCACATTCACATTCTGGTGTGCACTTGTCTCCACTATAGGCAAGCTGCCCTTGAATTTGCTGACCAGTTTCTCTGCTTCACGTACGTAGGGCTCGTGTGCTGTGTCGTTCTTGGTGGTGGCAAACACAATGGGCTTCTTGGTCTTGACGAGGTTCTGCAGGATGGCCGTCGTGTGTTCTACCTGCCGCTCAAATGACCGCTGGTGGACGATGGACACATCAAACAGGCAGAGGAAGCCATCTATTGACAACTTGCCCTCTGGTAACATGTGCTGCTCAAACTCATGTTCCAACCCTACAACAGATATAATGTATATATATAACATGTGCTGCTCAAACTCATGTTCTATCCCTACAACAGATATAATGAATATGTAACATGTGCTGCTCAAACTCATGTTCCAACCCTACAATAGATATAATGTATATATATATAACATGTGCTGCTCAAACTCATGTTCTATCCCTACAACAGATATAATGAATAGGTAACATGTGCTGCTCACACTCATGTTCCAACCCTACAACAGATATAATGTATATATATATATATATATATATATATATATATATATATATATATATATATATTTATATATATATATAACATGTGCTGCTCAAACTCATGTTCTATCCCTACAATAGTTGCATTAGTGTTTTTTTTTTTAACAGATTGTGAATATTCACTTATTTCCTGACTCACACATGGGGGTTTACGAGACTATTGTCTCTTTAGTTACATACTTCCTTAGTTACCAGTTCATGACTTCTATAGTTACAGACTTCCCTGGTTACCAGTTCATGACTTCTATAGTTACAGACTTATACCTAGTTACCAGTTCATGACTTCTATAGTTACAGACTTCTAACTAGTTACCAGTTCATGACTTCCATAGTTACAGACTTCAATAGTTACCAGTTCATGACTTCCCTAGTTACAGACTTCCCTAGTTACCAGTTCATGATTTCCTTAGTTAACACTTCATGACTCACCTAGTTGGTTCTTACAGATGTACATCAGCTTCTCCGCAGACTGCAGCTTTGTGGCTGAACACCGCCGGTAATACGGCTCCGGCTTCCCGCTCTTAAATGGTTGGAATGACGAGTCATCGATGAACTCTGTCTGTTCAGCCACATTGAATGTAAAGTCGACTCCTTCGTCTGTTTTGACCACCTCGCCCCAGAAGAGGAAATGGTCATTGTTGACGACACGGCCTCCAAAGTCGCTCTGGCTGAGTACTGAGATGTGGTCCCTGTAGTAGTCGTCAGCTAACGGCCGCATGAAGCGGTTACAGAGACACGACTTACCGATCCCGTCCGCCCCCTTGTCCTTCTCTGTCCCTGACAGCCCCACCACACTCACGTTAAACGTCCGCCCGTCTCCCACCCGTTTAGCCATGTCTGACTTACTGATGTCCTCCTCCTGAGGTCTTGTCGACCATGGCGTGGTACCGTCTGTGCCGGTGTTAGTCCCGGGGCTGGCACAACGCCCCACCACACCTCAGGGCTGTGTACAAAGTAGTCCTCCTGCCCTGCCCCGAGGTTACCGCCATGGTCGCACAACCCCTATATATAAACTTATAACTTGTCACTAGATGGCAGCACCTGTACTTGTATACACCAGGTGGCAGCACTCACACCCAGAGCCGGGTGCCTCTCCGGGTCTGGGTGCTAGCCCCGTCCCTACCCGGTCTCACGGGACCAGCTACGTGGGGCCATCATCTTCTCTCACTCGGCTGTCACTCCTGTAAGACAAACAGACAGACATTAGGAACACATTGTAACACATCATACATGGAGCCATCATGTACGCTCATTCTGCTCTCACTCCTAGTCTACTTTCCGCATGGTTTACGTCTGTGTTTCATGTTCTTAGAATTCCTATATAATGAGTATGACCCCTGTTTGCTGTGTTTGCTGGCAACACAAAAAGCCCCAGTTGTAGTTGGAGACAAAAAGCCCTACTGTAGACATGTATCTGCTGCTTAACTTCAAAACACTGGAGGACGCGTGTATCAGATGACCTACAGGTGACCTTGGGGTGCTGGAGCTGGTGCCCTATTACCAGTAGCCTGCCGGTAACCAGCGGTACTGCCCCTGGAGGGTGTTGGTGAAGGTACGACTCATTCCCTATAGACCCTGATAGCAATGCCTTTTGTATCAACACAGGATCAGGGAAACAACAGCCAAGATGTGCATCTAAAGTGGGATGGGTGGGTTAAAGTGCTGTAAAGGTCACAATGTACTGTGAAGGTCAGCCTACACTGTAAAGGTTACAATGTACTGTAAAGGTCAGCCTGCACTGTAAAGGTCACAATGCACTGTAAAGGTCACAATGTACTGTGAAGGTCAGCCTGCACTGTAAAGGTCACAATGTACTGTGAAGGTCAGCCTGCCCTGTAAAGGTCACAATGTACTGTGAAGGTCAGCCTGCACCGTAAAGGTTACAATTTACTGTGAAGGTGAGCCTGCACTGTAAAGGTCACAATGTACTGTCAAGGTGAGCCTGCACTGTAAAGGTCACAATGTACTGTCAAGGTCACCCTGCACTGTAAAGGTCACAATGTACTGTCAAGGTCAGCCTGCACTGTATAGGTCACAATTTACTGTCAAAGTCAGCCTGCCCTGTAAAGGTCACAATCTACTGTCAAGGTTAGTCTATCATTTTAAGGTCACAATTTACTGTAGAAGATAAGACTGCGCTATAAAGGCACAATTTAATGTCAGGATCAAGTCCCTTTGTACTATCACTCCCCTCTGTTAGTGCCCCCCCTCCCATCCTGTACACATTGTAATGATAAGGTCATCTCGTTGTAGGCACTGTGGTGTCATGGAAAGATGTAAACTAGGTCAAGGTCATTGGTGAATCTCTTCTGGGGCCTCTTCTGGTTATAACATAGCTCTGTCACAATTTACTGTACAGGTCACAATATACAGTAAAGGTCAGCCTGCACTGTAATGGTCAGAATTTACTGTAAAGGTCAGCCTACCTTGTAAAGGTCACAATTAGTGTGAAGGTCAGCCTGCCCTGTAAAGGTCACAATTAGTGTGAAGGTCAGCCTGCCCTGTAAAGGTCACAATTAGTGTGAAGGTCAGCCTGCCCTGTAAAGGTCACAATTTACTGTGAAGGTCAGCCTGCCCTGTAAAGGTCACAATTAGTGTGAAGGTCAGCCTGCCCTGTAAAGGTCAACAACATCTCTTCTGGTTATAACATAGCTCTGTTAGTTCCTGGATAACTTTGACCTTGAAGAACTAATGGGGATTTCATCAACACAGGGTACTAGCGTTGTTTTAAGTGTTAACTGATCTGTGATTAATTATCTAACTCTAATTGATGTGTGCTCTCTCATTACACCCTGCCTGCTGGTCACACCACGGGTGGTGGAAGGAACATGACGTACGTGGGATGGGGAGCCTGCAGTGTGGCATATTGGCAATTTCTCAGTATTGCAAGTGAAAGCGAATCATTTAGAGAGTTTAGGGGCATGCTCTGAGACCTACACATGGTACACTGTATGGTGCACCTCACAGCGGAACACAGGTAGAGAGAGAGGACAGATATGCTGGTACGCTGCTGGTGTTGTAGGCATATATAACCGCAGGCTATGCATGATGGCTTTTTTTCCCAAGATTCTGAGGAAATGTTCACTTGAACTCCACTAGATGGCAGTTTTAGATCTCCAATCATAGTATATATTCCAAACATCTGTACAGGAGAGATGTGTGTACCCTTGGGGTGATAGGGTGCCCCCTTGTGAGAAAGAGTGAAAACAGGGGATGATTGACTAGTTACTTCCTAGGCATGGCCTGCCTGTATACATGTCCCCAGCATACAGGCAGGTAGCCAGCGAAGTGGATAGACTGACTGGGGTGAATACTGGGTAGATCAGCTGACTACCCGGGGGTAGATAGAATAGTGTGACTGTGCATGTTGTGCACGGTAACTGTGTGTGTTGTGTTATGTGATGAGTTGCACAGACATGACGTAACCCACATTGGTCTGTTTACATCACGTCTAACATTTAGCACAGACATGACGTAACCCACATTGGTCTGTTTACATCACGTCTAACATGTAGCAGACATGACGTAACCCACATTCGTCTGTTTACATCATGTCTAACATGTAGCACAGACATGACATAACCCACATTGGTCTGTTTACATCACGTCTAACATGTAGCACAGACATGACGTAACCCACATTGGTCTGTTTACATCATGTCTAACATGTAGCAGACATGACGTAACCCACATTGGTCTGTTTACATCATGTCTAACATGTAGCACAGACATGACATAACCCACATTGGTCTGTTTACATCACGTCTAACATGTAGCACAGACATGACGTAACCCACATTGGTCTGTTTACATCACGTCTAACATGTAGCACAGACATGATGTAACCCACATTGGTCTGTTTACATCACGTCTAACATGTATCAGACATGACGTAACCCACATTAGTCTGTTTACATCACGTCTAACATGTAGCACAGACATGACGTAACCCACATTGGTCTGTTTACATCACGTCTAACATGTATCAGACATGACGTAACCCACATTCGTCTGTTTACATCACGTCTAACATGTATCAGACATGACGTAACCCACATTAGTCTGTTTACATCACGTCTAACATGTAGCACAGACATGACGTAACCCACATTCGTCTGTTTACATCATGTCTAACATGTAGCACAGACATGACGTAACCCACATTGGTCTGTTTACATCACGTCTAACATGTAGCACAGACATGACATAACCCACATTCGTCTGTTTACATCATGTCTAACATGTAGCACAGACATGACGTAACCCACATTCGTCTGTTTACATCACGTCTAACATGTTGCACAGACATGACATAACCCACATTGGTCTGTTTACATCATGTCTAACATGTAGCACAGACATGATGTAACCCACATTCGTCTGTTTACATCACGTCTAACATGTAGCACAGACATGATGTAACCCACATTGGTCTGTTTACATCATGTCTAACATGTATCAGACATGACATAACCCACATTAGTCTGTTTACATCACGTCTAACATGTAGCACAGACATGACGTAACCCACATTGGTCAGTTTACATCACGTCTAACATGTAGCACAGACATGATGTAACCCACATTCGTCTGTTTACATCACGTCTAACATGTAGCACAGACATGATGTAACCCACATTGGTCTGTTTACATCACGTCTAACATGTAGCACAGACATGACGTAACCCACATTCGTCTGTTTACATCATGTCTAACATGTAGCACAGACATGACGTAACCCACATTGGTCTGTTTACATCACGTCTAACATGTAGCACAGACATGATGTAACCCACATTGGTCTGTTTACATCATGTCTAACATGTATCAGACATGATGTAACCCACATTCGTCTGTTTACATCACGTCTAACATGTAGCACAGACATGACGTAACCCACATTGGTCTGTTTACATCACGTCTAACATGTAGCACAGACATGATGTAACCCACATTCGTCTGTTTACATCACGTCTAACATGTAGCACAGACATGATGTAACCCACATTCGTCTGTTTACATCACGTCTAACATGTAGCACAGACATGATGTAACCCACATTGGTCTGTTTACATCACGTCTAACATGTAGCACAGACATGACGTAACCCACATTGGTCTGTTTACATCACGTCTAACATGTAGCACAGACATGATGTAACCCACATTGGTCTGTTTACATCATGTCTAACATGTATCAGACATGACATAACCCACATTAGTCTGTTTACATCACGTCTAACATGTAGCACAGACATGACGTAACCCACATTGGTCTGTTTACATCACGTCTAACATGTAGCACAGACATGATGTAACCCACATTCGTCTGTTTACATCACGTCTAACATGTAGCACAGACATGATGTAACCCACATTGGTCTGTTTACATCACATCTAACATGTAGCACAGACATGATGTAACCCACATTGGTCTGTTTACATCATGTCTAACATGTAGCACAGACATGACGTAACCCACATTGGTTTGTTTACATCATGTCTAACATGTAGCACAGACATGACATAACCCACATTGGTCTGTTTACATCACGTCTAACATGTAGCACAGACATGACGTAACCCACATTGGTCTGTTTACATCACGTCTAACATGTAGCACAGACATGACATAACCCACATTCGTCTGTTTACATCACGTCTAACATGTAGCAGACATGACGTAACCCACATTGGTCTGTTTACATCATGTCTAACATGTAGCAGACATGACGTAACCCACATTGGTCTGTTTACATCACGTCTAACATGTAGCACAGACATGATATAACCCACATTGGTCTGTTTACATCACGTCTAACATGTAGCAGACATGATGTAACCCACATTGGTCTGTTTACATCACGTCTAACATGTAGCAGACATGACGTAACCCACATTGGTCTGTTTACATCACGTCTAACATGTAGCACAGACATGATGTAACCCACATTGGTCTGTTTACATCACGTCTAACATGTAGCACAGACATGACATAACCCACATTCGTCTGTTTACATCACGTCTAACATGTAGCAGACATGATGTAACCCACATTGGTCTGTTTACATCACGTCTAACATGTAGCACAGACATGATGTAACCCACATTCGTCTGTTTACATCACGTCTAACATGTAGCACAGACATGACATAACCCACATTGGTCTGTTTACATCACGTCTAACATGTAGCACAGACATGATGTAACCCACATTGGTCTGTTTACATCACGTCTAACATGTAGCACAGACATGACATAACCCACATTCGTCTGTTTACATCACGTCTAACATGTAGCACAGACATGACATAACCCACATTGGTCTGTTTACATCATGTCTAACATGTAGCAGACATGACATAACCCACATTGGTCTGTTTACATCACGTCTTACATGTAGCAGACATGACGTAACCCACATTCGTCTGTTTACATCACGTCTAACATGTAGCACAGACATGACATAACCCACATTGGTCTGTTTACATCACGTCTAACATGTAGCACAGACATGACGTAACCCACATTGGTCTGTTTACATCATGTCTAACATGTAGCAGACATGATGTAACCCACATTGGTCTGTTTACATCACGTCTAACATGTAGCACAGACATGACGTAACCCACATTGGTCTGTTTACATCACGTCTAACATGTAGCACAGACATGAGGTAACCCACATTGGTCTGTTTACATCATGTCTAACATGTAGCAGACATGACATAACCCACATTAGTCTGTTTACATCACGTCTAACATGTAGCACAGACATGACATAACCCACATTGGTCTGTTTACATCACGTCTAACATGTAGCACAGACATGACGTAACCCACATTGTTCTGTTTACATCACGTCTAACTGCCAAATTTCAAGACCTAGGTGTGGCTTAAAGTTTATCCATAAACTCAGGGTGTGGCTTATACGAGGATGAGGCTGATACAAGGGAATTTACGATAGAGAGTAAATCAGAGTAGATCTGTGGCTTAGGGGTGTTTCTGAACTCCGGGTGCGGCATATAGGTGAGGTTTTAACATCAAACTGGTACATACGTTTATGTTGATGGTACAGTCGAGGTGCATTGTGTGGCCGCGTGCTGCATCCAGGTGTTCCACCGTGACTCAATACTCCTATAAGGAACATGTAAACAGAACATGTATCAATCGTACAACATAGAACCATTTATAAACATACACCAACTCTCACAATGCCACCTCATGTAACACATAGAACATGGTCACTTTGTAAGTTTGTGACAAGCTTCTGTAAAACACTGAACCATTAACACATATCAACACTCTCACTCACAGACCCTCACCATGCACCTTACCATATGTAAACACTAGTATTGTGACCCCCCCCCCCTCACCAGGGCAGGGCACCTCTGACCACAAGAGGTATTATACAGAGGGGTATACCCTGTAAGGGCAGCATTTTATTTGTCATTATTGAGAGAAATAGAGGAAGCACTGGTGAGTAATCACTGGGTGCTGTTTTCATACATCAAGTCAATGTAAGACGCTGTCATGCACCAATGGAGTCCTGGCGAGTAACACGCCAGGACTACATCACAGTGATAATTAACCATTACGTCTTGAAGCACCATGCTGTCATTAAAGGGTTAACATTATAAATAGGATCCAATTAAGCTGATGGTGCACTGCAATAGGCTTACCATGGACTTAGTGCAGATATACCCCAACACTGCTTGCTGCCTCCCCCCCCCACACACACAGGTTATATTGATTAACACAGGTCTTCTGTTTTCTTTATGTCTAATTGAATGTACAGAATAATGTTTAGATAACAATAACAAATTAGGTTTATCATTAACAAGGCCGGCCGTGCTGACACGTAACATAAGGCATCAAATGCTGTCCGCCCCACTCTGTGTCAGACTGAGGATTGAACATGGTGTGTAAATAGTGACTTATATATGCTACACACAATGTAGTTGTAACCATGGTGACTAGTGACACTCAGATGTAATTTATTAGTAACAAACATATCCTGGTCTCTGTATACATGACATGTGTGAGTGAGCTGTAGGACGATTAGTCAGGAGCTCCATGTACCCCTGCGGGGGTCGTTGTGAAGGTCAGCAGGTTGTGACCTGTAGGTCATGACCTGCAGGGGCGGGTATTGATTCTAGACTACTGCTTCCCTCTACCACTACCCGGCTATTGCCAAACCCCTAAAGGCTTTAAATCTTGTCTACCCCCACCCAGCACACACACTCCCCCGTAAACCTATAGAACCCTGTCCTGCCGCCCTGCCTATGTACCCAGGGGACCCGCTATGTCCCACCACCCACCCACCCCACACACCGATAACCTACACAGGGATGGCACATTGTGTACGATCATTTACCACTCCCCCTCCCTCCCTGCCGCAAATATCCTACCACAACCTCTTCTACCAACTGCTCCACATGAAACAGTTGTCACCATGAGCTGCTGCCCTCACCATGAGCTGCTGCCCTCAACCTCAGCTGCTGCCCTCAACCTCAGCTGCTGCCCTCACCATGAGCTGCTCCCCTCATCATGAGCTGCTGCCCTCAACCTCAGCTGCTGCCCTCAACCTCAGCTGCTGCCCTCATCATGAGCTGCTGCCCTCAACCTCAGCTGCTGCCCTCAACCTCAGCTGCTGCCCTCACCATGAGCTGCTGCCCTCAACCTCAGCTGCTGCCCTCAACCTCAGCTGCTGCCCTCAACCTCAGCTGCTGCCCTCACCCTCAGCCCTCACCATAAGCTGCTGCCCTCACCATGAGCTGCTCCCCTCATCATGAGCTGCTGCCCTCAACCTCAGCTGCTGCCCTCACCATGAGCTGCTGCCCTCAACCTCAGCTGCTGCCCTCATCATGAGCTGCTGCCCTCAACCTCAGCTGCTGCCCTTGTCATGAGCTGCTGCCCTCAACCTCAGCTGCTGTCCTCATCATGAGCTGCTGCCCTCAACCTCAGCTGCTGCCCTCAGCCTCAGCTGCTGCCCTTGTCATGAGCTGCTCCCCTCACCCTCAGCTGCTGCCCTCACCATGAGCTGCTGCCCTCACCCTCAGCTGCTGCCCTCACCATGAGCTGCTCCCCTCATCATGAGCTGCGGCCCTCAACCTCAGCTGCTGCCCTCATCATGAGCTGCTGCCCTCAACCTCAGCTGCTGCCCTCACCCTCAGCTGCTGCCCTCACAAGGAGCTGCTCCGCTCACCATCAGCTGCTGCCCTCAACATGAGCTGCTGCCCTCAACATGAGCTGCTGCCCTCAACATGAGCTGCTGCCCTCACCCTGAGCTGCTGCCCTCATTATGAGCTGCTGCCCTCACCATCAGCTGCTGCCCTTACCCTCAGCTGCTGCCCTCACCATCAGCTGCTCCCCTCACCTTGAGCTGCTGCCCTCATGATGAGCTGCTCCCCTCATCATGAGCTGCTGCCCTCACCATGAGCTGCTGCCCTTACCCTCAGCTGCTGCCCTCACCATGAGCTGCTCCCCTCACCTTGAGCTGCTGCCCTCATTATGAGCTGCTCCCCTCACCATCAGCTGCTCCCCTCACCATCAGCTGCCCCCCTCATCATCAGCTGCTGCCCTCACCATCAGCTGCTGCCCTCACCACCAGCTGCTGCCCTCACCATAAGCTGCTGCCCTCACCATCAGCTGCTGCCCCCCTCATCATCAGCTGCTGCCCTCATCATCAGCTGCTGCCCTCACCATCAGCTCCTCCCCTCACCATCAGCTGCTTCGCTCAACATCAGCTGCTGCCCTCACCATCAGCTGCTGCCCTCACCATCAGCTGCTTCTCTCACCGTGAGCTGCTGCCAGCAGCTCCCCTCACTATGAGCTCTCGCCATGAGCTGCTCTCTGCATGCAATGCAGTTATACTTGTTAATACACACATCTACCGTACATCTGTTTCCTCTCTGTCATTACGACCTATCTCTAATTAAACTTAATTATAAAACACATCTCTCAAATACTAACCACTGAGTCTATAATAAACTATTAGTTCTGTGATACCAACCACTTACTCTGTAATAAAGTATTGAACATCTCGGGGCAGGACTGCACCAGGAGACTACATGGTAAAAAGACATGAGTGACGGGAGGCAACAACGGGCCACGTTTTGTTCTGTGAAGCTTTTAGTAGAGGAGCACAGGGGGCCCTCTGGGGTAATTTAATTCATAAGATTACTGATAGCTATAACTTGTTTTTTGTGTTGTCCAATGTCTCTGGGTATGGAAAAATCTGCAATTCCATACAACCATCTCTTGAAATTTTAGCCTCGTTTTTAAAAGCTAAAATACATATTGATCTACCTGTTCTAGCACTAATATTCATCTTACAGCAATTCCAATTGTACCTACCCCCCCCTAAATTGGACCCAACGATCGCATTGCAGACAACCATTTGTTGCTAGGACAAGCGGTTACCTAGCAACTGTCAACGAGTCCGTAAATGATGAATGAGGATGAATACAGACGAATCAGGAATCCAGTTTGATATCCACTTTATTCATTGAAGTCCATGAGGTATAGATGGTGATACAGTATAAGGTGCCCAACAGTGTCCAAGCCTAGCCCTTGAGCCAAGGGCTCTTGTCTCACGTGAGTGTGTGAGGTATGAAGTATGAAAGTAGAAAAGATGAGTGAGCCGCTCCATCTACAGGTATTTATAGTAGGAGCTGCTCACCCAGCTCATCCTAAAAATAGTATCAGGTGAGCTAAATATAGTAACTGGGGAACTCCAGTGCAGGTATGCAGGTGGGTCCTAAACATAGCACTGGGGTTCACAGAGTTCAGTATGGTTCTAAATATAGCTGCCGGGAATTCCCGGTATGCTGTGAGCTGCTCATGATCAATGGGCATGTCCTCCAGCAGGAGGAGTTGGTCTAAACATGGCTGCTAGGAATTTCCAGCATGCAGCGAGCTGCTCGTGATTGACGGCGTATCCTCCAGTGGGAGGAGGCGGGGTCACTGAGTGCAGCCGACACCGCCAGCCTTTGGTCTATGGGTATGGCTTGGTTTGTGGGTAGTCTCGGACACTGGGTTACATGGTAGAGTCAAAGGTGAAAAATAAATATGATAAGTACAATACTTATAACGGTCTACTGACACAATAACCAATTTTAGCTAGCAAGGGACCCTTTCAGAGACAAAGAAAGACCTTTCCCAGGAATGAATTACAGAATGGGGATCATGGATATTGTTTCTCATTTTGGTATTGAGAAGGTCTATGCCATTGTAAAAAGGCAATATTGTACCAAAATACAGTGTGCTGATCAGAGAGTGTAGAAAAAAATGATATAGCAAGTATGATGAAAATATGCAACCTTAGTATTATGTCTTCTATTGTAAAAATATTCTTTACTGGATAATTGTAGTGTGTCTTATATCCTCAAAAGCATCTGAGGCTTTCACTTTACTCCTAGAATAGCTGATTGCCTAGCAACAACAAATTTACTTAGCAACCTATATTGAGAAGTATATTTATAAAAAGACATTTGGATTTGATGAGAATTAAGCATCCATGGACTCAATGTATTTAAAAACAATTATACTTCAAAATACCCCTAGTGATCACATGGGCTATTGGTAAAGATGTCTATTGCTGGGCTATAGACATCATGAGTGTATTGCTTGTAAACCAACCACATTCCAAGGATCATGTGATAACCAAGTACATGTGTATATGTAGATCTAATGAGTGTGGTACTCCCATTTATAAGCTGGACCCTAAGTTAAAGTACCGTAAACTCCCGCGTATAAGACGCGTCCTCTAGGCCAAACAAATGCCTGGGGGGTCTTATAGGATATTTTCAAGTTTGGGGTGCGTCTTATACGAGGGGTAATTTTACTATAGAAATGTACTGAATTTACAAAATTGAGCCTCAAAATGTGCGTCTTATACGCGAAAATGCATTTGCTAAGTTTGGGGTGCGTCTTATACGCGCAGTGCGTCTTCTACGCGGGAGTTTACGGTAATATACTTTGAGCTGCAGCCAGAGCCTGAAATGGCCTATAAGCCACACCTTAATATTTCAATTGGGTGCAAACACAACCTGCCATACCTTATCATGCCATTCCTGTCAAGGAGTGCTTCCAACATTAATATATCAAGTCAAGTCGCTATCAAGAGCTATATTTACCATAGATCCAATCAACCACAAGGCATATACCTGTCTATACAAAGTCATATCAAATATACAGACTGATTCGAATTACCTACTGATAATGATCAAAGCTCTCCCACCAAAATGGTAAGGCTAAAATTAAATATTGCCCCTTTATGATGTTACATGCCATCATACATAACACACATATAACCATCTTGAACTCTCTCATTTTAAAGCATACAAAGAATACCCTGGGGAAACTGAGGCTTGGTAAATACCTTGCCTCTAATATGTATCTACCTATCAATTAATCCTTTTAAGTGAAATTTGCAAACATTATTAGAACATTAAAATGTGGGTGTGTGTAGATGGTGTTAAAATTACCTACTTATGGTCACTCAATGCCTTCATATGTCACGATTCTCCAATAAAATGCTGGTCAGTCCTTTAGCAAATGCTGCATCACTGTATCATGACAACCATTCAAAATGTCTCAGTACCAACTGAGAAGGTGGAGCCCAACAATGAATATTCAAATGCTAAAGCATATTATGAATGTACATGTGACAATGCCCTGAAATATGAAGGCTACAGTAGTTCTATTACTTCACTAGCACCACATGTATACTGACCCCTGAACATATCATGATAGAATGTTAATTGTTATATGATGTTTTCCATCATCTAGATGATGATCACTGGTGACAAACAGATGTACCTATGTCTTTTTAAGAACATATCTATGTCCTAAAATAATGTTCTAGCTAATATGTAGTAACATGACCTTCCAGCTAGGCACTTTCTGTTTGTTGGATCATATGGCTGGTACTTGTGGCCTTATGCAGAGTCCTACCAGTAAGGTTCCGTAGAGGTCAACTTCTGCCAACAGAAGTGATCTTATAAAGCAGCCAATGGGATCACCATTGACAAAATGATGATAGCAATTGCAAAATCCATGCGATCACAGTTATCTGATGCTGCTAGATTAAGCTACAGTTTTCTTTGTAGAACTTCTACAGAAGATTTGTGACAGAATAATCATCGAACATTTTAAGCAGATATAGTTCAATTATATTTAATTCTGATCAAAATCTATATAATATTATAAATAACATAATTTCTTTTAAAGATTGATAGGTTCCATAATGAATCTGAGTAGAGCAGCTGTCAGTTGGTGAGCCAGTTGCTAAGCAAAAGCTAGCAAGGTTTAAGCAATTGCCAACTCTTTGAGTATTGGACAACTATCTGACACATCTCCTATTACTCCAGGGATATTTCTAACAAGATCTACTCAGTTCTGAATAAATTGAGTCCAATGATAGTTACCTCTCTTCACAATAATACATATATGTCTCAGAGATGTCAGTTGGGTATGGGCTCAACCTCTGAAATCTTGGGCATTACCAAAGCACCCATTCCCCCCAATGTATTATGCTAAAAAGCACCCATCTTGTCTTCATTTCAACCTGTTCCCCTCACTCAAAACCATTAAAACCATCTATAGAATGGATGGTCATAGAAAGACAATAAAAAAAGCAGTATCAGAATTTCAGCCAATCAGCAGCCAGCTTAGATTCATGTCCTCTGAAATGAGATTTCAGAGATCCTGTGATCTCTGAAAGTTGGTTTGTCTAGAAAAGGCTAGAGGGCAGCACAAGGCATGCTTAATTCCACCTGCTGAAGCCTATGCTCAGCCTTATGCCCCCTAGAAGTAGAGAGGAAATGTTGTAAGGGTATCAATGATTATCTAATTGTCTCTATCCAAATTATAACCTTAAGTTGGAAGAAGCCTCTGAGATGTCTGATTTTAGGAAAGTTTGAACATCTGAGAATAGACGGACCTCTGAAGGTCTGACATCTCTGATGTCTATAAACAAGCTCCTCTGTATAAGTTGCTATGTAAATTTGTTGCCAAGGAACCACTGCCCTACAAGTATAGTAAAACCTCAGATGTTTTCTCATTTCACCATTTTCAGGATATAAGACATACTATAATTGTCCAGTAAAGAATATTTTGCCAATAGAGGATAATGCTGAAGTCGCATGTTTTCATCATACTTGCTATATTTTTTTTCTTTCTACATTGTCTGATCAGCACACTGTATTTTGGTACAATGTTGCCTCTTTTACAATGGCATAGACCTTCTCAATACCAAAATGAGAAACAATATCCATGATCTCCATTCTGCAATTCATTCCTGGGAAAGGTCTTTCTTTGTCTCTGAAAGGGTCCCTTGTTAGCTAAAATTGGCTGTTGGTGGGTAACCGCTTGTCCTAGCAACAAATGATTGACTACAATGCGATCATTGGGTCCAATTTAGGGGGGGTAGGTACCATTGGAATTGTTGTAAGATGAATATTAGTGCAAGAACAGGTAGATCAATATGTATTTTAGCTCTTAAAAACGAGGCTAAAATTTCAAGAGATGGTTGTATGGGATTGCAGATTTCTCAGTGACTGCACAAGCGTTCACTGGTCAAACATCCCTTTTCCATACCCTGAGACATTGGACAAAAAAAAAACAACAAGTTATAGCTTTCAGTAATCTTACAAATTAAACTCCTAAAATATGGCTCTTTTGAAGGACTTGCTGCTCTACTATTTATGATACTTGTCACTCGGTGAAATACTGTTACACTCTAATGGCCTCTAAGCTATACTCTGCACCATAGAGCATAAGGAAGCCTGCAGCAATGGGCAGCATTTATAGACAACCATGGACAGGAGATGGCCTGTAAGCTATACTCTGCACTATAGAGTATAAGGAAGCCTGCAGCAATGGGCAGCATTTATAGACAACCATGGACAGGAGATGGCCTGTAAGCTATACTCTGCACCATAGAGTATTTATAAGGAAGCCTGCAGCAATGGGCAGCATTTATAGACAACCATGGACAGGAGATGGCCTGTAAGCTATACTCTGCACTATAGAGTATAAGGAAGCCTGCAGCAATGGGCAGCATTTATAGACAACCATGGACAGGAGATGGGCTGTAAGCTATACTCTGCACCATAGAGTATTTATAAGGAAGCCTGCAGCAATGGGCAGCATTTATAGACAACCATGGACAGGAGATGGGCAGACTGAGAGACGGACAGGGACAGACAAATACAGAGAGACAGACAGGCAGACAAGGACAGAGACAGACAGAGGGACAGGGAGAGAAACAGACAGGGACGAGACAGACAGGGACTAAAACGAACAGGGACAGAGACAGACAGGGACGAGAGAGACAGGTATATATATATATATATATATATATATATATATATATATATATATATATACATACATACATACATATATATATATATATATATATATATATATATATATATATATATATAGAGAGAGAGAGAGAGAGAGAGAGAGAGAGAGAGAGAGAGAGAGAGAGAAGGGGAGAAGACACTAGATAGCTTGGCTATACTAGAACAGATAGTGCAGTGATAGCTAGTCAGTAGTCAGGGGTGTAGAGGAGGGGGGAGTGTAGTGATAGCAGTCAGCAGGAGGGGTACACGTAGAGGGGATTGTAGCAACACGGTTACATCATTGTAGATCTATCAAGTTGTAATACAGAGTAACTAGTATTGGGACGAGCAGCCAGCATGAACCCTGCACCCCATATAGATAGCCCTGCATGGGGCCAAACCCTACTACATGTACAGCCCCTACCCCAGCCATATACAAACTATAAACATCATATACCTGCTCTATATCCAGACCTAGTCACTGACACCACATTGTTACATTGTACCTTATGTAGTCCTGCATGGGGCCAAACCCTGCTTCACCCCCCCCCCCCGCCACGGATAACGATGCACACTTTTAATTTAATTCTATACACACAATAGAATAACTCGCCAGCACTGCCTGATGACAAAAGAACAGGGACGTTAAAACAAAGTGGTATCATATTTCAATAAGTACACACCTACCTTAATAGTCACACAGGGGGCTGTTGTGTGTTGTGTTAATGTTGCATCGCTCAAGTGTAGTAGCGCATCATATCTGTAAAACAAACGGCATTTTGTCACTAACATCTCGTCTCCTATAGTACAAAGATATCATGTAAGATGTATGTAACATGATAAAGCAAGGAGCCATGTTTGCCAATAACAATAACAACAAACCCATTCATACCTGGTCTACAAGGTGGCTCATGGTGTCAACCTAACTCAAGACTTAATTTATGACAACACATGGCTTTCATACACCTTTCCCATAGGTCAACACCACAGATATATCCAGTCCTGGATCTGCTACTACCAGACCCAGTGACCCCCTCAGTGATACACTCCTGCCACTCTTAACTCTGAACGCTGCCCTACCAGGGTTACACCCAGAGGGTGGTTTGATTGATTGATTTGTGTTTTACAGCACTCTAGCGGCACCAAGTGGCTATCCCGTGCTTCACAGGTTGATAATTTAACAGAGGAATGTGTCAGTGCCCGCGCATATGTGCACCACACACATCCTGAGGGGATAGGAAAGAGGAGATATAGACCCTTTTAAGTGGGCTAGGGAAGCCCGGGTATGTGTAAGAAGGGGTGTAAAACAAACGGCATTTTGTCACTAACATCTCGTCTCCTATAGTACAAAGATATCATGTAAGATGTATGTAACATGATAAAGCAAGGAGCCATGTTTGCCAATAACAACAAGGGGTCAATGGTTAGGAGATTATGTTAAGGATTCAATTGAAAATTTAGGATCTAAGATCTATGATCAAGAGGCCCGTGTTAAGGATGCAATTGAGAGGATTGAATTTAGGATCTGTCATCTATGATCAAGATATTAGGATTTCATATTTAAATTTGACGATCAATTCTGAGTTTAATATCAATTCTAAAAGCAGTTAAATTGCAGTGCGTTTCCCGGATTAGAAATTTATCCCATATTTTCGGCAAAGTAAACACAGCAAAGCTGTAATGCCGTGCATATTCATATCATGTTCTAAGAAGTATAGAATTGATTTACAACATTTTTAATATGATCTTAGATCAAAATTTTCAGAACAAATATTATTTTAATACGGAATATAAAAGCCCTTCATATGTTGTGTGTTTTGCAATTTATTAATCTATAACATACTTTCAGGAAAGTAAACACAGCAATGCTGTAATGCCGTGCATATTCCTATTATGATCCAAGGAAAAAAGATCATTATATATGAACTCTATGGCCTTTGGAATGGACCTATACTTAAATATATGCTCTGATTGTGGTGTTTCCTCGCTCTCCATGTAAAATCCTGTCCCATTGCTATAGTATGGAGTAAACCTATGCCTGGATTAAAATATGCAAATAAGGAATGTGTGTGAGGGTTGGGAGTAGTGTGGTGGTGGTATTGGTGGTGGTGGTGTCACAATGGTCACTAACATCCATCTGATAACTTTTGAAGATCAAAATTGACCACATATGACCTGGATCCCTGTGATTCCTGAAACCAAGATGGCCGACACACAAGGAAAACAAAAGAATTAGGTAGTTGAGGTGTCCCAATGGTCACTAACATCTATCTGATAACTTTTGAAGATCAAAATTGACCACATATGACCTGGATCCCTGTGATTCCTGAAACCAAGATGGCCGACACACAAGGAAAACAAAAGAATTAGGTAGTTGAGGTGTCCCAATGGTCACTAACATCCATCTGATAACTTTTGAAGATCAAAATTGACCACATATGACCTGGATCCCTGTGTTTCCTAAAACCAAGATGGCCGACACACATGGAAAACAATAAAATTGGGTAGTTGAGGTGTCCAAATGGTCACTAACATCCATCTGATATCTTTTGAAGATCAAAATTGACCATATATGACCTGGACCCCTGTGTTTCTGAAAACCAAGATGGACGACACATATGGAAAACAATAGAATTAGGTAGTTGAGGTATCCCAATGACTACTAACATCCACCTCATAACTTTGAAAGATCAAATTTGACCATATTTGAGCTGGATCCCTGTGTTTTCTAAAACCAAGATGGCCGACACATATGAAAAACAATAGAATTAGGTAGTTGAGGTCTTTCAATGGTCACTAACATCCATCTCATAACTTTTGAAGATCAAAATTGACCACATATGACCTGGATCCCTGTGATCCTGAAACCAAGATGGCCGACACACAAGGAAAACAAAAGAATTAGGTAGTTGAGGTCTTCCAATGGTCACTAACATCCATCTGATAACTTTTGAAGATCGAAGTTGACCACATATGACCTGGATCCCTGTGTTTCCTAAAACCAAGATGGCAGACACACAAGGAAAACAATAGAATTAGGTAGTTGAGGTGTCCCAATGGCCACTAACATCCATCTGATATCTTTTGAAGATCAAAATTGACCACATATGACCTAGATCCCTGTGTTTCCTAAAACCAAGATGGCCGACACACATGGAAAACAATAAAATTGGGTAGTTGAGGTTTCCCAATGGTCACTAACATCCATCTGATAATTTTTGAAGATCAAAGTTGACCATATATGGCCTGGTTCCCTGTGTTTCCTAAAACAAAGATGGCCGACACACATGGAAAACAACAAAATTGGGTAGTTGAGGTCTCCCAATGGTCAGTAACATCCATCTGATAACTTTTGAAGATCAAAATTGACCACATATGACCTGGATCCCTGTGTTTCCTAAAACAAAGATGGCCGACACACATGGAAAACAATAAAATTGGGTAGTTGAGGTGTCCCAATGGTCACTAACATCCATCTATAACTTTTTTTTTTAAGATCAAAATTGACCATGTATGACCTGGTTCCCTGTGTTTCCTAAAACAAAGATGGCCGACACACATGGAAAACAACAAAATTGGGTAGTTGAGGTCTCCCAATGGTCAGTAACATCCATCTGATAACTTTTGAAGATCAAAATTGACCACATATGACCTGGATCCCTGTGTTTCCTAAAACAAAGATGGCCGACACACATGGAAAACAATAAAATTGGGTAGTTGAGGTGTCCCAATGGTCACTAACATCCATCTATAACTTTTTTTTTTAAGATCAAAATTGACCATGTATGACCTGGTTCCCTGTGTTTCCTAAAACAAAGATGGCCGACACACATGGAAAACAACAAAATTGGGTAGTTGAGGTCTCCCAATGGTCAGTAACATCCATCTGATAACTTTTGAAGATCAAAATTGACCACATATGACCTGGATCCCTGTGTTTCCTAAAACAAAGATGGCCGACACACATGGAAAACAATAAAATTGGGTAGTTGAGGTGTCCCAATGGTCACTAACATCCATCTATAACTTTTTTTTTAAGATCAAAATTGACCATGTATGACCTGGATCCCTGTGTTTCCTAAAACAAAGATGGCCGACACACATGGAAAACAACAAAATTGGGTAGTTGAGGTGTCCCAATGGTCACTAACATCCATCTATAACTTTTGAAGATCAAAATTGACCACATATAACCTGGAGCCCTGTGTTTCCGAAAACCAAGATGGCCGATACACATGGAAAACAATAAAATTAGGTACTTGAGGTGTCCCAATGGTCACTAACATCCATCTGATAACTTTTGAAGATCGAAGTTGACCATATATGGCCTGGATCCCTGTGTTTCCTAAAACAAAGATGGCCGACATATATGGAGAACAATAAAATTAGCTAGTTGAGGTGTCCCAATGGTCACTAACATCCATCTGATAACTTTTGAAGATTAAAATTGACAATATATGAGCTGGATCCCTGTGTTTCCTAAAACAAAGATGGCCGACACACATGGAAAACAACTAGGAGGCGTGTATTTGATGGATTAAGGAAATCAGTTAAGCATGGCATAGCCGTGGTGATTTATTTTGTCATGGTTAATTATAATGCTTAAAGTGTGCATCAATGTAGCAGGTCACCCATAAAGGGTTAATTGTGCATCAATGCATCATGCCATCCATAAAGGGTTAAGTGTGCACCAATGCATCATGCCATCCCTAAAGGGTTAAGTGTAAATCAATGTATCATGCCACCCATGAAGGGTTAAATGTGCATCAATGCATCATGCAATCTATAAAGGGTTAAGTGTGCATCAATGCATTATGCCATCCCTCAAGGGTTAAGTGTGCATCAATGCATCATGCCATCTATAAAGGGTTAAGTGTGCATCAATACATCCCTAAAGGGTTAAGTGTGCATCAATGCATCATGCTATTCATGAAGGGTTAAGTGTGCATCAATGCATCATGCCATCTATAAAGGGTTAAGTGTGCATCAATGCATCATGCTATCCCTAACGGGGTTAAGTGTGCATCAATACATCATGCTATCCATAAAGGTCTAAGTGTGCACCAATGCATCATGATATCCATAAAGGGTTAAGTGTGCATCAATGCATCATGCAATCTACAAAGGGTTAAGTGTGCATCAATACATCCATAAAGGGTTAAGAGTGCATCGATGCATCATGCAATCTACAAAGGGTTAAGTGTGCATCAATACATCTATAAAGGGTTAAGTGTGCATCAATGCATCATGCCATTCATAAAGGGTTAAGTGTGTATCAATGCATCATGCCATCTATAAAGGGTTAAGTGTGAATCAATGCATCATGCTATCCATAAAGGTCTAAGTGTGCACCAATGCATCATGCCATCCATAAAGGTTTAATTGTGCATCAATGCATCATGCTATCCCTAAAGGTTAAGTGTGCATCAATGCATCATGCCATCTATAAAGGGTTAAGTGTGCATCAATTTATCATGCTATCCCTAAAGGGTTAAGTGTGCATCAATGCATCATGCCATCTATAAAGGGTTAAGTGTGCATCAATACATCCCTAAGGGGTTAAGTGTGCATCAATACATCATGCTATCCATAAAGGTCTAAGTGTGCATCAATGCATCATGCCATCCATAAAGGTTTAAATGTGCATCAATTTATCATGCCACTTAAAACTCCTAAAAAAGTGCATTATTATGTGTACATGTATATATGTGTACATGTATACATAAATACACATGTAGGTGGCCTTTAGTGGGTTAATAGTCAGTGGTGCTGAGAAACGCACCACCAGCAGAAGAGAACCACATGGTGCTGGGGGAGGTGGTGCCAGGCAGGTATGGGGCCACCCCAGGAGCACAGCCAGCACCACCATTCAGAGGTGGGTGGGGGGGGGGGGCTCTATATACTATATACCATGGCTCTGCCTGGTGTCCAGGGCTACCACCACTGTCCCCAGGGTCTACAATAACAGGTCCACCAACACCACCACTGCCACCACTTCTATGCTTGACTGATTTGCAGATTTTAATCCAGGTATAGGCATACTCAATACTGTACCTATGAGAGGATTATACATGGAGAGCGAGGAAGCACCACTATGAGAGCTTGTATTTAAGAATGGGTCCCCTCCTATAGCCGTTCATTCTTAAGAATGAACGGCAATAACAACAAACCCATTCATACCTGGTCTACAAGGTGGCTCATGGTGTCAACCTAACTCAAGACTTAATTTATGACAACACATGGCTTTCATACACCTTTCCCATAGGTCAACACCACAGATATATCCAGTCCTGGATCTGCTACTACCAGACCCAGTGACCCCCTCAGTGATACACTCCTGCCACTCTTAACTCTGAACGCTGCCCTACCAGGGTTACACCCAGAGGGTGGTTTGATTGATTGATTTGTGTTTTACAGCACTCTAGCGGCACCAAGTGGCTATCCCGTGCTTCACAGGTTGATAATTTAACAGAGGAATGTGTCAGTGCCCGCGCATATGTGCACCACACACATCCTGAGGGGATAGGAAAGAGGAGATATAGACCCTTTTAAGTGGGCTAGGGAAGCCCGGGTATGTGTAAGAAGGGGTGAAAGGGTTGTCTTTCTCATGTAGAAGGAAACAAGATAAATGTTAATGATCTATAAAACAGAGAGGGGAAAGTAATGAATGAGATGGACCTCCTAAGTCCTGTTGAAGGTTTGTCCTGCTTTTGGTACTCTTTGGACCAGGCTGATCAGTACATAAGCCGGGGCGGAATTTGTTGACCCTCCAAGCCCCATTTGGAGGGACAACCCAGAGGGTGGGTTTAACATGAAGCACCATGCTGTCCTACCAGGGTTACACCCAGAGGGTGGGTTTAACATGAAGCACCATGCTGTCCTACCAGGGTTACACCCAGAGGGTGGGTTTAACATAAAGCACCATGCTGTCCTACCAGGGTTATACCCAGAGGGTGGGTTTGACATGAAGCACCATGCTGTCCTACCAGGGTTACACCCAGAGGGTGGGTTTGACATAAAGCACCATGCTGTCCTACCAGGGTTACACCCAGAGGGTGGGTTTAACATGAAGCACCATGCTGTCCTACCAGGGTTACACCCAGAGGGTGGGTTTAACATGAAGCACCATGCTGTCCTACCAGGGTTACACCCAGAGGGTGGGTTTAACATGAAGCACCATGCTGTCCTACCAGGGTTACACCCAGAGGGTGGGTTTAGGATAAAGCACCATGCTGTCCTACCAGGGTTACACCCAGAGGGTGGTTTAGGATAAAGCACCATGCTGTCCTACCAGGGTTACACCCAGAGGGTGGTTTAACATGAAGCACCATGCTGTCCTACCAGGGTTACACCCAGAGGGTGGGTTTAACATGAAGCACCATGCTGCCCTACCAGGGTTACACCCAGAGGGTGGTTTAGGATAAAGCACCATGCTGTCCTACCAGGGTTACACCCAGAGGGTGGGTTTAACATGAAGCACCATGCTGTCCTACCAGGGTTACACCCAGAGGGTGGTTTAACATCAAGCATCATGCTGTCCTACCAGGGTTACACCCAGAGGGTGGTTTAACATGAAGCACCATGCTGTCCTACCAGGGTTATACCCAGAGGGTGGGTTTAACATAAAGCATCATGCTGTCCTACCAGGGTTACACCCAGAGGGTGGGTTTAACATGAAGCACCATGCTGTCCTACCAGGGTTACACCCAGAGGGTGGGTTTAACATAAAGCACCATGCTGTCCTACCAGGGTTACACCCAGAGGGTGGGTTTAACATGAAGCACCATGCTGTCCTACCAGGGTTACACCCAGAGGGTGGTTTAACATGAAGCATCATGCTGTCCTACCAGGGTTACACCCAGAGGGTGGTTTAACATGAAGCACCATGCTGTCCTACCTGGGTTATACCCAGAGGGTGGGTTTAACATAAAGCACCATGCTGTCCTACCAGGGTTACACCCAGAGGGTGGGTTTAACATGAAGCACCATGCTGTCCTACCAGGGTTACACCCAGAGGGTGGGTTTAACATGAAGCACCATGCTGCCCTACAAGGGTTACACCCAGAGGGTGGGTTTAACATAAAGCACCATGCTGTCCTACCAGGGTTACACCCAGAGGGTGGTTTAACATGAAGCACCATGCTGTCCTACCAGGGTTACACCCAGAGGGTGGGTTTAACATAAAGCACCATGCTGTCCTACCAGGGTTACACCCAGAGGGTGGGTTTAACATGAAGCACCATGCTGTCCTACCAGGGTTACACCCAGAGGGTGGGTTTAACATGAAGCACCATGATGTCCTACCAGGGTTATACCCAGAGGGTGGTTAGGATAAAGCACCATGCTGTCCTACCAGGGTTACACCCAGAGGGTGGGTTTAGGATAAAGCACCATGCTGTCCTACCTGGGTTATACCCAGAGGGTGGGTTTAACATAAAGCACCATGCTGTCCTACCAGGGTTACACCCAGAGGGTGGTTTAACATGAAGCACCATGCTGTCCTACCAGGGTTACACCCAGAGGGTGGGTTTAACATGAAGCACCATGATGTCCTACCAGGGTTATACCCAGAGGGTGGTTAGGATAAAGCACCATGCTGTCCTACCAGGGTTATACCCAGAGGGTGGGTTTAGGATAAAGCACCATGCTGCCCTACCAGGGTTACACCCAGAGGGTGGGTTTAACATGAAGCACCATGATGTCCTACCAGGGTTATACCCAGAGGGTGGGTTTAACATGAAGCACCATGCTGTCCTACTAGGGTTACACCCAGAGGGTGGGTTTAACATGAAGCACCATGCTGTCCTAGCATGGTTATACCCAGAGGGTGGTTTAACATAAAGCACCATGCTGTCCTACCAGGGTTACACCCAGAGGGTGGGTTTAGGATAAAGCACCATGCTGTCCTACCAGGGTTACACCCAGAGGGTGGGTTTAGGATAAAGCACCATGCTGTCCTACCAGGGTTACACCCAGAGGATGGGTTTAACATAGAGCACCATGCTGTCCTACCAGGCTTACACCCAGAGGGTGGGTTTAACATAAAGCACCATGCTGTCCTACCAGGGTTATACCCAGAGGGTGGGTTTAACATGGAGCACCATGCTGTCCTACCAGGGTTATACCCAGAGGGTGGGTTTAGGATAAAGCACCATGCTGTCCTACCAGGGTTACACCCAGAGGGTGGGTTTAACATGAAGCACCATGCTGTCCTACCAGGGTTATACCCAGAGGGTGGGTTTAGGATAAAGCACCATGCTGTCCTACCAGGGTTACACCCAGAGGGTGGGTTTAGGATAAAGCACCATGCTGCCCTACCAGGGTTACACCCAGAGGGTGGGTTTAACATAAAGCACCATGCTGTCCTACCAGGGTTACACCCATAGGGTGGTTTAACATGAAGCACCATGCTGTCCTACCAGGGTTACACCCAGAGGGTGGGTTTAACATGAAGCACCATGCTGCCCTACCAGGGTTATAGCGCTAGTACATCTATGGTTATATTATATATACCCTGAGGGTGGTTTTAACATAAAGCAGGATAAAACACATTTAGGCCCATATTTACCTCCATCCCCTCCACATTAACCAAACAAGGTATTCACAACAAGGCTGACCTTGTGACCTAGCGGCTGACCTGGTGACCTAGCGGTTATCTTGGCAGCTGGCTGGTGCCTGGTGTGTGGTGCGTGGGTGCCAAGGTACCAGTGTAACAATAGGTCACCATAGTAACACCAGGAGGGTGCCAAGTCGTCCTACATATTAAGGTATAGTATACAGGTGTAACCTGTCTGTGACATCCAGGCCACAGGTTCAGGTAATATCCCGTCACTACAACTCACTTGTCCCCTCACCCCATATCCTTGGACTGATATTTCCTCATGAATTGTGCACCCATAGGTGTAAAATTCATCAGAAAATATGTGTCATTTATCCTTAAGGCGTATGGCGCATGGCACAGTCCTGGCAATATCCCTGAGCACTAAAGACAATTATCTCATAAGCACCGACTACAGAGGTATTGAAAATAATAAGTGCAGAGGAGGTGCTTAAATAGGCCAACACATTGTTTGCATAAAATTCACAGATTTACAGAATTTAAGAGGAAATATGTAAAATAGTTCAACATTTTAATTGTATCAAACTTCTCTTCTTCCTAATCTGGCTTATATGCAAGAATTTACAGCACGGTAGTTTCAGAGTTCTTAGTTTGAGTGACAAACCCAGAAAAGCAACAAGCAGCACCCACCCCCTCCCTCCATCCATGGCCCTGCAAAGCTGGTCGATCTATGTCGTGGCCGGGATGTGTGTGTGTGTGTGTGTGTGTGTGCGCGCCAGACGAGCAGTGATCAATATTTCAGGTTTGGTATTTACTGTTGTAGACAGGTTAACTCAACTATTTACCGCCTGATGTAACACTGTACCCTCACCAACACACTGATATAGACACACATTGATATAGTCACAACCTACGCCTACATGATAAGACACTATAGCACTGCCTGCCCTCATGGGGTAACACAAACATAGCAACTCAATGAAATCAACCTGGACACAACACAAAAAGTCACCATTTCTTGTCGCATGGGTCTATAGTACGTCAGCAGTGCTTAAAGTGTGGTACAGTGACTAAGGTGCCACCTAAAGTGAGATTCTTATGTTACAAAAATCTTTATTACCAAGAATGTTTACAGAGTCGCCCTTCTGGAGATTTCCCTGCATCACATGGCTGGGGTTTTATTGAGTGTATGACCTAAACCCTCCACAACACTCATCAATGAATATTCATGATGCAAATATAGCAGCCTAATGAGCTTCCACCATCTATGAGACACCCCCCCCCCACTATGAAACCTGTGTGTAACCAGGATTGAGCATGACCTAATGATGTAACACTATTACTGCTTGTACTGTGTGTCATCAATGACCATCATTCACACATCTAACTCTGCTACCGTAATCTCTCGCGTATAAGACGCGTCTTCTATGCCAAACAAAAGCCTGGGGCATCTTATAGCATTCTCCCAAGAAGGGGGTGTGTCTTATACGGGGGGTATTTTTACTATAGAACAGTACTGAATTTACAAAAATCTCCCCTTAGAGGTGCGTCCTCTACGCGAACCAGCCTACCATGAGTTGGGGGAGCGTCTTCTACGTGCACCGCGTCTTCTACGCGTGATATTACGGTAACAGTCATATGTAGGGACTACCACACTGGTCTACCCCATGTATCATCACCATTGTCTCTGCTGCCTCCCTGTCTCTCCTCCCTCCTCCCCTGTATCTCCCCCTCCCTGTCTCTGCTCCCTCCCTGTCTCTCCTCCCTCCCCGGTATCTCCCCCTCCCTGTCTCTCCTCCCTCCCCGGTATCTCCCCCTCCCTGTCTCTCCTCCCTCCCCGGTATCTCCCCCTCCCTGTCTCTCCTCCCTCCCCTGTATCTCCCCCTCCCTGTCTCTCCTCCCTCCCCTGTATCTCCCCCTCCCTGTCTCTCCTCCCTCCCCGGTATCTCCCCCTCCCTGTCTCTCCTCCCTCCCCTGTATCTCCCCCTCCCTGTCTCTCCTCCCTCCCCTGTATCTCCCCCTCCCTGTCTCTCCTCCCTCCCCGGTATCTCCCCCTCCCTGTCTCTCCTCCCTCCCTGTCTCTCCTCCCTCCCCTGTCTCTCCTCCCTCCCCGGTATCTCCCCCTCCCTGTCTCTCCTCCCTCCCCGGTATCTCCCCCTCCCTGTCTCTCCTCCCTCCCCTGTATCTCCCCCTTCCTGTCTCTCCTCCCTCCCCGGTATCTCCCCCTCCCTGTCTCTCCTCCCTCCCCGGTATCTCCCCCTCCCTGTCTCTGCTCCCTCCCTGTCTCTGCTCCCTCCTCCCCTGTATCTCCCCCTCCCTGTCTCTCCTCCCTCCCCGGTATCTCCCCCTCCCTGTCTCTGCTCCCTCCCCGGTATCTCCCCCTCCCTGTCTCTGCTCCCTCCCTGTCTCTGCTCCCTCCCTGTCTCTGCTCCCTCCTCCCCTGTATCTCCCCCTCCCTGTCTCTCCTCCCTCCCCGGTATCTCCCCCTCCCTGTCTCTGCTCCCTCCCCGGTATCTCCCCCTCCCTGTCTCTCCTCCCTCCCCGGTATCTCCCCCTCCCTGTCTCTGCTCCCTCCCTGTCTCTGCTCCCTCCCTGTCTCTGCTCCCTCCTCCCCTGTATCTCCCCCTCCCTGTCTCTCCTCCCTCCATGTCTCTCCTCCCTCCATGTCTCTCCTCCCTCCCCTGTCTCTCATCCCTCCATGTCTCTCCTCCCTCCCCTGTATCTGTCTCTCCTCCCTCCCCTGTATCTCCTCCCCCCTGTCTCTCCTCCCTCCACTGTCTCTCCTCCCTCCCCTGTCTCTCCTCCCTCCCTGTCTCTCCTCCCTCCCTGTCTCTGCTCCCTCCCTGTCTCTGCTCCCTCCTCCCCTGTATCTCCCCCTCCCTGTCTCTCCTCCCTCCATGTCTCTCCTCCCTCCATGTCTCTCCTCCCTCCCCATCTCTCCTCCCTCCCCTGTCTCTCCTCCCTCCCTCTCTCTCCTCCCTCCCCATCTCTCTTCCTCCCTGTCTCTCCTCCCTCCATGTCTCTCCTCCCTCCATGTCTCACCTCCCTCCCCTGTCCCTCTCCTACCCATCATGTGGTTTTGTGTCCAGTCTGTACTTTATAGCTGTAACCACCTTACCAGTGTTCTATTTTTAAACTGTGGAGGTATATGGGTGTAAACTGTAGTAACCATGGCGACTTGTGCTGATGTGGCCATCATCCACAACAACAGAGTGCATTATTAAATTATACAATTTACCGTTCACCTACCAACCACACCCACTTCACACACACACATGCAGCGGGTCAGTTAAAACAAAGCGTTTAGTTTAAGTGGCAGTTAATGGTGTGGGTTATATTTGCGGCTATGGGTATTGTCAAACGTACCTCCTCTCTCTATACTGAACCATACAGTGAGGAAAGATATGTTCCTGCTCTCAGTACTGGGTCATATCCTTCCTTAATTCATTATCACAATAAAGATTACATTATACATGTCTACAAAACCTCCCTCTCATTTCCTGCAGTCTGAGCTACCTTTATAATGGATATATCATCTACTATGTTTAACACTAAGTTTCCAATCAGATTTAGTATTCTTCATGCTGTAATGCCACTACTTCCACAACAAGACCTTACTGAGATAATTGTACTTGTAATTGCGGTGTTTCCTTTTCGTCACACTGAGGTTGTTGGTATTAGTGATGACTGTACTCTTCCCGCAGGACACCACCTACCCCGTCCGCATCAAGCCCACCAAGTCTATGGGCCTGGTTCTGTTGTAAGCATAAAAAAACCTCACTGCTGCCTTGGTTTGCAATATGGCTTATAACCCTAACTTAAGTATACAGCTTATAGGTGAGGTGCACCTTACAGTGATGCCGAAATGCCGGCGTAGAATCGTAATGGGCGACAAAGGAGCTTGGGACGCAGGCCAAAATGGCCTGACATGATCTCAGCTTTCCAATGGTGAAAGAATGTTTTAAATCCACCTATTAGAAACAAAGATAGGGAAATTTTTGTGAATTTGTTTTATATTAAAAAAACTTCCTATTTTTTGAGTTTATATGGGTACATATGGCCTGCGTGAGAGGAAAATGGCCTGCGTCGATGAAAAGTTTTCGGCAACAATGACCTTGTATAGTAGTGTAGGGGCCGGCATTGTTGTATATATATTAGTGCGGTTCATCCGAGAGACATGCTCGTGTAGTACTCATTCCTTCTATGCCAACCAGGTGTCGCTTCGCGATACCCGTTTGGTACAAGAGGGGGCAGCACCATGCCTCGCGTCCAGCTTCTACTAAGAAGCCGGACGATCCGCAGAAGGGGACTGGACCTGGTCCAGTCAAGACGTATACCAAGCACTGAAAGGACATGAATAAAAGGCCTACCCGAGCGGTAGGGGTGATCTGGGGCTTTGCCCAACCCGAATCTCTCGTGTTGTGTTGGTACCTTTAGTGATAAGCGAGCCAACGAGCCACCCAACATTTAAGTCGATACGAACCATTACAGTAGTAGTGTCTACACAAGAGTGAATACCATAGGGAAAGGCTACTTATAAAACTGTGTAAAGATCTACACTGTCAGTGTGCCAAGTGTCTGGGTAAAGAGACATGGTCCAGGGTGGTCAGTTTTTATATATATAGGGACTTGGGGCAAGTCAGTTTTTATAAACATAGGGACTTGGGGCAAGTCAGTTTTATATACATAGGGACTTGGGGCAAGTCAGTTTTTATATACATAGGGACTTGGGGCAAGTCAGTTTTTATATACATGAGGACTTGGGGCAAGTCAGTTTTTATATACATAGGGACTTGGGGCAAGTCAGTTTTTATAAACATAGGGACTTGGGGCAAGTCAGTTTTTATAAACATAGGGACTTGGGGCAAGTCAGTTTTATATACATAGGGACTTGGGGCAAGTTAGTTTTT
Source organism: Acholoe squamosa (assembly GCA_949317995.1). NCBI lineage: Eukaryota > Metazoa > Annelida > Polychaeta > Phyllodocida > Polynoidae > Acholoe > Acholoe squamosa. The sequence goes on along the minus strand of OX439044.1, from coordinate 79,699,166 downwards.
ATAAACATAGGGACTTGGGGCAAGTCAGTTTTTATATACATAGGGACTTGGCCTTGGGGTAAGTCAGTTTTTATATACATAGGGACTTGGCCTTGGGGCAAGTCAGTTTTTATATACATAGGGACTTGGGGCAAGTCAGGTTTATATACATAGGGACTTGGGGCAAGTCAGTTTTTTATAAACATAGGGACTTGGGGCAAGTCAGTTTTTATATACATAGGGACTTGGGGCTAGTCAGTTTTTATATACATAGGGACTTGGGGCAAGTCAGTTTTTATATACATAGGGACTTGGGGAAAGTCAGTTTTATATACATAGGGACTTGGGGCAAGTCAGTTTTTTATAAACATAGGGACTTGGGGCAAGTCAGTTTTTATATACATAGGGACTTGGGGCAAGTCAGTTTTTATATACATAGGGACTTGGGGCAAGTCAGTTTTTATATGCATAGGACTTGGAGCAAGTCTGAGCTGGTTAGTTTTTATATACATAGGGTCATTGGGCAAGTCTAGGGTTGCAAGTTTCAATAGAATGAACCACTGGAAAAGTAGCTGGTGGTCCGAGGCAGCTCGGACGCATGTAAGACAGTCGGAGCTGGTCCCGCTGGTACCTTAGGTACACAGACTAACTCACACAGTACACACCTGACTCACCCTGTGACATGAACAGAGCATGATACGTCAGGCTTGGGGATCTCAGGTTCTTAGTACCTAACCTAAAAATTTCATTGTTTGCAGGGGGTGGGGTAGGGGGGAATGGTGTTGATGTAGAAAAATTTTAAGACCGCTATAGGCTGTAACTGTGGCTTTGAAATTGGCAGTTTAGTACTCTGCTATACTGTCAAATACTCTCATATAAGCCTGAGCTTAGGATTATCCTATAAGCTGGAATGCAATAGAGACAAAAAAGTTAAAATCTCTAACGTGTTTGTGAACCGTAGGCCAATTAGGCCACACCAAAAAAATAAGTTGGTCTACGGAACTTTGTTTTGAAAAAATGGTGCGAGCGCGCAAATTTTTTTTTTAAAGAATTTTTTGGCGTCCAATCGATTCCTTGCTGGAAAAGTGAGGCGAGCGAAAAGATTTTATTTTAAAATTTTTTTTCAAAACATCACAAAGAGAAAACTTGTAGAAAGTGAAGCGAGCGAAATCCGTAGACGAGATTTTTTTCAAAGAAAAAAAAATTTGTATTTCCAAAAATATGGAGAGGGACCAACTTATTTTTTTGGTGTGGCCTTAGCTTGTGGTTGATAGAATAGACCAGAAGGCCGGTTAAGAGCAGTTAACATGGTTTAAGTACGGAGAGGAAGTTGTTGAGCAGACTAAGGGAAGACAGCGACATTAAAGACGCTGCTAAATGTCATCCCCTGACACTGCACAGGTACATGACTAAATGGCTGATCCCACCGCGACACTAATACCTCTATTAAGCCTTAAGGAGACACAATGATACAATGCTGTTTTCTTACAACCATATGCTAATAACAAGTGTTTAGGCCTCTTGTCCATTCTGCCTGCCACTATGTACAATCTGCCACCCACTCTGTCATGTACAATCTGCCACCCACTGTCATGTACAACCTGCCACCCACTGTCATGTACAACCTGCCACTCACTGTCATGTACAATCTGCCACCCACTCTGCCATGGACAACCTGCCACCCACTCTGTCATGTACAATCTGCCACCCACTCTGTCATGTACAATCTGCCACCCACTGTCATGTACAACCTGCCACCCACTGTCATGTACAATCTTCCACCCACTCTGCCATGGACAACCTGCCACCCACTCTGCCACATACAACCTGCCACCCACTCTTTCATGTACAATCTGCCACCCACTGTCATGTACAATATGCCACCCACTGTCATGTACAACCTGCAACCCACTGTCATGTACAATCTGCCACCCACTGTCATGTACAATCTGCTACCCACTTCCATGTACAATCTGCCACCCACTCTGCCATGTACAATCTGCCACCCACTCTGTCATGTACAATCTGCCACCCACTGTCATGTACAACCTGCCACCCACTGTCATGTACAATCTTCCACCCACTCTGCCATGGACAACCTGCCACCCACTCTGCCACATACAACCTGCCACCCACTCTTTCATGTACAATCTGCCACCCACTGTCATGTACAATCTGCTACCCACTTCCATGTACAATCTGCCACCCACTCTGCCATGTACAATCTGCCACCCACTCTGCCATGTACAACCTGCCACCCACTGCCATGTACCATATGCCACCCACTGTCATGTACAACCTGCAACCCACTGTCATGTACAATCTGCCACCCACTGTCATGTACAACCTGCCACCCACTCTGTCATGTACAATCTGCCACTCACTCAGTCATGTACAATGTACAATCTGCCACCCACTCTGTCATATACAATATACAATCTGCCACCCACTCTTTCATGTATAATGTACAATCTGCCAGCCACACTGCCATGTACAATGTACAATCTGCCACACACTGTCATGTACAAACTGCCACCCACTCTGTCATGTACAATGTACAATCTGCCACCCACTGTTATGTACAACCTGCCACCCACTGTCATGTACAACCTGCCACCCAATGTCATGTACAATCTACCACCCACTCTGTCATGTACAATCTGCCCCCACTCTGTCATATACAATCTGCTACCCACTCTGTCATGTACAATGTACAACCTGTCACCCACTCTGTCATGTACAACCTGTCACCCACTCTGCCATGTACAATGGACAATCTGCCACCCACTCTGCCATGTACAATGTACAATCTGCCACTCTGTCATGTATATATTCTATACAGTGAAAACACCTCGCCAATAAGACACACCCAGAATTTGGATTGGTTCTATAAGGTGCAAGGAGCCTATGATTCACGGGAGATTATGGTACTATGTCTCGGGGTTACTACAACTTACTGTACCGGGAATCCCTGAGGAAAACCATGGCTTATACATGAATAAGATGCCTCCTGTAGCTTAAAGGGGTGCGGCTTATAGGACGGTATTTACTCCTATAGAAAAGTACTTAAACCATCAGTTTCCAGGCCCAGTGTATACAGCTGTCCCCCAAAGTCTGGGTGTGGCTTATACCCAGGAATTCACGCTAATACCCATGTATAGGTTGCACCCTGTACATGGATATAACCCTTATATACTGTGTATAGGGTGCTGCCTGTACCTGGATCTAACACAAGGTGCACCTTATATACTGTGTATAGGGTGCTGCCTGTACCTGGATCTAACACAAGGTGCACCTTATATACTGTGTATAGGGTGCAGCCTGTACCTAGATCTAACACAAGGTGCACCTTATATACTGTGTATAGGGTGCAGCCTGTACCTGGATCTAACACAAGGTGCACCTTATATACTGTGTATAGGGTACAGCCTGTACCTGGATCTAACACAAGGTGCACCTTATATACTGTGTATAGGGTGCTGCCTTTACCTGGATCTAACACAAGGTGCACCTTATATACTGTGTATAGGGTGCACCCTGTACCTGGATATAACACAAGGTGCACCTTATATACTGTGTATAGGGTGTACCCTGTACCTGGATCTAACCCAATGTGCACCTTATATACTGTGTATAGGGTGCAGCCTGTACCTAGATCTAACACAAGGTGCACCTTATATACTGTGTATAGGGTGCAGCCTGTACCTGGATCTAACACAAGGTGCACCTTATATACTGTGTATAGGGTGCACCCTGTACCTGGATATAACACAAGGTGCACCTTATATACTGTGAATAGGGTGCACCCTGTACCTGGATATAACACAAGGTGCACCTTATATACTGTATAGGGTGCAGCCTGTACCTAGATCTAACAAAAGGTGCACCTTATATACTGTGTATAGGGTGCAGCCTGTACCTGGATCTAACACAAGGTGCACCTTATATACTGTATAGGGTGCAGCCTGTACCTGGATCTAACACAAGGTGCAACTTATATACTGTGTATAGGGTGCAGCCTGTACCTAGATCTAACACAAGGTGCACCTTATATACTGTGTATAGGGTGCACCCTGTACCTGGATATAACCCTTATATACTGTGTATAGGGTGCAGCCTGTACCTGGATATAACCCAAGGTGCACCTTATACACTGTGTATAGGGTGCCGCCTGTACCTGGATATAACCCAAGGTGCACCTTATATACTGTGTATAGGGTGCAGCCTGTACCTGGATATAACCCAAGGTGCACCTTATATACTGTGTATAGGGTGCAGCCTGTACCTGGATATAACACAAGGTGCACCTTATATACTATGTATAGGGTGCAGCCTGTACCTGGATATAACCCTTATATACTGTGTATAGGGTGCAACCTGTACCTGGATATAACCCTTATATACTGTGTATAGGGTGCAGCCTGTACCTGGATATAACACAAGGTGCACCTTATATACTGTGTATAGGGTGCACCCTGTACCTGGATATAACCCTTATATACTGTGTATAGGGTGCACCCTGTACCTGGATATAACACAAGGTGCACCTTATATACTGTGTATAGGGTGTACCCTGTACCTGGATCTAACACAAGGTGCACCTTATATACTGTGAATAGGGTGCACCCTGTACCTGGATATAACACAAGGTGCACCTTATATACTGTATAGGGTGCAGCCTGTACCTGGATATAACACAAGGTGCACCTTATATACTGTATAGGGTGCAGCCTGTACCTAGATCTAACACAAGGTGCACCTTATATACTGTGTATAGGGTGCAGCCTGTACCTGGATCTAACACAAGGTGCACCTTATATACTGTATAGGGTGCAGCCTGTACCTGGATCTAACACAAGGTGCACCTTATATACTGTGTATAGGGTGCAGCCTGTACCTAGATCTAACACAAGGTGCACCTTATATACTGTGTATAGGGTGCAGCCTGTACCTGGATCTAACACAAGGTGCACCTTATATACTGTGTATAGGGTGCACCCTGTACCTGGATATAACACAAGGTGCACCTTATATACTGTATAGGGTGCAGCCTGTACCTGGATATAACACAAGGTGCACCTTATATACTGTGTATAGGGTGCAGCCTGTACCTAGATCTAACACAAGGTGCACCTTATATACTGTGTATAGGGTGCAGCCTGTACCTAGATCTAATACAAGGTGCACCTTATATACTGTGTATAGGGTGCAGCCTGTACCTAGATCTAACACAAGGTGCACCTTATATACGGTGTATAGGTAGCAGCCTGTACCTGGATATAACCCTTATATACTGTGTATAGGGTGCAGCCTGTACCTGGATATAACCCTTATATACTGTGTATAGGGTGCAGCCTGTACCTGGATATAACACAAGGTGCACCTTATATACTGTGTATAGGGTGCAGCCTGTACCTGGATATAACCCTTATATACTGTGTATAGGGTGCAGCCTGTACCTGGATATAACACAAGGTGCACCTTATATTCTGTGTATAGGGTGCCGCCTGTACCTGGATATAACCCTTATATACTGTGTATAGGGTGCAGCCTGTACCTGGATATAACACAAGGTGCACCTTATATTCTGTGTATAGGGTGCAGCCTGTACCTGGATATAACCCTTATATACTGTGTATAGGGTGCACCCTGTACCTGGATATAACACAAGGTGCACCTTATATACTGTGTATAGGGTGCAGCCTGTACCTGGATATAACACAAGGTGCACCTTATATACTGTGTATAGGGTGCAGCCTGTACCTGGATATAACACAAGGTGCACCTTATATACTGTGTATAGGGTGCACCTTGTACCTGGATATAACACAAGGTGCACCTTATATACTGTGTATAGGGTGCAGCCTGTACCTAGATCTAACACAAGGTGCACCTTATATACTGTGTATAGGGTGCACCCTGTACCTGGATATAACACAAGGTGCACCTTATATACTGTGTATAGGGTGTACCCTGTACCTGGACCTAACACAAGGTGCACCTTATATACTGTGAATAGGGTGCACCCTGTACCTTGATATAACACAAGGTGCACCTTATATACTGTATAGGGTGCAGCCTGTACCTGGATATAACACAAGGTGCACCTTATATACTGTATAGGGTGCAGCCTGTACCTGGATCTAACACAAGGTGCACCTTATATACTGTGTATAGGGTGCAGCCTGTACCTGGATCTAACACAAGGTGCACCTTATATACTGTATAGGGTGCAGCCTGTACCTGGATCTAACACAAGGTGCACCTTATATACTGTGTATAGGGTGCAGCCTGTACCTAGATCTAACACAAGGTGCATCTTATATACTGTGTATAGGGTGCAGCCTGTACCTGGATCTAACACAAGGTGCACCTTATATACTGTGTATAAGGTGCACCCTGTACCTGGATATAACACAAGGTGCACCTTATATACTGTATAGGGTGCAGCCTGTACCTGTTTGTTTGTTTGTTTGTTTGTTTAGTTTTACGTCCGGGGGCCATCGAGGAACTCAGACATTCAAGGTTTCTCGGACATTAAGTCCTTTCTTTTCTTTTTGGACAGGTATTTATATGCTGCTTGCCCGACACAGCAGTGACCGAATCTATGAATGACCGAATCTATGAGATGAATGACCGAATCTATGAGGAGGGTCGAGGGGGAAAACCGCTACCGGGGCTTCATTCCCCTACTCTTTTCGAAGGATAGCAAGTGTTCTTTTATTTGCCTGGTCCCATAGGCAGGGCCAGACAAACCACGGCCTTTGATCACTCAGACGTGGTTCACTGAGGGGGAATCCCATGGCAAAAGACAAGCATGTAAGCCCAGGCCCGCGCATATGGACACCAGCTGCCCACATGCTCACCCCAAGACACAAGAAACCCCAAGTTTGTCGCCTTTTACGAATCTGGTATGCCCACTGTTAGTATGGAAGGAGATTTCTCCTTGTGGACTCCCAATGAAGTTATTCTGCTCCTTCATGCCCTCACATGAAGGTCCCCACTCCACAGCCTGTACCTGGATATAACACAAGGTGCACCTTATATACTGTGTATAGGGTGCAGCCTGTACCTAGATCTAACACAAGGTGCACCTTATATACTGTGTATAGGATGCCGCCTGTACCTGGATATAACACAAGGTGCACCTTATATACTGTATAGGGTGCAGCCTGTACCTAGATCTAACACAAGGTGCACCTTATATACTGTGTATAGGGTGCAGCCTGTACCTGGATCTAACACAAGGTGCACCTTATATACTGTGTATAGGGTGCAGCCTGTACCTAGATCTAACACAAGGTGCATCTTATATACTGTGTATAGGGTGCAGCCTGTACCTGGATCTAACACAAGGTGCACCTTATATACTGTGTATAGGGTGCACCCTGTACCTGGATATAACACAAGGTGCACCTTATATACTGTATAGGGTGCAGCCTGTACCTGGATATAACCCAAGGTGCACCTTATATACTGTGTATAGGGTGCAGCCTGTACCTGGATATAACACAAGGTGCACCTTATATACTGTGTATAGGGTGCACCCTGTACCTGGATCTAACACAAGGTGCACCTTATATACTGTGTATAGGGTGCAGCCTGTACCTAGATCTAACACAAGGTGCACCTTATATACTGTGTATAGGTAGCAGCGTGTACCTGGATATAACCCTTATATACTGTGTATAGGGTGCAGCCTGTACCTGGATATAACCCTTATATACTGTGTATAGGGTGCAGCCTGTACCTAGATCTAATACAAGGTGCACCTTATATACTGTGTATAGGGTGCAGCCTGTACCTGGATATAACACAAGGTGCACCTTATATACTGTGTATAGGGTGCAGCCTGTACCTGGATATAACACAAGGTGCACCTTATATACTGTGTATAGGGTGCAGCCTGTACCTGGATCTAACACAAGGTGCACCTTATATACTGTGTATAGGGTGCAGCCTGTACCTAGATCTAACACAAGGTGCACCTTATACACTGTGTATAGGGTGCCGCCTGTACCTGGATATAACCCAAGGTGCACCTTATATACTGTGTATAGGGTGCAGCCTGTACCTGGATATAACCCAAGGTGCACCTTATATACTGTGTATAGGGTGCAGCCTGTACCTGGATATAACACAAGGTGCACCTTATATACTGTGTATAGGATGCAGCCTGTACCTGGATATAACACAAGGTGCACCTTATATACTGTGTATAGGGTGAACCCTGTACATGGATATAACCCTTATATACTGTGTATAGGGTGCCGCCTGTACCTGGATCTAACACAAGGTGCACCTTATATACTGTGTATAGGGTGCAGCCTGTACCTGGATATAACAGAAGGTGCACCTTATATACTGTGTATAGGTGCAGCCTGTACCTGGATATAACACAAGGTGCACCTTATATACTGTATAGGGTGCAGCCTGTACCTGGATATAACCCAAGGTGCACCTTATATACTGTGTATAGGTAGCAGCCTGTACCTGGATCTAACACAAGGTGCACCTTATATACTGTGTATAGGGTGCAGCCTGTACCTAGATCTAACACAAGGTGCACCTTATATACTGTGTATAGGGTGCACCCTGTACCTGGATATAACCCTTATATACTGTGTATAGGGTGCACCCTGTACCTGGATATAACACAAGGTGCACCTTATATACTGTGTATAGGGTGCCGCCTGTACCTGGATCTAACACAAGGTGCACCTTATATACTGTGTATAGGGTGCAGCCTGTACCTGGATCTAACACAAGGTGCACCTTATATACTGTGTATAGGGTGCCGCCTGTACCTGGATATAACACAAGGTGCACCTTATATACTGTATAAAGGGTACAGCCTGTACCTGGATCTAACACAAGGTGCACCTTATATACTGTGTATAGGGTGCAGCCTGTACCTGGATATAACACAAGGTGCACCTTATATACTGTATATAGACGTGTGTGTTTCACGTAAAAGGCTCCCCCCTGAGGGCAGATTTAGATTTTTGCAGTTTAGTACTGTTCTATAGTAAAAATACCCCCCCATAAGGCGCACCCCAAACTCAAGGCAATGTCCCTCCCACATATAAGACCCAGCAGCCTTTTGTTTGGTGTAGAAGACGTGCCTTATATGCGGGAGATTACGGTAGTTCCAGAAAGTTTATGGTAAATACTCTGATACCCATTATCCACACTTTACACCCCCCCCCCTCTTCCATCCACTGTCAAGCCTTGTCTCCACTAAACCTAACGGAGTCCCTCACAAGAGCTACCTGGTATCTTTGTTATAGTTTCAAGTTACAGATAACATTTCCCTCTGTTTGTGTGTACTCACCAGCAATTTATAGGGAGGAAAAAAAAAAAGAAGATTATTCCCGGGCGGTTGAGCTGAGTAAAAAAAGTCACCCGGTCAGTCGACCGGAAACAGATTTTTTTTATGGATGGCCTTACAGAATGCATGTCTGCAGGTCTCGACAAATAGAAAATCCTTAGGGCACAGAAAAATGTGTAAGTTGTGCCTGGTGGGCACAGGAAGAAAAGTGGTAAAAGTCCATTTTAGTTTTTTGAAAAGTTACCATACTCAAAAGGAGACCATGAATAAGCTTCTTTCTTGTATAAGGGCCAGGCATAATGGTCCCTCAAAAATCTATCAGCACCGGGGCGGTTCACGATAATACGGTTTGCGAAATACTACAATAAGTACCATGGTCAGTATATGAGTGCCCGTGTGTGGCGTGAGGGGGGGAGGGGTGCAGGGGTCAGTGACATAGGAGTGACCCACAGCCCTACAAGTATACATGACAGACCATGGACACTATATATAGGACTCAGTATGGAGGCCTAGTGGAGCCGCCACATTGAATTTTGCTGATTGAGGTTAAACCAACTGATAAGAAATAACATGATGGGTACCTTGTCCCTGGTTAACACCCACTTCCAGAAACATGCTGGTCCCATCTTATCGGTTCTTATCAGTGTGTGTCGCCGGAACCATCTCCAGACCAGCTACTGGCCAATAGCAACTCTGTGTGTATGTAGGGGACCTGGGTAGTGGGTGGGGGGGAGGGTCTCCAGGAGATATTACAAAGACTCCACGTCACATTCTGTCAACTCTGTGTGTATGTAGGGGACCTGGGTAGTGGGGGGGGAGGGTCTCCAGGAGATATTACAAAGACTCCACGTCACATTCTGTCAACTCTGTGTGTATGTAGGGGACCTGGGTGGGTGGGGGGGGGGGTCTCCAGGAGATATTACAAAGACTCCACGTCACATTCTGTCAACTCTGTGTGTATGTAGGGGACCTGGGTAGTGGGGGGGGGAGGGTCTCCAGGAGATATTACAAAGACTCCATGTCACATTCTGTCAACTCTGTGTGTATGTAGGGGACCTGGGTAGTGGGTGGGGGGGAGGGTCTCCAGGAGATATTACAAAGACTCCACGTCACATTCTGTCAACTCTGTGTGTATGTAGGGGACCTGGGTAGTGGGGGGGGGAGGGTCTCCAGGAGATATTACAAAGACTCCATGTCACATTCTGTCAACTCTGTGTGTATGTAGGGGACCTGGGTAGTGGGGGGGGGGGGGGAGGGTCTCCAGGAGATATTACAAAGACTCCATGTCACATTCTGTCAACTCTGTGTGTATGTAGGGGACCTGGGTGGGTGGGGGGGGGGGGGAGGGTCTCCAGGAGATATTACAAAGACTCCATGTCACATTCTGTCAACTCTGTGTGTATGTAGGGGACCTGGGTAGTGGGGGGGGGAGGGTCTCCAGGAGATATTACAAAGACTCCATGTCACATTCTGTCAACTCTGTGTGTATGTAGGGGACCTGGGTGGGTGGGGGGGGGGGAGGGTCTCCAGGAGATATTACAAAGACTCCATGTCACATTCTGTCAACTCTGTGTGTATGTAGGGGACCTGGGTAGTGGGGGGGGGGGAGGGTCTCCAGGAGATATTACAAAGACTCCATGTCACATTCTGTAAATTCTCTCACAAAAAGGCGCAAATGCTTATTGAGGCTTATAGGAGATTCCCGAAGTCAGGGTGCGGCTTATACCATGGGTGTCATGTGAATAGTCAAGGTAAGGAAAGGGGACATTTTCAGCCTTCAGGTGCGGCTTATAGCTCTCTCCCAAAGTCAGGGTGCGGCTTATATGAGGGGTTATATATGTATAGTCTAAGTAAGAAAGGGGACATTTTCAGGCCTCAGGTGCGGCTTATAGCTCTCTCCCAAAGTCAGTGTGTGGCTTATATGAGGGGTTATATATGTATAGTCTAAGTAACAAAGGGGACATTTTCAGGCCTCAGGTGCGGCTTATAGCTCTCTCCCAAAGTCAGGGTGCGGCTTATATGAGGGGTTATATATGTATAGTCTAAGTAAGAAAGGGGACATTTTCAGGCCTCAGGTGCGGCTTATAGCTCTCTCCCAAAGTCAGTGTGCGGCTTATATGAGGGGTTATATATGTATAGTCTAAGTAAGAAAGGGGACATTTTCAGCCTTCAGGTGCGGCTTATAGCTCTCTCCCAAAGTCTGGGTGCGGCTTATATGAGGGGTTATATATGTATAGTCTAAGTAAGAAAGGGGACATTTTCAGCCTTCAGGTGCAGCTTATAGCTCTCTCCCAAAGTCACGAAATGTAAATCAAAAGTCACAGGAAGCTTAATCCGTGTGAAATTTGATGTTTCCTGGGCGTTATCTTACTGCAGTGAATCAATCTGTGCATGGCACTTTTGTTTTTTAATTTGTTTATAAATACATAAATAATGTGACCTCATGGCAGATTTGCCTTGGTACAACACAGGCGATTATTGAATCAATTTTAAGTGCTTGAGAAAAGGCTAACATTCTCCTATTCCTTTAGCTACAATCATTCAAAGATATAGTATATATATATATATATATATATATATATATATATATATATATATATATATAGTATATATATATAGTATATATATATAGTATATATATATATATAGTATATATATATATATATATATATATATATATATATATATATATATATATATATATATATATATATATATAGACAAATAAATCTGAGGTAAGCTACCCTGGAACATTTGTAATGACATACCTCCTTTAATAATTTCATTAATCCTGGATCTTTTATTCATGACTTTTAATATTCCCAACATGGAGAATCATAGTTTTCTCACGTCACTGACATGACATAACATGACATCGTGGACGGTGGTGCTAACTCTGAGTCATGACTATGGACACATGTAATGGTGCATTATCAATATTCGGTACCGTAAATCTATCACTACATTGAACACGTGCATCACCTACACTAGGCTACAGTGCCATATTTATCATTACAGCACTGTCCACAACCAATGTTTAACTAACAACGTGAGAAAGTAACGTGTACCCGTACTAGAGACCCAGGGTTTTTGCTTTTAAATAGATTAAAGGGGATTTGTGCCCTATCTTGTTGATTCCAAAAACTCAACCTTGGTACTGGATATGTCTCAGGCTGTTAGTAACTTGGAGACTGACATGTACAAGGCCTCTCAGAGGCATTTACTGTATACACTGCCACTGCAAGTGTAACTGTGTGTGTATTGGATGTGGATTCAATTATAGACTAGTTAGTCATTAACAACAACACTATATACACACACACTCTCTACCTCCTCCATGTGTACCTTGTTTCTTGTAGTTTGGTATAATTCCCCGTCACTGTGACAGAGACGCCAAGTTATAAACATCAACACAAGTGACAATAGAATAGAAAGCTCACAGACAAGGAGATAGTGACAGTTGTCTCCTCACTGACTCACTTGTCGTCTCTAGTGTCCACACCACAGACTGACAGTGACACCCAGACAAGACATAGATAACCGCCCCCCTACTCCTCCTACCACACACACAGACACACACTGGGGGTATAATAAGTTCGTACATCTATCTGTAAGTGAGAGTAGATGATCTACAATAACTCCATGATACAGCGTTCCCCCGGGGGCTGTGTCTGTGAGTGACGGGGGTGCAGACTACCACGGAGCCTGTGTCTCTGATATGGTGACAAGATCAGTTTGACAATCAAGATGTTCCCTCATATCCGCTGTCTCCCCCCGCCAACCTGACGCTCTCCTCACCTTAAAAACATGTCCAGGCTGAAACAAAGGTCCTTATTCCTTTGTGGAAACACAGTATGAGCAAATCAAACCCACCTTTGTTATTTCCTGGTCCAAAATAGCGAAACTTCACTGAGGATGCATCAATCCAGTGGCCATGTTGAATTTCATTTCCGACCGCTGCGAAACTAAATGTACACAGGGTGAAGTCTTTTTACGATTATGATTAATGTGGTATTAGATAAAAGGTGTTATTACTGTTTTATGTCTATTGTGCAGAATGAACCCCAAAGATATTAAGTTTGAAATGTTTATTCATATTTACGAAATTATTACAAGGCTGCAGTTCCGATGTTCGTGGAGAGGTGGCAGCACCCAACACGAACCGGTGAAATGGACGAAAACTCTTGTTACAGTAAAGATTTACATGTACCGGTGGAGTTTCTGAGTAAAAGTGTTTTCCGCTAACCTCACTACCTTAATAATTCATCAGCTTTCATACAGAATTTACACAATAAATGACAAAATGAGTGTGTCACTCTCCGTGTGCAGTCGGTGTTCTTGTGTGGGCGTGGCGCGTGTCCCAAATGTCTGCTTGGAGAAGGACGCTCCGTCACGGCCTCAGAGTGCTGCAACTTGGGCAAGAACTTGATTTGGGTGAGATTTTTCTTATCATTTCAGTTAGCCTAGCAAATATACGTGCAACTAACGATGAGGTGAAGTCTTCAGTCAGTGTATGTGACCATTTATTCTTGCTGACATGGTGAATCGAGCAGGGCTAGAAATCATTGAATTGTATTTCTCCCGGGGGGGGGGGGCACTTCAATTTTTTTTTGATACAGGTGTGTGGCTGAACCCACTACAACCCCTACCCTTGCTAGGGCACTCATTCGCGTTTTTTTTCTTCGAAAGCCTACCCTTGCTAGGGCACTTTTGACTCAATTATCCTAGATATGTTTCAAAATGTCTTAAAGGTGCCCTGGCATAGTAATGCATGCCCGCATTAAAAAGTCACGTGATCACCCCTTGACCAATCAGGGCATCGCGGTTTTTCTGCTGGTTCCCGCGATTTTATGATCGCTGTTTGAATCGGTACCCATGTTGTTAATTTTCCATGCCAGCCCCCCTTTAAATTTACACTGATTGGGGAGAAAATTGAATTTGGTTTATGCTATTTTCATGAAAACTGTGCTTATGTCCCAGAAAATTTCGAAAGTTTCTGCGTAAATCGGGGTATTTTGCTGAAAGTTGACCCTTGCTAGGAACATTTTGCTCAATAGTAGACCCTTGCTAGGAACATTTGTGGCTGAAACAGGAGGCTTGCTAGGGACTTTTCCTTGAAAATGTACCCTTGCCATCCGCACATATGTGTATACCTTACATAGAGAGTGCCCTCCCCGGGGATGTGCGTAGACCAAAACTGCCCTAAAAAGGTTGTTTTTCTAGCTACAAGTTTTTAATCTGACAGAGAGAAAAATCTAGCCTGACTTTGTTATGGCAAATATGCATTAGAAGACAGTCCAGAACATCCATTTTCTCTAGTAATATGTCACTAAGCACTGTGAGAATTAGGGAAGTCAGTAGAATTGGTGAAAAGGCCCTAACACAGGCAATTTTGGGGTCAAAATAGCCAAATTTGACCCAAAATAGGCCCCTTGGAGAGGAAACATGTTGTTATGTTGCCATGGTAACCATGACAATCAATGGAATTCTGGGATGTTTCACCCCTGGAATGTTCCATTATAAAGTGTCATGATATTCGCTCCTTTAAATGATAGGTGAGTTAAAAAAAAAAAACCATTTCATCAGATTTAGTTAGGAAGTGAAATTTTCCTACAAAATGCCTGTAAGGACCAGAAAAAAGGGAGTTAGATTCAAAGCATAATTTTTGTGAAAATTAGGCATTTTTAAGGCAAAACTCCATGAAATTTTATCATTTTTGGTCACAAATCCCATATATAAGAGGTGTCCAGCACAAACAACCAACGCTTATTATTAAAAAAATGTGAAAAGGGCTCAAAAATGCCCCTCTAAGTGGCACATGTATTAAAATCAGCTTTTCCTTTAAGGTGTCACCACCCCAAATGCCTTGTGGCCATCCAAAAAATCGCAGGTCTTCCACCTCTGACCTGATATTAAATATACTTAAAATTCTCACAGTGCTTAGCAACCTACACCATATTTTAGCTTATGAAATGGAGAAAATAATAAGATAGGTCCACATCAACATAGTCAGGCTAGATTTTGCGCAAATTGCCATGGTAACCAGGTAGTGATTTTTGCATGGTTAGGCCTAATCAGCGCATGAATACACACCAGGACCCCTTCACCCCATAAACCTCCACTGAATTTATGTTTTGAACAAAAATATTCTGGGACTATTGAAACACTCCTACTCATCATTCTGATACCAAATAACAATGGGTTTGGCCCCTCTTTCCCTTCCCCTAGGGCCAAATTCCTCAAAATAACTAAGTTCAGAAGGGACTATTAAGTGCTCGGCACTAAGATTCTCAAGACCAACACTGTTTGAGAAGATGTCGTGATCGAAATAGCAGAATGTGTGTTCACCAAACGATTCTCCCCTTTCACGCATCGCAAGATCATACTGAATGAGAGCATCCTCATTGTAGAATGCTTTCTTGTCAGTTAGGAATTTAACATGTTTACCATAGTTTTTACATGGGAAGTTTCTAGCCAACATGCTATTCAAGAGACCCATGCTAGCAGAAATAACATCATTCAAGGCGGGTTTTTTTACTTTATCATGCGGCATGTGCTGTTCAATGTCATAGGTCACAAACTTACTGCCACTGGCATTGTTTGGTGAAAATATCACCATTGGGGCGCCTTGAGCTTGGTGTTGTAGTTGCTGGTTAGGATACCATGCTGTTGGGTTATGTGGAATTTGAGGTTGCACAGACTGAACACCAGGAGCCTGGAACAGGCTTTGTTGATTGGGTATGATTCCTGCAGCCTGGTACTGTTGTTGTGGGTTAGGAATAACGCCAAACTGATATGAAGCCTGCTGCTGATGGGATGTTGGGACTGGAATCCCATACATATGAGAAGTAGTCGGGTTACCATATACCATAGGTGTAGGTGGGAACTTTAGCCTGCCATCCGGTGCCCTAAATTGACCCACACCAGGCCAACTGACAGTCTGACTAACAGGTGTGACAGGTGGGGAATAAGGTGTGCCATCTCTGTAGAACAGCTGAGGAACAGTGTTAGTAGCTACACCACCACTTCTCCACTGTTTCCACAGTAGGAACTCTTGATAATCATTGTCTAATTCACCATGGGAATGACTTTGACCCACTGGATAGTCAGGTTGATTGTCTCTGGGGACCGGGTGATTGTACCGGGAAGGTGGCTTGTTATCGCGGGTGAGCGACTTGTTTACTTGGGTATTTCCCTCTACTGTAGGCAATTTTTTACTCAAGTTGGGTAATTCAAACATACCTGAGGTGGTTTCAAGGCCGGATTGGCCTGCGGAGGGTCCCATAACTTTAGAATCAGGCCCTAAAACAGTGTTTGCGGCCGAAAACCGGCTTTCCGGAAGTACAGGGCGGCCATTTTGGGCTCCGCAGTTAAAGTTAGAGCTGGCTTGTGATTGGCCAGTTTGGAAGCCTGGTGTGTTCGAGTCACCACCTTTATTCCTTACTGTATCCAACTCTGATGAGTTCAAATACGTAGCACTAGCAGCAAGAAAAGAAGTTTGGGCCTCGAACGCACCTAGGGCGTTCGACCCACCACTTTCGTTCCTTACCGCATCCAGCCCTGAAGGATTCCAACATGGTGCACTAGCAGTAAGAGAAGAATTTTCACCCTCGAACGCACCCATGGCACCTCGCCAAGCCCGTACGCCTTCGTTTAATTGGCGAAGAGATCTGTTATTTTCAGCCCTAAGGCTGGCCAACTCTAGTTCCAACTCCTTGCGTTTACACATTTCATCAATTTTTGATTTCCTGGCCCTTTCAAGTTCAATCTGATGCAATAATTCATTTTGTGTAGATTCCTCCCCAAGGCTGCTAAGCTCACCATGTTGACCGTCCTTCCCGTGGGGCGGCCGGTCGCTCTGCCTGGCCTCCGTGGCCTCCTGCTCGTCACGCTCGGCTGAATCCGCTGAACCAGGTAATTTTTCCGAATCCTCCGGAGAATGACGTTTCCCCGGATTGGTCACCCCACAATTCGGGCACTTGGCCGCGTTACCATGGTAGGAAGTATCACAGGCCACACATTTAGTCATGATGACTGAAAAAAAAATCTCCAATGTGAGACCGGTGGTCCTTCCTGGGGCTAGGCAATATGGCCGACTACAAGGCCACCAGTGAAGGAACCTGTTACATAACAGGTGAGTGGAAGTGGTGACATCTGGTAATACATTTGGGAACTGCTACTGCCCATTTATCACCACTTATATGCGCGCATATAAGTAGCTTCAAAACTCCATGAAATTTTATCATTTTTGGTCACAAATCCCATATATAAGAGGTGTCCAGCACAAACAACCAACGCTTATTATTAAAAAAATGTGAAAAGGGCTCAAAAATGCCCCTCTAAGTGGCACATGTATTAAAATCAGCTTTTCCTTTAAGGTGTCACCACCCCAAATGCCTTGTGGCCATCCAAAAAATCGCAGGTCTTCCACCTCTGACCTGATATTAAATATACTTAAAATTCTCACAGTGCTTAGCAACCTACACCATATTTTAGCTTATGAAATGGAGAAAATAATAAGATAGGTCCACATCAACATAGTCAGGCTAGATTTTGCGCAAATTGCCATGGTAACCAGGTAGTGATTTTTGCATGGTTAGGCCTAATCAGCGCATGAATACACACCAGGACCCCTTCACCCCATAAACCTCCACTGAATTTATGTTTTGAACAAAAATATTCTGGGACTATTGAAACACTCCTACTCATCATTCTGATACCAAATAACAATGGGTTTGGCCCCTCTTTCCCTTCCCCTAGGGCCAAATTCCTCAAAATAACTAAGTTCAGAAGGGACTATTTGGTCAGTAAACCCGGAAGTGGTCCGATTTAGGGTGGTGACACCTTAAAGTGGGCGAATGTTTGCAATCCATAGCTTTTTGAATCAAGTTGATACTCCTACTAGAACCAATTTTATGTCACTTTATAGGTTGGAAATTTGAAAATATTTCTGTGATGGTGCAGAAAACATTTTTGCCCAAGAAGACAGACAAAAAAACATGTAGTGCATGCACAGCATTTGGGCATATTTTATTTGATTATTCATAACTTTGAATTGAAAAGGTCAATCTACCAGCTGATTCCACCATCGTTTAGCTGAAAGTTTATAGAATAACATACCTGGGCGTCATCATTTTAGTAGTTGGGTAAATATTTTAAATGTCGAGTCAAATTTTTTTGAATATTTTGGTGTAAAACCTTCACGAAATAAAAAAATTGCCAAAAATCGCTGGTGTGTTTCTACATAAAACCACATGATTCTGACTCAAAAATCTATGGAGAAGAGCCGAGTATGTTCGTCCTGCTTGGCAAAACACACTGCTTTTATAGGGTATTTGGCCTCAAGAAACTAAAACTTGCCCAACTTCTCTTTGCCTCAGTTGGCATTAAAATACATACATGGATCGTGAGAACATGCTAGTGGGATAGGATAATATTTTCCCTTCAATTTGGTGTAACTTTGAAGTAATTCTGTCCAATAGAATCCTCAGAATCGAATTAGCATTACCAGCTGTTTAGCACTATGACAGATACAGGGAATGGTTCAGCTGTATTTGGCTGTCATTGCTACTGTAGCGGAATTCCCCGCAAAGGGTGGTGCGGGGTCTAGTACTTCTCATTGTGTTCTTACTAAGAGGGGAACTAGAAAGCTCCAAGTTCGGACCACTAGGATGGCGTTAACACCAGGTCAAGGACACAAGACAACCTGGGGATTACAGTTATACATTCTTTTATTGTAAAGTAAAATATTCAACAAGGTGATCTATCAGTTACACTATATTTCTACATAAACCGGGCCAGGACATTGCTAAGCCCGCACGTACGTTATAACTATGGAAAGGGCCAGGTCTCCGCTAAGCCCAACGTAAATAAAGTTAAAGTTGACGGGGCCAGGACATCGCTAAGCCCACACGTATGTGATAACTATGGATAGGGGCCAGGTCTCCGCTAAGCCCACGTAAATAAAGTTAAAGTTGACGGGGCCAGGACATCGCTAAGCCCACACGTATGTGATAACTATGGATAGGGGCCAGGTCTCCGCTAAGCCCAACGTAAATAGAGTTAAAGTTGACGGGGCCAGGACATCGCTAAGCCCACACGTATGTGATAACTATGGATAGGGGCCAGGTCTCCGCTAAGCCCAACGTAAATAGAGTTAAAGTTGACGGGGCCAGGACATCGCTGAGCCCACACGTATGTGATAACTATGGATAGGGGCCAGGTCTCCGCTAAGCCCAACGTAAATAGAGTTAAAGTTGACGGGGCCAGGACATCGCTGAGCCCACACGTATGTGATAACTATGGATAGGGGCCAGGTCTCCGCTAAGCCCAACGTAAATAGAGTTAAAGTTGACGGGGCCAGGACATCGCTGAGCCCACACGTATGTGATAACTATGGATAGGGGCCAGGTCTCCGCTAAGCCCAACGTAAATAGAGTTAAAGTTGACGGGGCCAGGACCTCGCTAAGCCCACACGTATGTGATAACTATGGATAGGGGCCAGGTCTCCGCTAAGCCCAACGTAAATAGCCGAGCTAGGGATGGTCCGTAGAAGTTGAATGACTCTTGCCGGGGGGCGTTGGCGCTGGGTGGAGTGGGGGTGACCTGCCCTGCATTAAAGGTGTTCGGTTGAGTGGTTCGGATTCATGTTAAAGTTGTTTGGTTCCGGTGGGGTGGACCGGAGAAGGTGGGACAAGGCGTTTGGTTGAGTGACTCGGACTCATGTTAAAGTTGTTCTGTTCCAGTGGGGTGGACCCGAGAAGGTGTGACACAGCGTTTGGTTGAGTGACTCGGACTCATGTCAAAGTTGTTCGGTTCCAGTGGGGTGGACCCGGGAAGGTGCGAAGACTGCTCCTGGTTGGCAGTGAGGTGGTGGAGACTGCTCCTTGTTGGCAGTGAGGTGGTGGAGACTGCTCCTTGTTAGCAGTGGGTTGGTGAGCTGGTGGTGAGTTGCTCCTAGTTAGCAGTGTGTGTGGTGAGTTGGTGGTGAGTTGCTCCTAGTTAGCAGTGTGTGTGGTGAGTTGGTGGTGAGTTGCTCCTAGTTGGCAGTGGGTGTGGTGAGTTGCTCCTACTTGGCAGTGTATGTGGTGAGAGCCAGTTTGGTTCTCCTGACTGAGCAGGCTGGACTGCTTATATAGAGCTTGGCTGGGCCTGACCACCTGACCAGCCCCAGCCAATGGGGGAGGGCCTAACAGGACCCCATAGGGCCCAACAGGGCTCTGACAGGGCCGCCCTGATTGGCTGGAATTTCAGTCTGAATTTATGGAATAATAAGACAATTTATTAAAAATACAACAATGCCATAATGGTCTATGACCCAAAGTTAGTGGGAGTCACTACTTGAATTATGTAAATATGTCCAGAATTGGCCATACTAGGGGTGCCAATTTTGGGGACTGGCTTGGGGCCAAAATGGCCACTGCCACTATTTTCCCAGTCCAGATCAGGCTGTCAGTTGACTTAAAAATACAGTGGTTTGCACTAATATTTTGTCAATAAAAAAGAGGCTACTTTAATTAAAGTCATATCTAACCATAGTGCTACTTTAAATTGTGTGACTTTGTGCAGATAAGGCATATTTTACAAAGCTTGGGTAGAAACAGGGCCCCGCGTGCAGGATTGGTTACTTCAGTCCCTGTCCACAAGTGACAGGGTGAAGAAGGAAGCTGGAGTGCTGTCACTGTTTCATCAAAATATACCCCTAAACTAAAGAATACAGACTAAACAAAGGTTGGTAGGGGTGCCTAAACTTCCAGTCCACCTCCCTGACTATGACATAAAAATTGTTTTAGTGTAGATTTGTGAGATTGATGTGGGAAAGAAGGTCGCTGCATGGGCGAAAATAGGGGTAACTGCGGACAGGGCTCCCGTGAAGAGTGGCAGATCCCCGGGGGGAGGGCTGGGGCAGCCCGGCAAGGTATGGGAGCGGTCGACGCCGTGCGTTCTCGTCACACTACATTTAGTTGCCGAGGTCTCAAGCAAGCGCTGGTCTAGAATAAGTGCCTGGGGTACAGAGTTCTGAAATCATTCTTAGCCCTAAAAGCATTATTCAAATAAGCACTGGCCTCAAATAAGGGCCGGAGGTACAAGGGTATTGAAATTAATGAGCGGCCAGGTGCTTAAACGGGCCATTACGGCATCAGTAATCCCAGTGGGTACTGACTCTATGTGGCTACTCACTCACTGCAGCACTACTGCCCCCCACCCCCCAATCTGTACAGGACAAAATCCACTGGTGTGATGACGCGCGAAACAGGCACGCCCGCCTTGTGTGTAATTCTATAACTATTAAAAGCTTGCTTGTTGTTGCACAACACTATCGGAAATAGCCGGTATGGCGCGAGGTTGTTCTACTTCAATACAAGGCTTAAAATGAGTTGAATCTACTTGTCTCTATTAATATAAAAGCCCCAGAAGCTTTACAAGAGTTTTTGAGTGCTATTTCAGCTGTGGAAGATGGATAGGTTTAGACCCCCCAGCTGAAATAGCACTCGAAAGCTGACACCTTTCCACATAAGCAGGATGCTTGGCTGACACCAAGGTGTGAAAACTTTAGCAGTTAGTAACTCAGAACAGTACTATCATGACAAATTGTGTTTTGGATGGGTTCTTTGAATAAAGGTAAGCCTAAAACAACAGGTTGGTGGGCGGTACTCAGAGATTAACTGGTTACCTTTGTTAGAAGTGCAGACAGGGGCCCACTAGTCCCAGTTCTGAGGCCAGCTTTGCAGTAGGTACCACTTTCAACCCTGATAGGCCACAGGGTGAGCCACCAAATTATGAAGTTTCGTTCCAACAAGAGGGGGAGTACAAAATTTTTGTGGTTTTGTATAGGTAATGACCCTAGGAATCATATATCAAAAGTTCTCCGCTCACCTCCCTGCAGTTTTTGCGTAGGTCAAGGTCAAAGGTCGAGAATTTCCCTCTTTATTCCTATATAAATCTGTAAAACCCAGTAATTAATTGTATGTTGTCTATGGACTAGGCTAAAAGGCTAGAGGAGGGCATTATGGTTTAGTCTAAACCAGAAAATCATGCTGATTTCAAATATAATTGATATATTGGTGTGAGTATAATAGAAGTACCCGAAAAATGGGCTTTAAAAATAAAAATATTATTGAAAAATATGTTAAAATATCAAAAATCAGTAAAACATGAAATAAACCCTCAATAATCCATCTAACACTTAAATGAGTTAGATGGTGGGTGAGGAGCATAGTAAGCATGACCTAATTAGGTTATTAAGCCTTGACCTACTTAATTAGGTCAAAGGTCACAGACACAATATCTGCCATATCTCTGGTTCTAGGAGGGCTTTCCGCACAATTTTAAGTTCTAAATAGGGATTTCTGACATAGAGGAATAGATTGGACTAGGTTTAAACCTACTAGGATGCATTTGCAAGTCTCAAAATCTGAAATCAATATTGAATGTCTGTGTGAATACAGATGTGTGGTCAGAATGATTTAAACAGATAACATCACAGGTAATATTGTAATATCCCATTTGTGATGGGTAGAGGGGCTTAAAATAATCATATGTAGGCCGGTAAGTGTTTAATCAGCTTGCAATAATTAGATTTTTAGGCCTTGACCTATATCTAATTAGGTCAAAGGGCACAAGAAACATGTTTGCCAATATCTCTGGTACTAGCAGAGCTTTTCACACAATTTTAAGCTCTAAATAGGGGTTTCTGATATAGAGGAATCCATTGGAATTTGTTTGAACCTCCTAGGATGTGCTGTCATGTGC
Organism: Acholoe squamosa; assembly: GCA_949317995.1. Classification (NCBI taxonomy): domain Eukaryota; kingdom Metazoa; phylum Annelida; class Polychaeta; order Phyllodocida; family Polynoidae; genus Acholoe; species Acholoe squamosa. The sequence continues at coordinate 79,676,104 of OX439044.1, read as the reverse complement.
ATGAATCAGAAATCAACAATTTTCCCACCTTTTGAAGAAGCTAAAAGCTAGTACATGAAGCCTGGAGGGTAAGTACTAGGGAGGGGCACTCGATTCACCTTTGATGGGGGTGTACAGCCTGGCCTGTGACAAACAAATCCATGGTGATAGTGGTTTTGGGATAAAGGTGACCCTTAATCCTGAGGTACACCTATGATCAGAAGGGCTTACTTCAAAAGGGATAGATTTTCATGAAAACTAGAACCTAAATGAGATGGATTGTCATCAAAAAGTGGCCTTGTCAGCTGCGCACACCTGTCTGACATATAGTGAGTGCCTCTGGTTTTTTTGTGCTGTTCTACAAGGTTTTTTTCAGTACTAAGGTATTTCTTATGCTGGACTAGCATGACATTTGCACCTGGGGATCTTGGAATCCCCCCCCCCCCCTTATACCAGTGTATGTTGGTAAAGAAGTCTTGGAAAAGTTTGAGAGAAATCCCTCCCTGCACCTAAAAGGTGCACCAGGGGTCCATTTTTTAGTTCAAACAGAGCTGTATACACAACGTATAACAACAGGATATTCCTTAAGAGGGGGTGCCTTAACAA